>CM051238.1:75608970-76323123 GCA_027917425.1 Gastrophryne carolinensis
TCACGCCAAACCGAAGTAATAGCCACCAGAAAGGACAACCTTGAGGGTAAGTACAGCCAGACCAGCATCCTGAAAAGGAGCACCCTGCAAGGCAGACAAAACCAAGTTCAAAAGCCCAACAGGGACATAGGTATACGTGGGGGGACGCACCTGAGTAACCCCCTGAAAGAAAGTCTTAACCAAAGAATGCTGAGCAAAAGACTTCCGAAAGAAAGACAGACAGGGCAGACACCTGACCCTTCCGAGTACTGAGTTGGAATCCCGACTCCAACCATGCCTGTAAGAACTCCAGAACCCTGGTGACTGAAAACACCTGACAGGGAAGAGACCTAGACTCACACCAGTCAAAGTAGGTACGCCATACCCTGTAATAGATGGAAGAAGTTTTCTTCCTAGCCTTCACCATGATATCAACCACTGAGGCGGACAAGCCCTTTTTTCATCAAGATGAAAGTTTCAGCAGTCAGGCCGTCAAGGCCAGAGTTTGTAAATTGGGATGGCGTAAGGGGCCCTGAGTGAGCAGATCTGGCACCCTTGGCAGAACGTAGGATCAGAGACACTTCCTGGAGGGCCCTCTTGCTCCCAGCCCCTCCCTAATGATTGAGGTAGGCAACTGCCGTCTGGATCCGAGCGCCAACTGAACAGGGCAGGCCCTAAAGATGAGTAGTCAAGCGAGCCAGAACTAACCTGATCGCTCACAGCTCCAAGATATTGATGGGTGTTTGGGCCTCCTAAGGGCCCCCACCTCCCCTGGAACCGCAGGGACTTCCAGAAACCCCCCCCCCCCAACCTGATAGACTGGCATCCGTGGTGACCGTCTCCCAGGAAGGGGCAAGAAAAGATCTGCCCCCCCCAACAGGTTCCTTGAGTCCATCCACCACAAGAGGGACCTCCTGACCAGTGGGGAGAGCACACAGACCCTGTCCAGGGACGCTGGGTCCTTGTCCCATACAGACAATAGGTGAAGTTGCAGAGGCCTCAATTGGAACTGAGCATAAGGGACCTTTTCGAAGGACGCCGCCATCAGACCCACCAGCTGCATTCCCCTGCCAGATGGAGGGATGGGGACAAGCTAGGAGGGACTGAGCCCTGTGCAATCGGATTGTCCACCTTCTGCTGAGGAAGGAAAATCCTTGCCTGAACTGTATCCAGATTCATTCCTAGTAATGGAGTTACCAAGGAAGGGGACAGAGAGGACTTGGGGTAGTTGATCACCCATCCAAATGATTCCATAATGGGCACTTCCTGCTGAGTATCCAACTCTGCCTGATGCAGAGACTGTGGAAGTGAAGAGGATGTCGTCCAGATAGGGAAGCACACTGACACCCTAAACATCTGAATAGAGACATCACGCCAGCCAGCACCTTGGTGAACACCCTGGGAGCTGAAGTGAGGCCGAAGGGCAAGGCCACAATCGGTAATGTTGATCCATCAGAGTGAACCTGAGGGACTTTTGATGACCTGGGAACACAGGAATATGAAGGTAAACATCCTTGATGTCCACAGAAGCCATGAAATCCCCTTGGCGCAGGGAACTGATGGCAGAGCGCTCCATGTGAAAGCGCCTGCCCTTGACAAAAAACTTGTTAAGAATCTTTAAGTCCATGATGAACCTGACAGAACCATCCATATTGGGTACTGTGAATAGGTTGGAATAAAGCCCTTGCCTTATTCTCTTAAAGGCACCTGGCAGATGACCCCCAGCTCCAGGAGGCCTTGCACCCGCTTGCACTAGCTCCTGAACTGACACAGGGTCCTGAGGAATCCGGGACCTGATGAATCTTGGAGGGGGATCGGCAGCAAACTCCAACTTGTAACCGGAGGACACTACCTCCTGAATTCATCGGTCTGAGACATGAATCCTGCAGACCTGAGCGAAGTGCTGCAGCCGCCCCCCCCACCTCCCCACGTGGAGGGGTGAAGATGCCCCAACATGCCTGAAGGGGCTTGGGAGAGGATTTAGCTTTTGGGTTCCCAGGAGGAGCCAGGACGTCCACGTCCTCTGCCTCTACCCCAGAAATCTCCCCGGGCCCCGGGGAAGATACCCCCCTACCCTGTACTGCATCACGGTAAGAGGAGGGGAAGGAACCCTGACCCCAAAGGGGCCGAGGTTGCAGCCTGCGCTGGGGTAACCTGCCTCCCTTAGCAAGAAAGGTCCCGGCGGTCTCCAACAGACGCAGTCCTTTAAAGGGAAAACCAGTGAGGGCCTTCTTGGCAGCATTGTCAGCGGCCCACTGGCACAGCCGAACCGAGCGGCGTATAGCCACCACGAGGGCAAAAGTTCTGTCACGCATTCTGATGGTGTCATTCAATGCTGATAGGCCAATATTTACAAAAAACATCACAACTGGAGAGTGCATTAAACACCTCACAAGGCAAATCATCAGGGGCACTATCAAGCATATTTCTGATAAGGGTTCTAGTGGCCACAATAGTAATGGCAGAGGCACAGACCGGGCGCAGCGCCGTCCCCGCACATGTTAAGGCGTGGAAGGCCAGCTGGTCAATGCGCTGGTCCTCAGCATCCCGCGGGGTAGTAGAATCAGGGGAATGCAGACAGAGGTGTTAGATAGCCCTAGGATCGGGGCATCCACCACGAGGGGGGGAAATGACCAACATTTAACCACCTCAGCAGGAAAGGGTAACTTCCTATACCAAAACTTTGGAGCCTCGGGAAGTTTACTGGGGCGCTCCCATTCCTTGAGCACAAGGTTATGGAAAAGTGCCTGCTTTGGAATTCCAAACATGATTTTTCTGTATGGAAAAAAGCTCCCCTTTTTTGCTTGGGAGCCTCAAACAGTGAGAGAGATAGACAGAACCTCAAGGTCTGGGTCAATAATCTGTCAGTGTCATCCGGGGCCCAGGGGTCAGAGCCAGAATCGTCATGACCCCCTGGCCTCTCATCAGATGAGCCTGAATAGGAAAAGCGCTCCCCTTTATCAGACGAGGTATAGTCACACAGACTCTTTTATACAAAGTTAAAAACACTAGTTCATACAAGGATTTCATATAAGATAGGCAAAAATCAACAATTGTGTAGTCAATATTGTACAGCATATAAATAATATAAATATATGTTTCACATGATTAGTATTTTTACATTTGTTTACATGATTTATAATACACGACGATAATAAGGTGAAGGTGGACTAGTTTCGCCCCAACGGGGCTTCCTCCGTACCGGTCTGCACCTTTGTAATTATAACTTTAACCGAGTCTCTTTAGTACAAATGTTTCATGCCTAGATGAATGGCCTAAAACAATCCATTTAAAAGGGAAAGAAAAACAGGAGAAAAAAGGAAAAGAAAAAAATGTAACTCGCCTGTGACACATATTACATCCGATTTAAATTCATGGATATAAAACAATTTTGAACCATAGCATGTGATGTGGCTATGTTAAACCTCTTGAGGAGGTAATTTAGGCTGTATGTATAATTCTAAACATTGTAAGATCAGTCTATATTCAGTGATGTACCTGAAACCAGTACTTATATTAATTGAATATCGGATGATAGCCTACTTTAGGCCATTGATTTCTTCCAAAATTAAATGCAAGGTACCTGGGATTTTGTAACAATTTCCCTGATACTGGATCGTTCCCCCACAATCTACAGGCATGACCTGGCTATAGGCATACTGATTGGTTAATCATTTGCTTCTTAGGTAATGTGCTGTAGGAGCACGACCTATTATTAGCATTATATACTTTTTTATTTGTGTTATTTTTGTCATTGGGGAAACGGCCCAGGGAGAAAGGGAGCCAGGGGAAAAATGAAGAAAGGAAAGAAAAAATGGAACAAAATAAAGAGGATGAAGCGGAAGAATGGAAAGAAAAAAGGGGCAAGAAAGTTAAAAAAAAAATAAGGGAGGAAGGAAAGAAATTAGTAAGAAATAAAGGCATGAAGACAGTTAAATGTAGGATCAATACAAGTGCTGCATAACCTTACTTGGCTGGTGTGCTACTTACTGAAGCATGGCATGCTGGGAGGCACATGAGCTGTGCTATGAGCTGCACTCCCCTTCTCTGTCCCTAAGCTAAGGTACCTGTTAGTGCTGCTGCCTGTGTCCTCAATGATGGGGGCGGCCATCTTGTCGTAGCTCCTGCTGGTCTGAGCTTCGTGTAGCCGATTTCAACATTGAGCACATTCACCTACACAGCAGTTTGGAGAGGGGTGAAAGAAGGGGGAACTGGAGTCCAGACACCGACTTTCAGAGCCTGAGACTGCTCACCTGGCCGTGCTGAGGGAGGCCAGACTGACACACAGAGAGGGAGAACGACAGGCAGGGGGCGCTGTGCTCAGCTTCCTATTCATTTTGTCTCTGGTGGGCCTAGCCCCGCCCCCTTTTCCCTGCCGTGTTTTAGATCATTGCTGTCTGTGAAGGTGGGTGATGATGACTTTGTGTAAAAAAACGTTATTGGCGGCTTTGGAATATGGCTGGAAGCTGCCTGATTGCTTGCAGATGGAATTTTTTTTTTTTTTTTTTTATTGAATCCTTGCTGGTTGGAGACCCCTATTCCCGCCCCCACTGTAGCTCCGCTCTAGGCACGTGTCTACATGTGCCTAGTGGCAAATATGGCCCTGGCCCTAGGGCCTCCACCACTTGCCCTGCAAAGGGGACCTCCACCAACCTTTGGGTTATGATGTGGTCCATGAAGCTTTTCAGTCTTTGGCCTGATGGTCTGTGTGGCTGGCATAAAATCAGCATAAAAGCATCAGCGGCAGTGGGGGCCCCCTGGGCACATATCACATATCACAACAGATGTAAAGTATGCTGCTCCCAAGGGGAGCTCTCCCCCCTAAACAGGCCCCCTCAGTCACTAAAAAACCATCAACAAGATATATAAAACCCAATAACCCAAACAATCTAATAAATCAATAACACTTCAAAAATTACAGATTAGTCACCAGGTCTCCCCACCACCTGCCAGCATCCAAAGCAGCATACTTTACACCTGTTGTGATATGTGGTTCAATATAATGGTGCTTTGATTGGACAGCACAGCTTATTTTTTATTTATGTATTTCTCATTTGTATGCATTTGGAGTATGCTAATATTGGATTTGTTGATTATAGATGAAATATTGAATTTTTCTCCTCACCATCTACACATGCTTTATGTTTGTCTGTCTGGTATGTTACTTGTTATATGTTTTTTAGTGTTTTTAATATGTTTTGTCTAATATGTTATGTGGATCTATATTGAATAAAATTTGATGCTGACTTTTTGACTTAGATTGGTGTGCCTCCCATTTGGTTTGTTTGGATACCCTGTTACACTACAACTTGCTGTAAGCACTGGGGTGAATGTACCCTGTTATACTACAACTTGTTCTATGCACTGGTGTGCACCCTGTTATCCCACAACTGCTCTAAGGCCACTGTAACTGCAGGTATCTAACAATGCAGAAAGCAGCAAATAAGGGACAGGGGCGTGGCTGTGGTACATCTGCTGCTGCTGGTAATGGGGCTGGTGCTTGTCCAGTCACTGGTGCTGCAGGGAGAAGGCGTGTTGCATCCTTGTCTGCTACACCTTCCTGTAGTCCATGTAGGCGCCAGGGTTTGGAGCGCATTTTTGTAGGCCCCAATATTGGTGGCAGAGTGGTGAGACTAGAAAAAAATGAGGCAGTCATAGATTATATGGCCTGCTGTGCTACCAGTTCCATGGGATTATCTTTCACCCACTCCACTGCTCCCGGGAGTGCAGGGTCCTCCACCTCAACCCCCCATAAAATCTGCAAGGCCGTCCCAGCCAGAGGTCATGGACTCACTAATGCTCTATGATGACACGCCTGGCTGAGATACCATTGGGCACCCGCCTGCCCCTGCCCAGTTTCAGACCTGGGATTCACAGATGCCCAGGAGCTTCTGTGGGAGAATGAGGATGAGGCCAGCGTACTGTCACAAGACACCCTGGATGATTATGAGACCCAAGTGCCAACTGCTGCAGCTTTCTGCAATGTTGAGGCTGAGAGGGGCTCTAGCATGGAGAAGTGGGTGGAAGAGGATGCCAGGGAGAAAGATGAGGTCCCAAACCCAATGTGGACTGAAGGGCATCAGAGTTCAGAGGAACAGGTGGTAGTCACACAGCCCCAGGAAGTCAGCAGAAGAGGGAGAATGGTGCGAGTAGTCAGAGGATTGCTGCCACTGCCCACCACACCAAGGACCAAGTGGGCCAAGGCAGGCTCACAAGATCTCTCCAGCATGGCATTTATTCAAGCAGTCTACAACGGACAGAGGTCAATTGCAAGCTGTGACAACAGTCATTGAAGCAGGAGAAAACATTTCAGCACCTCGTGCCTGACCAGGCATCTGCAAGCAAAATATTAGCTGCATTGGCAGAACCACCAGAGAAACCTGCAAACACCTGAGTCTTCCTCTGTCATAGCCTCCAGCTCCACCTCCCCAACCACAAGGTTACCTGTCTCTCTCCAAAAGGAGGATGTGGAACCCCCACCACCTCCAGCACCAGCAGCACCACCATCACCAAGCCTGTCCACACCGTACCAGAGAAGCGTTCATCCTTCCATGGAAGTTGGGCCCATCTCATCCACAAACCCTGGCCCTGAATGCAAGCATTTCAAAATTGCTGGCCTTTGAAATGCTCCCATTCCGCTTGGTGGAAATGGACAGTTTTACAGATCAGATGGCGGTGGCTGTTCCTCATTATGCTGTTCCAGGTTGTCACTACTTTTCTCACCAGGCCATCCCTGCCCTGCACCAACAGGTTGTGAAAAGAATAATATGTGCACTGGACAGTGCCATCAGTTCATTAGTCCATCTCACCATGGACTTGTGGACAAGTAAGCATTAGCAGGGATGTTACATCTCTCTAACTGCCTACAGGCCCAATGTAGTGGTGGCTAGTACTGTGGGGGGAAGTACTGTGGCACATATCCTTCCACCACCCAGAATTGTGGGACGTCAGTCTGTGCCTCTTGTAGCCTCCTTCTGCTACTCGCTTCTGCTACTTCCGCTTCTTACTCTGCTTCCTCCTTTGATTCCTCCTCAGTCAGCTCCTGCACCAATTTGAGCACTGCCGTGGGGAAACAGCAGCATGATAATAAATATTATTAAAACTCATCTGTCTGGGCAAAAGACCCCACACCACCCAGGAGCTGTGGACCGGCATCCAGAAGTAGATAGATGAGTGGCTGCTTCCGGGTTCAGGCCGAAAGCAGAACATGGCTTCTGGCTGAAGTCCGTGTTCACGCTCTGTACGAGCACTGGTGTTTGGTTGGTGAACCTCATAAATCATCCCTAGTCCCATCCATTCGGACTACTTTTTGGAGATAGATTTGGATACACTTCTGGCAAACATTTTCCTTCCAGAGGTGAAGATGCTAAGGCTAAAGAATATCAGAATTGAATGTATCATTGTTGAAATGGGACATATGTCAAGTCTGCCTTCTTCCAAACAATCTGAAGTTGGAGTGGTGGCTTTCAATAGTCACATTTGTTTGTGTGGAAATTTTTTCTTCCTGTTCAGTGGCAAATTGTTACCACAGATGCCAGTCTGATGGGATAGGGGGTAAACCTGGAAAACCAGTCTGTACAGGAAAGGTGTTTGGTCAAGGAATCAAAGATGTCCATCAATGCTCTGGAACTGTACTTCTATCACTCAGCCACTAGCCCAGAACTCTTTCAGGCCACACAGTAGGACAAAGTCACGAGTGGACTACATAAATCATAAAACGGGCACATGCAGCTTGGCAGCAATGAAAGTGGCAGACCTGATTCATTGGTGGAAAGAGATTCACATTCTTGTTAGCTGTTCACATTCCTGGCATTGAAAATTCACAGTGGATTATTTCAGCTGACAAAAAGTGAAACCATGGGAGAGGGTGTTAGATCAGGAAATATCCTTTATAATTGGGGCACTCCAGACATGGATTTATTCAAGTTAAGGTCCAACATAAAGGTGAAAAATGTTGTGGTCACAGTAAGAGAGCAACTAGCCCTGGAAGTGGGTACCCTAGTGACTACCTTGTCTCAATTTCAACTAGTTTCTGCATTCCTCCTCTCCTGCTATTGGCTATTGAAAGATAAATCCTAGAGCAAAAATGCTTTTCACAGCCCATCATTCCCACCTTACTAAGCACCCGCAAAACCTCCTCCTGTAAGGTTTATTAAGGTTATATATACTAGAGATCCTTTATGAAATGGTATGCAGCTCATAATTGTTCGGCTCCCAAATATTCTATTCCAATATTCTCAATTTCTCACAATCTGGATTAAATAAATATATATATTATAGGTAGTAGGTTATGGGGGGGGGGGTTGAATCTACTGTATAAAGTCAGCCTGTGTGATGGCAGACGCAACCAATCCAGTATTCAACCCCCTCATTTCCTCTCCAGTGTATATGTATGCAACATAGCAGCATGCTGAAGAACAGTATGATCAACTATGTAGGGTGTGCACAGATTCATATAAAGTTCCATGAGCAAGTCAAAAGTTGCTGGGCCCCATACAGGAGAACCTCTTATATAGTGGTGGTCCTGTCATTGGTTACTATTTCTGAGAAAAATGATCAGAACAATAGAGAGAATTATTAGCTTTATCTTCCATCAGAGGGCACCCTCAGCCTCCTCAGCTTGCATCTTTGAAATACCTTAGATGGTAAAAAAATGTGCTATAGAAGCAGCAAGAGGAATTGTATTTCTGTCTAACAACAAGTAAATAAAGGAAACCTGTCATGAGAGAATTGTGGAGGTTACCATTGATTTCCATTTTAACAATCTCCCTCCAGATTTCAAGAGATAGGAGCACAATCGCAAAATTGTGTAATATTAAAAATCCATATAAACACGTCGGCTAATGAGAGGGGGGGTCACTTATACACCCAAACTGAATAAAACTCCCGCCAAGCTTGTTGTTAATTTTCTTGTACGAATGAAATCCAGGGGTGACAGGTTTAGTCTATCAGGGGTGACAGAGTCTATTTGTAAATGTTGTGCTTTTTTCAGTTTGGGGGATTTGCTGGGCAGGAACGGGGGCTACCGATACATATGTGGTACCGTTGTAATCAGGGGAAATGGGGCTTTCCCATGCCAAATGGTTTTCTTTAATAAAATAAATGTTTTATTTAAAATAAATGAGACAATTTTTAAAAAAATAATTTTTTAGTTTGTTTTAGTTTTTTTACAGACATGACATTTTATGTTAAAGCCTAAACTCTGGAGCAAAAAGTTAAAGATTGCGCAAAATGGTGAAAAATTACCTGTCAACAGAGGGTGACAAAATCTCAAGGAGGCTGCTAATTAAAAGAGTTAAAAGTACCTGTGCATGTTGGGTATTGCTCTGCTTGAGGGACCTTGCGCTTTCAGGTTTAGGTTGTTTTTACTTGTTTTCATATGGTTATTTTAGGAAATGTGTTTTTTATTCAGCTTTTTTATTCATTTATTTGAGGTAAACCCTGTGCAACCAATTCTTCAAGGGATCACTTCCAGAAAGATGAAGCCACTACAATAAGCTAGGTACGCCTAGTATATATGGTTTGTGGTAGGTATTCCAAATGTAAAGATTTGTTTTGGTTGAAAAAGCGCAAGGTACGCATTTTATCTGCAAATCTAAAATTTTAAAGTAAAATTACTGTTATGTGCATGCTTTACTTTGGGGTGTTTGGCAACTCTTCCCCTGACAGTACCTATGCATGTTGGATATTGTTCTGTTCAGGATTCTGCATATATGTTATTTTAAGAAAATGTGGCTTTGATTCTGCTTTTTATTCTTTTTTTAGGGAAACCCTTAGCAACCAAAGAACTAATTGAGAACATATGGTTGTTGGGGGATATGTCAAATGTAAAGGTTTGTTTTTTTTTTTAAACTGCAGGGTGCGCATAGCCCATAACATAGTTGTATTTTGGCTGAAAATCTCCAAAAGCACTGCTTCAGTTTGGAGAAGTTTCCTAGAAAGGAAAGGATGTCTAGCAATACAAATGTGGTACCGTTGTAACTGGAAGAAATGGGGCTTTTACATGCAATAAGATTTCATTAAAAAAACTTACATTTTTTTATTAAACAAAAACTACAAATTGTAAAAAATATATATTTTTATTTTTTTGGCCACTTAACAAATGACATTTCATGTTAAAGCCCAGACTCTAAAGAAAAAAAAACAATATATAATTTTCCCAGGAAATCCTTTAAAAAATCACAGTTGGACATATGTAGTGCAAAATAGTGAAAAATAGTCTGGCAACAGAGGGTGACAAAAACTCTAGGTAGGCTGGCAGTTAAAGCGTTAACGGCACCCTCTGCCGTGGCGGTTGGGTGGGTTAGGTGGGCTCTGCTTGTGTGGTGAGAACTGGTTGCACAGAGGAACGTGTAGACACTCCTTTCTTCTCCCACAGAACAATAAAAAGTTGCGCACCAGAAATGTTTATAGGCACCAGGTCTTAGAGGATGTACTTCACTTCACAATGGAGTGCAGTGTACCGGCAATGCACTTTTGCAGCGCCACTCACAAAGAAGTGCTTCCGTTGCCAGCAGCCATGGATATTTAAGGACAGAAAGAAGGGGCACCGCTGCCATCTGGCAGCTATTGAACAGCCAAAGGCATGAATGGCCGCATCCAGCCCCCAGGCCTTGAGTTTGACCTATGTGGTCTTGTGGTAAGAAAGCGAGCTTGTGACAGAAGGGTGGTAACAGACTGTTGGAAGGGCCAATATTTTGCAGAAAACTGTTTCCATAGAAAAATAGGAATTTTTTAGAGGAGTTTAGGTTTCCTGTCAACTGACAGCGAGGTTCTGAAAGAGAGATACATCGATATATGGAGACCAGGGGAGTCTCCCTCCATGTCCCTACGCTCCACTGATGCTATTAGTCACCTGGGGGGATTCCACAGAGGCTCCTCCTCTGTAGTATAAAAGCTTCCCTGCCTCTGAGGCACGGCAGTAGCTTGACAGATGCTTGCTAAGGAAAGAGGAGGGAGAACCTGTGCCCCCCCCTTACTACAGATGCTGGCAGAGCACTACAATAGCAGCTCCCTGCCAGCAGCAGACCAGTGTCTATGGACGGTTACTGTTAAAACTGTTACTGTATTCGAGAGAACAGAATACCAGATACTGGGGACTATCCAGAAGGCTTCCAAACCAGAATTGTCCATGCTCCGGCTCATCACTAGTCATAAAGCCTTCATTAATATTTAAGCAACTTTGTAATGTAATGTAAAATTTAGCATTAACTTGTAGTCCTATTCTCTTCACTCGCTCCCTGTTTTCCCACTGAGTCTTCCATTGAGTACCCCGAATTGTTGTGTACTCATGCTCTGACTCAGGTAGGCTGGCAGTTAAAGCGTTAAAGCAAAAGTCCGGTAAAAAAAAAAACCCGGCTACCCTCTCCTGACGCTGAGACAGGTGGGGGGTTATAACGAAAATAAAAAACATTACCTTAGCCATGGTCCAGCTGTCCAGGGACATTGGCAGCAGCCCCGGGCTCTGTGCATGTGCATTCCCAGGAAATCCCTTCAAAAATAACAGTTGGGCATATGTAGTGCAAAATAGTTTAAAATGGTCTGGCAACAGAGGGTGACAAAAACTCTAGGTAGGCTGGCAGTTAAAGCAAAAGTCCAGTAAAAAAAAAACCCGGCTACCCTCTCCTGTCGCAGAGGCAGGTGGGGGGTTGTAAAGAAAATAAAAAACATTACCTTAGCCATGGTCCAGCTGTCCAGGGACATTGGCAGCAGCCCCGGGCTCCGTGCATGTGCAACCCCCCCATCCTGTCTCAGGGCCAGGGAAGGAGTGGCAGGGCGAGGGGTTATTTTTCACTGAAATTCTGCTTTAATTTTTAGGGCCAGGTTGGATTCAATCTCTAACAATTAATTTTTTAGAGCAGAGTAGACAATACACGTTTGTGCTCTTCCTGTTAATTTTAGGGTTTAGGGGCTGCCTACAATCCATCTCTAATTGTATATAGGGTATGCACACTTCACACACTGGGGAGCTACTAACACTCTTCATAATCATTTTGAGGGATTGGGGTTTGCACACTCTGCCTATTTGTTTTTGGATTCTGGTGTGCTGCTCTAACAATGTACATTTATTTGGAGTCTAAGGTTTCCGCTGAGACGATATATTTATTTGGGGTCTGGAAGTGCAGATAACCTGAATGGCAGGCACAGAAAGACTGGAGAATAGGCTAATGAGGCTAGGGGGGTTAGTCATTCAAAGCATTGGATGAACTGGTTAAATCTTCTAAAACAGGGGTGTCGAACTCATTTTCACTGAGGACCACACCAGCATTCTGGTTGCCTTCAAAGGGCTGGGTAATAACAAACGTGAAACAAAATGCAAACACGATTGTTAAAATGTATGGTTACAGACACAGAATTGTTTTGCCCATGATATATGCAGACACTTAATTATTTTGCTCAGGATAGATGCAGACACTGAACTATTTTGTCCATGATAGCCACAGAATTACTTTGCCCAAGGCAGATGCAGAAGCAGAATTAATTTTCCTAGGACAGGTGCAGACACAGAATTATTTTGCCAAGGGCAGCCTCAGACTTAGTGCCTTATTTATCAAGGGATAGCGCCAGGTAGTGTCTCACTAGCGCCAGGTATCGCCAGCTATCGGCGGCTACCGACTCCAGAACGCCAGGCGGCGGACACACTCACGCATTTATCACGCTAAATGAGGCTAGCGCCGGCGAGAGCGCCAGCTAGCGCGGGATTCATCATGTAGCGGACTGCAACTAGAGATGAGCGAACTTTTGAAAAATTCGATTCGACTGATTCGCCGAATTTTCCGACAAAAATCGTTTCGACCCGAATAAATTCGCGACGAATCGCTATTAAAAACGGCTATTTCTGAGCCTCCTAGAGCCTCAATAGGGTTGTAAACCATTCTGCCTTGCTGTAACACGCACAGGATGCGTGCTGGGTTAGTTAAATAATACTTTGAAGAAATATCACATGCAGATCAGAGGCATCGCTAATAGAATCGCAGAGCGGCACAATTGAATTCAAGAGAGTTGAAGTGGCATCACTATGAGGGGCAGAAGGAGCCCAAACATTGCTTTAAAGAGACACTGGAGTTGGCAGCAGCAGGAGCCCAAAAATTGGATGAATCACACCCTGGAGTTGGCAGCAGCAGCAGGAGCCCAAACATTACTTTAAAGAGACCCTGGGGTTGGCCTCAGGAGCCCAAAAATTGGATGAATCACACCCTGGAGTTGGCAGCAGCAGCAGGAGCCCAAATATTACTTTAAAGAGACCCTGGGGTTGGCCTCAGGAGCCCAAAAATTGGATGAATCACACCCTGGAGTTGGCAGCAGCAGCAGGAGCCCAAATATTACTTTAAAGAGACACTGGGGTTGGCTTCAAGAGCCCAAAAATTGGATGAATCACACCCTGGAGTTGGCAGCAGCAGCAGGAGCCCAAATATTACTTTAAAGAGAACAAAGGGGGGTGGGAGCAGCTCAATCACTATTTATACAAAATTATCAACATTATTATTCAGGGCCTGGGAACTAATTTACTGCCCAGTTTAACCCTCTCATCAACTAAATATCAAGCAACAAACATGTCTAGCTATGTGGAAAGACAGAGATTTGGTTGCACATATCTGCAGATACATGTGGAAGCCACACTGCCCCGGCAAGGCACTCTGTATTCAGTGTGGTCCCTACTCTTAATTCTGAGTCCCCAAAGTTGGGACATGCAATGCAGACAAATATCTGTGAGCTACTCACCTGGGAAGCCGCCAGCCTCCCTTTAGAACACTTCACAGGGAGAAATCCATATTGACTGAACCTCTCCCTGCTTGTGCTCATGGCAATTCAAATGAACAAAGGGGGGTGGGAGCAGCTCAATCACTATTTATACAAAATTATCAACATTATTATTCAGGGCCTGGGAACTAATTTACTGCCCAGTTTAACCCTCTCATCAACTAAATATCAAGCAACAAACATGTCTAGCTATGTGGAAAGACAGAGATTTGGTTGCACATATCTGCAGATACATGTGGAAGCCACACTGCCCCGGCAAGGCACTCTGTATTCAGTGTGGTCCCTACTCTTAATTCTGAGTCCCCAAAGTTGGGACATGCAATGCAGACAAATATCTGTGAGCTACTCACCTGGGAAGCCGCCAGCCTCCCTTTAGAACACTTCACAGGGAGAAATCCATATTGACTGAACCTCTCCCTGCTTGTGCTCATGGCAATTCAAATGAACAAAGGGGGGTGGGAGCAGCTCAATCACTATTTATACAAAATTATCAACATTATTATTCAGGGCCTGGGAACTAATTTACTGCCCAGTTTAACCCTCTCATCAACTAAATATCAAGCAACAAACATGTCTAGCTATGTGGAAAGACAGAGATTTGGTTGCACATATCTGCAGATACATGTGGAAGCCACACTGCCCCGGCAAGGCACTCTGTATTCAGTGTGGTCCCTACTCTTAATTCTGAGTCCCCAAAGTTGGGACATGCAATGCAGACAAATATCTGTGAGCTACTCACCTGGGAAGCCGCCAGCCTCCCTTTAGAACACTTCACAGGGAGAAATCCATATTGACTGAACCTCTCCCTGCTTGTGCTCATGGCAATTCAAATGAACAAAGGGGGGTGGGAGCAGCTCAATCACTATTTATACAAAATTATCAACATTATTATTCAGGGCCTGGGAACTAATTTACTGCCCAGTTTAACCCTCTCATCAACTAAATATCAAGCAACAAACATGTCTAGCTATGTGGAAAGACAGAGATTTGGTTGCACATATCTGCAGATACATGTGGAAGCCACACTGCCCCGGCAAGGCACTCTGTATTCAGTGTGGTCCCTACTCTTAATTCTGAGTCCCCAAAGTTGGGACATGCAATGCAGACAAATATCTGTGAGCTACTCACCTGGGAAGCCGCCAGCCTCCCTTTAGAACACTTCACAGGGAGAAATCCATATTGACTGAACCTCTCCCTGCTTGTGCTCATGGCAATTCAAATGAACAAAGGGGGGTGGGAGCAGCTCAATCACTATTTATACAAAATTATCAACATTATTATTCAGGGCCTGGGAACTAATTTACTGCCCAGTTTAACCCTCTCATCAACTAAATATCAAGCAACAAACATGTCTAGCTATGTGGAAAGACAGAGATTTGGTTGCACATATCTGCAGATACATGTGGAAGCCACACTGCCCCGGCAAGGCACTCTGTATTCAGTGTGGTCCCTACTCTTAATTCTGAGTCCCCAAAGTTGGGACATGCAATGCAGACAAATATCTGTGAGCTACTCACCTGGGAAGCCGCCAGCCTCCCTTTAGAACACTTCACAGGGAGAAATCCATATTGACTGAACCTCTCCCTGCTTGTGCTCATGGCAATTCAAATGAACAAAGGGGGGTGGGAGCAGCTCAATCACTATTTATACAAAATTATCAACATTATTATTCAGGGCCTGGGAACTAATTTACTGCCCAGTTTAACCCTCTCATCAACTAAATATCAAGCAACAAACATGTCTAGCTATGTGGAAAGACAGAGATTTGGTTGCACATATCTGCAGATACATGTGGAAGCCACACTGCCCCGGCAAGGCACTCTGTATTCAGTGTGGTCCCTACTCTTAATTCTGAGTCCCCAAAGTTGGGACATGCAATGCAGACAAATATCTGTGAGCTACTCACCTGGGAAGCCGCCAGCCTCCCTTTAGAACACTTCACAGGGAGAAATCCATATTGACTGAACCTCTCCCTGCTTGTGCTCATGGCAATTCAAATGAACAAAGGGGGGTGGGAGCAGCTCAATCACTATTTATACAAAATTATCAACATTATTATTCAGGGCCTGGGAACTAATTTACTGCCCAGTTTAACCCTCTCATCAACTAAATATCAAGCAACAAACATGTCTAGCTATGTGGAAAGACAGAGATTTGGTTGCACATATCTGCAGATACATGTGGAAGCCACACTGCCCCGGCAAGGCACTCTGTATTCAGTGTGGTCCCTACTCTTAATTCTGAGTCCCCAAAGTTGGGACATGCAATGCAGACAAATATCTGTGAGCTACTCACCTGGGAAGCCGCCAGCCTCCCTTTAGAACACTTCACAGGGAGAAATCCATATTGACTGAACCTCTCCCTGCTTGTGCTCATGGCAATTCAAATGAACTTTAAAGAGACCCTGGGGTTGGCTTCAGGAGCCCAAAAATTGGATGAATCACACCCTGGAGTTGGCAGGAGTTGACAGCAGCAGCAGGAGCCCAAATATTACATTAAAGAGACCCTGGGGTTGGCCTCAGGAGCCCAAAAATTGGATGAATCACACCCTGGAGTTGGCAGCAGCAGCAGCAGGAGCCCAAATATACACTGGAGTTGCCTTCAGGAGCCCAAAAATTGGATGAATCACACACTGGAGTTGGCAGCAGCAGCAGCAGGAGCCCAAATATACACTGGAGTTGCCTTCAGGAGCCCAAAAATTGGATGAATCACACACTGGAGTTGGCAGCAGCAGGAGCCCAAATATACACAGGAGTTGGCTTCAGGAGCCCAAAAATTGGATGAATCACACCCTGGAGTTGGCAGGAGTTGACAGCAGCAGCAGCAGCAGCAGCAGGAGCCCAAATATTACTTTAAAGAGACCCTGGGGTTGGCCTCAGGAGCCCAAAAATTGGATGAATCACACCCTGGAGTTGGCAGCAGCAGCAGCAGGAGCCCAAATATACACTGGAGTTGGCTTCAGGAGCACAAAAATTGGATGAATCACACCCTAGAGTTGGCAGGAGTTGACAGCAGCAGCAGCAGCAGGAGCCCAAATATTACTTTAAAGAGACACTGGGGTTGGCTTCAGGAGCCCAACAATTGGATGAATCACACCCTGGAGTTGGCAGCAGCAGCAGCAGGAGCCCAAATATACACTGGAGTTGGCTTCAGGAGCACAAAAATTGGATGAATCACACCCTGGAGTTGGCAGCAGCAGCAGCAGGAGCCCAAATATACACTGGAGTTGGCTTCAGGAGCCCAAAAATTGGATGAATCACACCCTGGAGTTGGCAGAAGTTGGCAGCAGCAGCAGCAGGAGCCCAAATATACACTGGAGTTGGCTTCAGGAGCCCAAAAATTGGATGAATCACACCCTGGAGTTGGCAGGAGTTGACAGCAGCAGCAGCAGGAGCCCAAATATACACTGGAGTTGGCTTCAGGAGCCCAAAAATTGGATGAATCACACCCTGGAGTTGGCAGCAGCAGCAGCAGGAGCCCAAATATACACTGGAGTTGCCTTCAGGAGCCCAAAAATTGGATGAATCACACCCTGGAGTTGGCAGGAGTTGACAGCAGCAGCAGCAGGAGCCCAAATATACACTGGAGTTGCCTTCAGGAGCCCAAAAATTGGATGAATCACACACTGGAGTTGGCAGCAGCAGGAGCCCAAATATACACAGGAGTTGGCTTCAGGAGCCCAAAAATTGGATGAATCACACCCTGGAGTTGGCAGGAGTTGACAGCAGCAGCAGCAGCAGGAGCCCAAATATTACTTTAAAGAGACCCTGGGGTTGGCCTCAGGAGCCCAAAAATTGGATGAATCACACCCTGGAGTTGGCAGCAGCAGCAGCAGGAGCCCAAATATACACTGGAGTTGGCTTCAGGAGCACAAAAATTGGATGAATCACACCCTAGAGTTGGCAGGAGTTGACAGCAGCAGCAGCAGCAGGAGCCCAAATATTACTTTAAAGAGACACTGGGGTTGGCTTCAGGAGCCCAACAATTGGATGAATCACAGCCTGGAGTTGGCAGCAGCAGGAGCCCAAATATACACTGGAGTTGGCTTCAGGAGCACAAAAATTGGATGAATCACACCCTGGAGTTGGCAGCAGCAGCAGCAGGAGCCCAAATATACACTGGAGTTGGCTTCAGGAGCCCAAAAATTGGATGAATCACACCCTGGAGTTGGCAGAAGTTGGCAGCAGCAGCAGCAGGAGCCCAAATATACACTGGAGTTGGCTTCAGGAGCACAAAAATTGGATGAATCACACCCTGGAGTTGGCAGGAGTTGACAGCAGCAGCAGCAGGAGCCCAAATATACACTGGAGTTGGCTTCAGGAGCCCAAAAATTGGATGAATCACACCCTGGAGTTGGCAGGAGTTGACAGCAGCAGCAGGAGCCCAAACATTACTTAAAAGAGACACTGGGGTTGGCTTCAGGAGCCCAAAAATTGGATGAATCACACCCTGGAGTTGGCAGCAGCAGCAGCAGGAGCCCAAATATACACTGGAGTTGCCTTCAGGAGCCCAAAAATTGGATGAATCACACACTGGAGTTGGCAGCAGCAGCAGCAGGAGCCCAAATATACACTGGAGTTGCCTTCAGGAGCCCAAAAATTGGATGAATCACACCCTGGAGTTGGCAGGAGTTGACAGCAGCAGCAGCAGCAGCAGGAGCCCAAATATTACTTTAAAGAGACCCTGGGGTTGGCCTCAGGAGCCCAAAAATTGGATGAATCACACCCTGGAGTTGGCAGCAGCAGCAGCAGGAGCCCAAATATACACTGGAGTTGGCTTCAGGAGCACAAAAATTGGATGAATCACACCCTAGAGTTGGCAGGAGTTGACAGCAGCAGCAGCAGCAGGAGCCCAAATATTACTTTAAAGAGACACTGGGGTTGGCTTCAGGAGCCCAACAATTGGATGAATCACACCCTGGAGTTGGCAGCAGCAGCAGCAGGAGCCCAAATATACACTGGAGTTGGCTTCAGGAGCACAAAAATTGGATGAATCACACCCTGGAGTTGGCAGCAGCAGCAGCAGGAGCCCAAATATACACTGGAGTTGGCTTCAGGAGCCCAAAAATTGGATGAATCACACCCTGGAGTTGGCAGAAGTTGGCAGCAGCAGCAGCAGGAGCCCAAATATACACTGGAGTTGGCTTCAGGAGCCCAAAAATTGGATGAATCACACCCTGGAGTTGGCAGGAGTTGACAGCAGCAGCAGCAGGAGCCCAAATATACACTGGAGTTGGCTTCAGGAGCCCAAAAATTGGATGAATCACACCCTGGAGTTGGCAGGAGTTGACAGCAGCAGCAGGAGCCCAAACATTACTTAAAAGAGACACTGGGGTTGGCTTTAGGAGCCCAAAAATTGGATGAATCACACCCTGGAGTTGGCAGCAGCAGCAGCAGGAGCCCAAATATACACTGGAGTTGCCTTCAGGAGCCCAAAAATTGGATGAATCACACACTGGAGTTGGCAGCAGCAGCAGCAGGAGCCCAAATATACACTGGAGTTGCCTTCAGGAGCCCAAAAATTGGATGAATCACACACTGGAGTTGGCAGCAGCAGGAGCCCAAATATACACAGGAGTTGGCTTCAGGAGCCCAAAAATTGGATGAATCACACCCTGGAGTTGGCAGGAGTTGACAGCAGCAGCAGCAGCAGGAGCCCAAATATTACTTTAAAGAGACCCTGGGGTTGGCCTCAGGAGCCCAAAAATTGGATGAATCACACCCTGGAGTTGGCAGCAGCAGCAGCAGGAGCCCAAATATACACTGGAGTTGGCTTCAGGAGCACAAAAATTGGATGAATCACACCCTAGAGTTGGCAGGAGTTGACAGCAGCAGCAGCAGCAGGAGCCCAAATATTACTTTAAAGAGACACTGGGGTTGGCTTCAGGAGCCCAACAATTGGATGAATCACACCCTGGAGTTGGCAGAAGTTGGCAGCAGCAGCAGCAGGAGCCCAAAAAATGGCCTAAAGACATAAATATGTTTTGCACCATTTGGAAAGTGTAAAACGTGGCACCATGCTGAATCTAGTCGCATGCATCAGGCATTGGTGGGTGGAAATCCTGGCTGATCCATCCCTGATTCATTTTGACAAAGGTGAGTCTCTCCACATTTTTCGTTGACAGACGAGTTCTCCTCGCCGTAACTATGGCCCCCGCCGCACTAAACACCCGCTCAGATGGCACGCTACTTGCCGGGCAGGACAGCTTTTCCAGGGCAAACTCTGCTAGTTGCGGCCACAAATCAAGTTTGGCTGCCCAGAAGTCCAGCGGATCCTCAAGGTGTGTTGGCATGGTCATGTCAAAGTATGACATGACCTGCTGGTTGAGGTCCTGCTCCAGGTCTTCCTGCTGCTCATGAGTAGCCTCACTATGCGGGTGTAGAAAGCTACTCATTAGCGACTGAAGACTGAGGCTGCTGCTGCTGATGGAGCTGCTGCTGCTGCTCCTGCCAACCCCCCCAGCGGCCATGGCAGTGGAAGGTGAGCGCAGAGGTCCCCTCGAGTCAGACCTGCGAGAGTATGGACCATGGCGCAGATAGGCATCGGCCAACTGCCTACGTAGAATGTCTTTGTAGTAGTTGAGTTTGTCCTCCCTCTCGGTGGGTTTAAAAAATGCCCCCATTTTGTGCCGGAAGCGAGGGTCCAATAAGGTGGACAGCCAGCAGTCATCCCGCCGACAGATGGAAACAATTCTGGGGTCACTACGCAAGCACGTGAGCATGCTTCGTGCCATTTGCGCAAGTGACTCGGATGGACTACCTGTCTCCATCTCCACTGCATACTGCCACGGTGTGCCCGGGTCCTCTGTCTCGCCTTCCTCAAAAACCTCTAGCTCCTCTGGCTGCTCCTGCTCCTCCTCTCCTGTCCGCTGACTAGATAAACCAGCCATTTCGCCAAGCCTAAACTGTGTTTCGCTGGGCAACTCCTCCTCCTCCTCCTCTTTCTCCTCCTCCTCCAGTTCAGCTCCAACGGGGTTCATGTGGCCGTAAGATGTAAACGCCATGTCTCCAGTGCCCTGACCAGCCATGGTTTCCAACATGTGCTGTAGTACATGAAGCAGTGGAATCACGTCGTTCATCCCGTAATCCTGCCGACTGACAAATAAAGTGGCTTCCTCAAAGGGCCTGAGCAAACGGCAGGTGTCACGTATGAGCTGCCACTGGTTGACATTGAAGTTACACAGGGGAGTCCCCCTATCTGCTTGGATCATCAGGAAATCCGTGATGGCTTTTCTCTGTTCATATAATCGGTCCAACATGTGAAGGGTGGAATTCCAACGGGTGGAAACATCGCAAATCAGACTATGTTGGGGGATACCATTCTGACACTGTAGCTCAAGAAGGGTGTGTTTGGCGGTGTAGGAGTGGCTGAAGTGCATGCAAAGTTTCCTTGAAGTTGTTAGGATGTCCTGCAGATGGGGGGAACACTTCAGAAACCGCTTGACAACCAGATTGAAGACGTGAGCCATGCAGGGGGCATGGGTCAGGCTTCCTTGGCGCAGCGCAGACAAAATGTTCTTCCCATTGTCGGTAACCATGATTCCCATTTTAAGTTTTCTTGGAGTAAGCCATGTTTGGATTTCCTGATGAATACATTTAAGCAGTTCCTCCCCTGTGTGACTCCGTTCGCCAAGACAAACCATGTGAAGCACTGCGTGACACCTCCGTGCCCTGCACACATGGTAGACTGGAGGGGCACTGAGACTTGAGCCTACAGTGGAGGGTGAGGAGATGGCGGAGGATGAGGAGGCCGAGTCGCACGGTGTCACAGGCCCAATGGGCAGAGAGCGCGGAGGCCGAAGCGGCGTGACCTGTCCAAGTTGCTGCTGCAAAGGGACCACATTCACCCAGTGGGCCGTAAACGACATGTACTGCCCCTGACCGTAGTTACAGCTCCAGATGTCGGCGCTGCCATGTATTTTGCTACACACCGACAGGCTCAAGGACTGGCCCACCTTCTGTTCAACAAAAGTGTGCAGCGCTGGTACTGCCTTCTTGGCAAAGAAATGACGGCTTGGGACTCTCCACCTCGGCTCGGCACAAGCCATCAGTTCTCTGAAAGGTGCAGATTCCACCACCTGAAAAGGGAGCGACTGCAGCACCAGCAACTTGGACAGGAGCACATTCAGCTTCTGCGCCGTAGGATGAGTGGGCGCATACTGCTGTCTCTTGGACATGGCTTCGCTGATGGATTGCTGGCGGGATGCATGACTTGGAGGAGGAGGAGCAGGAGCGACAGAGGATGGGTATGACGCACAGCTGCTTTCGGCTGAGGTGCTGGAGCCTTGGCTGGCAGAAATTGGGAGCTCACTTGGTGAGGAAGCAGACTGGACCACCCCTTGGGAGCCTCGGTTCTCCCAGGTCGTTTTATGGTGACGCATCATATGTTGACGCAGGGCCGTGGTGCCAACATTTGGACCCTGGCCACGCTTCACCTTTTGCCTACATATCTTGCATGTGGCCATGTTACCCTCCTGCGGATGCCTCAGGAAAAACTGCCACACTGCCGAGTAGCTACTTTTCCCACCCCCTGGCCTCACTGATTCACTGCTGCTGTTGCCAACTCCAGGAACCCCTGCTCCACTACCTCCCGATAAGGTAGACTGCCGCACAGCAGGTGCTCTACCCCGGCCCCTGCCCCGGCCGGCTCCAGCCTTTGGAATTGTGCCCCCATGCTGACTGCTACCACCTTGCTGCCTCAGCTGCTGACTCCGGGGCAACCTGCGCCCCTCTTCTCCTGATGATGACGATGAAGCCCCTTCATCACCCGGCTCCCAAGTGCGATCGGCTTCATCGTCATCATCATCATCACCGAGTTGTGGCTGTACGTCACTGATGTTCGTGGATTCGTCAACAGTGTCTGGCGCAGGAGCTGGAACGCTCGCAGCACCCACGACACTGTCCACATCACTATCTGTCTGCCTAGCTAGAGAAGCCACCTCCATTTCTTGGCTGGGCAGTAGCTGCTGACTGTCCTCTATCTGATGGTCCTCCTCACTAAAGAGTGGAGCTGAACCCAAAGCATAGGATACGTCGCTGGGGGAGGGAACGGCGTAGGACAGAGGCAATGGGAGGACAGGGACTGCTCTCGGGGCATGCCAACTCAGGGTTGTGTCAGAGGAACCTACCGACCCTAGACTGGGGGTCTCAGACGTAAGTTGTGATGATGTTGTTGATGAGCGCGTCAACCAATCTACCACGGCAGATGCGTTACTGGTGGAGACCCGACCGCTAGCAGATACTGGCAGATTAGGTCTCTCAGCGTGACTCCTGCTGCTACTGGCCCCCAGTCTGATGCGAGCTCTGCCTGCGGAATCTTGGCCTCTGCCACTCCTCTTTTCACTTCCAGGCACTTGTCTGCCCGACATAGTCTAACTGGCGTGGTAGTAGGTGATATTTTAAGATCCCCCGGGCAGCGGTGGGTCTATATGAAACAGAATATAATGCACACCAAAAGTGAGCAGTAACACTCAGCCTCCAACAGGCCTGCTTAGTGTAAATAAGAGAGCTGCTTAGTGTAAATAAAGAGGGGTATGCTATGTTACAGAATGGGATGCCTCAACAGAAGTGCACCTGGCAGTCAGCAGTAAGCCTATGCCCAGCAAAAGTGTCTTTATCAGGGCTAATTTCAAATATAATAAGAGCAAATGGTTATATGGTCTTAAACAGAGGCTGCTTTAGTCACAGAATGGGATGCCCCCAAAAAAGATCCAGTAGTACTATGCCCAGCAAAAGTGTCTTTATCAGGCCTAATTTCAAATATAATAAGAGCAAATGGTTATATGGTCTTAAACAGAGGCTGCTTTAGTCACAGAATGGGATGCCCTGGCAGGGACAAGTAGTGCTATGCCCAGCAAAAGTGTCTTTATCAGGCCTAATTTCAAATATAGTAAGAGCAAATGGTTATATGGTCTTAAACAGAGGCTGCTTTAGTCACAGAATGGGATGCCCTGGCAGGGACAAGTAGTGCTATGCCCAGCAAAAGTGTCTTTATCAGGCCTAATTTCAAATATAATAAGAGCAAATGGTTATATGGTCTTAAACAGAGGCTGCTTTAGTCACAGAATGGGATGCCCTGGCAGGGACAAGTAGTGCTATGCCCAGCAAAAGTGTCTTTATCAGGCCTAATTTCAAATATAATAAGAGCAAATGGTTATATGGGCTTAAACAGAGGCTGCTTTAGTCACAGAATGGGATGCCCTGGCAGGGACAAGTAGTGCTATGCCCAGCAAAAGTGTCTTTATCAGGCCTAATTTCAAATATAATAAGAGCAAATGGTTATATGGTCTTAAACAGAGGCTGCTTTAGTCACAGAATGGGATGCCCTGGCAGGGACAAGTAGTGCTATGCCCAGCAAAAGTGTCTTTATCAGGCCTAATTTCAAATATAATAAGAGAAAATGGTTATATGGTCTTAAACAGAGGCTGCTTTAGTCACAGAATGGGATGCCCTGGCAGGGACAAGTAGTGCTATGCCCAGCAAAAGTGTCTTTATCAGGCCTAATTTCAAATATAATAAGAGCAAATGGTTATATGGTCTTAAACAGAGGCTGCTGTAGTCACAGAATGGGATGCCCCCAAAAAAGATCCAGTAGTACTATGCCCAGCAAAAGTGTCTTTATCAGGCTAATTTCAAATATAATAAGAGCAAATGGTTATATGGTCTTAAAACGAGGCTGCTTTAGTCACAGAATGGGATGCCCTGGCAGGGACAAGTAGTGCTATGCCCAGCAAAAGTGTCTTTAACAGGCTAATTTCAAATATAATAAGAGCAAATGGTTATATGGTCTTAAACAGAGGCTGCTTTAGTCACAGAATGGGATGCCCTGGCAGGGACAAGTAGTGCTATGCCCAGCAAAAGTGTCTTTATCAGGCCTAATTTCAAATATAATAAGAGCAAATGGTTATATGGTCTTAAACAGAGGCTGCTTTAGTCACAGAATGGGATGCCCTGGCAGGGACAAGTAGTGCTATGCCCAGCAAAAGTGTCTTTATCAGGCCTAATTTCAAATATAATAAGAGCAAATGGTTATATGGTCTTAAACAGAGGCTGCTGTAGTCACAGAATGGGATGCCCCCAAAAAAGATCCAGTAGTACTATGCCCAGCAAAAGTGTCTTTATCAGGCTAATTTCAAATATAATAAGAGCAAATGGTTATATGGTCTTAAACAGAGGCTGCTTTAGTTACAGAATGGGATGCCCCCAAAAAAGATCCAGTAGTACTATGCCCAGCAAAAGTGTCTTTATCAGGCTAATTTCAAATATAATAAGAGCAAATGGTTATATGGTCTTAAACAGAGGCTGCTTTAGTCACAGAATGGGATGCCCTGGCAGGGACAAGTAGTGCTATGCCCAGCAAAAGTGTCTTTATCAGGCCTAATTTCAAATATAATAAGAGCAAATGGTTATATGGTCTTAAACAGAGGCTGCTTTAGTCACAGAATGGGATGCCCTGGCAGGGACAAGTAGTGCTATGCCCAGCAAAAGTGTCTTTATCAGGCCTAATTTCAAATATAAAAAGAGCAAATGGTTATATGGTCTTAAACAATGGCTGCTTTAGTCACAGAATGGGATGCCCTGGCAGGGACAAGTAGTGCTATGCCCAGCAGAAGTGTCTTTACCAGGCCTAATTTCAAATATAATAAGAGCAAATGGTTATATGGTCTTAAACAGAGGCTGCTTTAGTCACAGAATGGGATGCCCTGGCAGGGACAAGTAGTGCTATGCCCAGCAAAAGTGTCTTTATCAGGCCTAATTTCAAATATAATAAGAGCAAATGGTTATATGGTCTTAAACAGAGGCTGCTTTAGTCACAGAATGGGATGCCCTGGCAGGGACAAGTAGTGCTATGCCCAGCAAAAGTGTCTTTATCAGGCCTAATTTCAAATATAATAAGAGCAAATGGTTATATGGTCTTAAACAGAGGCTGCTGTAGTCACAGAATGGGATGCCCCCAAAAAAGATCCAGTAGTACTATGCCCAGCAAAAGTGTCTTTATCAGGCTAATTTCAAATATAATAAGAGCAAATGGTTATATGGTCTTAAACAGAGGCTGCTTTAGTCACAGAATGGGATGCCCTGGCAGGGACAAGTAGTGCTATGCCCAGCAAAAGTGTCTTTATCAGGCCTAATTTCAAATATAATAAGAGCAAATGGTTATATGGTCTTAAACAGAGGCTGCTGTAGTCACAGAATGGGATGCCCCCAAAAAAGATCCAGTAGTACTATGCCCAGCAAAAGTGTCTTTATCAGGCTAATTTCAAATATAATAAGAGCAAATGGTTATATGGTCTTAAACAGAGGCTGCTTTAGTCACAGAATGGGATGCCCTGGCAGGGACAAGTAGTGCTATGCCCAGCAAAAGTGTCTTTAACAGGCTAATTTCAAATATAATAAGAGCAAATGGTTATATGGTCTTAAACAGAGGCTGCTTTAGTCACAGAATGGGATGCCCCCAAAAAAGATCCAGTAGTACTATGCCCAGCAAAAGTGTCTTTATCAGGCCTAATTTCAAATATAATAAGAGCAAATGGTTATATGGTCTTAAACAGAGGCTGCTTTAGTCACAGAATGGGATGCCCTGGCAGGGACAAGTAGTGCTATGCCCAGCAAAAGTGTCTTTATCAGGCCTAATTTCAAATATAGTAAGAGCAAATGGTTATATGGTCTTAAACAGAGGCTGCTTTAGTCACAGAATGGGATGCCCTGGCAGGGACAAGTAGTGCTATGCCCAGCAAAAGTGTCTTTATCAGGCCTAATTTCAAATATAATAAGAGCAAATGGTTATATGGTCTTAAACAGAGGCTGCTGTAGTCACAGAATGGGATGCCCCCAAAAAAGATCCAGTAGTACTATGCCCAGCAAAAGTGTCTTTATCAGGCTAATTTCAAATATAATAAGAGCAAATGGTTATATGGTCTTAAACAGAGGCTGCTTTAGTCACAGAATGGGATGCCCCCAAAAAAGATCCAGTAGTACTATGCCCAGCAAAAGTGTCTTTATCAGGCTAATTTCAAATATAATAAGAGCAAATGGTTATATGGTCTTAAACAGAGGCTGCTTTAGTCACAGAATGGGATGCCCTGGCAGGGACAAGTAGTGCTATGCCCAGCAAAAGTGTCTTTATCAGGCCTAATTTCAAATATAATAAGAGCAAATGGTTATATGGTCTTAAACAGAGGCTGCTTTAGTCACAGAATGGGATGCCCTGGCAGGGACAAGTAGTGCTATGCCCAGCAAAAGTGTCTTTATCAGGCCTAATTTCAAATATAATAAGAGCAAATGGTTATATGGTCTTAAACAGAGGCTGCTTTAGTCACAGAATGGGATGCCCTGGCAGGGACAAGTAGTGCTATGCCCAGCAAAAGTGTCTTTATCAGGCTAATTTCAAATATAATAAGAGCAAATGGTTATATGGTCTTAAACAGAGGCTGCTGTAGTCACAGAATGGGATGCCCCCAAAAAAGATCCAGTAGTACTATGCCCAGCAAAAGTGTCTTTATCAGGCTAATTTCAAATATAATAAGAGCAAATGGTTATATGGTCTTAAACAGAGGCTGCTTTAGTCACAGAATGGGATGCCCCCAAAAAAGATCCAGTAGTACTATGCCCAGCAAAAGTGTCTTTATCAGGCTAATTTCAAATATAATAAGAGCAAATGGTTATATGGTCTTAAACAGAGGCTGCTTTAGTCACAGAATGGGATGCCCTGGCAGGGACAAGTAGTGCTATGCCCAGCAAAAGTGTCTTTATCAGGCCTAATTTCAAATATAATAAGAGCAAATGGTTATATGGTCTTAAACAGAGGCTGCTTTAGTCACAGAATGGGATGCCCTGGCAGGGACAAGTAGTGCTATGCCCAGCAAAAGTGTCTTTAACAGGCTAATTTCAAATATAATAAGAACAAATGGTTATATGGTCTTAAACAGAGGCTGCTGTAGTCACAGAATGGGATGCCTCACAGCAGACTTAAGATCAGTTCAGTATATATGCACAGTTAGTTAGTATAAGCAGCCTGAAAACGCTAACAAAGCCTGTCAGGCTGGATGAAAAAAAAAAAAAAAAACTGACAGCCTCCGATTTTCCCTTCCTTTCCCTGTTTTTCGCTGACTTTCTGTCTGTCTCCTGCCTGTCTCCAGCCTGTCCCTGTCTGTCCCTGCCTGTCTAACTGTCTAACTGTCTCTCCCTCAGCTACACAGCGTTCTGTCTCTCACGAATGCAATAGAGAAATGAGGCAGGAAAGCAAGATGGCCGGCCTTAAATACCGCTGTGACGTCACCGGGCTTGCTGGCTGCTGATAGGCTGCATGTGACTGTCCCAGCATACACTGCCCCAGCTTACATGTCTGGACATGTCCCGTCCGCCATCTTAGAATGCCTGTAATGTAAATGAATGGATGTTAAAGGAAAACTTCGAGCGATCGAATCGCGGGGAAATTCGGATTCGATCCGAATCGAATTTTTCCTGAAATTCGGATCGAATCCGGGTTCGTCCGGATCGATTCGCTCATCCCTAACTGCAACGAACAGCGCCGCTGCTAATCCCATCACAGCGCCAGGTATGACCTCTCGCTACCTGGCGCTCTCCAATGTATTTCAATGGAGCAATCTTTAAATATTCATAATTAATTGATATTAATGTTTTTTTTTTTTTTTTTTTTTTTTTTAAATGTCAAAAATTCTGTGACCACTTCGGCAATGTTAGATTTTTTTTTTTAAGGTAAAAAAAAAAAAAAAAAAAAATTGTGCAGAATTTATATTACAGGTCTGATATTAATGTATTCATATTACAAAATGTTTATACAAACTTGTTTATTTTTTTTTTCTAAAAATAAGGTTGTTTGGGGGTTAAAAAACTACTTTTAAGCCATCACTAGTCATAAAGCCTTCATTAATATTTAAGCAACTTTATAATGTAATGTAAAGTTTAGCATTAACTTGTAGTCCTATTCTCTTCACTCGCTCCATGTTTTCCCACTGAGTCTTCCATTGAGTACCCCGTGTGCACTCATGCTCTGACTCAGACCTGAAGAGGGGTATTGCACAGACATAATCAGGTACACAGGCACCTTCATCTGAATTTCTGTTGTTGGTACACACAGCTGAAGGAGAACGGCCAGTGGCTAGCATTCTATTCAGCTTTACTAAGCCACCAGACTGGCTCACCTTTGTTTTACAGTGGCTCACCTACTTATAAGTTAAAGCGGACCAACAGTCATAAATTACTTAAATCAGACCAACACAACAAACAGTGCTCATATGCCCTCCTCCCCAGGGTAATTTATTTTACTTCACATAAAAATTAATTTACCCTTTTCTAACTCTTGCTGTAGTAAATTTTAGAAACAAGATGGCGGCTCATGCATTTGTAGGCCACCAGCAAACATGAAGTGCTGCTGAACTTCCTGTTACTGTGAATTGTCAGTTATATCAGTTGTATCCAGGCAGCAGCATGGCTGAGATCCTGGGAGAGGAAGCTCCAAAATGGCCACTACCTTTCTATTCCAACTGAGCAAGGCTGTTGGTCCAGTTTAAGTTTCCATCCAATGGGGGACCAGATACTTCAACTGGTGTCTTGTACCACAGTTCAGCTTCCTCCATTGCATAAAGAGCCAGCCTGAAAGTGGTTTTGTTCATTTAGAGCATGGGTGGCATGCACACCCTCTGTGGGAAAGACTTCTTTTAAAATAGATCAACTTCCATCATCAACAAAATGGGTGTTGGCCTGAGCGAAGAGGGCATCCTGTTTGCTCACTGCACCCCTCCCCCCCCACACAAACATACACACATACACTGCAGCCAGACCCAGTTATCCTTATGTGTACCACATTCCCCCTACTAAATCTGCCCCCCCTGGCATTTGGCCGGCGGAAATCGGTGTTGGTCCGCTTTATCCTTCAGTCTCTCATGATATGCTTTGCTCCAGATGAAGCTACATATTTAGGCATAGCACATAGGTTGCTGTTATTTCCAAACTTAAATAAAATATATATTTACCTCACTGGAAAAATAATGGACCCCATCTCTAAAATTCCCCATTGTAGGAACATAATTCCCCATTGTAGGAACATAATTCTTTGGGAAAAAACTGAAAAAAAATGTTTTATTTCACTTTCTTGTGTGGTAAAATTAAAAAGCTCACATAGATGCCGGTTGCAATTAACAACACAAAGGCACACCTGAAGTTCACTATGCTTCAACATATATTTAGCTTGACCCTCCATAGGCTCCTTATGCTCCTTCACACATGCTGTTTAAAATTCATGCTGCCTGACAGCAATGCAAAACTGACAGGTGGAGGGTATTGTGTCCCATTCTCTCTTTGTTTCCTTCCCCCCTCTGGCCATGAATGGCTGAATCACTCCCCTCCTCTTCTTTCTTGTCATTTATCCTGCTTAATAAAAAGCAACACCAGAGGAGAGAAACAGTTTCCATTCGGGAAAACCAGCAAAGGATTTAGTTTGCTTTACTACAGAAGCATGGGATTTTACTCCTTAAAGAGACACTGTCGTTATTTTGGTTTTAACATGGTAAGGCTGTAATGAGGGATTGTATTTTAAGCTAAAGGGATTTATTTCTTCCTGTTATTTATATACAGTATATATATGTATCACGCTCACTGCTGGATCAGCTCTTTGTTTGCATGTTTAATAAGTGACCACTCTAACTCTAACTACAATAACCAAATTCTTAAAACCCTACTTAAGGCTTCCTAGTCTCCTTTGGCTACAGAATCAATGACTGAAGATTGACATTATTATTTCATCTTTTGCCACACCAAGGCAACATTATTGTAGAATGAGGAGATTCTTGGGCATCAACTTACCTACTTTTTTTCTTTGGCCCTACATTAATCACTAGTGGATTTCCCGGATGTACCTGGATAATAAATACTTTTTTTGTTCAAATTAGTCCATTTCAGTCCAGGCGAAATTTGGAAAGCTATCAACGCTAAGTGCAGGATTTATTTGTAAGCCACTGGGTATATTAATAAAAAGAATGTAAGTCCAGTTGCCCTGATCTTTTACCATATAAATACTGTACCATGACCTGGGTAAGAGAACCTTCAGGGCCATGTTACAGGCCATGTCTCAGGCTTCTATTAGTTTTCTAATCTATGTTATAGGATTGTGATTATTAAAAACACATTATCATGACACCAAAACATTCAGATATTGGTATACTGATATACTTCCTTTTCAGTTTTGATGTCTTTGTATAGTAGTGCACCTTTAAATGGATGCATTAAAAAAAAAAAATGTACTCACCTTTTATCTCAGCAGCTGATTCTATTCCGGCGCTTACCAACCCACCTGATCACTTTGAGTCCAGTGATGTCGGACATCCCAGCATCCATGCCAGACACATTCCCCCCACCTTTAGTCCCTATGACACGGGCACAGCTGCCCCATTCACTGCTATGGTGGGGGGCATTCGTATGCCTGGCATGCACAAGGCCTGATACACCCCCCCATTTTAGTAAATGGGACAGATATGATTGCATCACTGTGACTGAAGGTGGGGGTGTCGACGTAAAGGTGGGGCTATGAATGACACACCCCCCCTCCATTATAGTAAATAGGGCAGGCATGGCCTTATCACTGTGACTGAAGGTGGGGGAGCTATTGGTTGAGTTTGCAAGTGCGGGGATAGGAGTGATAAAAGTTGAGCATATATCTTTGTTTTTCCTGGACAGTCTATTTAAGCTACATGAGTATTTCTAGCGTGCATTCCCTGGATTGTTTTAAGAACTAGTTTATTAAAGAATCCCTCCCCCTTACCCCCCCCCTCCAGGTATCCCAAAAAGGAATGGCTGTCTGTTCATTGCCTTCTTGAAAATACCAAAAAAGGGGTGTTTCCTTGCCCCTCATCACTTTACTGTCCACCAATGCTTCATCTCTTCATGTGACCAGTAACTAGTGAGGTTTCATTGGCACAATGTGCTGCCCTATGTGTGCCCTCCATGCACCCATAACTAGTGAACCCAAATGGTATTTGGCAGTCTTATGAAGAGATGGCGATATAAAGAGGTGTGAGCAAACTGGCCTGTTTACTGGTTTTCAAAGAGGTTCTAAGCAGACAGGCATCCCTAATTAGAATGCCCATGGGTGGTATTGCAAGATTGTAGATTAGAATTAAAGGGGAATTACAAGCAAAAGGATTATCAAGCATGTGCTGGCTGTCAGGAAACCGCATCTTTCTTTCACTCTGCTTTATAGAGCTTAGTAAACTATAGCCCTTCTGTGGGGCCTCCTCAGCAGCACATGATGACTCATCCCCTCTCGGTCTCAGTCCCTTTAGAAGTGAATTCATTTTGGGGACTGAGACAAGTTAGGGAATGCAAAGTGCTGGTGAATGAAAGATTCAGACAGCATGGGGCAAGCAAAAGGCCATCTCATTTAAAGTCGTGCCTGGAATGTCCCTTTAAAAAGGTTCACCAGCCAAAAACAAAACAAAATGACACTACACACTTTTTGTCCAGCGCAGTAATGAATGTAGTGGGCGTGAGGCTGGCATATACCTGAAACATTCATGGCCGCCATATTGGTCCTCGATCTTTGATCTGCGAAGTTGTACACCAGCAGGTCCCAGCCGGGGAGCTGCACTGGAAAAAACATGAGTAGTGCTGTTTTTTTTGTTTTTGGCTGGCCAATCACTTTAAGTATATGCACTAAAATGGCAATCATGGATGCAATATCAATATACTGTACTAAATTTAAATGTGTACACAACAAATTGCTTTGCAAATTCTGCTTGTTAATTTCAGCTTAAAATATTTTCCTTCGTAACAAGCATGGTTACTAAGGTTAATTCCAAACCTTGCAATGATCATTTTTATTCTCTTACAGAAATTGTATATTATTCAGATTTAAAAGATTTGATATGATCGATTCATCATTCTAGTGCTCTGATTGTGTTTTGTATGTTCTAGTTGTCACTAATAAGGAAAAGTAAAGATCTGATGTTCCATGATTTAAAATAAAATGTGTTACAGGGCTGACACTTGCTAGATTCTAACAATGTTACTTTAATTAGCTTGCTTTGCTAAAGCGGCAGATTGCTTTGTGGGTGTAATGTTGTCTTCTGTTTCCAAAACACATTACATATTATGAAAGGCCCACGTTCCCATCCAGATTTCTGCCATTTGCTGCTGTTAGGCCTTCATTACGCTTCTTTAGTCCTTATAATGAATGGCACAGGTATTTCCTGGGACTTATGAGAGATGCATAAGCATATACACAAGTAGATGATAACAGATTGCTTTGGATAAACAGTGGCTGCTAGCGTTAAGCTAACACGCTGAAATTCATAGAAGTCCTCCATGCTGTTCTTTCTGCCTGGCAAGTAAGGAGTTACAGCATGGAATAGTCCAACATGGATGGCACACACATAATAATTTTAGTGATTTGGGGATATAATGACAATGGTTATGTAAAAATTTGAATCTACTTCTCTTGAAGATTGGTAACTTGTTTTAATACGGAAAACATATTTTTCTAGCTGGTGATTGGGCACTCTAAAACGTATCTCGAGCCAATGCAGTCCTGCATACAATTCAATGGCTGCTATGTACTCGCTCCTCCTTCGTTTCCTTTCTGTTGCCAGCTAGATTTTACCTTAGCCTCGCTGGCTGATGGAAAAAGAAATGACAAAACAACGTCGGTCGCATCCTTCTTTTTTTGCCTAAGGATTAGCTGCTCTGTGTTCAAGATGTGCTGAAGGGCAGAAAAAAAAACGAACGGCTCTTCATACCAGACGTTTTGCAATGATTCATCCAGCAGGTTACCGTGTCTTGCAAATTGGAATACTGCATCTCTTTCCTTTGTGGCTGCTTGTAAATCTTACATATGCACAGTTCCGGTACTCTATCCCCGAGGAGCTGAACAGGGGAGAAATTGTTGGGAATATCGCTAAGGATCTTGGAACCGATGTGGCCAAACTAGTAGCTGCTAATCTCCAGGTACTTTCTGATTCCGATTCCCAATATTTCTCTGTAAATGTAAACAATGGAGCCATATTGGTGAATGACAGAATAGATAGGGAGCTGCTTTGTGGGCAGAGCATTTCTTGTATCTTAAATCTGAAATTTGCTATAGAGAATCCTGTAGAAGTGTATAGGATTGAAGTAGAAATAATAGATATTAATGATAATTCCCCTCGGTTTCAGAGTGAGGAGTTGACTTTGAAAATCAATGAATTGGCATCCCCTGGTGCTAGATTTCTTATTCCAAATGCACAAGATCCAGACATAGGCTCAAATGCTTTGCAGGAATATCACCTTAGTCCTAGTGAAAATTTTGCTTTGATTGTAAAAAAACGGGCTGATGGAAGTAAATTCCCAGAGTTAGTTCTAGAAAAGGCTCTGGACAGGGAGCAGACAGCTGTCCACCACTTGGTGCTGAAAGCTGAAGATGGTGGGGTTCCATGTAGGTCAAGTACCATGCAGATCACTATCATTGTCCTGGATGCTAATGATAATCACCCTGCATTTGATCAGCCTTCTTATAATGTCCAACTAAAAGAAAATGCTCCCAAAAACTCGTTAGTAATCAAACTCAATGCAACAGATCTAGATGAAGGGCCTAATGGAGAAATTGAGTACTTTTTTAGCAGCCACAACTCAGATGCCTTAAGCAATATTTTTCAGCTAAATTCAGAAACAGGTGAAATTCGTGTACTTGGAAATTTGGATTTTGAAGAGATTTCGGTATATGAAATTGATATAGAAGCCCGAGATAAGGGGAGCCCTATTATGGAAGAGCATTGCAGTGTTATAGTCCATATTATTGATGTAAATGACAATACACCTGAAATGACTATAAGTGCATTTTCTAGCTCAGTCCCAGAAGACTCACCACCAGGAACAGTAGTTGCTGTAATAACTATAAAAGACAAGGATCATGGTGATAATGGAAGGGTGCAATGCCAAGTAGACAAAAACCTTCCATTCACAGTTAGGGAGGACTTTGAACACCAGTTTTCCTTAATAACAAGTGACCATTTGGACCGCGAAAGTGTTTCTGAATATCAAATAACAATAACTGCAAAGGATATGGGTAACCCCCCGCTTTCTGCCATTAAGGTTATATCAGTTGTAATATCTGATGTAAATGATAACACTCCTCAGTTTGTTGAACCTGTGTATGAGGTTTTTGTAGAGGAGAATAATAAAGCTGGTGAGTTACTTTGTACTGTTTCTGCTACGGACCCAGATTTGGATCAAAATTCAAGACTTTCCTACTCTATTCTACAAAATCCAAAAGATGACTATGGTAGTACATCTCATATATACATTAACTCTGAAAATGGACAGGTATATCTTAAATTTCCTTTGGATTATGAAAGAATTAATTACTTCCAGTTTCAAATAGAAGTCTCAGATGCTGGTTCCCCACCACTTAAAAATAAGACTGTTGTGCATGTCTTTGTTTTGGATCAAAATGATAATTCTCCAGTAGTTGTATTTCCAGTTGTTGGAGCCAATTCAGTAGCCCAATGTAAGATTCCACGTTCCACTGGACCTAATGTAATGGTAAGCAAGATATCCGCTGTGGACCATGACTCAGGCCGGAATGCTTGGCTTTCCTACAACTTGCTTGAAGCAACGGATCCCACTCTGTTTAGTATTGTGATGAGAACTGGAGAAATAAAAACAAAGCGTGCTATTCAAGATGTTGATTCCACTCTACATGAGCTGCTTTTGGTTGTAAAGGATTCTGGAGAACCTTGTTTATCCACTTCAGTTACAGTAATGATGACCCTGGAGGACAAGGATCTAGAGGTCTCACAGGGAGTTAAGGATCACTCTAAAAAAAGGAATATCTCTAGTCTTACATTGTACCTGATTGTGTGTTTAATTGTGATTTCTGTTATCTCGTTAATTGGTTTAGCAGCCCTTGGAATTAAAATTCACAAGTGTGAGAACAAGAACTTTCCCCTCTGTTGCCGACAAAACCAAAAGAAGGGCGTGGTGCCAGGATCTAAGCTACATGGAACATTTCAGCTTCACCCAAGTCTTTGTAACACTATAATAGGTGTCAGAGTGGATTGTGCTGGAAATATCCCATCCAACCGAAGGGTCAGAACATGTTTCTCCCCAGTCTCAGATATCAGTGAGTTTATGTTTATGAGGCCCCCTCATGTCACAGCTAACTCCTCTTCCCCGGGCATACTGGTTCCAGATCCTAACTTCTCCATTGCTTCCAATGAGGTGAGCTCCCAGAATTTGCCATTACTTGAAACCAAAGTCAAACAAGATGAATGTCATTAAATTATCAATTTCATCTTTCATGGCATCTGTGAGCGGTGTGATAAGCATATTTACAGCACATTTCAATCATCACTGGTCATTATGCCATACTGTCCACTTTATAAGAGGAAACACTACTACATTTTCTTGTGACATGGGAATTAAATACTTTAGAGCAGAAGGTGGTCTTGACATCAATGCACAGCAAAATTTAAAATGTATGCACTAAAGCTACAAACATTGTCCTTATGTGTTTATGAAGTAATGCTGACAGAGCCTAAGAATCTCCTAGACAATCTCATCCATAAGGAGGATAACTCAACATAGGTTGGTCAAATTTCAAGTAAGGATAGCAAACCATTAGTTTTCACATTTTAATTGGTATTGGGATCTGCAACTCTCGCGTGATCCCTTCATAGCTGTGGATCCCCAGAATATTAATGCAAAGGTTTTCATTTTTTTTAGATTTTATTTATTTTTTGCATCTTGTGGAGATGGCCTTTTTCTATATATTCCTCTAAGAAAATAGGGTGCAGGACTATAGCAATACAGCTATAGATTTTTAGTATGGGCCGTGACATTGTTCATTTGGGGGTTTTAACATTTATGACATGACACTTGATATGACACTTGAAGATATATTACATAGTGCCAACAAAGTGCCTCAGTCATTGTTGACTGTAGTATGCTGTAGTAGGTCTATCAAACCCATTTTCTCTTCTATTTTTCAAATCCTGTAATATATGTTTAGCTGTTTACACCAGTCATTTACTACTAGAAATGTAATATCCTTTAATTTCCTTCTGCCTGTAGCAGATACTTTTAGTCTAGCCTTTTATGATTGGCATAAGAAAGTCCCACACAGTAGAATTTGGCTACATTTAGCAATTTATTTATGGAAGTTCAACTAATAGATTCCTTTGGACAAAACCTGCCAAGAAGTGTTCTAGATCTAGCCCTTTCACAGTGGATTATGTGGAATATATAATTTCCTTTGCTTCTAAGAAGGAACAAACACCAAACATTGTCAGGTTTTTGGATCAAGACTAATCAACTGACTGATGTATCATCTTAAAAAAAAAAAAAAAAAACTTGCCGCACTTTCATAGATTGCCTTAATGTTGGTACTGTTTCAGAAGAGACTTTTGGGGATTATACACCAGCAAATAAAACACACTAATGACAGTGTTTTCAAAGAAGCGTTCTGAAGTACTGTGACATAACATTTAGCGTGCTTTATATTCATTTATCCCGATGGAGACTTATTTGTAAAGTTTTTAGTGAGTCCTGATTAATATGCAAGCATCTATTGAAGAGCATACAATGGGGTAAGCACTTGTCACGACTCATGAAATTCTTATTTCAACTTTTTGTCATACAAAAATACATTTCATTTTCTACAACACATGGACATCCATAATAAAGCATTTTTCATATTTATTTTTTATTGAACGAGTGTGTGGAACATTGTTTTCTCATCCTGTTGAACACCTTTCAACTTTTAAATGGTTAAAACATCATACTGCACAGAAATACGGTATACTGTTTGTTTAGGGCAGCCATTTTGTGTGCTCATCAAAAATGTTCTAAAATATTTTTTCTTTAGTTTATTCACAGTTCATCCCAAACTGGGATGCCCCACTGTGTGAAAACTCCCATAATGCCGCTATTCACTCACCTCTTCCTCGTCCCAATGGGGCATACACGGGCTCTCCTTTAATGAGAGCCATCTGCCGTAACTATGTAATTTGGCAAATGGCTCTCATTGTGGTGTGGGGGTTGTCACATCCCTTGCATTCGAGAGAGCGTGCTCATGCTGCCGCACTAGTCTTTGAGAAAGGCTGGAGCAGAAGAACGTACGCTGCTGGGGATGTGGGGGATGCGGCAGCGCACACTCCCCATTGACGTCAACAAGAGGCGTTTGCCAAATTACCTAGTCAGGGCAGACGGCTCTCATTGGATGAGAGCCCACGCATGCATCATTGGAATGAGGAAAAGGTGAGTGAAAAGTAGCATTCTGGGGGGTTTCACACAGCGGGGCATCCCAAGCCAGAAGAGTCAAATTTCCGGGTTTCCGGGTTTAGTTCAAGTCTAACTCTGGGCAGTTTCTACTCTCTCAACAACCCTCTCCATCCTGGATCTAGTCCTAATTTATAATTTGGTAGTGAGCTAGCAGGACATGTGGCTCTATGGCCAACATGCTCAGAAGTGTTAAGACAGATGGACACATGCACTGAAAACAATTTAATGAAGTGTAGACTGGTAAGTATGTACAGAACCAGGCTGCGTAGAATGAGAGGAGGGAAGAAGTAGTCTGCCAATGATTAGACTTTAAATCAGATTGGTGGCTTTGATAAAATATAGTCCAGTCCCATTACTACTTGTGAAGGGCAACATGCTTTTCACTTGGTACATTGTTCACAGAATGGCTGCACCTATTTTCTATTGACAGCAAATGTATTTGTATAATCTCAATATCTTATTTGCATTTGGAAAAAAAAGAGTTGAAGAAATGACTAAATGACTAGCATACCTGATTATAAACATTGTCTGGGACCATGGAGATTTAAATTACTATCTTTTAATAATGTATAATTCACTAATAGGTAACCAAAGACAACATTCTTACACACATTATTTACACATAGCCCTGAAGCATTAGGGACCCATTTATGAAAAGTAAAGGAGAAGAAAATATGCAACCAATAAGTTTCTGTCCATATCTAACGACTTAACATTTTGTGTTTTATGTGGGTTCTTGGGTGGGAGTGCAAGATTTTATATGCCTGAGTCAACCAGTGTCTAGCTTGCAACGTACTAGCTAAACCCTACCCAAATGTGCATCCCAGCAGCACTGGTCATAATGTGGCCACTGTGAAGCATTAGCACTAATGATTTCGTTTTGCAGGGGCAGGTAATGTTGCTGGGCTTGGGTATAGTCCATATACTGTATGTGATGCTGAGACTATAGCATTGGGGCAGAATATGGGTTGGGTTTTTTAGCTTTGGGGGGGTGAAATGAGGCCAGTTACAGGGGGATATAGGGAGACTAGTGAGACAGGAATTAGATGAGGCTGTTAGAGGTTGCAGTCCGCTGGCTCCAATGCACTGTGGCCAACCAAGTATTCTCCTCAGTCTCTCTATGGCAAGTTCTTCCCTGGCAGGTCCATGTGTGTTGTGTCACAACGTGTTGGTATAAATTTACATATTAAACAGGAGAAACATCCTTTTATACACAATGAGTGTTGTTTACAGCTGTACTCAGTGTATGCACCTGCTGGAAGCGCTGTTAAAGTGGACCAACACCCACCGGTGATCGGCCCGGGAATCTATAAGATTCCCGGGCCGATCACCTCCCTCCCCGCGGGACATCCGAGATCGGGATGTCCCGTGGGGTTAAACCCCCCCAAACACCCCAAACTCCTTACCTTAGCGCCCCTCGCGCCCCTCTAGACGTGCGCGCGCGTCAACAGGGACGCGCGGGAGGCGGCGACGGAGGAGCCGCTTGTCCGCGGCTTGTCCGTCGCCGCGGACAGAGGTGAGTTCGGGGGGGTTTCACACAGCGGGGCACCCCGATCGGGGGTGCCCCACCGAAGTGGACCAAGACCCAGGATAGTCAAAATCCTGGGTGTTGGTCCACTTTAAATGTAGCCAATGGGGCCATGCGATTTGCCATTGCAGTCACATGGTCCAGACTGATTTTGGCTGAAAAAGTTCAGGACATGTGATAGCTGGTCAGCCAATTACTTGGCCGGATTTCCCAGAGAGGAGCATATTGTAGTTAAGAACAAAGCTTGCAGGGGGTGTATACACTGGGGAGGGGCATTGGTAATTGGTATGGGTGTAGCTCTATTTTAAATAATTAAAGTCCACTGCAATATTATTTTCTGGGCTGTAGGCAACCAAAATAGTGGAGCCTTTGACCTATACCTATTTTTTAGGCACAACTAATATTTGGTGACAAAGAATCTTCATTATATAACTCTTTTTTGGAACACTTGGAGTTTTGCTGAGATTGGCACACCTAGATTTATTAATATTCCAAGATGCTCTTACTGCTACTATGCCAGAAGCTACTATGCCATTATCATATTCACTGGCAATGTGTGTCTCTTGCACTCATTTAAATGCAATGACTTGATATGGGTCAGAGAGCAGACAAATACCTCCCTCCTGCACTTATAACTCCTGCTCTGGCACAACTTCCTGTCACCACCTATCAATGGGGGTAGCTGAACAGGGTTGCTGTGCATACATTCTTGTCCCAAGTAAGCACAAACATTCATTTTGCCATTTTACTGTTTACTTCTCTGTACCTCCACTGCATACATTAGATCAAGGCAAAAAGAGGTTGTAGATTCAGGTCTACAAATCCCCAAATCATCTTATTACAGACAGTGTGAAGAATCCCCCCCATCGCTCTATTACAGACCTCACATACAGAGAGTGTGAGTGGCATCCCAAATACAGTATATGAGGCATCCCAAATACACACATTGTGTCTGGCATCCCAAATACAGGCAGTGTGTGTGGCATCCCAAATGCAGGTAGTGTATATGGCAACCCAAAAAAGAGGCAGTGTGTGTGGCATCCCAAATACAGGCAGTGTGTGTGGCATCCCAAATACAGGCAGTGTGTGTGGCATCCCAAATACAGGCAGTGTGTCAGGCATCCCAAATACAGGCAGCATGTAAGGCGTCCCAAATACAGGTACTGTGTATGGCAACCCAAAAACAGGCAGTGTGTCAGGCATCTCAATCACAGGCAGTGTGTCAGGCATCCCAAATACAGGCAGTGTACAGCAGCCCCCACGAAAAAAACTCACATTCCCAAGCTCCCAGCCATCTCCAGCTGACCTAGGGAGTGAGAGACACACAGAAAATACATTAATGTTGCCCTCGGCGTGCTGCCTCCGCTGCTTTCATCGCTGCTGCGTAGCAGAGGCGGCAGTGAGCTGCTGCTACAGCGGGGAGTGGTAATGTTTTTTCTGTCTAAATCTAAAAGAATTCCGGACCCGCCATTAGCCTACACCAGATGCCCCGCTGTGTGAACCCCCCCTGGGGGGGGGGGGCGGTGAATCTACCTGATCCCAGAGTGTCCCGCGACGCGATCTCAGCCAGCGGCCACATCCCCAGCTTCTCAGCAGCTGTTTAATTCAGCGGTTTTATACTGCGCATTAGTATGCGCTGCATAAATCACTGATTGGACTAGCAACCGTGGAGACAGGGAAAGGTGAATGAAAGTGGGCTATCTGGGGGGTTTCACACAGGGGCCCCCGAGGAAGGAACCAACCAGCAGGATGGTCCACTTTAAACATAAATGTATTAAAAATGTCAAATCCGACTGATTCCAAAAATAAATAACACACCTCTCAGAACCAACAGCTTCCAAAAACTACGTCACTATGTTGTAGTAGTTCAGGCGGTATTCAATGCAAAATACTGGAGAAGAAGAAAGCTGATTTCTATGTAATACGTATTACAATACACTACAATAATTGTCTTTCCTTTAGAAGGCCTTTAATGTGGTCTAACACTGCCCCTCACTCACAGCAACTCCCCCAACTATTCCCTGCAGCTCCACTCCACAGAAATATTTATCCCTGGTGGAACTCCAGTAAAGGGATGCCTGGCATGCTGCTCAGGTTCCACACCTGTGTGTATATTCTGCTGTATATTCACAACAGACATTGTGATGCCGTGTTCACTAGTGTGGTTCACTTTGTGAGTTGTACATTACACAGATGGGAAAAAAAACGGAGAATGAATCCCTATGTATGCATAAGCATGCATTCATAACTCCCAACCATCCCAATTCCTCCGTGGTCATCATGGGTTGTACCGAGGGATGCCACTCACTGCCAGTAATGGAGATGCCCCACACTGCCTGTAATGGGAGATGCAACACATTGCCTGTAATGAGGGATGCCCCCAATACCTATAATGGGAAATGCCGCACACTGCCTGTAATGAGAGATGCCCCTCACTGCCTGTAATGGGAGATGCTGTACATTGCCTGTAATGAGGGATGCCCCTCACTGTCTGTAATGGGAGATACCATACACTGCCTGTAATGAGGTATGCCCCTCACTGTCTGTAATGGAAGATGCTGCACACTGCCAGTAATGAGGGATGCTGCACACTGCCTGTAATGAGGGATGCTGCACACTGCCTGTAATGAGGGATGCCCCTCACTGTCTGTAATGGAAGATGCTGCACACTGCCAGTAATGAGGGATGCTGCACACTGCCTGTAATGAGGGATGCCTCTCACTGTCTGTAATGAGGTTTGCCACTCACTGCCTGCAATGGGAGATGCCACACACTGCCTGTAATGAGGGATGTCCCTCACTGCCTGTAATGAGAGATGCCCCTCACTTTCTGTAAAAGGAGATGTCGTACACTGCCTGTAATGAGGAATGCCCCTCACTGTCTGTAATGGGAGATGCTACCCACTGCCTGTAATGAGGGATGCCCCCATACTGTTTGTAATGGGAGATGCTGCACATTGCCAATAATGAGAGATGTCCCTCGCTCCCTGTAATGGGAGATGCTGCACAATGCCTTTTGGTTTACAATTGTTTTCTTATTTTTGTCCTCTAAATCATGGGTGTGTCTTATGCTCAGGTGCATCATATGGAGTGAAAAATACAGTATATGCATATTTATGATGTGACTATACTGGGCCAGGAACAGAACAGCAGGGCCGGAGTTCCCCAATAGTCCCAGACCATTTAACCCCAGTCCGCCCCTGGTTGTGGGCTTGCCTGCATGTATGTGTGTGTGTGGGGGGGAGGGGGGACTTACCTCCATGTGTGTGTGGGGGCTTGCCTATATTATTATTATTATTATTATGTAATTTTTAGGTGGAGTTTCCATTTAAGGGCATGGCTAGGGGGAGTGGTTTAATTGCAAAAAAATCAGTGGGCATGCAATGCGCGCCGCTGCACATGTCCCGCTTCCTGTTTTCAAAAGTTGGGAGGTATGTGCATTGGTCATATGAGCACAATTATATGATATATTATATTCATTATCATTTGGATATACACTCCCTCCCCTCTGGCTTGGTTAAAATGACAAATTCATGGCCATAGCTAAGTCAAGTAAACCGGATGTGCTAACCAGCTGGTGATGGACAGGGCATTCTGTTGAAGGGGATGGACTAAGCTTGATGACACTAGGGCACATAGCACTTTGGTAAATATCGATCCTCTTAAAATTGTCCACATTGGATGGAATTTCTTTTTTTTTCTTATGTTCCCAAATGTTAGTTTTATAGAATCAGTTTTCACTACCTGCAATCTGTTTCTATTGGCAACTGTACACCAATGCCCTTATTCATCAAGCGATAGCGCCAGGTAGTGTCTGACGAGCGCCAGGTAGCGGCAGCTAACGGCGACTACCGACTCAAGTACGCCCAGCGGCGGTCACAATGACGCATTTATCAAGCAAAATGAGGCTAGCGCCGGCGAGAGCGACGGCTAGCGCGGCATTCATCATGAAGCCGCCTGGACCGAACAGCGCCGCTGCAAATTCCCTCATAGCGCCAAGTATGAGCTGTCGCTCCCTGGCGATGTCCAATGCATTTCAATGGAGCAATCTATAATAATTCATGATTAATTGGTAATAATTTTTTTTTTAATTTTTTTAATGTCAAAAAATCGGAGAACACTTCTGCAATGTTAGGATTTATTTTTAAGTAAAAAAAATATGTGCAGAATTGATCTAACAGGTCTGAGATTAATGTATTCATATAACAAAATGATTCTAAAAACATGTATAATGTTACATTCAAAAAATATGGTTGTTTAGGGGTTAAAAACTAGTTAATACAGATCGCCGCCAGCGCTCTGGGGTTTAAACAAGGAATGGACAGTGACAGCACATTCGGAGCGTGATTTTTTGATGAATATGAAGCTAGCCGTTCGCTCTGGCCATTCGTTGTCAGGCGCTCACATACAACGCTGGACCTGTGAAACAGCGACCCCCCAGCCCGTATTCAACATTACCGCACACCGACTGAGTCGCTGTCATCAAGCTAATGCCGGCCAAGCACAGCGAATACTGGCTGGCGCTGAAAAAATCACGCTACAGTCGCTCATCTGTCGCTACCTGCCGCTATTGATGAATCGGCCTCCAAGTTTTTACACCAAGAATCAGAAAGGAGTCAGACCTGTACACAAAGAACACTGCTGCTTGTGTAATTGTGCGTGAGTGCCCTCAGCAGCCATAACAGCAGTGTTCTGTGTTTACAGAGCTCAAATATCATTGCTTGTAGATCTTTGTGTACAGACTTGGTGTACAGTTGCCTATAGCAACAGGTTGCAGGTAGTGAAAACTGCTACCATAAAATACCTTTGGAGCATTACTTGCTATACAAAAAAATATATAAACTTTCAAAAATGCTATTAAATGTCTACTTTCCCTTCAAGCTAATAAGCATGAAAGCAAACCAAAATAGCAAGTACATCTAATAGAAAGACATGGGAGTTGCAGAGGGGGTGTCACTGATAAAGGAACCTTATATTATACTGGTAAGCCCCACACATAGTAAGCCACCCTACACATAGAGAAATGTAAAGTCTATAAAGGCTTTATGTTCTTTTATGCTGTGTCCAATTTGGGATGCTTTGCAGAATTCTGACCAATAAAATACTTACTATTTCCATGGCCAACAATTCGCTCCAGCACTACAGAAAAGCATATACTTCTTATGTTCATTGGCATGTGCGACCACTGTTACCTTATCAGGTTTACGGAGTGCTCGTGCCCTGCACCATGTGTCCAGTGAGTGTACCTAATTGTTTTTCCGGCAGTCAGGAGCAGAGAGGGGGAAGTGCTTGTCTGCAGAACTGCAGACTCACACAGCACTGGAACCCGAAAGTGGTAAGTATTTCAGCCCGTTCCCCGGCTTACATCTTTACACTGCAGAGCATCTCAGATGGGGGTTCTTAAGCCTTTTTAGACTTTAGCTACGCAATAAATAATGTTAGGTAGTGATGAGCAGTTTGAATGAAATTTGGGTTTAACAAGTTCGGCCAAACTTGCAGCCAAACTTCGGGTCCAGGGCCCAGAATCCAAACCTCATTGAAGTCAAAGGGGAACAGAACTTGGCTGTAAAATGGAGCCAACAACGGCTAGAGGGCTGAAAACTGATGGGAACACCAGGGTGATTTCCCCGCACAAAATGAGCTAGAGAAATAACAAAAAATTAAATAAATACACCAATAAAGAAAAAAGTTAAAATATTGGTGTTTTTACGGATGTTGGAGGCCTATTTTGGTCACAGAAAAATAAAAAATTAAAGAAATACACCAATCAATAAGCAGGCGCCAGGGTTTGCAGTGTAATCTTGTAGGTCCCAATACCACCGCAAGAATGGTGCGGCCTAGAACACGTTGAGGTAGTCACAGATTATATGCAGAGCCCTCCACCTCACCTCCCCCCTTACAATCTGAAAGGCCGCCCTAGCAGATCATAGAGTCACTAATGCTCTATGACAGGGCTACTCAACCACTTTTTGTATGGGGGGGTGTATAGTTAGAAATCAGCACACTAGGGGAGGAGCTAAAGATTCCCCAGGCAAAACAAAAAAAGGCTGCTTGCCCCCCACCCCAAAAATCCCAATGGCACTGGGAAAATACAGGAGCATTTTTGTGGCCCCACAGAACTTACAGCTAGAAAGTGGCCTGAGCAATTGGATACTCCACTAACAATTGTTATTAATCAGTAATGACACACAATTGCCTTGAACAAATGGTATTAAAGAGTAGTGATACACAAGTGCCCTGAACAATTGACATTAAGGAGGAATCTTCTGCCTGGCGACCAATCATCCTCAGAACCTCTTCATCTCCCCCTCACTTCTACCCTTCACTCATATCTCCTCTCATTAATTTCTCTGTCACACTAAAACAATCTACTTTTCATCAACATTGCACAGCAAACACACTGCCTCTTTTTCATTCCCACCGCCACCCCTTCTTTCTCTCTCTTCTCCTCCTAGCCACCAGGGAAATCTCATCTAACCTGTTTCCAGGTCTCTGCTCTGCATCTTCCCCTCAACCCTATCTACAGAAGCACTTCTAACTTCCTCCACTGCACTACACCTTGCATCCGTAGCCCTAAAAATCTCATAAATGTAACACCTAGCCCATGCTCCCCGACCTCTGTTACCTGTGCTCTATGAAACGCTAGGTCAGTCTGTAACAAATATACCTCTCTCCATGATTTCTTCCTCACCAAATCATTTACAGTCCTGGGCCTAACAATGACATGCCTAACCACCTCAGGCACAGTCTCCCCAGCTGCCCTTTTATATGGGGGGGTACAATTCAGACACACCCCCAGGCCCACAAACAAACAAGATGGGGGTTTTGGAGTTCTACTCTCTGAGCAATGATCCTTCAGCCCAGTCCCCGCCATCATTATCCTTTCCTATCTTTGATGTTCACCCTGTCTGTACACCCCCCTCCAGCTTAGAATTGCAGTCATCTATCGCCCCCCTGGCCCAATTGCACTTTTTCTTGACCACTTCTTAAGCTGGCTCCTTCACTTTCTCTCCACTGACATACCTGCAATAATCATGGGAGATTTGAACATACCTACTGACACTGGCAGTCCTGCTTCTACCAGACAACTCACACTAACTTCCTCCTTTGGCCTCACACAGTGGTCCTTCTCTCCCACCCACAAAGATGGCCATACCTTAGACCTCCTTTTTATTAACCTCTGCTCAGTATCAAACTTCCTTTTATCCCCTCTGCCACTCTCTGACCACAACCTGCTAACTCTGACCCTCTCTTCTACTCCCTTTACTCCATCTTCTACCCACACACAGGCACTAAAACATATGCTTGACCTTCATTCACTTGCTGACTCTTTGAAACCTCTGCACGCTCTATCCAATGAGGCACTGCTATCCAATGAGGCACTGCTCTTTCATCGACTAATTAAGTGTACTTTACCTCTCTCACATCTACACGGAAGCCCGGAATCCCAAACAACTGTTTAAAACTGCTTCACCCAATACCTCCTCCTCCCACCTCTCAAATAACAGCTGAGCAGCTTGCCACATTCTTCAATAACAAAATTAGTGGCTTAACTCCTCTACTTCAACCCACATGACTCCCCCTCTAACTTCCCTAACCCATTTCACTTTGCTCTCTGAACAAAGTCTATCCTCCCTCATATCCAAGGCCCACCTCACTACTTGCCCTCTAGACCCCATTTTATCCCACCTTATTCCACAACTGGCAGCTGACCTCATTCCTCACATCAGCTCTTAAAGCGGACCTTCACCCTCAATAAGAGCATATCTTATATGTTTCCCACACCCTGTACATACAGATTGCCCACATTAAGAATCATCCTACCTGCATCTACTGCATGTTATGAGCCTTTAAACATCCAAGATGGCGGCTCATGGGACATCAGGCAGCCTGCAAACAGGAAGTGTCTTCTAACTGTGCTGCTCTGCATTCTGGGATTGCTGACCTTTTCCTGACCCCAGCTCTGCTCTGTCTGAGCAAAGCACAGCTATAACCCGCCCTCCTGTACTTTATCCCACTCTCCTCTCCTCAGTAAGTGTGATGCTTCTGAGTCAAGATGGCGGCGCCCGTATTCTAAAGTCCTGAACAGATTTGCAGCCCAGAAGGGGAAAGAATAATAAGTAAGTGACTAAAAACTTAAAATATATTAATTTTAGATGCTGGGGAATCATTTTATATGGGTTTGGGCTTTTCAATAAATCATGGTGAAGGTCCGGTTTAAATCACTATATAACCCCTCTCTTTCATCCAGCACCTTCTCTTCACTACTCAAACAGCCGGCCCTCAACAGTTCACGGTCTATCTCACTGCTTCCTTTTTCATCCAAACTTCTGGAACAGCATGTTCACTCTAAATTGGCGTGCTATATCTACTTACTAGATCCTCTTCAATCTGGATTCCACTTCAACCACTCTAATGAAACTGCCCTTACCAACGAAACTAATGATTTATTAACAGCAAAATCTAAAGGCCACTACTTATCTCCCTTGACCTATTCTCTGCTGTTGACACTGTTGACTTCTACTCCAAATTCTGGCACCTCTGGGAATTCAAGACCATGCACTTTTATGTCTTTCCTCTTGCCTTTCTGAACACACATTAAGTGTGTCCCACTCAAATGTGGTTTCCTCTCCCCACCCTCTGTCAGGTGGTCTACCACAAGGTTCTGTTTTTGGACCACTTCTCTTCTCAGTCTACACCTATTGTCTTGGACAACTCATAAACCCATTTGGCTTCCAACACCACTTCTATGCAAATGACACAGATCTACTTCTCTAGTCCAGATCTCTCATCATGTGGTCTGACAACTATCTCATCATTTATGTCATCTCACTCCCTCAAACTAAACATGGACAAGACTGAGTTTTTTGTTTTCCCACCATCAAACTCTCCTACTACCTCCACACCAACTATATTTGTCAATAATGTCACAATTACTGCAACTACCCAAGAACGATGCCTTGGTGTTATACTGTCTCCGATCTGCTCAGGACCTCCTTCTGTCCTCAATCACCTCCTCCTACTCCTGCATTCAGGACTTCACACGTGCCATTCCATTACTCTGGAATAACCTTCCCCATACAATTCGATGCTCCTCAAGCGTTCAATCATCAATTGGCCTAAATTAAAGACAGCCTGAGCCACTTCAAATCACTTGCCATCATACTAAGCATATAGTACTTGTGACCTACCTTTTGTCTCCACCCTTATCCTTTAGATTGTAAGCCCGCAAGGTCAGAGCCCATCTCTCCTAGTGTATTTCAGCATGACTATGTATTTGTGCTTTTCTATCATTTATTGTAACTTAGTTGTTTTACCCTGTTTGCAATTTCACATTGTATAGCTCCAAGGAAGATTATGGTACTTTAATAATAAACTTTATTATTATTATTATTATTAATAATAATAATAACCCCAGTGCTTTAAACAAGTAGTAAAATGGAGTTAAACCCCATGTGCTTCAACCCTTTCCGTGCCAGCTATGTGACTCTCACGTAGCTGACTTTAAAGTGGACCAACACTCAGCGGGATCGGCCCGGGAATCTATAAGATCCGTTCCCACCCCGCAGGGAATCCAAAATCGGGATGCCCCTCTGTGTGAAACCCTCCAGGTCTCCTCTTCACCTGGGTAGGGAGGACCCCGCGTCATTTTCTTTGGATTTCTAAGGGTTTTAACCCTTAAAAATGGGATCCCCATTAAATTAACGCATGGTATAAAAGGCTTCCAGCAGCAACAGGAGAGCAGAAGCCAAAGTGATCAGTGTGCTCGGGGATGGATGGGAGGTAAGTAAGTAAAAAAAACAATATATGATTTTCCTGGGAAATACCTTCAAAAATCACAGCTGAACATGTGTAGAGCAAAACAGTGAAATATGGTCTAGCAACCAAGGGTAACAAAATCTCCAGGTAGGCTGGCAGTTAAAGGGCTAAATGGCAATTTTTGCTAAGCTTATCTCTTATTTTCTATTTGTTTGCAACCATGTGTTAAAAAAGAAAACAATTTTCCCTAGCAACAATGTGTTTACCTGAGCCGTGTACATCAACTGGTGTATTAGATGTACAGATACAGAGACTTCCTCACTCTAGCTTGCTAATCATCTGAGACACAGGCAACAGGTTAAATCAATTCTGCTGTAACTGAACTTATTCAGAGGAAGGATCACAATCTTGCATTCTAGTAGCTAAAGGGCTGCTGGCAGCCTTCCCAGCTGGAAGCGTCATTACTGCTGTGTGACTTAGCCAAAGCTTCTAATGTGCTCACCTGTTACAGTGGAGGAAATATGGGATATGTATTCAGTACTTTTTACTCAAGGCCAAAAAAAAAACACTCCTATCTTAGCATCACAGACACACAGGAATATAGGAAACTTGGAAACAGCGTGCTGATACATAAATCACAGGTCTCGGGGCACAGATGTTTATTTTACATTCCAGAAAAGGAAAACAATAAGGCAGAACACCAAAAACCTGAAAAAGGGAGTTTTCCTTAAATCAAGTAGTATTGCAGTGAGTACTGACACTCACCACATTGCTTACAGCTAACTGTGGTATAAGGGGTACACACTTACACCATTGCTTAGAGTTAGTTATGGTATAAGGGGGGACACTCTCACCCCATTGCTTAGAGTTAGTTGTGGTATAAGAAGGGGGGCACACACGCCCCAGTGTTTACAGTTAGTTGTGGTATAAGGGGTACACACTCCAGTGTTTACAGCTAGTTGTGGTATAGGTGGGTTCACACTCACCCCAGTGTTTACAGCTAGTTTTGGTATAAGAGGGTACACCCCATTTCTTACATCTCATTGTGGTATAAGGACCCCATTTCTTAGAGCTAGCTGTGGTATACACACACAAACACACACCATTACTTACAGCTAGTTGTGGTATAAGAGGGTACACACTCACCCTTAGAGCTAGTTGTTGTATAAGAGGGGACACACTCGCCCTAGTGCCTATAGCTATTTGTGGTACAAAGGAGTATACATTCACCCCATTGCTTAGAGCAAGTTGTGGTATAAGGGGGACACACTCATTCCATTGCTTACAGCTAGTTGTGGTATAGGGGAAACACACTCACTCCAGTGTTTACAGCTAGTTGTGGCATAAGGGGGGGGGGACTCACCCCATTGCTTAGAGTTAGTTGTGGTATAAGGGGGGGGCACACTCACCCCAATATTTACAGATAGTTGTGGTATAAGAGGGTACACACTCACCCATTGCTTAGAGCTAGTTGTGGTATAGGAGGGGACACACTCGCCCTAGTGCCTACAGCTATTTGTGGTACAAGGGTGTATACATTCCCCCCATTGCTTAGAGCTAGTTGTGGTATAAGGGGACACACACTCATCCCACTGCTTACAGCTAGTTGCGGTATAAGGGGACACACACTCAACCCAGTGTTTACAGCTAGTTCTGGTATAAGGGGACATATGATCACCCCATTGCTTAGAGTTAGTTGTGGCATAAGGGGGGACACTCACCCCAAGTGTTTACAGCTAGTTGTGGGATAAGGGGGTACACACTCTTCCCAGTGTTTACAGCTAGTTGGGGTATAGGTGGGTACACATTCACCTCATTTCTTAGAGCTAGTTGTGGTATACACACACACAACATTACTTACAGCTAGTTGTGGTATAAGAGGGTACGCACTCACTCATTGCTTAGAGCTAGTTGTGGTATAAGAGGGGACACACTCGCCCTAGTGCCTACAGCTATTTATGGTACAAGGGGGTATAGATTCACCCCATTGCTTAGAGCTAGTTGTAGTATAAGGGGAGACACACTCATCCCATTGCTTACAGCTAGGTGTGGTATAAGGGGACACACACTCCATTGCTTACAGCTAGTTGTAGTATAAGGAGACACACACTTATCACAGTGCTTACAGCTAGCTGTGGTATAAGGGGATACACACTTACCCCATTACTTAGAGCTAGTTGTGGTATATAGGGACACAAACTCCCCCCAGTGTTTACAACTAGTTGTGGTATAAGAGGATACACACTCACCCATTGCTTAGAACTAGTTGTGGTATAAGAGGGGACACACTCGACCTAGTGCCTACAGCTATTTGTGGTACAAGGGGGTATACATTCATATACATTCACCCAATTGTTTAAAGCTAGTTGTGGTATAAGGGGGGACAGGACACACAAATCCCATTGCTTACAGCTAGTTGTGGTATAAGGGGACACACACTCACCCGTGTTTACAGCTAGTTGTGGAATAAGGGGGTACACACTCAACCCAGTGTTTACATTTAGTTGTGGTATAAGGGGACATACCATCACCCCATTGCTTAGAGTTAGTTGTGACACAAGGGGGGGCACACTCACCCTGTTGCTTAGAGTTAGTTGTGGTATAAGGGGGGACACACTCATCCCATTGCTTACAGCTAGTTGTGGTATAAGGGGGGACACACTCACCCCAGTGTTTACAGCTAGTTGTGGAATAAGGGGGTACACACTCAACCCAGTGTTTACATCTAGTTGTGGTATAAGGGGACATACGATCACCTCATTGCTTAGAGTTAGTTGTGACACAAGGGGGGGGCACACTCACCCTGTTGCTTAGAGTTAGTTGTGGCATAAGGGGGAACACATTCACCCCATTGCTTAGAGTTAGTTGTGGTATAAGGGGACACACACTCACCCCAGTGTTTACAGCTAGTTGTGGAATAAGGGGGTACACACTCAACCCAGTGTTTACATCTAGTTGTGGTATAAGGGGACATACGATCACCTCATTGCTTAGAGTTAGTTGTGGCATAAGGGGGAACACACTCACCCCATTGCTTAGAGTTAGTTGTGGTATAAGGGGACACACACTCACCCCAGTGTTTACAGCTAGTTGTGGTATAAGGGGGTACACACTCATCCCAGTGTTTATTGCTAGTTCTGGTATAAGAGGGTACACCCTCACCCCATTGGTTACAGGTAGTTGTGGTATAAGGGGGTACACACTAACCCCCTTCGAGCTAGTTGTGGTATACACACACACACACCCATTACATACAGCTAGTTGCGGTATAAAAGGGTACACATTCACCCATTGCTTAAAGCTAGTTGTGGTGTAAGAAGGGACACACTTGCTCTAGTGCCTACAGCTATTTGTGGTACAAGGGGGTATAGATTCACCCCATTGCTTAGAGCTAGTTGTGGTATAAGGGAACACACTCACCCCATTGCTTACAGCTAGTTGTGGTATAAGGGGATACACACCCAACCCATTACTTAGAGCTAGTTGTGGTATATGGGGGCACAAAGTCAACCCAGTGTTTACAGCAAATTGTGGTATAAGGCGACACACGCTCACCCCATTGCGTAAAGTTAGTTGTGGTATAAGGGGGGGGGACACTCACCCCCATGTTTACAGCTAGTTGTGGTATAAGGGGGTCCACACTCACCTCATTGCTTACAGCTAGTTGTATAAGGGGGTACACACTCACCGCATTGCTTACAGCTAGTTGTATAAGGGGGTACACACTCACCGCATTGCTTACAGCTAGTTGTATAAGGGGGTACACACTCACCGCATTGCTTACAGCTAGTTGTATAAGGGGGTACACACTCACCGCATTGCTTACAGCTAGTTGTATAAGGGGGTACACACTCACCGCATTGCTTACAGCTAGTTGTATAAGGGGGTACACACTCACCGCATTGCTTACAGCTAGTTGTGGTATAAGGGGGCACTCATCCCAGTGTCTACAGCTAGTTGTGGTATAAGGGGGTATACACTCACCCCCATGTTTACAGCTAGTTGTGGTATAAGGGGGTCCACACTCACCCCATTGCTTACAGCTAGTTGTATAAGGGGGTACACACTCACCCCCGTGTTTACAACTAGTTGTGGTATAAGGGGGCACTCATCCCAGTGTCTACAGCTAGTTGTGGTATAAGGGGGGCACTCACCCCCGTGTTTACAACTAGTTGTGATATAAGTGGGTACACACCTCAGTGCTTACAGCTAGTTGTGGTATAAGGGGGGTACACACTCACCACAGTGATTACAGCTAGTTGTACTATAAACCGCTTCAGCAGAAACCTCTTCTTATAAAAATCAATGCTGCAAATGGCGCTAGGAGATGTGGACAATGCCCTTTTATACAGTGGGGTCACATGTCCTGCCAGGCCAATGGAGGGAGGGGAAGGAAGAAGACTCCTTCCGAGTCCAGCCCGAACACAGAATACGCACATAGATTTCTAGTTGAAATCCGAGTTTGGCTTCAGGCACACGAACCTGTATGGATCCGAAGTTGGCGGGTTGGATCCACTCAATCCTAATGTTAGGTGAACTTCCACTATCTTCCACGTACTTGTTCAACATTTCCATGTAGCTACTCACCAGTACAAAAGAATGCTTTCCCCTTTCACTTTATTAGGCCACTCTACACGCATGCTACACCAATGGACACACAGAGCTGATCCACCGACAGAGAAGAGGGCCCGTGCGAGGTGCCGAGGACTGGCCCACATCCCAGGGGGAAGGAGGCGGCATGGGTAGGTAAGTATTTGGAGGCAACATGCACCAGGCCCCCTTGTTCCACTTGAGCCTGCACTGCCCCTATTGTATGTATGCTCCTGAGTGGCTCTTATACTGTTACCCTGGCCATATGGACTCGCACCCACAGACATTCAAGTCTCCAAGACACACAGCCTATAAGCCAGAAGGGTTTGCCATGAATGGAATACACTCTCTAGAAAAATTAATAGTCAGTGGAGCACTGATAGTATGTAATTTAACTCTTGGTAGTAGACACCCAAGAGATACAGTATACAATCGAGAAATAGTGTTGGTAAGCAGTGTGATGTGCCTACAATTTATATTACCTAGAATAATGAGCATGAGTCTTTAGCAGACACAACTTATTCCAAATATTTCCCCAAGCACACCTCTCATCTTCTTCCAACCAAGAGGCTGTGTTGCTCTCAGGGTAAGATCTCAATCTAACTGTACGCGGGGGGGGGCTGGACAAAAATAATGAGCCCTGGATTTTACTGGCCATTGCCAGCTCATGACCAGTCCACAATATGCTCAGCCCCTTCTTCCAATGTGTTTCCCAGCAGATAAACAATTGCCCTTGTCAGCTGAGACTGAAGAAGTGCGGGAAAAAATCATGGACATGGTGGATAAAGTAGTTCGGAATATTTGGTATTGACGGGGAAGAGGTAGGTATGTCCCCCACAGCCATGATGCTTAGACCATAGATTGGCCGGTGCAGAATATGGACTGGGTTGTCTTTGCTGGGGAGTACAGTGAGGCCGGGAATGGGGAGAGCGGTTGGATTGTGAACACTTGGGAAACATTGAATTAAGGAAGTGTAAGAAGAGAAATGAGTGAATACCAGAACAGGCTTAGATGAGGTGGACTGTATACTGGGGGCTATGCTCAGGCCAGTCAGCCCCAAAGAAGGGTGTCCCACTTGGGATCCTCGTGTGCTCCCTATGGATGGCCAGACTACCGCTGACTGACAATTTGCAATCCCCTTTAGCAGGAAGGTTACAAATGCCTTCTCCAAATAGATCTTAGTGTGACACAGAAATCATAGGACAATATTACACACAAAATAAGAAAGGTCTCCTGCGTGCACAGCCTGGCTTTAGTGACACACAAACGGGGGTTTCTTCTTTCTACATAACCTAAAATGACTAATTCTGCATGTTATAGCTTTCCCCTTTCTAGGTCACTTGTGGGAAGGACTGCTATAAATCCAGGAACCATATTCTTTCCATAGTCTTGCTTCAGTAGTTTTTTCCTCTAGAAATATAAATTGATTTTTTTTTATCTATGGCAGGCCTTGTATCACACATATTGCTATACCTCTAAAACCCCTAATACCTTTCAACTCGCTTGCCAAAAATCTGCCTAACATATATACATTGGGATTAAAGGTTTGTGGGCCCTTCAGAATGTTTCCATTAACCCTTTAAGTGCCAGCTTACATAGAGATTTTGTCACCCTCTGTTGCCAGACAATTTTTCACTATTTTGCACTAGACAGGTTCAACTGTAGTTTTTGAAGGGATTTCCAAGGATTTTCAAGAAAAATTATATTTTTTTCAGCAGAGTCTGGGCTTTAACATCAAATGTATTAGTATAATAAAAAATAGTAATAATAAAATGTATGTTTTTCAATAAAATCATATTACGTGTAAAAGCCCCATTTCTCACAGTCACAACAGTACCACATATGTATTAGTAGATGCTCTTTTCTGCCCAGGATACAGAGCTTAGGAGATTTTTTAGATAAAATACAACTGTTATGTTCACCTTGCAGTTTTTCAAGAAAAACAACTCTTTATATTGGAAATGCCCCCACAAACTATATATTCTCAATTAGTATACTGGATTGTGAACTGTATACTGTATATCTTGGGTACCTACCAGCCAATGACATTCATTTTTCTCATCCCGTCCCCCAATTAGCTCAGCAGAGTCCCTCCTTCCTTCACCTTCCCCCCCACTTCCTCCTCCAGATTCATCACATTGCTGTCAGTGCAGAGAGCTGTTTATTATTCAGTATCACAAAGCCAAGGGCCACACCCACTGTTTTCAGAAGAAAAATCATAAGCTGAACCTGTAAACCTCGATATCTTGGCCACTTCCTCTTCAATTTAAAAACGGAAAACAGTTTTAGACATTGCCAAATGTAGGCCAATGCAATGGTGTAACAATTAACTTTGCCTGCAGTAGCACTTAGTCGGTTCTTTGACTTTTCCAAAGCCATTTTAAACTTTAGCTTTCTTCAACCAATGATATAGCAACTTGTGTACTTGGGTCCACATTGTTGCCAGAGAAAACTATTTTCATGTATAACAGTCTACTATAATATATGAAAAAAAGACCGCACTCTGTATCTTAAGTGAAATACGCTAGTGTGCAACACTGGAGGCTGACCGAAAAGGGAGCCCTTCCGGGAACCAAATTGCAAGAAAATAGGGGTCCCACCCACCCCAAAATGCCCAACCTCATGTACTCAGTGGCACCACTACAATAGATTTATGAAAGTATACAAAAATGTATTAATACATCTTCAAACAAATAGTAACAGGCCAATTTAAAATCAATTAAAAAACATATAACATAATAAATGAATATGGGGAGGGTGAGACTATACCAACAGAGGCTGAGCCAGGGGGAAAAAAGGATAACAGATGGAAGTATGGGGTGCCGCTAAATCTAACATAAATTAATATCTTAAATCAATAATATAATGTCTATATAGAACACTGATATTTAATATTATAATTTTATACGTGACCCTACATACCTAATATCTAAATGATTAATTACAATTGAATAAATAACACCTGTGATAAATTCCTCAACCAAACTTATATATCTGAACAGTGCAATCAAAATTCATTAACACTACCAAATAGTAAATAAAGTGCAACGTGCCTGTGTGTCAAACATTATTATAAACCTATCTACCTATATAATAATCTAAACCAAAACAGAAGGACCAACCGAGAGGGGCAAAAATAGATAAACCAGACCACAACGTGTAAAAAACACTTACTGAATCATAAGCAGCAATCAAACCCCCCAGCCAGCACGAGTCTCATCCCCTCCGTACACAGCCGACGCGTTCCGTGACGTCACGAGCGTCACTTCATCAGGGCATGTGTCAAATGTGTGGGACCCCTATTTTTTTGCAATTCATGTATAACAGAGTTACAAACAAATAGAAAAGGAGAAAATAACAGATACTCCTCTTGAGAAGATCATTTTGGCACACAATAATGAAAACTTTTAAAAATGCCATTGAAAGTGGAATTACCCTTTCAAATTTTTTAAAGTGGACCAAAACCCACCCTGGAGTCTATGAGGCATAGTCCCGTCCCCAGGGAATCCAGTTTTGGGATGCCCCACTGTGTAAAACCCCCGGTCGAGCACGCTGATTGGATAGAAGGCTGTGCAAGACCCGTAGGACTGGGGTAAGTGGGTTAGACTGGGCGACTTGGGGGGTTACACATAGTGGGGAATCCTGCATCGGGATGCCCCAGGGGCAAGAACCAAAATCCAGGGTTTTTATCCACTTTAAGAAAGGATATAGAGGGGCTTACGCTCCAAAGATGGGTATAGGTGGTAGAAAACTTTATAAGCAGAGGGTGCATATGGCATAAAAACTACTTAATGGGATTTAGAAAACTATCAGAACTAAAAACAGGACATGAAAAAGTGAATTTTGATGGTGATGATTGATATATAGAAGTTCTCAAATAAATTATTGCTTAGGTAACCCTAAGGTTACCCTTGTTTAGGTAACCTTCAATCTTAATAGCTTAAAAACTTTAAGCAGTATGGCTATCTTATCAGACATGATTATATTATGTGTTTAATTTATTGTAGAATTTAATAGCTGTGGAGACCTCCAGGTGGTAAAACGAGCACCTCAGATTTGAGCAATTAGTAGCTACAAATGTTCTTTATTTTATAAGGGGACTTCCTATTACGGAAGTATTATTCCGATTGCCGGGGGTAAAGTAAGCATATTACCTCAAACTGTTGGTAGATATAACAAGGCAGTAGTTGAGTTGGAGTAAAAATAGGGAAAGTATTCATAATAGCCCAGTGAGATGTAGCTTTGTTTGTCCAGGCAGTATTGGAATTCATCTAAACTACGTTTAAGTTTCATATTGATATATATGTTAAAATGTATGTAATTATGTAATTTAAGTATTATATATACAGTCTATACTACACTCCTAGACCACAGACAGCAAACACAGTATTAAAGTTAAAGTTCTTGAGTTCAATGGCATAAAGCGGACGCCATAAAGTCGTTGGCATAGGGAACGCCGGTGGCTGCATCCCCGGCTCCCCTGTGGAGTGAATGCATCCCTGGTTCAACTGTGGCGTGCACGGGCTATCTAAATGGCTGGGTGTGATCACGAGCACAGCTGCTGGGATCCCGGGGATGAGGCCTGTGATCATGGTGAGGGACCAGCAGGAAAGTAAGGGGTTTGCAAGCCATATGAGGGGGGTTCCCACTGTAGGACGGGGCAATTAGACTGTGCGGGGGTGATTGGTTCACTTTAAAGAGACACGATGGGCACCAGTTGCTTTGATAATGAAAATAAGATGTATTAAGTAATAGATCCTCTTCACAGTCTCCTTCAAATCAGGAACAACAAGTAGATTGAAGACGTTTTCCTTCTGTTAGTAGAGGAGTGAAACAGAACACTCAGATATCCTCTCTTCCTCTAGCTTCATGCAATAAAGGATAGCTTCCCTCAGATACTACCCTGAAGAACGGTGCACATCCAAGGCCAAATTTCCCCTAATGAGGGAGGTCCTCTCTTGACCAGGAATCTTCATCAACCAACCCAGAACCAAGGGCTCCCAGATCTTTTATAGACTCAGAATACATCAAGTTAGAACATGTTCTAGAACGTTGCACCCCTGTGAAGGTCTGTACTATTACTGTAACTATTTTAGAGTAACTGTTCTGAATAAATAGCATCTTCCATTCCATAGTACACAGTGACATCTAGTGACAGTACATTTCTGAACTTATATGGACCTAACTCATAATACTGTCAAATATAGGAAGCATACCTATAGAGAAAGCAAAATAATTACACCCCTACATATGTATTATGTATTACTCACCACAGTATATAGAAGGTTTACTTAGATGGGCTTTGCCAAGTACAACTACTACTTTCCCTGGGGTGTACATGCTCCATGGGCGCTTTTTATGCTGCCCATTGGCATGGAATTGGAATTAGGATTATTCCTGTATTTCCAATTTTTCAACCTGGGAGAGGATCACACTTTAGGAGGTGTCCTCCCCTTCTGTTAGGAGGGGAGGTTCTACTTTCTCTTTGGTTGCGTGTGGTGGAGGTTGGGGACCTTTTTACTAACACCTTGTTGGTGGGGCAGGACTCCTTCTGGTTGATGGGCAGCGGGATTTGGCACGTCACTTCTAGTTTCAGTCTTCTAGTTTTGTAGGACAGAGGGTAATCAGTGTTTTTGAGATTTGTCCTCTCTTGGGGCACAGCCCTTTCGACTGTCTTCAGAATACCTGGGCTGCCTCATCATTTCCAGCGGCTGGGTACATTGTGTCACACTGCACCCTCCCATGTAGTTCTATCTCCATACCGACCATGGTATAGTATTGTGTTGCACACATGCACTTGGGGGGGAGTGAGCTAGGTAAGTCTTTGTATCTAAAAATGTGTATTAACAGTAACAACTTGTTAAGATTAAAGCGTCCCAAATAATACCTCCCATCCTCTTCTGGAGTCCACGGAGTCATGGATGCTGCTTTTTATCGTTCTCAGCGGCCGCACCGATAGACAGAAAGTGGCATCTCCCAGCTGTGTGCACGCGCCCACCGTCCATTCACTTGAATGGGCAACAGACATGCAAACAGAGCTGGGGATGTGTCTTTCTGTGCAGCTGCCGCCATTGCTGCAGAATGCAGCGCTGGACTGCGGCTGAGGTAAGGGTTTTTTTTAAACTCTCGTTCTGCCTCTGCGCCAGGGTGGGGTGGGGTTGTTTTTTAACTGGACTTTAAGGATCCAACTCTGTTTTTTGGTGTTTTTCTTTAATTATCTGCTGGATATATATATATATTAACAATTGCTAATGCAACACACCGTCCATATAGTTGGCAGCATAGTGGTGCAGAGCTAATTTATTTCCCTTCACTCTCCTCATGGTGGCCAGAAAAAAACCCCCAAATGATCAAAGCATTGCAATGTACATTTAAAGCTTTTGTAAGCACACGGCATAGTGAAAGGACTTATACACCCCAGCAAAAAAAAGCCCCAAGCTTGATGTTTTCTTCTTATGAGAGAAATACAATCCAGGGGTGACAGGTTTTTGAGCATTTCATTCCACTTTTACAGGGGTGATCTCCATTCCTAAATATATACCCAAAGTATTGCATGATAGTTAAAAATTCACCAAACACGAGAGACGAATTGCAATAGCAATAAGCTGTGCATAGGTTGGCTCAGGTGAAAGGACATTAGAGTTGAGCAGATCTCCCCTAGAAAAACAAGAGTGTTACATTCAAAATTTGTGACCCCAGACTCTCCTTCTTTCTATTAAAAGGAAAATAGAGGTTTGGGGAAAAAGGTTTTGATGCAGAGTGTATAAGTAACCCCTCCTATTACCCTCTATTATATTTATTTAGATCTTTATTATTCTTTTCCTTTTCGTTATAGCACATCTCTAAGCCCTCACTCACACCTGTCTGGTACCTCATGTGTTTCTGCATTCGCGGCAGATGCAGTGGTACCGCATAAAATATCCATCAATTGCACCTCTTTGGTCCCTTTCACACCTCTCAGGTACGGCAGAGAGGTGAAAGACGCAGCTGCAAAAAGTCCTGCCTGCTGCGTCCTTTGCAGCAAATGCATCCCTTGATACAGGCATCTTAAAACACAGGCGCAAACACAAATAAAAACAGGTACAGAAAATTTTTTTTAGGAACAGAAAAAAAATACAATTCTGTGAGTACTCACCTGTAGAATTGATTTTTACTATGCATGGCACGGCCTGTTTCATGAAGTCCTTTTGTTTGGGATATTCCGCCACAAGGTGGCACAGTGCACTGCAGAAAAGTTGTGGCTCCTCCCGGCCCCATATAAAAACAGGAATCATCATAGACCTCTCCAGTGTTGACAAGCAGTTATACAAGAAGCCGGGAGGTAATAAAGATAAAAAAGGTAAAAAAACCTATAACAAACTTGGAACAGTCACCATAAAGAGGCAACCAAGAATAACGATAACAAGGGTGGGATAAAACAGGCCGTGCCATGCATATTAAAAACAGTTCTACAGGTGAGTACTCACAGAATTGTATTTTTCCTAGTGCATGGCACGGCCTGTTTCAAGAAGTCCTTACGTTTGGGACATCCAAAAGCAGTGTCCGTAAGGTAGGGTGGGATCCCCAAAGAGTAACGGCAGCCAGTTTAAACCACTACGCCTGAAGTATCTTGCGGCCAAAATCAGCATCAGCTGAAGCCCTAACATCAACCTTGCAAAACTTGGAAAAAGTATGAACAGAAGACCAAGTAGCGGCCTTACAAACTTGTTCAACAGAAACTTGGTGCTGAAAAGCCCAAGAGGCGCCAATAGCATGAGTGGAATGAGCAGTAACCCCAAAAGGAAGAACCTTCCCTTTAGCAGAATAGGCCTGTACCACCGCCTGACGAATCCTCTTGCTGATAGTAGATTTAGCTGGAGGCAAACCCTTCCTAGGTCCAACAGGAAGAACAAAAAGAGCGTCAGATTTCCTGAAAGACTCAGTAGCAACCAAATAAAACTTCAGAGCCCTGACAACATCCAGAGAACGAATGAAGAAGGCAAAACAATGTCCTGATTGAGATGGAAAGCAGACACAACCTTGAGCAAGAAATCCGGCTTAAGCCTAAACACCACCTTATACTGATGTCGCTCAAAATAAGGAGGTTTAATGGAAAGCGTCGCCAGCTCAAAAACTCGCCTGACAGAAGTAATAGCCACCAAAAAGGCTACCTTAAGCGTCAGAATGGGCAACTCAGCCCCACGGATAGGCTCAAAGGGAGGATACTGCAGAGCAGACAACACCAAATTTAAGTCCCAAACCGGGAGCATGGGCTTACCCGGCGGACGCACATGAATAACTCCCTGGAAGAAGGTCTTAACCAACCAGTGATTGGCAAAGGATCTTTGGAAAAAAATAGCCAGAGCCGACACCTGTCCCTTCAGTGTACTAAGTTGAAGGCCCGAATTCAAACCATGTTGCAAAAAACTCCAGAATCCTGGGGATAGAAAACACCCGACAAGGAAGAGACTTGGACTCACACCAGGCAATGTAAGCATGCCAGACCATGTAGTAAATAAAGGACGAGGACTTCTTCTGAGCCCGAATCATGGTATCAACCACAGAGGCCGGCAACCCCTTGTCCATCAAGATGGAGGTTTCAGCAGCCAAGCCGTTAAAGCCAGCGTTTGTAAATTGGGATGGCACAGTTGTCCCTGAGAAAGAAGATCTGGATCCTTGGGCAAGACGTACCGATCTACTGCCAACTGCATGACGTCTGCAAACCACACCCTCCTTGGCCAACAGGGGGTCACCAGAATGGCTGGTACCCCCTCCTGGGCTATCTTGCGCAGCACCCTGCCCAGCAGAGAAAAAGGAGGGAGCACATAGAGGAGCCGAAACTCCGTCCAAGGAATTGCTAGAGCATCCGTGGCGAAGGCCAGAGGATCCTGAGACAGGGAGACAAATCTTGGAAGCTTGTGATTGTGGCAGGATGCAAACAGGTCCACATCCGGCTGACCCCAACGGTGACACAGGGAGTGAAATACCTTGTTGCTGAGGGACCATTCCCCCAGCCGAGACATCCCCCTGCTCAGGGAGTCTGCCTCCTGGTTCTCCACCCCCGGAATGTAGACAGCCGGGATGCAAGGGACATTCTCTTCCGCCCAAGACAGTATCGGGGACACTTCCTTGAGGGCTCGCTTGCTCCGAGTCCCCCCCTGATGATTGATGTAGGCAACCGCCGTCTGGTTGTCCGAGCAAATCTGAACAGCCCAACCCCGAAGGTGGGGGGTCAACAGAAGGAGAACCACCTGATCGCCCGCAGTTCCAGAATGTTGATGTGACTTCCAAACTCCCCCCTAACCGGGGGGACTGGCATCTGTGGTGACGGTCTCCCAGCACGGCGGCAGAAAGGTCCTGCCCACTAGAAGATTCCTCGAGTCCAGCCACCGCGAGATGGACCGTCTGGCCAGAGGAGACAGAGCAAAATCCTGATTCAGGGACACAGGGTCCTGAACCCAAACTGACAAGAGATGCATCTGAAGAGGCCTCATGTGAAACTGAGCAAAGGGAACCGCCTCGAAGCAGACGTGAGCAAAGAGCCGAAGCTGTCCTCCCACCCGGACGGGTGAGGGCGCCTCCTCATGCCTGAGGGGCCTTGGTAGGGGGTTTGGGCTTGGAACCCCAGGAGAGGCCGGGGCGAACGCGGGACCTGCCACGGACCCAAGAATCTCTGCGGCTACCCGAGAAGGGAGAGCCACGACCTCCTCTGGGGGCACGAAAGGAAGAGGAAGATGAAGAGGGGGGCCCCCGAAAGGGCCGCGGTTGCCTCCTACGCTGAGGGAGCCTACCATCCTTGGCCAAAACATCCAGGCGCTCCCCAAAGAGACGAAGCCCCGTGAAGGGAAGCCCGGTGAGAGACTTCTTAGCAGCAGTGTCAGCTGCCCACTGGCGCAACCAAACAGACCGACACATAGCCACCAAGAGAGCCGGACGGCATCATCCATGGCAGTCAGTACAAAGGCAACAAAATCAGAGCAAAGCAGCCATGGCTAGGCGTTTGAGTTTCTTTTTAAGAGCAATGGCAGTAATAGCTGCGGCACAAAGCGGACGCAGGTCTGTCCCCATGACAGGCCAGCTGATCCAACAGCCGATCTGCGCCGTCACGCAGGGTAGTAGTGTCAGGGGATGGCATGACGGAGGTGTTGGCCAGGACTAGAACAGGAGCGTCCACCTCGGGGGGCACGACCAGCGTTTGACCAGGTCAGCAGAAAAGGGATACCTCTTGTCCAATCCCTTGGCCACCGTGGGCAATTTGTTAGGACGTTCCCACTCATTGAGCACCATATCGGAAAAGTGGCCCTGCTCCGGGAACTCCAAGCGTTGCTTGTCAGGGCGAAAGAGCTCATCCTGTTTCCTCTTCGCCACCTTAGGGGGGGCGATGTGCAAAGTCTCAAAAATATCCGACAACAGTCTATCAGTGTCATCAGGGAGCCAGGTATCCTCATCAGAGACAGACCCCGGGTCACTGTCGTACCCCACCTGAGGGCCCCCAGAGGAGTCTGAATCATGGAGGGAGTCATGGCCCCCAAACAGATCCAGGCCCACATCCTCCTTGGCAAAGAGGGAAGGCGCGACGTCTAGGTGCCGCTTCTTGCCAGAGGCCTTGCCCGACACAGGACGAGCCAACTGCCTTTCACTGCTGGCAGGGTACGCCAGGACAGGGTATGGGCTAATAAAAGCCACCCAGGATGCCCTCCAAGGGATGCCCGCAGAGAGGGCCAGGAGGGAAAAACAGTGGGGGGGAGGGGGGATAGGACCAGGAGAAACCACAACACACAGTTATTCCGCCTGAAAGACATAAGCAAAATATACATAAGCATCCCACAGCGCATGCCCCCCAAAAAACAAGCAACCCCCGAAGGGGACTCACGGACCAAGGAGACCGAACGTGCAGCACACGCAGAGGATCGCCAAGTCGCCAGACGAGTTATAGAGAAAAGGAAACATCTTACTGACCCTAGGAAATCCTAGAACATCTCTTCAAAGATGTCTACACGTTTTGGATTCCTTTGGACAGCACTCTCACTTTAAACTAAACATAGGAAAGTCAATCATTATGCCATTGAATATACCTCAAACAGAATTACAAGAACTTAAAAAAATGGCCAATTTTCACATCGAGGAAAACCTCTTTAAATACCTAGGAATTAATATAACAAAAAAACACAAACAAAGGTTCGAGGCAAATTACTCCCCCCCTCATTAAGGGAAAACGTAAAAAGGTGGAATAAGTTACCATTGAATATGTTGTCCAATCCCTTGGCCACCGTGGGCAATTTGTTAGGACGTTCCCACTCATTGAGCACCATATCGGAGAAGTGGCCCTGCTCCGGGAACTCCAAGCGTTGCTTGTCAGGGCGAAAGAGCTCATCCTGTTTCCAAATGTTCGAGGCAAATTACTCCCCCCCTCATTAAGGGAAAACGTAAAAAGGTGGAATAAGTTACCATTGAATATGTTAGGAAGAATAGCACTAGTCAAAATCTTTTTTTTACCCAAACTAATCTTCCTTTTTCAAGTAATACCGATAAACCTACCAGGAAAATATTTCCTAGAAATAAACAGAACCATTTTGGGCTTCATATGGAGAGGGAGAAAACACAAGGCAAAATATAATTACCTAAGCCGCCCCTTGAACTATGGAGGCCTGAGCGCCCCTAACATCAAACAATATTACCAAGCTGCACAGATACAAAGAATCTTCAGATGGAAACACTCAGTATATACAGAAGCTTGGCCACAACTGGAATTAGACCCCATCAAAATAGATGACGTGTTCTCATTAAACCCAAAAACTCTAACAGAAGTCTTGCGTCTCACATCACAACCACTGGCCCACTCAACTCTCACCACCTTAAAATGTCTAACCCTTGACCAAACAAAATCCCCACTCCCACAAAAACTTATAAGCCTGGAAAAAAAGAGGGTAGTAGAAGAAGAAACAGGGAAATACAATATTAAGTTGGAATTCCTACGGGAGTTCATTAGGATACAAGACATTTGGTCAAATGAAATAGAAATTGCCCAAATATACTGCAAAGAAAAAAATAAGCCACAATCTTAATACTCTTCTAAAGTATACTAAGGCCACTAACATCCTTAGAGACCATAGTCAACCAGATACTATTCCTCCCTTATCCAGCTTCCAATCATTATTTTTCACCTTAGACACTCGACCCAAACAGCTACGGGCTTATTACAGGATACTCTGTGACGTGACTCCGACTGAAGATAGTAAACCCGATTCATTTAAGAAAAAATGGGAGGGAGACATTCAGAAATCACTCTCGGACACAGACTGGCAGAATATCTACAAGGAAAATGCTCTTATACTATCTGCCCCACTAAGAATCTTCTCCTTCAAATACATTACTAGGTTCTACTTAACCGCTGACCATAATAATATGTCCCCTTACCTCTGTTGGTGGTGCAAACTATTCCCAAACACAGCACAACATATCTGGTGGGAATATGCCCACATCACAGCGCTTTGGCAGGACATAATTCATTTCGTAAATACGATAGAGGGGATAAACATCACACTAGACAAAGCAAGAATTCTTCTAAATATCCCAATACCAGACTTACCCAAGGCTAAGAGGTCCTTGATCAACATTATTATAATGGGCTCCAAGTACTATATCGTCAATCATTGGCGCAAGCCTACCCCACCTACTTTTGGAAAGTGGTCAAAAAAGATGTTAGAAACTATAGATATAGAAACCGAGGTGACTACACAGGTCGAAATCAGGAAACAACTCCTTCAATTCGGTAAGGAACTGTTAGAAAGACTCAAACAAGTACCGCCTGGAGAGGATGGGTAAAATGATAGGGAAAAAAAATGTGTATATGTGTGTGCATATGTATCTATATGTATATAAATACATACATGTTTGTAGGCATGTTTATATGTATGTATGTAGCTAGATAAATCAATTATTCCCGTGGTATAGCTAGGGAGGGGGGAGGGGGTGTATTAAAGAGGAAGGGGGGGGAAAGAAAAAAGAAATAAAAAATATATATATTATATGTATATATGTATGCGTGTGTGTATATGTATATACATATTGATACGTTCTATCTCTAGGTGAAGGGGACCATAGGTAAGGTATAACCAAGAACTAATTAGGCAGCACCCGCAAATGATGATAAAAGGACCCCACCTGCTGATGAAAGACTATGAATCTGAAAACAGCAAAGGGAGACTTAAATCTGAAAAAAATCTCAAAAAAAAAAAAAGAAACAGGCCAAAACCATGCACTAGGAAAAAACGGTTAGTTTCATGGTTAACAGAGACCTAGAAATCCAGAGACATAACTAAGGCCCTGCTGCAGCCTTTAAATAAGGGTCCTAGCGTAGCCCATACACTTCCGTTACATTGAGCCCCCAGGGTGCCAAGAACAAGAGTAAAAAAAGTCTGCTTCACTAACTGGAAAAACGTTGTTAAACTGCGTTTACCACAGTTTACCCCAGCACATCCAACTTTCAGTTTCTGTGTCTGTGACAACACACTAGTTTATGTGACTACTGTTTTCTATTGATCAGCACAATAACGTATTTCCTCAAGCATGTTACAGAGCAAAGGAAAGTTTACAAGGGGATGTACTAATGTGATATAGAAATCTTATATTTTATATCTTATATTTTGTTATCTGCCTCTGCCAATTTGGCTCATAAAAGCTTCCAGGGAATCAAGTGTAGTCCCGCCCAGAACGGACTTGGCCAGACCACTATAAGAGCTTATTTCACACACCCCTGCCTAAGCTTTTCATTGGAGTTGTAAGGAACACCCCTCTCCTCAGAACTCTACTGGAACGGGCAGGCTGATTCATCACTAAAGCCAGGTAGCGACAGATGAGCGCCTGTAGCAGGCATTTTCAGAGAGCACGCTAGTAGTCGCTGTGCTCAGCTGTGGGTCGCTAGTTTATAGCGACTCAGTCGCTCTCAGTCTCAGTCGCTGTGCAGTAATGTTGAATACATTGTGAGGAGTCGCTATTTGACCAGTACAGCGCTGTATGGGAGCGTATGTTAGCGACTGGCCATAGCGACAGACTCACACCATATTCAGCAAAAAACAGCCTCACAAAACTCTGGCGCTAAAAAATGCTTGTTTGAAGCCCAGAGTGCTGGAGGCTGTGTGTTTAAAGTGTGTTTTTCAGCATCTATCCACTAGTAACAAAGCGAAAACATATGGAATTACATTGTAACATGAACACTTTAATGCCAGACCTGTAATGTCATTTCTGCAGAAATATCTGAAAAATGAAAAATTTGTCAAAAAACTGCTTTTTCAATGCCAGAAGAGATCACAGCATTATTTGAGACTTATTGAAAAAAATAAAATAAAACCCCGTTTAAAAAGATGAAAAGTATCGTCCATTGAAATGTATGGGAGAGCGACAGGTAGCGAGAGGTCATACCTGGCGCTGTGTAAGGCTGAACGCCGGCGCTGTTCGCTGAGGCTGTGAAAATGATGAATCGGACGCTACATGGCGTTATCCCAGTCGCTAAACAAATTTTGTTTGATAAATGTGTAATTGCGTGCCGTGTCCGGCGTTCTCCAGTCGCTACCTCTCATTAACCAGCCACTACCTGACGCTATCCCTTCTCAAATAAGGCCCTAAGGAAGCCTTGTTTTTCAGAGGTGCCTCAGTAAAGCTCTCTGTAGCTTGTGCCTGGCAGTGGCACTAAGTGACCCCGATACGGTGTTTCTGACAAATACTGGTTTGTATGCTGTTGGTGTCAGCTGTTTTACATACTATATCACTGATGGGGCAAGTGTCTGTCATTAAATTGGACCTCGATCAAGAAGCTTTTACAGATGCTTTAAAGCGGACCAAAACTAACATTTTTAACCAGCATCCCCTGAATTGCTTCCATGAGCAGTACCTTTTGCCAATTTTTAGTGCTGCTTCACTCTAATCCCAGATAATGGCACCTGTTTTAGCTGTAAAGCTCTGCCTCCTCCATTCATTGCCACTGTTCTGTGTGGCAATGATGTCATTGCCACACCTATGCAATGACTGATCCCCTGCCATCTCACAGAGAGGGACAGCAAAAAAAAAAATAGTGTTCCAGGATGATGCGAAAAGCAAAACTTTCAAGTTCTATAACCTAAGACAGGAGTATTGGCAGGGGCTATAGCCAAATGTATTTCACAATTTTGGTGGTTTTTTTTTACTTCAATGGGTGTTGGTCCCACTGTCTGCTGATAAGAAGAAGCTTGCGGGGGCATCCAGAACGCTGGAGCCCCCTCGCACCTAACCGCACACAATGCTCATAATACTCACCTTCATTACAAGCCAGCACCAGAAAAGGAGTCCCACGATTGGCCATTAAAGTACCAATCACATTGCAATCGCATGTCCGAAGACAAACATGGGCAATTTTATACCTTTTGTCCCAATGGTCTTTTTCATCATCCATCTGCTTTACAGAGGAACAACAGACCTTTTCTTTTGTACCTCTGAGAACACCCCCCCCCACACTGCCTTTTGGATGTTGGCATTATCTAACATGCAGCCAACATCCTGCTGCAATCCTGACCCATTTCTAACCCCCTCCCCTTAGCCATCGCTCACTGATCGCAGCTGTACTCACCTCTCAAAACGTGAGCGCTTCTGCGCTGAGTAGGGTTGCCAACCTAGCCGTTATTTATTTTTACTTTACTGCCCACTGCCCTGGCAGTGCCAGTATTTGTTTTTTTACTGGTAATTTGAATTACAGGTATACTTTTCCTATCCTCAATTACCAGTAACAAAACAAATACCAGCACCACCAGGCCAGTAAAGTAAAAATAAAAATACAGACCAGGTGGCAACCTCAGTGCTGAGTGTCCATGCAGTCTATGCAATGCGCGTGTGCGAGATCTGAGGGGCAATGCAGTGCCTGTTGGAAAGCCGAAGGCTTCCAAGACGGCGCTGCCCTATGGAGGGGGAGCAGAGGGATGCCAACCGTAGTGCGACCGCAGAGGTAAGTTTAAACTAACGTATTGCTTAACTGAAGAGGCAGGGGGGCTGGGCAAGCCAGATTTGGAGAATTTTTATTAACTTCCCATGACCAGTAATGTTCCTCTTTAAGAAAAATCCTCAGAAACATTTGAAAATCAGTCCCATAAAAGGGACCGTTTTCACAATTATCTCATAATACTTTTAACCCCAAATATATCTCCTATCTTTTTTTTCTTTTGCTAAAATGCCGTTTTATCTCAAGCCATTTCGGTTTGCTTTCTGTTGTCTTCCTTTTTCCAGATGCATTTATTTTTTCGCCCACCTAAAATGAAAGCATACCCCTCACTGCTATACTATGTTTAAACAGCATAACACGCAGAGCAATGTAAACAAACTAGCAATAGGTTACCATGGCAACTGTGAAGGGGACTTCAGACAGCGGCATTGATATGCAGCTTTCAAGTAGGCCATGCCTTTTCCATTCAGAGGCCTGAATGGATGGTGCATCATGTATAAATAGCATGTGCCGCCAGCTACACAAAAAGAAAAGATAAATAGTGTCCACGAACAAAACAGAAATAGCATCCATGAGGTAGAAAAGCAACTGCCACCAGAATGTTACATTTTCATTGTTTCAGTGTCCATGGGCTGCCACCTTGGATTATAAAAATACAATTCTGTGAATACTCACCTGTAGAATTGGTATTATAAGTATACAGCACGTCCTGCTCCAGAAGATTCCTTACACATGGGTAATACATCTACAAGATGGCGCTGGACTGCAGAAAACAGCTTGTGGCTCCTCCCGGCCCTATATAAGTCGGGGACCTCCCACAAATTCCCCAGTATTGACAAGCAGTTAACAAGAAGCCGGGAGAACTATAATAACCATAATTCAAATGAACATATATACAATCACCATACAGAGGTAACCAAGAATAATGATAACAAGGGTGGGGTGGATCAGCACGTGCTGTATACTTATAATATCAATTCTACAGGTGAGTAATCACAGAAATGTATTATTCCAAGTATACAGCATGTCCTGCTCCAGAAGATTCCTTACACATGGGACATCCAATAGCAGTGTCCGTAAGGTAGGGTGGGATCCCCAAAAGCAACAGCGGGCAGTTTAAGCCACTGCCGCCAGCAGAACTTTGCGGCCAAAAGCAGCATCAGCTGAGGCCCTAACATCAACCTTGTAAAACTTAGAAAAAGTATGAACAGAAGACCAAGTAGCGGCCTTGCAAACTTGTTCAACAGAAGCTTGGTGCTGAAAAGCTCAAGAGGCACCAATAGCACGAGTAGAATGAGCAGTAAGGCGGAAGGGAGGCTCCTTCCCCTTAGCAGAATAGGCTTGAATCACAGCCTGACGGATCCACTTGCCGATGGTGGACTTAGCTGGAGCTAAACCCTTCTTAGGCCCAGAAGGGAGAACAAAAAAAGCATCAGTCTTCCTGAAAGGCTCAGTAGCCACCAAATAGAACTTCAGGGTTCTAACCACATCCAGAGAATGCAAAACCTGCTTCTTAGAGTTACTAGGATTAGGGCACAAAGAAGGCAAGACAATGTCCTGATTGAGATGAAAAGCAGACACCACCTTAGGCAGAAAATCTGGCTTAAAACGAAACACCACCTTGTCCTGGTGTCTCTCAAAGTAAGGAGGCTTGATAGAAAGCACCGCCAACTCAGAAACATGCCTAACAGAAGTGATAGCCACCAAAAAGACCAACTTAAGCGTCAAAATAGACAAGGGGGCCACACGCAAGGGTTCAAAGGGAGACCCCTGCAAGGCCGACAATACCAAGTTCAAATCCCAGACTGGTAACATAGGCTTGCAAGGAGGACGCACGTGAGTAACCCCATGAAAAAAGGTCTTAACCAGACGATGATTGGCAAAAGACCCAAATCCAAACCATGTTGCAGGAATTCCAGAATCCTGGGAATAGAAAACACCCGACACCCGAGACTCACACCAGTCAATGTAAGCATGCCATATCCTATAGTAGATAGAGGACGAAGACTTCTTCCTAGCCTGAATCATGGTACTAACAACAGAGGCAGGCAGCCCCTTTTCCATCAAGATGGAGGTTTCAGCAGCCAGGCCGGTAAAGCCAGCGTTTGTAAATTGGGATGGCGTAGCTGTCCTTGAGTAAGCAGATCTGGAAACTTGGGCAGGGCATGCTGATTTACTGCCAACTGCACGATGTCTGCCAACCACACTCTTCTTGGCCAACGGGGGGCCACCAGAATGATTGGCACCCCTTCCTGGGAGATCTTGCGCAGCACCCTGCCCAGCAGAGGAAACACATAAAGGAGCAGAAAGCTCTTCCAAGACATTGCTAGCGCATCCACGGCCAAGGCCAGAGGGTCCTGGGACAGAGAGACAAAGACTGGAAGCTTGTGATTGTGACGGGACGCAAACAGATCCACATCCCGCCAACCCCAATGGTGGCACAGGGAGTGAAACACCCTGCTGCTGAGGGACAACTCCCCCAGACGAGACAACCCCCTGCTGAGGGAATCTGCCTCCAGATTCTCCACCCCCGGGATGTACACAGCTGAGAGACAGGGGACATTTTCCTCCGCCCAGGACAGAATCAGGGACACTTCCTTGAGGGCCCTCTTGCCCCGGGTCCCTCCCTGATGATTGATGTAGGCGACCGCTGTCTGGTTGTCCGAGCGGACCTGAACAGGCCGACCCCAAAGGCGTGGAGTCAATTGAGCGAGAACCAACCTTATCGCCCTTAGTTCCAGAATGTTGATAGGAGTGTGGGCCTCCTGAGGACCCCACTAACCCTGGAATTGCAGGGACTTCCAGAAGCCCCCCCCCAACCGGTCAGACTGGCATCCGTGGTGACTGTCTCCCAGCAAGGGGTCAGAAAGTATCTGCCCACCAACAGGTTCCTTGAGTCCAGCCACCACGAGAGAGACCACCTGGCCAGAGGGGACAGAACAAACACCTGATCCAGGGACACAGCGTCCCGATTAGCAGAATAGGCTTGAACCACAGCCTGATGGATCCATTTGCTGATAGTGGACTTAGCAGGAGCCAAACCCTTCTTAGGTCCAGAAGGGAGAACAAAAAGAGCATCAGTCTTCCTGAAGGATTCAGTAGCTACCAAATAGAACTTCAGAGTTCTGACCACATCCAAATAATGTTAGGGTTACTGGGATTAGGGCACAAGGAAGGCAAAACAATGTCCTGATTGAGACGAAAAACAGACACAACCTTAGGCAAAAAATCTGGCTTGAAACGAAACACCATCTTGTCTTGGTGTCTCTCAAAGTAAGGAGGCTTGATGGAAAGCGCCGCCAACTCAGAAACACGCCTAACAGAAGTGATAGCCACCAAAAAGGACAAAGGGGCCTCACTCAAAGGCTCAAAGGGAGACCCCAGCAAGGCAGATAAAACCAAGTTCAAATCCCAGACTGGCAACATAGGCTTACGTGGGGGACGCACGTGAGTCACTTCCTGAAAAAAGGTCTTAACCAGGCGATGGTTGGCAAAGGATCTTTGGAAGAAAATGGCCAAAGCTGAAACATGACCTTTGAGGGTACTAAGTGGAAGTGGTAACATAGGCTTACAAGGAGGACGCACGTGAGTAACCCCCTGAAAAAAGGTCTTAACCAGACGATGATTGGCAAAAGACCCAAATCCAAACCATGTTGCAGGAATTCCAGAATCCTGGGGATAGAAAACACCCGACAGGGAAGCGACTTAGACTCACACCAGTCAATGTAAGCATGCCATACCCTATAGTAGATAGAGGATGAGGACTTCTTCCTAGCCTGAATCATGGTATTGACAACAGAAGCAGGCAACCCCTTCTCCATCAAGATGGAGGTTTCAGCAGCCAGGCCGTCAAAGCCAGTGTTTGTAAATTGGGATGGCGTAGCTGCCCCTGAGTGAGCAGATCTGGAACCTTGGGCTACTGATCTACTGCCATCTGCATGATGTCTGCGAACCACACTCTTCTTGGCCAACATGGGGCCACCAGAATGGTTGGCACCCCTTCCTGGGATATCTTGCGCAGCACCCTGCCCAGCAGAGGAAATGGAGAGAACACATACAGAAGCTGAAAGCTCTGCCAAGACATTGCTAGTGCATCCATGGCCAAGGTCAGATGGTCCTGGGACAGAGAGACAAAGACTGAAAGCTTGTGATTGTGGCGGGACGCAAACAGATCCTCATCCGGCTGCCCCAGCGGTGGCACAGGGAGCGAAATACCCTGCTGCTGAGAGACCATTCTCCCAGACGAGAAGTCCCCCTGCTGATTCTGCCTCCAGATTTTCCACTACCGGGATGTACACAGCTGAGATGCAGGGAACATTCTCCCCAGCCCAAGACAGTATCAGGGACACTTCCTTGAGGGCCCTTTTGCTCCGGGTCCCTCCCTGATGATTGATGTAGGCAACCGCCGTCTGGTTGTCCGAGCGGATCTGAACTGCCCGACCCCGAAGTTGTGAAGTCAACTGGGCGAGGACCAGCCTTATTGCCCTCAGTTCCAGAATGTTGATAGGGGTATGGGCCTCGTGAGGCCCCCACTGACCTTGGAATTTCAGAGATTTCCAGAAGCCCCCCCCAACCCGTCAGACTGGCATCTGTGGTGACTGTCTCCCAGCAAGGGGCCAGAAAGGATCTGCCCATCAACAGGTTCCTTGAGTCCAGCCACCACAAGAAAGACCGCCTGGCCAGAGGGGACAGAACGAACACCTGATCCAGGGACACAGGGTCCCGATCCCATACTGACAAGAGGTGAAGTTGGAAAGGTCTCATGTGAAACTGAGCGTATGGAACCGCCTCGAAACAGGACACCATCAGGCCCACCAACTGCATCCCCTGCCGGATGTAGGGATGAGGGCAAGACAGAAGAAGCCTGGCTTGAGCTTGAAGACTCTCCACCTTCAGCTGAGGAAGAAAAATCTTAACCTGAGATGTATCCAGGGTCATGTCCAGAAAGGACCTCACCAGTGACCGGGACAGGGAAGACTTGGGGTGGTTGATCACCCAGCCGAAGGACTCCAGAGTGGACACCACCAGCCGGGTATCCAGCTCGGCCCGTTGGAAGGACTGAGACGTGATGAGAATGTCGTCCAAGTAAGGAAGGATGCGAATGCCCTGAGATCTCAGAAGAGCCATTACGCACGCCAGCACCTTGGTGAACACCCTGGGAGCCGAGATGATACCGAAAGGCAAGGCCACAAATTGGTAGTGCTGATCCTCCAGAGCAAACCTGAGGAATCTCTGATGACCTGGAAAGATTGGTACATGAAGGTAAGCATCCTTGATGTCTACAGAGGTCATGAAGTCGCCCGGGCGCAGTGAATTGACTGCTGAGCGCAGGGTCTCCATGCGAAAATGTCTGAATCTGACAAATTTGTTGAGGTGCTTTAAATCCAGAATGGGTCTGAGGGACCTGTCCTTTTTGGGGACAGATGACCCCCAACTCCAGAAGGTTTTGGACAGCAAGGTACAGACCCTGAGCTGACAGGGGGTTTTGAGCCATCTGGGATTTGATGAATCTTGGAGGTGGCCAGGCTGCAAACTCTATCTTGTAACCGGAGGACACTACCTCCTGAATCCACCGGTCTGAGACTTGAAGCTTCCAGACGTGAGCAAAGAGCCGAAGCCGTCCCCCCACCCGGATGGGTGAGGGTGCCCCTTCATGCCTGAGGGGACTTGGGGGAGGATTTTGGCTTGGGGCCCCAGGAGAACCCGGGGCAGCCACATCCTCTGCCCCTACCCCAATGGTCTCCGCGAACCCCAGCAAAGGAGACTCCCTGACCAGTTCTGGACCCGCGGAAGGAGGGGAGAAAAGCCCCCATCCCCCGAAAGGACAGGGATGACCTCCTACGTTGGGGTAACTTACCACCCCTGGCAAACAAGTCCAAGCGTTCACCAAAGAGGCGCAGCCCCTTGAATGGAAATCCAGTGAGAGCCTTCTTAGCAGCATTATCAGCTACCCACTGACGTAGCCAGACAGAGCGGCGTAAGGCCACCAATAGGGCAGAAGTCCTACCACACAGATAAAACATATGCAACAAATTCATAGCAAAGCAGAAGAGATCTATACTCTTCTCCTCCCGCATCATCAGAGGCCCCATCTAGTAGACTCTTGAGAAGCCCTTTAATAGCAATAGCTGTAATAGCAGAGGCACAAACCGGGCGCAGTGCGGTCCCCACACAGGCAAAGGCATGACAAGCCAGCTGGTCCATGCTCCGGTCCTCACCATCCCGCAGGGTAGTGGTGTCAGGGGAATGCATGACAGATGTATTTGACAGCCCCAGAACGGGTGTGTCCACCTCGGGAGGGCATGACCAACGCTTAATCACATCAGCGGGAAAGAGATACCTCTTGTCCCAACTCTTGGGCACCCCAGGTAGCTTGCTAGGCCGTTCCCATTCTTTGAGAACCAGATTATTAAAGTAAGTCTGCTCCGGGAACTCCAAGCGTGGTTTAACCGTATGAAAAAAGCTCACCCTGCTTCTGCGGAGCCACTGCAGGAGGGGAAATACAAAGCACTTCAAAAACGTGAGACAAAAGCCTGTCAGTGTCATCTGAGGACCATGGGTCTTCTCCAAAGGGAGACCCGGTACCACCATAAGCCTTAGGCTGTTCCTCAGATGATTCTGAATCAGAGAATAATTCCCCCTTCTCAAGGGGGGAATAACCAGTAACGTCAAAAAATTCCTCAGCCTCAACAGGGAAGAGGGAAACAGCGGGTGACAAATGCCGCTTCTTAGCAGAAGCCTTACGCGGGGCAGCTCCAGCAATATGTTTCTCAATGCTGGCCACCCGTGCAGCCAAATCAGGTTGAGACTCCCCGCTAGTATGCCCCTCGCTGGGGGTCAGATGTAAGCGTGGGGGGGTAGGCGAAGCCAGAGGGGGCGCAGCACCCGGCCCAGTAACAGACAACCCAGACTGCAGTGCAAGTACCTGCTGGGCGCAGGGTACACACACCCTGACATCATCACTTATAGGGGATACCCCACACGCAACACATAGCCGGGCTTGTCCCAAAGGAACCCCAAGCACATTATCCCCAGAAGCCTCCATATGGTGATTATCGTTGCACAACAGGCCAGTAAGGGTTAACACTAAAGAGCTACCCGGGATGTCCCAAGGAATCGCTAAGTGGGAGATAGCGAGGGGAGAGGATCGGGAGAAACAACAGTGCTGAAGTTTAAACCCGCCTGAAAGACATAAAAACACATCCCCATAAGCATATACTCTAAGGCAAATAGCCAGGAGACCACCCCACAGGGGTTACTCACGGACCGCAGGGAACCAGCAAGGCACGCAGCACAGGAGAGGTAAAATGGCGCCTGCAGAGACCTCGAGGGGCGGGCCGTGATGCGAAAAACGTCATCCACAGGGAATAAGGATATTCGGAAAACACAGTGGCCCGGGAGAATGAGGGAGGAGGGTAGGGCGGACGGGGACACCAGTGGGGGAAAGGTTAAGGCACAGGGAGCCTGGTAACAACCCATAGAGCAGGGAGGGGCATCCCAAAAGGCTCACCATAAGCCTGAACCGCCTACCCTGTTAGAGCAGGGACTGCGGTAGGAGCAGCGCTCTTCAGAACCTACCCTGGTGCTTACTGACCTACCTTCACCCGAACCTTGTCAGCCGAAGTTGGGAGGCAGTGGTATGGATAGGAATGGGTGGGAATAGTCCTGCAGGGCCGCAGGCTGATAAGCCCCACTCACCTGCGCAACATAGAGAGCCATCTTCTATCTTTGCAGCCCTGACTGCAGATAAGAACTGGGGAATTTGTGGGAGGTCCCTGACTTATATAGGGCCGGGAGGAGCCACAAGCTGTGTTTCTGCAGTCCAGCGCCATCTTGTGGATGTATTACCCAGGAGTAAGGATTATTCTGGAACAGGACTTGCTGGATACTTGGAATAACCCCCCAGTCCTTCAGTCAAAATTGCCTCATAGCTGCAATGACTAATCATTGCTGACATCTTCTAAATACATTGTATCGCCTGAGTGCTTTTGTGGTCACCACTGCCCTAAAGATACATTGTAGCAGCTTCCCTCACACAGATTTCAATACATTAGATATGTATTCATTGTTTATGCATTGCAAGCTTCTCCTTGTTTCTGATGCATATATCTCTCTCAGTTTAGTGTGAATTGCTGCAGGCACAGCTCCCCCCTAATTATGTGTAAGCAGGACTATCAGGTGTGTGACAAGATGGCCGCCTCCATGTAATTCCAGAATGAATAATCTTTATGCCATGCCATAACATCTGCATGGGGTTAGGACCTCTCAAACTGCTTATGCCACTGATCATAAGAGGGGAAGCAATTTACTAAACTTCCTTTTTTTGACTGAAGGTCCGTTTAACTTAAAGTTACAGCCCAGACAGACACACCGCTTCAGGTACCAAGTGACTGATGTATCCCTCAAGGTGCCAAATTCAATGATTTTTTAAAATGTGTTTTAATGGTCTAACCATTATTTCTGAGGGAATGTATGACCGTGTGTTGCTATTTCTTACTATTACTTGTTTATCTTTTACTGCTGCTGGTCTGTGATAGCTCTTCTTTGCCTCATGGGGCATAAGTGCAGCAGAGGTGCCATCTCTGTCACTGCACACCTGCTCAAATTATAATCCTCGAACCCCCAAGGACAGCAGGGCTGTAGAGATAGCATGTCCACACATATGTTTATTCCAACTAATAGGATTCTTGTAAACAGGTCAGCAACAGCTTAACATTGCATCATCAGTTAAAATTCCAACAGTTAACATGGGCTCCCCTCCCTGGGCTAGTGCGAACCACACAACCAGATGTATATTTCTTTTCAGGATGCCGTGGCATGGGCCGCCACACTGTACAGTCACCACTATGATCTTGTGCCCCCACAATAGATATTCGCCTGGGCTTACAATTCAGAGTCCCCTACAGTGACTGGGCCTCACTTTTTCACAGTGAATGGTGCCAGTATAGGTTACTGAGGTGCCAGCCAGGCCACCCCACAGCAAAGTCACTTTTCCCTGGGTTCTTCTTTACTACCCCAGTCACCCATCTGGGCTATAGACCCCAGAGTTTACTTCAGGAACAGGGCCAGTTGGGCTCTCAATGGGCAGTAGGTAATGGACTGGGGGTGATCCCCCACCCAGCCCAGACAGCTCACCTCAGACAATTCCACTGTCACACTGAGGGACTTCTCAGGCACTCCCCATGCCAGGATGCAGTGGGGCCTATCCTGTTCTCCACTCCCGCATCTCGTCTCTCTAGCCTGCATCTCCCATCTCAGCATATAAATGGCCCAGTCTCTTTCTCCTCAGCATAAGCCCACATGATCTTCAAGGTCCCCCCCCCCCCCGCACCCTGATCCGAGTCAGCGGCATCCCACCCGGACACTGCTCGCCAGAAACAGTTAAACAATAAAAATACAATTTTTGTACTTACCTTGTAAAATGACTTTCTCTTAGTTGTCCATACAGGGACACAGAGCAATCATGAATAGGTTAATCTAGTAGCCAGGAGGCGGGACTAGAGTAGGAAGTGAGCTGTAATTCCTCCCCATGGGAAGGTGTAAGACCCGGCCTGCCGGTAGTTCTCCCAGTACAAGGAAGTCGAGATAATAACATTTATTAACATAAAGGCCGAAGAAAGTCAATAGCCTAAGATGCTTGTCAAAGGCAATGACAATAGGCACAGTCGCAACACCCTTGGGCGGATGCAATGTCCCTGTATAGACAAGTAAGGGAAACAATATTGGGTGGGAAGCAACTCCAAAAGTGCAAAGCTTGAACAAAAAAGAGCAACTGTGCAAGAGCGCCAAATTTCATCTGGCGAAGTTATGGTGGAGATACAGGCTCTGATCAGGGACTGGACTGCCACCTGAAGCACCTTTGATCCAAACACCATGGATGCTCAGATATCCACCTTATAAACAAGGGGGGTGTGAATTTATGACCAAGTGGCAGCTTTGCACACTTGATCCAATGAAGTCTGGTGTCGAAAGGCCCAGACGAGGCACCCTCAGGGTTTGCAGCACCCCTACCGTGACAAAATAAAAGCTGGCCTCCTCAAGCCTAATGCCCTTTAAAATGAAGGGCACTTATATATATATAAGTCCAGCGGCCCTGTCTAAATGCCGGTGGACTAGACAGGACAGGGCCCATAACAGTCTTTGCAACTGGAATGCCCGCTGCTCCCATGCCCAGGTGTCACCCAGGTCAAGGCATCTGAATTTTTGTCTCCCGGGGGCAGCGGCTGCATGGACCAAGGAGCACGATGCTGCCCTCAACTACTTTGAATCTCCAAATAACCATAAAAAACAGCATAAAGCGGCTGTAGAACACACTAAAATGGAAAACACTTATCTGACATCCTTTCCCGACGAAGACTAGAGCAGACTGGAAAACCTACCGTCTGGCCTGGTCTGGTACATGCACATGGGGAGGAATTACAGCTCACTTCCTGCTCTAGTTCTGGATTAACCCATTTGTGATTGCTCAGTGTGCCTGCATAGACAACCTAACTGGGAAACACTCTTTGCATTCATTACACCAGCACCTGTTTGTCAGTCACAGGTCTGTGTGTGATCCAATATTACAATTCAATTTGAGTTGTCACTTGCATATCTGTCAGCAGGGGATCTCTCAGATCCGTTTTCCTGGAGCAGCACAACCGTTGCCAACAGCAGACATCAAGTAAATTCCAATCTCTGTCACTGACCTTATGTTTCTTAGGTTTGCAGTGGAAAATCACGATTTTAAGATTGTGGGTTAGGACATTTCCCAATGTACCAAACGTCTGCACCAACAGTCTGTCATGGTGGTCCCAGAGAGACAGGGTATCAATCTGATCCTCTACATGGAGGATTTAAGTCAAGGATCCATCATTTGTAGGGGCACATAGGCGTATAACTGTGATGGACTAGTGACGTTCAGATGGAAATGCACCTTAGTGCTTCTTAGTTCACAGGAAAGGCACCTTAGTCTAAAAACTCAGGTTCAGCATTTACTAAAAATACCCTTTGCCCAAATCTACAACAGACCTTTACAGCTACCATTTCTGTCAACTTGGAACAGGTCACTCCTTTCCATGAACATTCTGCAGAGCAGCCTGCATTCTTTGGGGGTAGAGCATACGCTACTGTGTTTCCCAAAAATAAGACAGGGTCTTATATCAATTTTTGCTCCAAAATATGCATTAGGGCTTATTTTCAGAGGATGTCTTTTTTCCATAACCAACCATCTACATATATTGATAGAGCTGAAGATAAATCTTTTTCCTTGGCCACTACATGGCTCTACAATGAGGCAGATGCCAGGGAAGCCTCTTGCAGGAGACAGAACTTGTAAGTATACAGTGTGCCTCACGTTGCACACAAGCCTGCTAGGGGCACAGTTGCATCCATACCAAATCGTAAAAAGTGTCACCCATCAGTTGGCAGTGGCGGATTGCTAGCACACTGGAGTACTTGGTGCCCAGGACATGAAAAGTCCCTGTCTGGGGCCCTGACCACAACAGGGTCCTTCCAGTCCTGGGGCCCAAGGCAATTTCCATATTTGGTCCTTGCCCCTTCCCAACTTTTATTGTTTTGAGTCTTGTGGGTTCTTTTAAATGTGTTTCTTTTAAATGAACTGTAACTAGGGCTTAATTTTGGGGTGGGACTTATATTGAAAGCCTCCTCAAAAATCCTGCCAGGATTTTTTTTTTTAGGGAAACAGGGTATTTCAGCCGTTGAGGTCGACCCGCTACAGTGTTACAGTTTGTTTCCAATTCAGTGTATGGTCCACAAAATATGGCCTGTTGATGGCTCTAGAACATGACAACAGACTTCCTCAGAAGGCAGCAGATCTGCCACAAGGAAATGAAGTTTAATTTGCTGTCGGCGGGGGGTGTTCTGGAAGGGAACCTGATCTGGTTCATTCAGAAACAGAAAATCAGGCTGGAAGCTGTCAAGACAATTCTTATCAAGCTGGACTAAGAGCAGCCTGGTATTCAGAACTGGTCGATCTGACCTTGGGCGTTAGCGCCTACCCCTGTGTCCAGATCTTCTGTCCCAAGGTCTATTATTTAATCCTGATGTACAGATGCAGGCTTGGCTGCTGAGACCTGTGTTAGAGGAAAGAGTTTTTTGCCTAGTGGTTATTCGTACCCTTTTGAGGTTTAAAAAGGATCTTCTTCAAGAGTCTATCACATGTTATTGAAATCCTTTTCCAATTGGGTCGAATGATAACTATGATGCAGCTTTCAATCAATTTTTCAAAAACATCCATACCTTTTGCAGTATGTTGCCCTAGATTTAATGTGTCTGATTGAGCCTTGGGACCACAACATGGTTTTGTCATCACTAAAGGGGACCCTTGCCTTGGCATCACTGAAAGTGCACCTATACTCAGAGAGATGTATATGTAGTCACTTTCTATCCCCAGTCCATATTTCTAACAACTAGATTCAGAACACCATATTGCTCCCTGGCTGAGCAGCCCAGTGAGGATGCAGTCAGTTAGAGCAGTGATTTTCAACCTTTTTTAAGCCGCGGCACACTTTTTATACTTAAAAAATCCCGCGGCACACCACCAACCAAAATGGCACAAAATGACACTAAAACAGTACATACTATACATATAGTTAATAATATAGATTCTAAATGTATTTCTTACCACTCAGTGTGAAACCTGGGCCTGTTTCGATGAACACAAAAGGGATATCCTGGCAGGAATGGTGGAAAGACACACACAAAGCTCTTCCTCAACAGTTCTCAGTCTCTCCCTGTTTTTAGTTTTTATCACAGTCAAGCTTGAGAAGCCCAGCTCACATAGATATGTGGTTGAAAATGGCAGCAATATCAAAATAGCTTTGTTATGGGCGATTTTAGGGCCAGCCTCTCAGTGTTTTGTTCTGCTTTAAAGAAGAACAGCACGCCTGATTTTCACTTCTCAGGGTGTTGTTTCTCTCAGTGGGGGCATCCAGAATTGGGATGCCCAGCTGTGTGTATCCCACAACATTTACTCGCCTACCTGCCTACAAGGCTGGGCATGCACACGGCTAAAGGTGAACCGGGATGCAACCACAGTGCAAAGACACGGTGAGGGCTCCAGGACAAGGTGAGTGAAAAGGGCTTCTGGGGGGGTTTACACAGCGGGGGAATTCCAATTCAGGATGCCCCAAGGAGAGGCATTCCTCTTTAAAAAATAAGTCACATTTGGATCAGTGTTTCCCTCCCGCCCTGCTCCTCCAGTGTCAAGTACCGACCACCTATCAACATTCATGCACACAAATACAACACAATATGCCCCTCCCCCCAAAACTTTATCATCATCATCTAATTTTTATAAAAGCTGCAAAGTCCGGGAACTCTCTTCCCACTCCATTATGCCAAGTGACAGTCCCGGGTCCCTGAATCTCTGCCCACCCCTCCATTACCTTTACTTGCAGAACCCTTTACTTGCAGAACTGAATAGAGAAAGCGAGCAAGTCTCTTCTCCCGCGCAGGGAAGACTATGACAACACAGCAGGTGGGCGGAGCCAGACAGCCTGCTGTCATGTGCTGTGAATCGGGCCGCGCTGGCAGTTTCACCAACGGGGTGGGCGGGCGAGCCGGCAGTTCAAAGCGGAGCCTGATGGGGGGGACGTACAGAGACATATGTATCATCCTGCTGTGGGGCCGGGGGCACACTGCGCCTCGCTGACTTAACCACGCCTCCAGCTCCACTTCTTACTGGGCAGTAACTGTCCCGCCCATTCTGCCAGACGCCCAGGCATTGGCTGAGACTTGTTTAGCCTGAGCGTTACTTCCTAGTGCGGAAGCCGCATCGCTGCGCATTGCCGGGGAACAGGGGGCACCTTAGTTTGGGGAACTTTCCCCGCGGCACACCTGACCATGTGTCGCGGCACACTAGTCACACCGGTTGAAAATCACTGAGTTAGAGTACACACAGCTCAACAATGGAGAGCACTTCAACCTAACTGCCTATGTGACAGTTTGGCTGTAACTGAATTAATTAGCATGCCATTTCCCATAATACTACTTTCTGTTGTTTTTTCCTGGTGTTTTTATGAATATTGGGCAAAGACTGAGGTTAAAAAAGAAACACAGGCTGTTTTGGGGCACAGGACTCTGGATGAAAGGTGGTCACATTAACTTCCTTTCTGAGTATAGGTGCACTTTAATCTTTACCCTTTTTTAGTTTTAGAACATTCTACGAAATTTAACTAATAACAGTCTGCAGTAGCAATTGAAATTATTTGGTGGAAATTTCCTACCATAAGCTAGAGGTCCATCTTATACACTTACTCAACCTACAGCCATGTTCATTTTTTTTCTCACCTGTGCGATACCACTGCCTATATATGTATTGAAATCTGTCCCAAAGCCTAATCAATCTGTACCTGATTCACAGCCCGTCTGACCATTACCCAAGCCTCAATCACATCCATCTGTTTCATAAACTATCAGACAACTGGATTCATTAAAGAGGAACACCACCTGGGGATTTCACTCTCCCAGGTGTTGTTCCTCTCAGGTGGGCATCCTGATTTGGGATGCCCTGCTGTGTATATCCCCAAGGATCACCCTGGAAACTCACCTTTCCACTGTTCTCACAGACGCAGGCCTCTCAGCCAATCAACGCACTCAGTTTCACTCAGCTCCATTGGACTCTCTAGCCACTGTAGGCCCAATGGGGCCAATCGGAGCCAAGTGCAGCGCCGTCCGCTTCCCTACTCATCTCTAGCCTGGCGCGAGCACGCACCACTTATAGAGGTATGCTGTAGAAGTGGCTGCTGCACCAAGGCGCGATGAGGGGTCTGAGAAAGATAAGGAAATCAGACGACCTGGAGGGTTTCATTTTAACTTAAACCGGACCTTCACCATGATTTAATGAAAAGCCCAAACTCTTAAAAAACGATTCCCCAGCATCTAAAATTAATATATTTTACATTTTTAGTCACTAACTTATTATTCTTTCCCCCACTGGGCTGCAACTCTGTTCAGGAATTTAGGATACGGGCGCCGCCATCTTGACTCAGAAGCATCACACTTACTGAGGAGAGGAGAGTGGGATAAGGTACAGGGGGGCGGGTTATAGCTGTGCTTTTATAGGTATATATACACAACTGTGTATAAGGCTCAGCGAAAACTGTATTAACACCACAGGTGCTCTTCACACAAATCCAGTGACTTCAATCCACCACCACCTTCTTATAAATCACGTACCAGATGTATTCTTTGTAATTTGCATATATGATCTCTCCACAATTTTTCTTATAATCAGTAGGACACACTTATTTCATTAGGTGCCTGTATTTCACTTCATTAAACCAAGCACAAATGGCTCCAATCACTCCACAGAAATAGTTCCACTTGATCCAAATTTATTGTAGCATGTTAAAAAAGACAAAAATTGCTCTAATAGCGTAAGTACGTTCCACATAAAGCATAAAAACTCTGTGGCCACTGGCCCTTTAAAAAGCCGCTCACCAGAATAAAATGCGCTTTTCTCAATAAAACACAATGGGGCAGGCGTCATCTAAGCCCTCCGATGTGCGCGCACACAACACAGTACTGAATATTAGATGGAACGAGTTCAGCTCACCGCCTTCTCCGGCCGTAGTACGCGGCGCTGCCCGTCCAGAAACAACTCACGTGACACTCCTAGGCTCCGCCCTTTTATAGCTGTGCTTTGCTCAGACAGAGCAGAGCTGGGGTCAGGGAAAGGACAGCAGTCCCAGAATGCAGAGCAGCACAGTCACTTCCTGTTTGCAGGCACTTCCTGTTTGCAGGCTGCCTGATAAAATGGCGGCTTCCATAAGCCGCCATCTTGGAAGTTTAAAGGCTCATAACATGCAGTAGATGCAGGTAGGATGATTTTTAATGTGAGCAATCTGTATGTACAGTGTGGGGGAAACATATAAGATAGACTCTTATTCAGAGTGAAGGTCCGCTTTAAATCATAACTCAGTGTCTAATTTGAGCAGGGAAAATTAGGTGATATTTGTGAACCATTAACTTATATTGTAAACATATTATTATTATTATTATAAAAACATAAATAATTAAATTATTAACATAACAATAATTTGTCATTGTAGGTTCTATGGTTGTGGATGACGAAAGTAATCACACCAATAAAAGTGTATAAAACATTGTATTGTGCACAAACCTATGTAAATGCAAATGCAATTAAGCCCTTGACTGTCACATAAAAGGATCTAATCAAACAAAGAAATGCACCACCTGTAATAAATCCTTACGTGTGCTCACTCACAGGAAAACCACGTACACAAATGTATTTCTTTGTGCATGTTACATAAAAGGAAGCGCTCCTGAAAATGTCATTTTTTTTTACTGCAGATCCAAAATCTGTGTCTCACTTGAATAAAGTTGGCACGTTACTCAGGTTTCTGAAAGTGTTTTTAACCCCTTAATGACCCACCTCATTTTAGCTTTGAGGATCAGTACTTTTCTGTCCCTCTTTGTGTTCCAGTGGTAGGCAGACAGGTGGATGGGCAGATGGGTGGATGGATGGACAGGCAGGTAGGTAGGCGGACAGAGGGGTAGGTTTCTGGGCGGTCAGGCAAGCGGGTGGGCAGGCAGGCAGGTGGGTGGGTAGATGGGCATGTAGGCAGGAAGGTGGGTAGGTGGACAAGCAGGCAGGTGGGTAGGCTTGCATGCAGGTAGGCCGGTTGGTGGGTAGGTAGGGCCAGGGCTTAGGACTGTGCTCCACAAGGGTCAGTGGCCGGGGTAGGAGTGGAACCTATGCAATACATTACCAGCACCTCAGTTGGGCATGCGGGGCAGTCACAAGTGTCTCTGTTGGGAGGGCTTACCAGCATTTTGACAAGTGGGCAGGGCGGCGACCGGCATCTCAGTGGCATGTAAGCGCTTACCAGCATTTCAGTGGGTGAGCCAGACACAAGCCTCTTAGCAGGGTGGGCTGGGCGGCAACCAGCATCTCAGTGGGACAGGCAGGCAGGCCTTTTTTCTCACTGCCTAGATCCATAGCAGTGACCGCTGTCAAGACAGCTCCAGAATCCGCACCCTGGCCGCACTTTCCCATGCTGACTGCACATACAGGAATGAATAGGGAGGGGGTGACAGGAAAACATTCTGCAGAGCTAGGAGGTCTGGGTAAGTAAAAGGGCATGCCCCACTAGCCCAATACTGCCCCCCAAGCCACGGCTCACGCCCCTGGCTCACTAGTCCTTCCAAGGACTTTCGAAAACCCCTCTCTGTGCTAGACATGGGACGGGCACGTGGGGATTAATAGAAGGGGCAAATTTGGAGCACTGCTACAGCTCCTACCCACTGCAGCAGCAAATAGAGAGGCTCAGTTGAGCTGCTTGCTGCTGTACTATTGCCCTTGGGTGTTCAGTCCCTATAATGATAGGAAGGTGGTTATTAACGGTACATGCTCAGATCGTTTCTAGCGGAGTACCGCAGGGGTACTTCTTAATATACATTACATTGATAAAATATATATATATATATATATATATATATATATATATATATATTACATTGATAATAGATTAAACAGTAAAATATTAATCTTTGCAGATGATACTAAGCTGTGTAAAGTAATTAACACAAAAGAGGACAGCAGACAACTACAAACCTATTTAGATAACTTGGAAGTATGGGCACTAAAATGGCTTTGATACAAATACATTTAAGGTTATGCGTTTGGACAGAAGCAATTTGTACCATAATTACACACTAAATAAGGTGCTGGGTAATACTACAATGGAAAAGGACCTAGGAGTTTGGACACTAAACTTTAGTGTCCAATGCCAAACAGCAGCTGCAAAGGCAAACAGGATCATGAGTTGCATCCAGAGGGGCAAAGGTGCCTATGACCAAAGCATCATTTTACCCCTCTCTGGGTCAATGGTCGGACCCCAGATGGAATATTGTGTACAGTTATGGGCACCAGTGCATAAGAAAGACATATCAGAACTCACATTCAAAAGCAGGCAACTAAATTAATAACTGGAATGAGGGAACTAGAGTACCAAGAAAGATTGTCAAAGTTAGGTTTATTTAGTTTGGAAAAAAGACACCTGATGGGTGACTACTAACTATGTATAAATATATATGAGTTCAGTACAAAGATCTATCACACAATCTATTTAAACCCACTGTAACAATACACTGTGGCTGTAACTATAACACGGGGCTTCCACTAAGGAAAATTTGTTCTTGCATCGACATAGGGATTTTGACTGAAAGAGCAGTGAAACTATGGCAGAGGAGGTAGTCATGAAGAATACAGTAAAATAGTTTAAAAGTGGCCTGGAAGCCTTTCTTGTATGTACATATGGCTATGGCTACTAGACCACTGGAAGGAAATCTCCTTTTAGATACAGGCTGATGGACTAAAGTTATTTCTCAACTTTACATACTATGTTACCTCAGTGGAGGTAGGGCAGGGGGAGGTTACAAAGAGATTTCCACTCCTACTCCTCTGCACACTTACACATACTCATTCACACACATATACAAACCCATCTAAACACACATACATAAAATGGAAAAATTATATTTTTTTAAAGAAAACCATCAGTGTCCATGAATAGCTAACTTTTTTCTTCGTACGCTTACTAACACTTTTATTTATCTTTTATTGTATTTAAAATATTTATGATGATGTTTTTCCTCTGTTTTAGCAGGCACAAGCCAACATGGACTGGCATTTTTCACAAGCTCAAAGACCAGGAACAAGTGGGTTAGTAAATATTAATTCTGTCAAGGTAATACAACACTGTATAGTGAAAAGGAGTCAACGGTGGCTCATTCTTTAGCATACTGAATCCATATTCCCTGCTCTATGGCTTTGATTGAGAGCCTACCGAGAAAGGAACTGGTAACTCGCCCAATTACCTGCTTCCAACAGAGCCCACAGTACCACTGGAAGTGCCAGACTAGTTGGCTTTTGGGGAGGGGATTGTTTTTTTTTAATAAATAAAATATTGCTGCTGTCTTTTTTTTTTTTTCCCTAAAATTCATGCTGTCTATAGCAGCATGGTTTTTATCAATGAAAATTTTTTACATCTCGCTGACAGCGATGGAAGTGGGAATGCTCTCCATGAATTCTTGTTTGCTTCCACACGACCAAAAGCATCTAGGAAGGGTGCTTTGAATCATGCAAGCGGGCAAGAATTCATCCCACAAGTTGTCTTTCCTCCCAGCCTGATTTTTTAGCTCAGGGTTCTGAATCCAGCCTTATATCCAGGGTTTTATTACTCCTGTCTGGGGCATCACAATTTTATTTGTATGCCAAATGTATGCTGTTTCGAATCTGCTTTGCTTTGCATCCACCTGTCGTGTGTCAGTCTGCTTTGTTCCACTAGCTAAGTAGAACTCCCCCAATGCAGAATCAATGTAAAGCCACATAAAATGTTATGTAAGCATGTATGTATGTATGTAAGTACAAAAAATGTATCAGAGTTATAAGGAGATCTTTTCCTTTGCCCACTGCTACACCCCAATAATAAGTGGATACAAAGCCCAAATCCACACATTGTTTGGTAAATCTGACCATAGTACAATTTTCCCAATACCCAGATTAAAACAAAACAAGGATCCACAACTTCCAGGAGGGTATCCTACTGGTTAGTCCAATCTACTGTATATATACCCTTCCAAACATCCTAGTGAAAAAGGGCTGGCATATGTTCTGGAGCACCTCAGAGAACATAGATATACTATACAGAAACAATGGTAAGGTTAACTGCGATACTAGAAGGGGACAATGCCACGATCAAGCCCTTGCCCAGTCATAAACCATGGATGGACAAAAACATCTGTCATGCGCTAAAAATATGTAGTGGTACATTCAATGCAGAGCTGGTCTCTAGAAACATGGATGATTACACAAAGTAAGATTGGCCTTTAGGAGAGCAAATACTAAAAAGGAAGCCCATCGGGACAGGATCTCATAGTATGTCCTTAAACTCTGTGCCAACCAGCTGACTCTGGGGTCCAACACATACTTTAACCACTTTTTGTCACAATATGTGATACCTGGGTGCTTAGAAGACATTGTACCTATATCCAAGAAACTCCAGCCATCCTGTCACAACCATTACTGTCCAGTAGTCCCCTCCACTGCGGTGGTAAAGTGTTTTCAGAGACTGATGATGAACATCATCATCTCCTCCCTCCCCAGCACTCTACACAGTGGTGGAGTGAAGTCTACTGTTTGTGGACTAGAGCTCAGCTTTTAATTCAATAATTCCTTAAATACTCACTAACAAACAGAAGCAACTCTGCCCTTATCTGGGCCAATGGCTTTCAAAGGTAGACCGCAAGTTGTAAAGGTCGATAATTGGGTATCGAATCCCCTCATCCCCAGCAAAGGAACCCCTCAAAGTTGCGTGCTGTGTCCACTGCTCTTTTCACTGTGCAAACACAACTGTGTGGCCACCTCAAACTCCAGTATTATCATAAGATTTGCTGAGGACACCATGGTGATCATCTCTGACAACAACAAGATCTATCCTAAGGAGATAAAAACCATGGAATACAGGTGTCAAGGGAATCACCTCCAGCTGAAAGTCAGGAAAACAAACAGAAATAAAGATACAATAATGGACTTCAGTAAAATACAGGAGAGGAGATTTTACCTCCCTAGTGATAAACAGCACTCTTATGGGTAACATGGATGAGTTCATGTAGTTCATGTACAGAACATCCCGTGGTCCTGCCACATCAACGCCATTGTGAAACAGTGTAACAGTGTCTGCCACCTTAGGCCGTCAACAACAACTACTAAAGAGCTTCTACACCAGCACTATTCAGAGTAAAATACTCTGATGCTGATCATGCATGCGCTATAGACTCAGGGGGAAGGTGAGTTTACTGAGAGTCCTGGAGGGTTTCACACAGTGGGAGGGGGGGGGGGAGTTAGCCTGCCCTGGCGTCTCAGACTCCAGGGTGTGTTTTGGTTCACTTTAAGAACTAATAAATAGAGGATGAGAAATAGCTTCTTTCCTTTGGCAGTTCCACCTTCGCCCATAATCCCATAACTGCAAACAAGCTTATCCAAATAACATTAGCCTGTTAATAGGTCAGTAACTGGCTGAAGTGCTGCTGACCACTGCAGTGAAGTGTTTTGCCAATGACTTTTCTGACAAAAACTGTACTTGATGCAGGGTATTACCAGGAATCTACCAGCACACCTACAGCTATACCTTGTTTTGGGTTTACCTGCAGTCAATTGTCCTCATCTTATTTTATTGCACTTCAAAATGGATCCTGTTTTTCTGAGCAGTCGAAAAGCAAAATTTCACTGCATGACATGCTATTTATGTGACTAGTAAACTTGACTTTGACTTTATAAAAACTACCCCATTGCATTATCCATCTTGCTCAAACATTACCACTGGCACAATGCAGTCAGGCAGGGAATATTCCCCAGGAATACTTCAGGTATACTCCTGGAAGGATTATTTGTCACAACTCCAGCGGTGGCATTGTGTCATAAAAACCCATGCTGCGAAGCTTCTGGCAGTAGTGCTGATTAATGCCAGGGGAGACACATTAGGGCTGAGTTGCTTAGCTTCTTTAACACTTCCACATTTCAATAATAGCATTTGCAGCTGATCAAGGGGGAAAAATCTCTCAAACTCACTTGTTGCAGTCGTGGCAGGTATGAAGAAAAAAATGCTGCAACCTAAAATGTATATAAAGGTAATTGAGGTAATAAATGTTTATTTTTTCAAATAACAAAAGTTATTGAGAGACAAAAGGGAAATCTAAATCAAATCAATATTTGGTGTGACCACCATTTGCCTTTAAAACTGCATCAGTTCTTCTAGGCACTTGCACATAGTTTTTTAAGGAACTGGGAAGAGAACCTGTTCCAGACATTTTTGAACTATGTTTAAACCAGATCGCCCCTGGGCCTCCACCATTTGCCCTGCAAGAGGGCCTCAAGCAACTGTGGGGCTATGGTTGGAGCACCAGGATTTGCAGTGCCACCACTTAGTGTATATCTGAGGTTCTTCCCTTTCCAACGACTACTCCAGTGGGTCATTAGCCGCCGCTAGGTCTGGAGATCCAACACTCAGGAAGGTACCGCCCCAGCACCTGCGAGCAACAGTACCGGAACTTTCCAGTCCTGTCATCCACTATTCACCGGCCATTGGAGGGGTATATACCTGAGGTTCTCCCCTTTCTAATGACACCTCCAGTGAGTTGTTAGCCCCTCCCCCCCCCCCAACGGCTCGGGGATCAGGCACTTGAAAGTGTACCACCCTGGCACTTGCAAGCAAGGGAACCGGGATTTGTAGTGCCCCAATTGGTCCATTTGGCCCTGATCCACATGACCTTGTAGGGGTGTATACCTGCAGTTTTTCCCTTTCCAACGATACATCCAGTGAGTGGTTAGCCCCCCTCCTAGGTCCGTAGATCCGGAATTGTACCACCCTGGCACGCATGATAAAAGGAACTGGGACTCTGATGTGCGCTTGGTCCAGTCGGCCCCGATCCACATGCCTTTGCAGTGGTGTATACTTTACATAGCTATATAGTTAATACAGTTGAAAAAAGACATAAGTCCATCAAGTTCAACCAGGTGTGTTGGGGTAGGGAAGTAGTAACTGTTAATGTTATTTTCTTCTAAATAAGCATCTAATCCTTTTTTGAAGTTGTTAGCGCTTGATGCCGTAGCAAGCTTCTGTGGGAGGCTATTCCACATATTTATAGTTTATATGGTAAAAAGTTATTGTCACCTCTGGAGACTGAATTTCTTTTTTTCCAGTCAAGGGGAGTGCCTTTAGAGAGGATTTTACCTGAAATAGTGTCTCCCCTTATTTTTTGTATTGCCCATTTATGTATTTATACAAATTAATCATGTCCCCCCTCAGTCGTCTAAACAGATTTAACTCTCATAATCTTTCCTCATAACTAAAATCCTTCATTCCTGTTATTAGTTTAGTCGGTCTCCTCTATACTGTTTCCAGAGTCAGAGCATCCTTTCTGTGAACTGCTGTCCAGAACTGGACTAAATATTCCAGGTGAGAGCGCACCAGTCCATTGTAAAAAAAATTACATCCTATTGCGTGATTCCATGTAAATTCCATGTTAATTTGTTAATGGCTGGTGCGGGCACGCTCCCTGTTAGAGGGAGGTGGAGGACGCGCCATGGGACCAGGAAGAGGTTAGCTGGGTTCGGACAATCTGGGGGGTTTCACACAGTGGGGCACCCCCGATCGGGGTGCCCCGGGGAAAGGTCCAGAACCCAGGATAGTCAAAATTATTGACTATCCTGGGTTTTGGTCCATTTTTAAGAAAACCATATTGCATGTGAAATCCCTATTTCTCCCGATTACAACAGTACCACATATGTATCGGTAGCCCCCCCCCCCCCATTCTTGCCCAGGAGACCCTACAAACTGAAAAGTGCACTTTAACATTTAGGGTTAAAAATACAGGAACAATCCCCTACCTAGCATAACCAGCCTGGGTACCTGCTATACAGGGCTTGTAGAACAGGCCGCAGGGGGCCAGCCTCTGTGCAACCCCCCCCCCCCCCCCCCGCAGCCTACAAACCCACAAAGCCAAATTACACAGGAAGAGCCCTTCTGCCCCCCTCTGGGCTTTGGGGAGGCAGGTAATAGGGTGGGTGGGAGTTAATGGTAAGTCACCCAGTAGCCACAGGTGACTTGCCAGCCCCTAAGCCTTGTGAACTGGTATAGGGGCACTCCACAAGCAAGTAGGCAAGACCTAAGACAAAGAAAAGTGGTCTGACTAGTTTGCGAGAACAACCGGAAGGTTACTTTATAAGGTAAGAAAGTAAAAGATACAAGATACAATAAAATTAAAGTCTTCAGTAGTTTGTAAGGAATGCAAGAAACAAAAGTATCTTAGTAAATTGGTTTTGGCACCTTGATCATTCAGGTCCTTTAAGTTTCAGAAGCAGGGCAAAAACGCTGGTTTGAGGGGCAGAGGGAAAGTGTCCTCACAAAGCAGCATGGGATGCTTTTGTCTAACATAGGACCACCTCTTGATCAATCACCAGTCCACAACATTATCCAATGGGTGATTGCCTTGTATTCAAACTACTAGCCTTTATCCTACCATCGTATCACAGATCGACACATATACACAATGGAAAAAAGTTGCATGGTCTCAGCCATCTTGGAAAAGAAGGTCTTCGGCCACTTTGTAAAGTGCCAAATCATTTGAACAATTTTATACACTTTTTTTTATAACAGATCAAACCAATACAACAATATGAAAAAATACAATTCTGTGATTACTCATCTGTAGAATTGGTATTATAGGTATACAGCACGTCCTGTTCCAGAAGATTCCTTACACATGGGGTTATACATCCACAAGATGGCGCTGGACTGCAGAGACAGAAAAGTGGCTCCTCCCGGCCCCATATATACCAGGGGCCTCCCACAAATTCCCCAGTATTGAAAAGCAGTTAAAATGAAGCCGGGAGAACAATTATCAAATATTGAACAATCACCATAAAGAGGTAACTAAAGATAATGATAGGGACAGGACAGGACGTATAATACCAATTCTAAAGGTGAGTAATCACAGAATTGTATTATTCTAAGTATACAGCACGTCCTGTTCCAGAAGATTCCTTACACATGGGACATCCAATAGCAGTGTCCGTAAGGTAGGGTGGGATCCCCAAAAAGCTAGAGCAGACAGTTTAAACCACTGCCGCCTGCAGAACTTTGCGGCCAAAAGCAGCGTCAGCTGAGGCCCTAGCATCAACTTTGTAAAGCTTGGAAAAAGTATGAACAGAAGACCAAGTAGCGGCTTTGCAAACTTGTTCAACAGAAGCCTGGTGCTGAAAAGCCCAAGAGGCACCAATAGCACGAGTGGAATGAGCAGTAAGGCGGGAGGATTCTTCCCCTTAGCAGAATAGGCCTGAGTCACAGCCTGACGAATCCACTTGCTGATAGTAGATTTAGTTGGAGCCAGACCCTTCTTAGGTCCAGAAGGGAGAACAAAAAGAGCATCAGTCTTCCTGAAGGAATCAGTAGCCACCAAATAGAACTTCAAGTTCCTGACCACATCCAGAGAATGTAAGACCCTCTCCTTAGAGTTACTAGGATTAGGACACAGAGAAGGCAAAACGATGTCGTGATTGAGACGAAAGGCAGACACAACCTTAGGCAGAAAGTCTGGCTTAAAACGAAACACCACCTTGTCCTGGTGTCTCTCAAAGTAAGGGGGCTTGATGGAAAGCGCCGCCAACTCAGAAACACGCCTAACAGAAGTAATGGCCACCAAAAAGACCACCTTAATCGTAAGAATGGACAAAGGGGCCCCCAGCTGAGGCCCTAGCATCAACTTTGTAAAGCTTGGAAAAAGTATGAACAGAAGACCAAGTAGCGGCTTTGCAAACTTGTTCAACAGAAGCCTGGTGCTGAAAAGCCCAAGAGGCACCAATAGCACGAGTGGAATGAACAGTAAGGCGGGAGGATTCTTCCCCTTAGCAGAATAGGCCTGAGTCACAGCCTGACGAATCCACTTGCTGATAGTAGATTTAGTTGGAGCCAGACCCTTCTTAGGTCCAGAAGGGAGAACAAAAAGAGCATCAGTCTTCCTGAAGGAATCAGTAGCCACCAAATAGAACTTCAAGTTCCTGACCACATCCAGAGAATGTAAGACCCTCTCCTTAGAGTTACTAGGATTAGGACACAGAGAAGGCAAAACAATGTCGTGATTGAGATGAAAGGCAGACACAACCTTAGGCAGAAAGTCTGGCTTAAAACGAAACACCACCTTGTCCTGGTGTCTCTCAAAGTAAGGGGGCTTGATGGAAAGCGCCGCCAACTCAGAAACACGCCTAACAGAAGTAATGGCCACCAAAAAGACCACCTTAATCGTAAGAATGGACAAAGGGGCCCCCTGCAGAGGCTCGAAGGGAGACCCCTACAAGGCAACCAAGTTCAAGTCCCAGACTGGTAACATAGGCTTACGTGGGGGGCGAACGTGAGCAACCCCCTGGAAGAAGGTCTTGACCAGGGGATGCTGAGCAAAAGATCTTTGGAAGAAAATGGCCAAGGCAGAAACACAACCTTTCAGAGTACTGAGCTGAAGACCCAGATCCAGACCATGTTGCAGAAACTCCAAAATCGTAGGAATAGAAAACACACAACAGGGAAGCGACTTAGACTCGCACCAGTCAATGTAAGTACGCCAAACCCTATAGTAGATGGAAGAAGAGGACCTTTTCCTAGCCCTGATCATGGTATTAACAACCGGCAAGGGCAGGCAACCCTTTCTCCATCAAGATGGAAGTTTCAGCAGCCAGGCCGTCAAAGCCAGCGTTTGTAAATTGGGGTGGCGTAGGTGCCCCTGAGTGAAAAGATCTGGAACCCGGGGCAGGGCGTACTGATCTACTGCCAGCTGCACGATGTCTGCGAACCGCACTCTTTTTGGCCAACAGTGGGCCACCAGTATGGCTGGCACCCCTTCCTGAGCTATCTTGCGTAGCACCCTGCCCAGCAGGGGAAACACATACAGTAGCTGAAAGCTCGTCCAAGACATTGCTCAGGCATCCATGGCTAAGGCCAGAGGATCCTGGGGACAGGGAGACAAAGGCTAGAAGCTTGTGATTGTGACGGGACGCAAACAGATCCACATCCGGCTGACCCCAGCGGTGGCACAGGGAGAGAAACACCCTGCTGCTGAGGGACCATTCTCCCAGACGAGAGGTCCCCCTGCTCAGAGAGTCTGCCTCCAGATTCTCCACCCCCAGAATGTACACAGCCGAGATGCAGGGAACATTCTCCTTCGCCCAGGACAGTATCAGAGACACTTCATTGAGGGCCCTCTTGCTCCGGGACCCTCCTTGATGATTGATGTAGGCAACCGCCATCTGGTTGTCCGAGCGGACCTGAACAGCCCTACCCCGAAGGTGTGGGGTTAAGTGGGCAAGAACCAACCTGATCGCCCTCAACTCCAGAATGTTGATAGGGGCATGGGCCTCCTGAGGGCCCCACTGACCCTGGAATGTCAGGGATTTCCAAAAGCCCCCCCAACCTGTCAGACTAGCATCCGTGGTGACTGTATCCCAGCAAGGGGCCAGAAAGGATCTGCCCCCCAGCAGTTTCCTTGAGTCCAGCCACCACGATAGAGACTGCCTGGCCAGAGGGGACAGAACAAACACCTGATCCAAGGACACGGGGTCCCGATCCCATACTGACAAGAGGTGAAGCTGAAGAGGTCTCATGTGAAACTGAGCATATGGAACCGCCTCGAAGCAGGACACCATCAGGCCCACCAGCTGCATTCCCTGCCTGATGCACGGATGAGGACAAGACAGAAGGAGCTGTGCTTGCTCCTGAAGACTCTCCACCTTCTGCTGAGGAAGAAAGATCTTGACCTGAGATGAATCCAGAATCATGCCCAGAAAGGATTTCACCATGGAAGGAGACAGGGAAGACTTGGGGTGGTTGATCACCCAGCCGAAAGACTCCAGTGTGGACACCACCTGCTGGGTATCCAGCTCTGCCTGTTGGAAGGACTGAGAAGTGATAAGAATGTCGTCCAAGTAGGGAAGAATGCGAATGCCCTGAGATCTCAGCAGAGCCATCACTCCTGCCAGCACCTTGGTGAATACCCCGGGAGCCGAGGTGAGACCGAAGGGCAAGGCCACAAATTGGTAGTGCTGATCCTCCAGAGCGAACCTGAGGAATCTCTGATGACCTGGAAAGATTGGTATGTGAAGATAAGCATCCTTGATGTCTACAGAGGTCATGAAGTCCCCTGGGCGTAGAGAATTCACAGCGGAGCGCAGAGTCTCCATGCGAAAGTGTCTGAATCTGTTGAGAAGCTTTAAATCCAGGATGGGTCTGATGGACCCGCCTTTTTTGGGAACAGTGAAAAGATTGGAGAAAGATTACGCAGGTCAGACCCAGCAATATGTCTCTCAATGCTGGCCACCCGTGCAGCCAAATCAGGTTGAGACTCCCCACTCGTATGCACCTCACTGGGAGTCAGGTGTAAGCGTGGGGGGGTAGGCGAAGACAGAGGGGGCGCAAGCCCAGCCACCGGTAACCCAGACTGCCGCGCAAGTGTCTGCTGGGCGCAGGGTACACACACCTTGACATCGTCACTTATAGGGGATACCCCACAAGCCAAACTTGTCCCGTAGGAACCCCAAGCACATTATCCTGAGAAGCCTGCATATGGTGATTATTGTGGCACAACAGGCCAATTGGGATTGACGCTAATAAGCTACCGGGATGCCCCAATAGCCCGCTAGGGAAGTGGGAGACAATGGATCACAATAGTCCTCCAATAAGGAGTTAACGCTAAATAGAGGGGATAGGACTGGGAGAGACCACAAAAAAAGTTTGACCCGCCTGCAAGACATAAAGCAAAGATCCCGTAAGCCAAATGCAATAAAATACAAAGAAAAACCAGCCCGCAGGGGCACTTATGGACAGCGATAGGGAGACGCCAGACACGCGGCACAGGAGCTCCAAAATGGCCCCCGCATATACCTCGAGGCCGCGGAGAAGTGATGCGGAAAACGTCATCCGCAAAGGCCCGCCCACCCGAAGAGTGCGAAAACGCGCCCACGTGACAAAGCCAGCCAATGACGCCGCAGTAGCGCCTGAGGCAATGTCGCCGCCGCCCGCATAGTGAAGTACAAGCGTGCGGCGGCGATAATAAAACCAGTGCAACCAAGCAAAGCGGTATCACAACATGGTTTAAAGACATAGTTAAGACATACACCCCCCCCCCCAGATCTACCCAGGGAGAGCGAAGGGGAAGCAGTGGCTGGCCTAAGAGGAGCCTAACTGAGGGGACAGGGGGCGAAGGGCAAACGACCGCGGGAGGGACATCCCATAAGGCTCACCACGGGCCTGTACCGCCTACCCTTTGGTGGGGGACTGCGGTTGGAGCAGCGCTCCTTAGCACCTGACAGCGGTGCTGCCTACCATCACCCGACAAGCGCAGCCTAAGCTGGGAGGCAGTGAAAAGGAACAGGTGGGAATAGTCCTACAGGGCCGCAGGCTAATAAGTCCCGCTCACCTGCGAGTAGAAAGAGCCATCTTCTAGTCATCGCAGCCCAGACTACAGAGAAGAACTGGGGAATTTTTGGGAGGTCCCTGGTATATATGGGGCCGGGAGGAGACACTTTTCTGTCTCTGCAGTCCAGCGCCATCTTGTGGATGTATAACCCCATGTGTAAGGAATCTTCTGGAACAGGATGTGCTGTATACTTAGAATAATGTTTGTAGCACTACACCCATTTTGGAGCCCTGGATCTCCAGACTTAGTGGGGCTAGCAACCAACTGGATGCGCCAAGGTGGTGAGGACTGGAGATGGCAGAGACAAGTGCTGGACAGCGCAGAGGATGGCACACAACAGGATTCTCCAGTCCAGACAGATGACAGGGGGTGTCCTGTTTATCACAGAGGGTGCCTGGAGATTATATGGCCAGGATGGCATAGGGGACTGGATCTGAAATTCCATTCAGTGTACAAGCAAATGCAAGCATTTTTTTGTTACTTGAATGTATTATTTCAAATAGGATTTCCAGGGGCCTCCACCAGATTTTCTGCCCAGGGGCCTCCATAAAACTTAATCCAGACCTGATTATTAACCTTAGAAAAATAAACATTTCAACAATTTACTTTAATTTAAACATATTTTTTTCCCAGTTGAAAGTCATAAAACTTGCAGAGTCAGCAGAAATCACTTTAAAAGATATGCACATAACTGGCACTTATGACGGGTTAGGGATTGTGATGTGTGTGTCTAAAGATACAGCACTGTGTCTGAAATCTTTGTGAGCACAAACTTACTGCCCACACTGCTTCTGTCAGGCATGACAGGCCTGATATTTTTCTACTTTACAAATAGTGTACTGTTGTAATCGGGAGGAATGGGGCTTTCACACACAATATTGTTTTCTTTTAAATAAATACATTTTTTTATTTAAAAAATGCAACAAAATGTAGTTGTTTTAACATTTTTTTAACCAAAAATGTTATAAAAGCACTCTGACCAAAGAAAAAAAAAAGATATACACTTTTTGTGGAAATCCCTGGAATTTCCTCAAAAATCACAGTTAAACATTGCAAAACAGTGCAAATGGTGAAAAATGATCTGGCAACAGATGGTCACATAATCTGCAGGTAGGCTGGCAGTTGAATAGTTAAAGCGGCTTCACATTGATTTTCTACATAATGGATGTCAGGCTGCATTGTGACAGCCTCTGGGAGGCATCCCGATTGTAGAAGCCCCCCCACGCATAGACCCTCACAACTCTTTCCTAACCCTTAAACCCGCAGCGAAATTCAGTCCTGAGATTTTATGTAGAAAATGGGTGTGGGACCATAAGATTCTAGGGCCAGCTGATTCCCTAACTGTGGGGCATCCTTTTTTTACATTTTTGGCAATTCTGTGGTGTGTGCACAGGCTGCTAGCAGTATCTCCTGCTCTTTACCTCACCAGTGATCCCATGCCGTGATCCAATCATTGTTTATAGCTGTGCATATCAGTGAGTAGGTAAGAAAGCTGAATGGAAGAAAAACCATGGGCAGCTCCACTATGGCAGTGCATAACTGAATGGCCCACTATGTGGGTGCACATAGCTGCTAGAGCCAGCCATTCAGTTATGCACAGTCATAGTGGAGCTGCCCATGGCTTTCCTTCCATTCAGCTTTTCTTCCCCACTCATTGATATGCACAGCTATAAACAATGATTGGATCATGGCATGGGATCACTGGTGAGGTAAGAATAGAGGAAAACCTAGGGGTTTTAAAGAGTGGGACATCCCAAATCAGAATTCACTGAAGGGCACAGACTGAAACCCAGGATAGGTAAAATACAGGATTTTGGTCCTATTTACTGTAATCTGAGACAGATTATATGTTGTTAAGATCAGGGCTCTGTGGAGGCCAGATCATCGTTTGAGGGCCTTTTTTCTACTTCTTCACATTAAAATAGTTCTTGAAATGTCATTTTGGAGGGTCACTTTAAAGATGTAGAAGGTGCTTTGATATCTTTGCCTGGAACAGACTTTGATGATGCATTATAACTACCTGGTGCCTTGTTGCTTAGCTCGGTCTTGCCATGATTTATGACCTATGATAGAAACTGACTTTTAAAACCCCAGTTTTAAGTTTTAGCCTACATATAAAAATGGAAATAACGATCATTATCTCCTGTCAATCATGGTTCATACACCTGACTATAATCCTACAAAATTCCAAATTTCATGTGCACCTTTAAATATAGCGGCTGTTTTGAAGGCAAACTGATAAAAATAAAGTTACTCGTGGTTTTTCTTTGCAGCATTTTTCTTCACATGCACGGGAAATATTTTATATTGATATAATAATTATTTTATATATATATCTTATGTTTTACGAATGTTTCCCTATAGTGCTCAGAACACAGAGGAAGTGTGGCCAAATAATCCTGCAGAAACAGAAAGGCTTCAGGCAATGATATTGGCATCAGCAACAGGTCAGTCTTTGTATTTTTAGTTACTCTGGCATAGCCATGCTTGGAAACTTCTCTTTACTTCCAACAAAATCAAAGTCAAATTTTCCTATTAACGTTTCATCAAATCTTGAGGGACGTCTTGGTAATGTCACTTGTGCCAAAGTTTATCCATTTTTGTAGACCGCCTTTGTGTTTCATGGTATGATTAATGCCTAGGAAATATTTTGTCCTCTTCTCCTTGACTGATACCTTTCAACAATGAGATCTCTCTGTTGCTGTGTTAGCTATTAACATGCCTTTTGCAACGGGGAGGCCGATTCATTAATAGCGGCAGGTAGCGACAGTTGATCGACTGTAGCAGTATTTTCACAGCACCCGCTAGTAGTCGCTGTGGTTGGCCATTGTTCGGTTGTTGATAGCGACTGAGTCGGTGTGCAGTAATGTTGAATACGGGGTGACGAGTCGCTATTTGGTTCCGCGATGTATGGGTGCGCATGATAGCGACTGGTCAGAGCGACCGGCTCCCACCATATTCATCAAAAAATCACGCTCAAAAAATTCTCGCGCTGTGAAATGCATGTTTAAACCCCAGAGCGCTGGCGGTGATGTGTTAAAAGTAGTTTTTTAACCCCCAAACCACCATATTTTTGGAAACCAAAAAAAAAAAAATTTTTAAGAATTTAGTAATATGAATACAATAATATCAGACCTGTAATATCAATTCTGCACAGTTTTTTTTTCACATTTAAAAAAAAAAAAAAACATTAATAACAATTAATTATGAATATTTAAAGATTGCTCCATTGAAATGCATTGGAGAGCGCCAGGTAGCGAGAGGTCATACCTGCCGCTGTTCAAGGTCGGACGCTGGCGCTGTGGGCTGAGGCTGGAATAATGATTAATGAGTGGCTATATGGCGCTATCTCAGTCGCTAAGCAGGATCGGCTTGATAAATGTGTGATTGTGGTGGGGAGCCGGCGTTCTCGTGGCGGGGCACCGTCATTACCGGCCGCTCACCAGTCGCTACCTGTCGCTATTCCTTCATAAATAAGGACCTAAGGCAAATCCTACTGGTACAGCTGAACTTTAGATTGGGTGAATCTGAATCACTTTAAATCACAGCAGCTGTGTACTGACTACTATTTAACATAAGTTTAGATGTGACTGCGTAAACACAACCATAGTCCCAATTGTAAGAATAGAATAGCACGGATTACAGGTAGTGATGGGCTTCAGATCTGGGCAGATTCTAGATTGTGTCTTTTGATGTCACTGGAGGGGAGACACATGGAGGGAGATTACCTGGAAATCTTTTTTAACTGTTTGTGAACTAGTAACAGTAACACACATTGTGACGGGCAGGACTATACTGAGAAATAGCAGTCCAGGGGCTTCCACACGGGATTATCTCCGATTCATCAGTAATTACAAGTCACGTTGTTAGTGGTGTCAAACCCGAGGATACCCGCCTTCTAGTGAGTTCACAACCCCCAATCTCCGGCGCTAGCTTCACCTATAGTCAAGCCCCCATTTTTGGGGGGACGTTTTAAAAGCCTCACCGGACACAGTTTCCCCCAGACTTGTTAGCTCAAAGATTGTAAACTCACAGGGATGAAGGCGGATGAACTAGAGGTAAGACTGGGCATAGTCAGGCAAGCCAAGGTCATACACAGATCAATCAATCCTCTTGATGCGCAGCGCCAGGGGAGAAAACACGAGAAAGGTCAAGCCAGAGGTCAAACCGGGTAAACAGAGAGTTTGCAGTACAAGGGATGAGGCAGGGACGTAGTCGGAATCCAGGTAAAAGGTCAGTTCAGGTAGTTACGGAATGGTCAGACATGCGAGGTCAGCAACGGTAATAATTAATAACACAGAATAAAGAGCACCCAGCAGCACGCTATCACGAGCAGTGAGCAAGCGACATGGGAATGCTTATAAGGGTGCAGTGGATTGGTCGGGATAACACGCTCATTGGCCAATCTACACTCTGTGGGCTGATTACCCAATACCTTTATTAGGGTGTAACTTCTTAAAGCGGACCTTCACTCTGAATAAGAATCTATCTTATATGTTTCCCACACCCTGTACATACAGATTGTCCACATTAAAAATCATCCTACCTGCATCTACTGCATGTTATGAGCCTTTAAACATCCAAGATGGCGGCTCATGGAAGCCGCCATTTTATCAGGCAGCCTGCAAACAGGAAGTGCCTCCTGACTGTGCTGCTCTGCATTCTGGGACTGCTGACCTTTACCTGACCCCAGCTCTGCTCTGTCTGAGCAAAGCACAGCTATAACCCGCCCCCCTGTACCTTATCCCACTCTTCTCTCCTCATTAAGTGTGATGCTCCTGAGGCAAGATGGCGGTGCCCGTATCCTAAATTCCTGAGTTGCAGCCCAGTGGGGGAAAGAATAATAAGTTAGTGACTAAAAACGTAAAATATATTAATTTTAGATGCTGGGGAATCGTTTTTTAAAAGTTTGGGCTTTTCATTAAATCACGCTGTAGGTCTGGTTTAACAATAGGGCTCATTGGCCAATCTACACTCTGTGGGCTGATTACCCAATACCTTTATTAGGGTGTAACTTCTTAACAACATTAGGGCTCATTGGCCCTTTGAACTAACCTCCGGCCATTGCGCTGTCTGCAGCACTGCCGGAGGTCATAAGAAAGCCAGAAGCACAGTCAGACAAGCCGAGGAAGCGGTGAGGAGAGAAGGGGGCGAGCACTCCGACCCTGCTTGAGCCGGCGCTCGCCGGGGATGTGGCTGCTGGGCGGAAGGAGAGACCGCCAGCCACCAGAGCCTGCGCCACCTGCAGACACCGCGGGACTGGAGAGATCATAAGTTCACCATAACAAGTGGGAAAGGTTCTTAAAGTATTCTTTGTGGTCTGATTATTATACATTAAAAGTGTATTAACAGGGGCGCATTTACTTTTTAAAGCCACTGTACATTGTATGACAACAATATGTATCATATTAATCTGCATTTTCCCCCTGTTTTTTTAGAAGCAGCTGAAAGTTCCAACATTGGCGGAAGTACAGGGACTATGGGTCTCAGTGCTTGCTATGGGCCCCAGCTGACTCTGCAGCATGTCCCAGACTACAGACAGAACCTATATATTCCAGGCACTGCCACACTTAACACTGCTGTAAAACAGGAAGGAAAGACGCAAGCCCCTTCTGGAGGAAGCAAGAAAAAAGCGGCAAAAAAGGAGAAAAAATAACATTTCTAATCTTGTGTGCCACTTGCACCAATGGAACATATTAATCGAAGCACTTAACCCTAACCAAATCACGTTGAATGTTATTGTTACAAAGAAAGGCAAAACCCATGAAGGTGAATGTCCATGGTTTGTGATACAATGCTGGTTTTGATAACAGAACTTTTCATGAACCGCATTTTTTTTCATACATGCAATCATCATTTATATTAGGCGATAATTTGTTATACTGTTTTTTATTTATCCAGCCTGCAATTAAACGCCCCACCCTATAAGATATATATAATTTTATACAAAATAACCCAGGTCAGACAATGACAAAAATGTAAAAAAAAAAAAAGAAAAAGTCGATCGACTCTAAAAACTTTTGCACTGTAATTTTAAACTCTGTATACCCTTTGTAAATGTTTTGACTTGTGGGATTGTTGATATTATGACTCATTAACAAGGTGTAATGTTCTTAATAGATTGTAGCAAACATAGCTTCTGGAAACAACTCCCTTTTGTTCTAAGATGGGAATCGTGGAAAAAGGTACAAGCATGAACCTGGAGCAAATAGCACATTTTGGACTGTCCTCAATTTTACATAAAATTCTTTTGTTGAAGCTTTTGTAGATCAGTAAAATGAGGTAATTGCATCTCAAGACAATGGCTATCACTGTTACTATTTAGTTGAAATAACAGGATGTGTTTCAACAAAATTTCAGGTTCTGATATATGGCGAGATGAACGGTGCGTTTGGTTTCACAGACTTGTGTCTGGATTGCCAATGCTCAGAAGACGTATCACTGCATTTATTTAAACTGTGACATCCTACAAAAAGAAACATCAATAGGCCCCATGTATGAAATCTTGAAATGTTTCTTGAACAATTACCAACTGCCCACCAACTACCTACATCTTATAGCTTCAAACTGTCATTTTGAACCTGTCAGGTGGTTACTGGGCTGTGTAAAACTGTCCTAAGTTCAAAACAAATCATTTATAAGGCTGAATGTGTAAATGGAAAAAGGTGGTCACATGTCCACAGGCTCCCAATGTTAGGATTCTCTATTATTTGTAGGATTTAGTATGTATAGTATAGAGCGACAACTGCCAATATTATTGTTATATGGTCAAAAGCATCTGTACTTGTTTTATATTCTTGAAGACATTTCATCACTCATTTCCCATTATCTAGTCACCATGATGTCAACAGCATCTGAGGTAGAAAAGGATTTCATGGGGGGAGATAGGGTTGCTCTAGCAGCCAGTGAAGTGCACAGGAAGGCTTAAAGTGGACCAACACCCACCTCTGATCAGCTCCCTCCCCAGGGGGCATCCAAAATCGGGATGCCCCACTGTGTGAAACCCCCCAGAAAGCCCCTAAAAACGTACCTTATCGGCGACGGATAAGCCGCCGCCTCCCACGCATCCCTCTAGCAGGGCGCCCACCCGCGCCGGCCGTTTGTGAATGGCTGGCGCGGGTGCGCGCCCTGTAAGAGGGACGCGCGAGAGGCGGCGGCGGCTTATCCGTCGCTTGTCTGTCGGCGATAAGGTAAGATTTTAGGGGCTTTCTGGGGGGTTTAACACAGCGGGGCACCCCCGATCCCCGCGGAAGTGGACTAACACCCAGGATAGTGAAAAACCAGGGTGTTGGTCCACTTTAAAGTTCACTTCCGATTTTGAGACGTGTATATTTTTATGTGGCAAAATGATCCAGCATTTTTAAAGCTTTTCTAATATTAGCAGTGTTTTATGAAAGCAGTTTTCACAATTGCAATCTTTTGCTATCAGCAATGTATACTTGGTGTATGTCGCCAATGGCAATTGATTGCAGATAGCTGCACAGCACACTGCTGCTGGACATGTGTAAGGATAAATGAGCTCCCCCACATCCAGGGGCGTAGCTAGGGGGGAGCAGGGGGCACTTGCCCCAGGTGCAGCAGGTCAAGGGGGCGCCTAAGGAGGACCTGAGAACAGGTGGGGGGTGCCATTTCGAGACTCTGCTCACATCAGCAGTGGGCATAGCAGCAGTGTTCTGTGTGTACAGGGCTACTTTTGGTGTACACACTTGCTGTACGTTGTCAAAAGCAACAGATTGAAGGTAGTAAAACTGCTTCCATAAAACACACATTTGCAAACATAGGAACAAATAAATAAAATACTAGACTAGCTCAGCACTTTGAGCACATCCTTTTCGCACAGCAAAAATATACACATTCAAAAAAGTGGACTTACCCTTTAAATAGTGCTGGATGCTGGCAGTCAGGTGGGGGGTGGGGGTGGGCAGGGAACTGTGTGGACAAAAGGCAAGAGCAGGGAGTACCAGAATGGCTACTGGATTGAGGACATAAGGGGGGGGGGGACAGAAAATGATTAGAATGTGAAGAGTCGCTGAAGCACAGGTTTATTTTGCTCAGAATGTGCAACTGGACGTCCTATAAAGAGCATTCATTGTCTTTCAGACCATATTACTGCCTGATGAGTTGGTTCTTTGAAGTGTTATGACTGAATTCTTTTGCTTGTGTCGATTGACAAGAACACATGACTTTTAACTTACCAGCTGCATTTTATCTGTCAAGCTTCTCCCCCCTCGTCTATGGGCTTTACTAATACCTTTATGCCATTTTGGTTATTTTAACAAAAAAAGTCCTTTCTCCCTCTAATCACTTTAGACAAGGCAAGCTCAACTGTATAACTCTCAAACATTTAGAACTAGGAGTGTCAGGTGTCAACTGAAGGCACGCCCCTAAGCTACACATTGGCCTTGATTCACTAAGAGTTGAAAAAAACTCTCATGGTAGTAAAAAATTCAGTTCATGAGAAAAAAGCCTGAGAATTCCACTGTTAGTGAATCACCAGCTAAGAAAACAATGAAAGTCAATGGCACTTTTTTACTCTTGAAAAAGGTATTGAACTTTTTACCTGTAGTAAAAAGCTGCCATTGATTCCCATTGTCTTCCTATCTGATGATTCACTAACAGTGAAATTCTCAGGCTTTTTTCTCATGAATTGAAATGTTTACTACCATGAGAGTTTTTTTCAACTCTTTGTGAATCAAGGCCATTGTTTGTCTCTGGTCTACAGTATGCCATGTATGAAAATTTGGTGGTCAGAACTTCTGTAAAATCAGTTCATACGCATGGTTGGTCTGCTCGTTTTTGCTTTGTTCTTTTTATGTAAACATATGCACCATTCAATAAAAATAGATTATACAAAAAAAAATTTCAACAACTACCTTTAATGAGGTATTTGACACAATGATGACTGAATTTCAATAAATCGGTAATGTTGACTGTTTTACTCTCATTAAAGTTAGAAGCCCAGGGAAATTTTCCAAACCAGCCATTTGAATTGGAAAATGGCACTCAGAATGACTCAGAAACAAAGGTCTTCAGGAAATGCAATGTTTTTTTCTGGTCAACCGGGGCCTGCTACTTCAATTGCCACTGCCCAAATAACTGGCTCTTTTGCTTGCTTAAAACATGTCAGACATCCATTGGATAATTCAAATATATACAGATTCACATATATGGACGTTATAGTTCAGACATGAAGAACATCTGTTTCTCATTAAGCAGACATAACATTCTTTAGCGATAGTCATATGAGGAGAGAGGGGTGAAAACCCCTCCACACACTGAGAATGTGAGATAGGGCATACTGGTGGCTAGAAATAAATAATTAATACTAATTATATTATTTAATTTTCCACTTCAAATGAAGAAAGCTAATCAGATAAGTGGTGAAAAGCCTTCAACACATTGTATGCAGATGCTTTTGACTTACAGAAACCCCATGACCTGGATGAATGAAAACATGTGCAGGCAAAAGCCAAGACGTCAAGGCACAGATGTGCATCAAGTAGAATGTAGATCAGCCTCAGCCAGACACTGGCACATAATATAACTGGTATTTATATATCCAGAGACAATGAGAGACGTGAATGTGATAAGCGCTATAAACCTTGTGTAGCGTGACAGTTCCAATGGTGTTTTAAGTGCCTGGCTGGCGTCAGTACTTAGTAGCATGCCATGACGTTGTTCTATACCTGACAGCATTTCAGCAAAACATCGTAACAGGAGGGCTGCAAAGTTTTAAAAAACAAAAATACAATTTGTTTGATCAAATGTAAAGAATGTATGTTGTGATTGTAATAACGTATAAGCGATTGTGTAGCAAATAATCTAGTACTACTTTATGTGATCTTGATTTTTATTATGATAGTAAATAAAAATGTTAAGGTTAAAATGTCATGTTATGTGCTCATGTAAACACTTCCCCAGGAGAGCTGATGACATTGCTGATTAACGCATAGGAAAATACTTCCCTTCACCCTCTTCATGCCCCCTTGCCAGGCATTCCTAGGATTTGGTCTGCTTTGATGTGAACAGTGACCTAGTCAAACCTAACTCACCAATGTTAAAGTGGCTCAAAAGCAAGCCTGCCCCCAGGTCACCCAAAACCGCGATGCCCTGCTGTGTGAAACCCCCAAGGTCACCAGTAAACTTACCTTCACCATCGGCTCCCACAACACTGTCTTTACCAGCAGATGCATCCCGGCTTCCCAGTAGCTGTGGTGCACGCCCAGGCCCAGCCATTCTGATAGGCTGGGGGCGGGAGTGGTTCCCCATTTACAGGAAAACTGAGGATGCAGCCAGTGGGCTGGTCACTTCGCTCAGCATTCTTGAGATTAGCCAATCAACAAGCTCAAAAGTGCTGTGTGGGCCTGGCCACTACGGTGAAATCAATTCTTTTTTTCTAAACCGGCCTACCGCTGAGCTGGCTGCATCGCTTCACGTTTTGTGCCGCCTTAACATCTGTGTTTTCCTAAAGCTTCCTAGAGACTAATGTTAATGGGTAAGTCCACTTTCTATGGAATTTTTGAAAGTGTATATTTTTGTGTGCCAAAATGATGTCCTCATGGTGCTGTGCTTACCTAGTATTTTTTTTTCTTATGTTAGAAAATGTGCATCTTATGGAAGCAGTTTTCTCTAGCTGCAATCTGTTGCCATTGGCAACGTACACCAAGAAGACAGAAGAGAGCCATGTTGCAGGTCTACCAACATTCTACATGAGGGCTGCTGCCATTATTGCAAGCACTACTTTGTTAGTAACATTTTCTATAAGGAGGAAGTTTAAGCATTTTAAAACACTCCACCCCCTCAAGCTAAGTCCAATTTGGGCAATAACATCAAACACAATTCACTAGGGGGAGGGAAATCTGCATGGAAGCTGAAACTAAGACCTTGATTGACAGGTCAGAAAATCACCCAGTCCGCTGCAGCAGTGTGGCTGTATTGGTCTACCACTCAAGTCTACAGCTGCCATTAAAGTGGACCAGAACCCACCACATTTGGCCAATCGATTGCCTCCATCCGGAGCATCCAAAATCAGGATGCCCCGCTGTGTGAAACCCCCAGGTCGCCCCATACACTTACCTTGCTTCCCGGTCCAATGACACATGCGCGAGCCCCGGCCTGCATCCCCGCTATCCCTGTAGCAGGGCACATGCCCGCACCAGCCATTTTGCTCCAAGCGAGCTGATGGGATGAGCAGCCACACATGCACCGTAGGACCAGGAAGAGGTTCAGTTGCACTCGGTGATCTCGGGAGTTTCACAAAGTGGGGCACCTCCGATCGGGGTGTCCTGGGGGAAAGGATCAAAGCCAGGATAGTCAAAATCCTGGGTTTTGGTCCACTTTAAGAGTCCTGCCCCCCTCCAGAATCAGGGAGGATTGTGACGGTCAGGGAATATGTTTTAATATTTTAACCCGACTACAACTTTATCAGATCCCGACTCCGAATCCTTTATAAATAGACAAAAATGAGTAACACATTTGTACTAAAATGGTTACATTGCCCTTTATTTCACCATTATATAAGCAGTAGGTCACTGTAATACAATTTCTGAAAAATGACTAAAGGGACATTTCAAGCAATGATTTATTTCTGCTTGCCCCATTCTGACTGTTAGAGGCTATATCTTTCATTCTCCAGCACTTTGTATGGATAACCCCTGCTGAACTTGCTCCTTTCTGCTGTTATAAAGTGGACTGTTATACTAAAAAATGCATGGATGAGTCCTCCTCTGCTGCTGAGGAGGTCCACCAGAAGGGAGGGAATTCACTAGGTATAAAAATATAAAGCAGGCTGAATAAAAAATGCAGCCCCTCACATTCAGCATAGAGAGTGCAGAAAACAGACGAATTTAGCTCTTTGCCTGGAATATCCCTTTAAATTTCTTGTCCAGGCAATAACATAAAAAAGGATATACTCACCTTTTGTCCCTCAGAGCTCCTCCGTGCAGCGCCAGTGTCTTAATACAAACTAATGAGGGACAAGGAGCAATTCCATCCTCCATCACTGGGCAGACATTGTAGTGTCCATCAATATACGGTAGCTTTACGTCCACTAACTCTACTAATCAATTTATTGCAATGGAGGGGGCGTGCTGAAGCCAGCTGTGCCTTCATGAATGAGTAAGCCTGTGGGGTCATAAACAAGGCGCCATGGAAGTCTTCATGAGAGGCAGCTGGCGCTGGAAGATGGAACAGCTCTCTCCCCACCATTGGTTATTAGGAAGATGCTGGCACTGCATGGAGAGACAGGGGATACGGGAGAACTCATCTATCACTAAAACATCCTGCTGCTGCTTATTACTGATATATTAAGTTATAAATAGGGGGCTTAGATCGAAAGAACATAAAATATATTTATGATTAATGTTTCTAAACTTCCTATGAAAGGTAATTATAGATTATAAAGTCAGAGTCGGGACAATTTCTGACTCCAGACAAAACTAGCTCCAACTTACAGTTCCAACTAGTTCCAGGACTCCACAGCCCTGATTTTAGTGCCAAAAACTGGCTCATCACAGGAGGGAGGCATGGCTGGGAGTTACAAAAATCTTGGACTTCCTCTTGCACACATCCCTGGAATCTGTAAGTTTATAAGACTCTAGGGTCAGGAGTTTCCCTGTCCTAGGGTTATCCCAAATGGGGATGTCCCCCAACGTGTACCCCCCAGGTCCCAGAGGCACGCACATGCACAGTGGCATCAAGGTGACTATATGATGAGACCACAGAGCTATATGGTTAATATAGTTGGTTAGCCCACCACTAGAGTTCTGTAGAATGGCTGCAGTCCTTGAATGGGACAAAATCCTTAATTATACCAAAACCATACCATATATTATCATGATTGATCTCTATCAGTAGACCTATTGCTTATATAATGGTGAAATAAAGGCCTTGTGAACTGGTATAGTGGTCACATAGATCCTTCACCAGTTCACAAAGGGTTAACAGTCAAAAAGCACGCACACACACACATACATAGAGAAAATGTCTGGCCCCCCGGGTGAAGAGGAGAGCCGGCCGTATTGAATGAGGGGTAGGTGTTCATGTTTTCCATCTTCCCTTCTTTACTCTTCTAACAAATTATCTGGTGACTTTAGGGTCCCCTTTCCCGGGGCTTAGTGCGGAGGGGGGGGGTTAAAATAAAAAAAAAACTCACCCAGTCCCAGAATTCAGCATGTTCTCACACTGCACAGAATGGCATCCCCTGCTGTGTATGCAACCCCCAGCTTGGCATCTTAAATGACTGCATCTGTGCAGCCTCACTGTGCCTGTCATCAGGAGTGCCGCGGGAATGCACTGCATGGCGAGACTGGGTAAGTTCATTTTTTATTTAAAGCGGACCAAAACTCACATTTTTAACTAGCATCCCCTGAATTGCTCCCCCCACGAATAATAATTTATGCCTATTTTTACTGCTTTTGTTTCATCCTAATCCCCGACAATAGCACCTATTTAGCTGTAAAGCTCCACCTCCTCCATGCATTTCCAATGATGTAATTGCCACTCTTATGCAATGACTAATCACCTACACTTACAGAGAAGTAGAGCAAAAAAATACAATTCTGTGATTACCAACCTGTAGAATTGGTATATGTATACAGCACGTCCTGTTCCAGAAGATATTCCTTACACTTGGGATATACTCCAGTAGATGGCGCTGGACTGCAGAGACAGAAAAGTGGCTCCTCCCGGCCCCATATATACCAGGGACCTCCCACAAAATCCCCAGTATTGAAAAGCAGTTAGCAAGAGACCGGGAGAACTATAACCATTATATGAAAATTTGAACATAAGGACAATCACCATAAAGAGGTAACTAAAGATAATGATAACAAGGGTGGGGTGGAACAGGACGTGCTGTATACATATAATACCAATTCTACAGGTGAGTAATCACAGAATTGTATTATTCTAAGTATACAGCACGTCCTGTTCCAGAAGATATTCCTTACACTTGGGACATCCAATAGCAGTGTCCGTAAGGTAGGGTGGGATGCCCAAAAGTAACAGCAAACAGTTTAAACCACTGCCGCCTGCAGAACCTTGCGGCCAAAAGCAGCATCAGCTGAGGCCCTAACATCAACCTTGTAAAACTTTGAAAAAGTATGAACAGAAGACCAAGTAGCGGCCTTGCAAACTTGTTCAACAGAAGCTTGGTGCTGAAAAGCCCAAGAGGCACCAATAGCACGAGTAGAATGAGCAGTAAGGCGGAAGGGAGGCTCCTTCCCCTTAGCAGAGTAGGCCTGTATCACAGCCTGATGGATCCACTTGCTGATAGTGGACTTAGCCGGAGCCAGGCCTTTCTTAGGTCCAGACGGAAGCACAAAAAAAGCATCAGTCTTCCTGAAGGGTTCAGTAGCCACCAAATAGAACTTCAGAGTTCTGACTACGTCCAAAAAATGCAAAACCCTTTCCTTAGGGTTACTAGCATTAGGACACAGAGAAGGCAAAACAATGTCCTGATTGAGATGAAAGGCAGAAACAACCTTAGGCAGAAAATCTGGCTTAAAACGAAACACCACCTTGTCCTGGTGTCTCTCAAAATAAGGAGGCTTGATGGAAAGCGCCGCCAACTCAGAAACACGCCTTACAGAAGTGATAGCCACCAAAAAGACCATCTTAAGCTTAGGAATGGACAAAGGAGCCCCTTGCAAGGGCTCAAAGGGAGACCCCTGCAGGGCAGATAAAACCAAGTTCAAGTCCCAGACTTGTAACATAGGCTTACGTGGGGGACGCACGTGAGTAACCCCCTGGAAAAAGGTCTTGACCAGGGGATGCTGAGCAAAGAATCTTTGGAAAAAAACAGCCAAAGCAGAACCATGGCCTTTCAGAGTACTGAGCTGAAGACCCAGGTCCAAACCATGTTGGAGAAACTCCAGAATCCTAGGAATAGAAAATACACAACAGGGAAGCGAGTGGGACTCAATGTAAGTACGCCAAACCCTGTAATAGATGGAAGAAGAGGACCTCTTCCTAGCCCTGATCATAGTATTTACAACCGAGGCAGGCAGCCCCTTTTCCATCAAGATGGAGGTTTCAACAGCCAGGCTGTCAAAGCCAGCGTTTGTAAATTGGGGGAGCGTAGGTGTCCCTGAGTGAGCAGATCTGGAACCAGTGGCAGGGTGTACTGATCTACTGCCAACTGCACGATGTCTGCGAACCACACTCTTCTTGGCCAACAGGGGGCCACCAGGATGGTTGGCACCCCTTCCTGAACTATCTTGCGCAGCACCCTGCCCAGCAGTGGAAACGGGGGAAACACATACAGGAGCTAGAACCTCGTCCAAGACATTGCCAGGGCATCCGTGGCCAAGACCAGAGGATCCTGGGACAGAGAGACAAAGACTGGAAGCTTGTGATTGTGACGGGATGCAAATAGATCCACGTCCGGCTGACCCCAGCGGTGGCACAGGGAGCGAAACACCCTGCTGCTGAGGGACCATTCTCCCAGACGAGAGGTCCCCCTGCTCAGAGAGTCTGCCTCCAGATTTTCCACCCTGGGAAGTACACAGTTGAGATGCAGGGAACATTTTCCTCCGCCCAAGACAGTAACAGGGACACTTCCTTGAGGGCCCGTTTGCTCCAGGTCCCTCCCTGATGATTGATGTAGGCAACCGCCGTCTGGTTGTCCGAGCGGACCTGAACAGCCCGACCCCTTGGGGTGGGGTTAAGTGGGCGAGAACCAACCTGATTGCCCTCAATTCCAATTCCAATGCCAGAAAGGACCTGTCCCCCAGCAGGTTTCTTGAGTCCAGCCACCACACTAGAGACCGCCTGAACTGAGGGGACAAGACAAACACCTGATCCAGGTACACAGGGTCCCGATCCCATACTGACAAGAGGTGAAGCTGAAGAACTGAGCGTATGGAACCGCCTCGAAGCATGACACCATCAGGCCCACCAGCTGCATTCCCTGCCTGATGGATGGATGGGGACAAGACAGTAGGAGCTGAAATTTCTTTTGAAGGACCTCCACCTTCTGCTGAGGAAGAAAGATCTTGACCTGAGCTGAATCCAGAATCATGCCCAGAAAAGACTTCACCATGGAAGGAGACAGGAAAGATTTAGGGTGATTGATCACCCAGCCGAATGACTCCAGTGTGGACACCACCCTCTGAGTGTCCAGTTCTGCCTGATGGAAGCAATAAGCATGTCGTCCAGGTAGGGAAGAATGCGAATGCCCTGAGATCTCAGCAGGGCCATCACTCCTGCCAGCACCTTGGTGAATACCCAGGGGGCCGAAGTGAGGCCGAAGGGAAAGGCCACAAATTGGTAGTGCTGATCCTCCAGAGCAAACCTGAGGAACCTCTGATGACCTGGAAAGATAGGAACGTGAAGGTAAGCATCCTTGATGTCTACAGAGGTCATGAAGTCCCCTGGGCGTAGGAAAGTCACAGCTGAGCGCAGAGTCTCCATGCGAAAGTGTCTGAATCTGACAAACTTGTTGAGAAGCTTTAAATCCAGGATAGGTCTGATGGACCCATCCTTTTTGGGCACAATGAAAAGATTGGAATAATAGCCTTTGCCCCTTTCCTTCAAGGGCACCCGGCAGATGACACCTAGGTCTAGAAGGCCTTGGACAGCCAGGGAGAGACGCTGAGCGGACAAGGGGCTGTGAGCTAAACGAGATTTGATGAATCTTGGGGGCGGCCAGGCTGCAAACTCTATCTTGTAACCGGAGGATACTACCTCCTGAATCCATCGGTCTGAGACATGACGCCTCCAGACGTGAGCCAAGAGCCAAAGCCGTCCCCGCATGTGCCCCTTCATGCCTGAGGGGGCTTGGAGGAGGACTTAGTCTTGGGGCCTCAGGAGGGGCCAGGGTGGCTACGTCTCCACGGGCTCCAGCAAAGGAAGCTCCCCGTCCAATTCTGGAGCCCCTGAAGGAAGGAGAAAAGGCACCTGAACCTCGAAAGGACCGGGGCTGCCTTCTACGCTGAGGTAACTTGCCACCTTTAGCAAACAAGTCCAAACGTTCCCCAAAGAGGCACAGCCCCTTGAAGGAAAAACCAGTGAGAGCCTTTTTAGCCGTGTTGTCAGCTGCCCACTGGCGCAGCCAGACCGAGCGGCGTATCGCCACCAACAAGGCAGATGCCCTGCCAGACATTCTAATGGTATCATACAAGGCAGAGAGAACAAATGCAACAAATTCCTCACAAAGCAGAAGAGCTCTATACTCTTCACTACCAGCATCATCAGGGGCCCCATCTAAGAGACCCCTGAGCAGGCTTTTAACAGTAACAGCCGTGATAGCAGAGGCAAAGACCGGATGGAGCGCAGTCCCAACACAGGCAAAGGCATGGCAAGCCAGCTGATCCATGCGCCTGTCCTCCCCATCCCTCAGTGTAGTAGTGTCAGGGGAATGCATGACAGATGTGTTAGACAGCCCCAGAACTGGAGCATCCACCTCTGGAGGACATGACCAACGTTTAACCATCTCAGCAGGAAAGGAATACCTCTTATACATACTCTTATGTACCCCGGGAAGCCGGCTAGGCCGTTCCCACTCCTTGGGAATCAGATTATTAAAGTGAGTTTGTTCAGGAAACCCCAGACGTGGCTTAACAGTATGAAACAGCTCCCCCTGCTGCCGCGGAGCCACGGCAGGAGGAGAGATACAGAGCACTTCAAAAATGTGAGCCAACAGTCTGTCAGTATCATCTGAAGCCCATGGGTCAGATCCAGAGTCAGCATAACCCCTAGGCTGGTCCTCAGATGATTCTGAATCAGAGAATAATTCCCCTTCTTCCAGGGGGGTATACCCAGTAATATCAAAAAACTCTTCAGCTTCCACAGGAAAGAGAGTAACACCGGGTGCCAGATGCCGCCGCTTAGCAGGAGCCTTACGCGGACCAGACCCAGCAATATGCCTTTCAATGCTGGCTACCCAGGTAGCCAAATCAGGTTAAGACTCCCCACTGGTATGCAGCTCAGTGGGAGTCAGATGTAGGCGTGGGGGGGTAGGTGAAGCCAGAGGGGGCGCAGCACTAGGCCCAGCCGCAGGTAACCCAGACTGCAGCGCAAGTACCTGTTGGGCGAAGGGTACACACACCCTGACATCATCACTTACAGGGGATACCCCACACGCCACACACAGCCGGGCTTGTCCCGAAGGAACCCCGAGCACATTATCCTGAGAAGCCTATATATGGTGATTATCACGGCACAACAGGCCAATAGGGATTGACGCTAATAAAAGCAACCCAGGATGCCCCAATAACCCGCTAGGGAAGTGGGAGTAATGGTATGAAATAGCCCTCCAATAAGAGTTAACACTAAATAGAGGGGATAGGACCGGGAGAAACCACAAAGTTTGAGCCGCCTGCAAGACATAAGCAAAAGATCCCATAAGCGATATGCAATACAGATAATTTATATAAAATAAATCAGCCCGCAGGGGCACTTACGGACCGCGATAGGGAGACGCCAGGCACACGCAGCAGAGAACTAAAATGGCGCCTGCATAGACCTCGAGCCGCAAGGCCCGCCCCCCCCGAAGAGTGTGAAAACGCTCCCCACCTGACAAGGTCAGCCAATGATGGAGCAGCAGCGCCTGAGGCGATGTCGCTGCCGACCGCGGAGCGTAGTACAAACGTGGGGCGGCGGCGGCGGCAAAAGAAACCAGTGCAACCAATACAAAAGGGATCAAAACACAACACACAACATGTGGCAAATACAGCGAAGCGACGGCCAGCCTAAAGGGAGCCAACTGCGGGGACAGGGGGCGAGGGGCAAAAAATTTGGGAGGGGCATCCCATAAGGCTCGCCATGGGCCTATACCGCCTACCCTTTGGTGGGGGACTGCGGTTGGAACAGCGCTCCTTAGCACCTGACAGCGGTGCTGCCTACCTTCACCCGAACCAGCGCAGCCTGAGCTGGGAGGCAGTAAAAGGAAACGGGTGGGAATAGTCCTACAGGGCCGCAGGCTAATAGCCTCGCTCACCTGCGAGTAGAGAGAGCCATCTTCTAGTCATCGCAGCCAGGACTGCAGAGAAGAACTGGGGATTTTGTGGGAGGTCCCTGGTATATATGGGGCCGGGAGGAGCCACTTTTCTGTCTCTGCAGTCCAGCGCCATCTACTGGATTTATAACCCAAGTGTAAGGAATATCTTCTGGAACAGGACGTGCTGTATACAGTGTTTCAGGGTGATTTGATAAGCGGAAATAACCATTTCTAGTTCTACACCCTAAGGAGAGAATATCGGCAGGGGCTTTGGTCAAATGTACAATGTCACAAGTTCAGTGGGTTTGGGTCCGCTTTAACACCTAAGCGCCAGGGAGGGGTCCCCATAGTTTTGGTTACTTTAGAGTCTCTTCTAATCAGTTTTTATTCAGAATTTCCTTATCTCTTCACATTCGCGCAATAGTGTGTCAGTTGCACAGTTATTCTGTCCTTATACAAACCCCCCTCATACTGTGGCTCCCCCCATCCCTTTCCTCTAACTCCCCTTATATAACAGTAACTGACACTATAAAGAAACAAAATACAAGGCTTACCCTACTGTGTGTGGATAACCTATGCTCCTCTGTTATAGAACTGCAACATCCAGAATTACTGCTCCCGTCACTTTAAAATATCAATCAATAATTGCACAGCCGTCTTCTGGCCAAAAAATAACCTCCTGAGGATAACCAGTAACTACCCCACCAGCAGTCTGTGCCACATTCTCCCCTGCACAGGAAGAATTCTGGTGGGCCAGGGTGATCCCTTTTGGGCCCAGGGACTCTCAAACCCCCTTCCTTCTGTGGGGCAGACTGTCCCCTTCCTCCCTTGGTGAGACCAAAAACTGTTAGGAGTTATAACTTTGGCTGGGAGGGTCGTATGGCCCTGGTTTTCACGCCAAACCATTGGGCCAGATGCTGCACATCCGGTGAGCCTAAAGACTCAAGATGGATCAAAACCAGAGATCTCTGTATCTCCAGTTCTGAGGGTTCTAAGAAAATGAGAAACCTTTGTACTTATAGGTTGTTGCCTTCTGTTTCCGATTATGTACTTGATCTTGGCCCAGTAGTCCTTGGTTCTGTGTTAGAGATGGCCGGTCCGAACAAATCCTTTCATGTCTGCGAGATTGGAACAGCTCTCTGCATGTGGGCATTACGGCCCAGACACTTCAGACTGCTTTCCAGACCAGAGGTTTGAGCTGCCCCTTTCCAGGCCAGAGGTGTGAACTGCCCCTTTCAGGTTGCGGCTCCCTGGTGTGCCATAGCTAGCCACACCGCTGACCTTCCTTATTTGGTCTTTCCTCCTTCCAGAAGTGTGGCCTTCCTGCTGAGATGAAGTCTGGTGAGTGTTTAGGGAGGGCAAGCAAAATTTGATGGGTGAAAATAAAGGGGAACTCTAGACTGGTATCATGGGATTCAGTTACTTTTATAAGATTAACCCTTTAAGTGCCAGCCTACCTGGAGATTTTCTCACCCTTTGTTGCCAGACCATTTATCACTATTTTGCGCTACAAATGTTCAAATGTGATTTTTGAAGGGATTTCCCAGGAAAATTATATATTGTTTTTTTTCAACAGAGTCTGGCCTTTAACATGAAATGTCTTGTTTGTCATTTTTTAGGTGTATTCTCAATATTTTTGGGTGAAATATGTGCAAAGTGTATTGTTTTTTGTAATAAAAAAAAATGTAAGTTTGTCAATAGAATCCTATTGCGCGTGAAATCCCAATTTCTCCCAGTTACAGCAGTACCACACATGTGTTGGTAGACACCTGCCCAGAACATGCCCCCAAACAGAAACAGCACTTTAGGGGATTTTCAGATAAAATACAACTACGCTATGCGCACCTTGCAGTTTTTCAATAAAAACAACACTTTACATTTGAAATACCCCCAACAGACTATATATTCTCTGGAAGTACACACCTCAAGCTTTCTAGGGGTACCAGGATTGTTGATGTGGCCACAGTTTTCTGGAAGTAATCCCGCAATGTATTCTTTGTTTGCAAAGAGTTTCCCTAGAAAAGGATAAAAAAGCAGAACCAAGGCCACATTTTCTTAAAAAATTATATACAAACAAGAAGAAACAAGTTAAATCTGAAAAAGCAACATCCCCCAAACAGAACAATACCCAACATGCATAGGTACTGTCAAGGGACGAGTTGCCAAACACCCCAAAGTAAAGCATGCGCATAATGGTAATTTTCCTTCAAAATTTCAGCTCTGCAGACAAAGTGCGCACCATGCGCTTTTTCTACCAAAACAAACCTTTACATTTGAACTATCCCCCACAAACCATATATTCCCTGAAAGTACACACATTAAACTTTCTAGGCGTACCCAGCTTCTACAGCTCATCTGTATGGAAGCAACAACGTAGAAACGTGCTTGGCATTTAAAGGGTCAAACTAGATATTTCTTCTCAAGTGGCAAAGAATGCTGAACGGAAGCCATTCAGAGGGCCTGGGGTTGGTGTGCAACATGGACCATGAGATTGTCGGAAAGGTAAGATCATGTGCGAAGCAGGGGGTTTCACAATTCAGACGCATGGAATGCCCCATAGAAAGGTAGACTACTGGCACTAGAGTGCTATAGACTTTAAGCTGGTGGTTGGTCTTTTTCAAAGAGGAGCAACCAGCAGCTTACAAACGTTCAACATTTTAAACCAGACCAACAGCCTGGCACAGCTGGAAAGAAAGGTAGCGGCTATTTTGGAGCTTCCTCTCCCAGCATCTCAGCCATGCTGCTGCCTGGATTCAGCTGACATAAATGACAATGTACAGTAACAGGAAGCCCAGCAGCACTTTCTGTTTGCAGGCGGCCTGCAAATGCATGAGCTGCTATTTTTTGTTTCTAAAATTCACTACAGCAGGAGAGGAAAAGGGTAAAGAAATGTTTATGTGCAGCAATCTAAATAGCCCTGGGGAGGGGGGCATATGAGCACTGTTTGTTAAGTTGGTCTGGTTCAAGTCATTTTTGACAATTGGTCCGCTTTAAAGTGGACCAAAACCCAGCAGGTAAATTCCCAGGCCGATCCATTCCCTCCCCGCGGGGCATCCAAAATCGAGACGCCCCGCTGTGTGAAACCCCCCCCCCCAGGACGCCTGCAAACCTTACCTTACTCCCGGTCCAACGGCGCATGCGTGGGCCGCATTTTGCGCTTCTCTCTAGGCCGGTGCGAGCGCGCTCCCTGTTGGAGGGAAAAGCGAGATGTGGCCGCCAGCGTGCTCGGAGCCGCTGAGCTAAGATGTCGCTTTGATGCGCATAGCTCAGCGGCTCTGAGCGTGCTTATTGGACGAGCGGCTGCGCATGCGCCGTAGGAGCGGGGTAAGGTAGGTTGATCTGGGCTTTCTGGGGGGTTTCACATAGCGGGCCACCGGGGAAGTGGACCAAAACCCAGGATAGTCAAAATTCCTGGGTTTTGGTCCACTTTAAGGCTGGTTGTCTCTCTCTTTGGGATGTCCCAATGTGTGAAACGTCCTGGATCGCTGTCAACCTAATTAGGGCGTGGTTTCAGCTGTGCAGGGGCCCCCCTCTGTTAGTTGGTGCTGTGCCATCAGTGTCCCAAAGCCATTTACTGTTACTTATTCGCTCCATTGAAAACAGCCATTGTTCCCAACTTGATGCCGGTTGTAGGGCCAGGCTGAACTAAAATGTATGCAGTGCAGGGGGTTAACCTCTGCTTGCTGACGCTGTGCCATTTAAAGCAGACCAAAACCCACTGAGCTTGTGAAATACACTTGACCAAAGCCCCTGCCGATACTCTCTTCTTAGGGTGCAGAACTAGAAATGGATATTTTTGCTTATCAAATCACCCTGGAACAGTTTTTTTGTTGCTGTCTCTCTCTGTAAGATTGCAGGTGATTAGTCATTGCAATAGGCATGGCAATGACATCATAGCTACACACAGCAATGAATGAAGGAGGCGGAGCTTTACAGCGAAAACAGGCGCCATTATCTGGGATTTGAGTGATGCGTGAGCAGTAAAATAGGCAAAAGTTACTATTCGTGGGGGGAGCATTTCAGGTGATGTTAGTTAAAAATGTGGGTTTTAGTCCGCTTTAACCCTTATAATCACATTCCTTATTGCCCATTTTGAGGGCCATTTTTGTTCCAGCTAATTCAGGATTTGTGACACTTTTAATATGATATTGCTTCATAGAATTACCAGCATCATCAATGGACATTTTCCTATAAGGAGATGGGAAATAAACAAAAGCAATAGTGCGAATGAAAAACCAACGTCAGCATCGTACAGAAGCGTCTGTGAGCGAAACATTTTTTCCTCACGAGAAGCCATGACGTCACCACAGAGTGGCGGTAGCGCGCCTCTACGCTTTACGCCCCGCCCCCCGCCTCAGCCCCACGCTTGCCACCCCGCCCCCCTCGCCTCAGCACACCGCCTTACGCCCCGCCCCCTCGCCTCTGCTCAGCAACCAGTGACGTACAGTAAGGTCGTCTGCATGCAATTCCTGTGCGCCGGCGGAAGTGCTCACATTTTCTGCTTATGTTATTTTTGATGAGGAGGAAAATAAGGGCGAGTGCTGATTATTGCGGCTATGTCCAAAACTGTGGCTTACTTTTATGACCCGGACGTGGGAAACTTCCACTATGGTGAGTGCAAGCAGAGGGCGGCAGCTGCAGCATGTCCGTGTCCCTCTGAGACATTTCTATGGAGCGCGACAGCTCCATGGCAACCCCTCAGGTTTCTTTCATGCTTGTACCACATTGTGAATCTAGTCATCTATCTGTGGGTGGGTGCCTTCTCAGATTATTAGAAGTGTGGAGGGGGATTCCTATATTATTAGCAGAAGACCCCCCCTCGTCTGCAGAACCCCAGGGCATGTTGTCTTTGAAGGGTCTCATTCATTCTGGTTGTGGATATATCTGTAATGATAAATCAAGGCGACTGGATTTTATGTTCTTGAAGACCTTTCACTAGTCATCTGGCTTTCCCAATCCAGATCTGATTATTGATTCAAATGGAAGCCCAGCCCAAGGTGATACCCTCTCCCCCCTGCCACCTTAAAGCGGTCCCTCACTCTGAATAAGAGTCTATCTTATATGTTTCCCACACCCTGCACATACAGATTACTCACATTAAAAATCATCCTACCTGCATCTACTTCATGTTATAAGCCTTTAAACATCCAAGATGGCGGCTTATGGATCAGGCAGCCTGCAAACAGGAAGTGCCCTCTGACTGTGCTGCTCTGCATTGTGGGACTGCTGACCTTTTCCTGACCCCAGCTCTGATCTGTCTGAGCAAAGCACAGCTATAACCTGCCCCCTGCACTTTACCCCACTCTCCTCTCCTCAGTAAGTGTGATGCTTCTGAGTCAAGATGGCGGCGCCCGTATCCTAAAGTCCTGAACAGAGTTGCAGCCCAGTGGGGGAAAGAATAATAAGTGACTAAAAACTTAAGATATATTAATTTTAGATGTTGGGGGATTGTTTTTTAAGGGTTTGGGCTTTTCGATAAATCATGGTGAAGGTCCAGTGCAACAAAACCCAACATGCCTGATCTGGTTATTGAAGCCCAGCCCAAGGTGATGCCCTCTCCCCCTGCCACCTTAAAGTGCAACAAAACCCAACATGCCTGATCTGGTTATTGAAGCCCAGCCCAAGGTGATGCCCTCTCCCCCTGCCACCTTAAAGTGCAACAAAACCCAACATGCCTGATCTGGTTATTGAAGCCCAGCCCAAGGTGATGCCCTCTCCCCCTGCCACCTTAAAGTGCAACAAAACCCAACATGCCTGATCTGATTATTGAAGCCCAGCCCAAGGTGATGCCCTCTCCCCCTGCCACCTTAAAGTGCAACAAAACCAACATGCCTGATCTGGTTATTAAAGCCCAGCCCAAGGTGATGCCCTCTCCCCCCTGCCACCTTAAAGTGCAACAAAACCCAACATGCCTGATCTGGTTATTGAAGCCCAGCCCAAGGTGATGTTCTCTCCCCCCTGCCACCTTAAAGTGCAACAAAGCCCAACATGCCTGATCTGATTATTGAAGCCCAGCCTAAGGTGATGCCCTCTCCCCCCTGCCACCTTAAAGTGCAACAAAACCCAACATGCCTGATCTGGTTATTGAAGCCCAGCCCAAGGTGATGCCCTCTCCCCCTGCCACCTTAAAGTGCAACAAAATCCAACGTGCCTGATCTGATTATTGAAGCCCAGCCCAAGGTGATGCCCTCTCCCCCCTGCCACCTTTAAAGTGCAACAAAACCCAACGTGCCCAGCCCTGGCATCTAAAAAAAAATCCAGGACCGTTGTTGGCCTTCCCCTGGGGCATACCAACCTAAGATGCCCTGCTGTGTGTCACCCACCCCCCTGGTCGCAGCAAAACCCATCTTTGTCCTGGCTCCCCCGCTGATGTAAAATCAGAAGCTGCATCCCAGCATCTCTGGAATGAGGCACGCTCCCACACACACAGCCATTCAGAAAGGCTGGGGCTGGGAGGGCACACACATCTGGGGATGTGGCAGCCCTCATTCTTGATTACCATGCACAGAGGTGTTTGCCAAGCATTAATGCTCTGATTGGAGGAGAGCCCACGCATGCATCGTAGGACCGAGGAAAGGTGAATTTTATGGGTTGATCAAGGGGTGTTACACAGCAGGACATGCCAAATCAGGATGCCCCTGGGCCAAGAATCAAAACCCAGGATAGTCAAACGCCTGAGTTTTGTTCCACATCAACTGATCCTGGAAACCAATACCGTTTTCAGCGCTTTAGGCGGCAGACACACAGAATGGCGTCCATAGCTCTGTGAGCACTCTCATCTCTCATTCAAGGTAAAAGAGGAACGTCTGCCTTTTTGGCCGTCTCTAAAGTCTAAAAACTGTAGGACCGGACGATTCTCTATCCCTGTGCCATCCCCGGCTTTGTAAAACCCTCGCAATCACTATGCCGCTGATGCCGTAATGCATCCCGGCTATACCCCCAGCTGAGGGTGCTCACCTCCGCGGCATTCATGGATGTTCAAATCTCAGCCTGGAGTGCATGTGCTGGTTGGCCAGTGATGCTCCACAGGGGACAGGAAATCTCTCTTTAAACCAGCCCTGCTGGGGCAATTCATCTGTGGTGTTAGCTGTTTAGATTGGTGGTAAATCCCAGCCCCACATGGCTGCTGGTGGCCAATTGCTATTGCCCCAATGTGGACAGAACCTATAAGAGGTTGGATGGGTGATTAAAGGAACTGACCAGGTGATGGTAGTAATGAGGCATCAACCTGTCCCATGATCCTTTCTTCCGTTTTCTGCAGTACAAGGCAGAAGCCCTAGCAAGGCTTCAAAGTTTGCTCACCTTTCAAAACTATTCCTCCACGACCATGCTAAAAAGTTGTCCCAAGCCACTCTGTACCTTGGAGCTCTTACGTAACCATGGCATGACACAGTGGTCCCACATCTGGCCTTGACCACAGCAGAGCATGCTCATTGTTTATAAAGCTCCACCATGACATGCTCTTCCCAGCTCAGCCATAACCACAAATGAGAGCCAAGCCAGCAGCTTCACGTAGAATACATAAGCTATTTACATTAAATCTGAGGTTTTGGGATGCTTTGAAAGGTGCAACTACAATCATTTGGTAAGCCGACCCATATTCCTGAGGGTTCTGCATGTGCAAATGAGGAGGATATATTGTACCACCTCTTGGGTGGGTACTGGGCAAAAGCAAGGACCAGGAAAGTAACAGATTTGTTTTTTAATTCACAGCCTCAGATAGAAGAGAGGAACCATTATTGGGCAGGAATTCAGGCAGCCCCACAACCTGCAGGGTGGTGTGGGACTGCTGCTTTTGTCGAGGGGGCATCCAAATGGGAAACCCCCTCCGCCACAAGCACAAGAGCCCAAATCTTAAAGCAGTCCTTCACTCTGAATAAGAGCTTATCTTATATGTTTCCCACACCCTGTACATATAGATTGCTCACATTAAAATCATCCTACCTGCATCTACTGCAAGTTATGAGCCTTTAAACATCCAAGATGGCGGCTCATGGGACATCAGGCAGCCTGCAAACAGGCAGTTCCCTCTGACTGTGCTGCTCTGCATTCTGGGATTGCTGACCTTTTCCTGACCCCAGCTCTGCTCTCTCTGAGCAAAGCACAGCTATAACCTGCCCCCCCTATACTTTATCCCACTCTCCTCTCCTCTCAGTAAGTGTGATGATTCTGAGTCAAGATGGCGGCGCCCGTATCCTAAAGTCCTGAACAGAGTTGCAGCCCAGTGGGGAAGGGATAATAAGTAAGTGACTAACAGCTTAAAATATATTAATTTTATATGCTGGAGAACTGTTTAAGGGTTTGGGCTTTTCAATAAATCATGGTGAAGGTCCGGTTTAAGTACTTAGCCTACCAAGGCTGCTTCCACCAATTGCAATGCCCCCCAGCCATAAACAGGGGTGCTGTCTCTTTAAAGTGGACGAATCTATAAGATTCCCGAGCCGATTGATTCCTCCCCCCCCCCCCCCCCAGGGCATCCAAAATCGGGATGCCCCACTGTGTGAAACCCCCCAGATTACCCATAAACTCACCTTCTTACTCGGTGCAACGGTGCATGCGTGAGCAGCAGCCACATCCCTGCTATCCCTTTAGCAGGGCCTGTGCCAGCGGTGTGGTTCATAGGACCAGTCATGATGGGGTTACTGCATCTACCGCCCCATTGACTTCTGTTGAGTGCTTTGTCTCATACATCTCAATAGAAAACTATTGGGCAGCGCAAGAGTTATTTAGACAGGACTGTTGCTTTTAAAGGGACTGTTCAGGGAAAAAAAAAACTAACCTTTTGTTACCCCCGCAGATTTATCACAGACTGGTGGTATAAAACTGGCGAGAAACCTTACTGGTAACCTTAAAATGGACCAAATCCCAGGATTTTGACTATCTTGGGTGGTGCCCTGCTGTGTGAACCCCCCCCCCCCCCTCAGGTCGCCCAAACTAACTCGCCTTTCCCCAATCCTACGGCACATGCGCTGCCTCCAATCTGCGTGCTCAGATTCGCTCCCGTCTCCTTCATCTAAGGGAGCAGACCCAAGCGTGTCAGCGGGCACTTCCCCCACTGCCCTGTAACGGAGCGTGCCTGCGTCGGCCGTTCACAAATGCCTGGCTCAGACACGCGCCATGCTAAAGGGACAGCAGGGATGCGGCCTCTGCTCACGCATGTGCTGTTGGACTGGGCAAGAAAGTGAGGGTGAAGGTTTCACACAACAATCAGGATGCCCTGGGAGAAGAGAATCTAGCGGCCTTGGAATCTTATAGATTTCAGGGTCGATGGCTGTGGGTTTTGGTCTACTTAAGGGCAAATAGTTGACCCCCACACCTCTTATGAATAGTATGTTTCTTATACTGTGACACATCAGCTTTGTGTAATTTTCCCATGAACACTTGCTGGTTACAGACATGCTCCTACAATTTAGTGATTTTGGTGTCGGGGTGCAAATGCTGCAGAATCTAAAAGACTTTTTGCTCCTCTTTCAGGAACTGGCCACCCAATGAAACCTCACCGCTTGGCTCTCACACACAGCCTGGTTCTCCACTATGGGCTTTACAAAAAGATGATCGTAAGTGTCAAACTTTACATTGGACGCAATCTTTATAAATGTTATGTTTTTGTTTCTATATATTTTTGCTTTTGTTAAGGGCCGTTTACACGGAGCGATTATTGAGCGAGCAAACTCTAAACTGACCACGATTAAAGTGGACTAACACCCAGGATTTTCACTATCCTGAGTTTTGGTCTACTTCAGCGGGGCATCCGAGATCAGGATGCCCCGCTGTGTGAAACCCCCCCAAAAGCCCCAAAAAACTTACCCTTTCGGCGACGGACAAGCCGCCCCCACCGCCTCCTGCACGTCCCTCTTACAGGGCCCGCGCCGGCCGTTTATGAATCTTCACAGACGACGGAAAGCTGCATAGGCGGTACACAGCGCAGACACAGAGCGCGTAGCCAGACCATACCCTACACATTGAGGGTATCTCTGCACCTAGAATCACCACTCCGGGTAAGCACCAAAGCATTAAAGTTAACCAATCCTTAACGGCACAATAGAGATATTGGCACTAAAACAGCCTATCTCATTATACATGCAGGCACTTTCAAGGCAGCGCACAGGGACCTATAATCGCCTTCTTGACAAGGTACCACTAATATTACAAAATTGCGGCTTTAGACCACCTTAGGAATTATGTATACTCGTAGATCAAATATATTTTTACAGGTACTATATACAGCAAAGGCGCAATAGCCCAATGAATAGGGCATCTGGGAAGTAAGTGCACTAAGTCAGAATTAAGTCTTATAACAGTAATAGTCTCAATATATCATTCAGATTGATTGAATAATGCCTTATGGTCATTTTACCATGTTTACACTAGGACAAAATAGTGCACTGAAGAAGCTGTATATCCAGCGAAACGTTTGCACTTTTCTTTGCTTGAAATAGATGTACCAAACTTCACTTGCTACAACTGAACAGCGCAACAGGACTTGCTACAAACATGTGCCAAGCACAGATGCTACAAACTAAGATTGTTGCGCAGGGTTGATGTAAATATGTCAGAATACTGAGAAGTCTGTTTTTATTGCACATTTGGTGTGAGATGACCTAATATGTATAACAATACCTACTTTGTGGATAAACTGAGACATTGGTGTTAATAAAAATTCATGTATGTACACATCAAGAATGTTACAAAGTTACTGTCATTGTTAACAAAAAGCCCCATAAACTACTCCATTTAGGGTTAGCAAGCCACACGGATTTTCCCTGGCACTAACCATACCCCCCAAATCAATTCAATCTTAATATAGTTTGATGCCTAGTTAGTCTAAGCAAACTAGTCTGAATGCATTAATGTCCGCTGGCCGGAGAGTTTGGCCGGCCCTGGATTCTTAGCCTTTTTTACTGCCATGTTCCTAGGCTTTGGCAGCCACATCTTGCACAACCTCTTTGACTAGAAACCATTCAGGTTCATAGGGCAGGTGTGCTCAGGCTGAGCATGTTGTCACTCACCCATCCAATAAAACCTTTTGGTCACCAGAGGTCACTTGGCTCAAGTCCGGACCTAGTGAGTTATTGCCCCAAATTACTGGTAATTGGTGACTAGAAGGCATGCGATACATCATCCTTGTCATTTAAACCCTCTCTAGTTTCAGCTATGCTTAAGCACCTAGAAGCTTAGTTTATCAATCTCATGGGCTACTTCAAGTATACACCCCATAGACAGATCATGTTAGGACAGATATATCCATGTACGCCAAGACAATGTCACCCTCGTAGCATACTTAATCTTCCAGGTAGGCTACCAGGTCTGTGCAGAACCTGGCCTACTCCTGTTTGTTTTTTCCTTATAGCCATTAGGGGCTTTACTCTGATAAGACTGGTTTTCTACAGCAGCACATAGTAACTTATTTTCCTTCCCTGTGAGGCATACATGTTTCAGTCCATCTCTTTTTCTACAGGATGCATCCACGGGGTGATTAGCCGCTACTGTATCAAAGGCCTTGCTAAATTATGCCTGAAGAGCCGTTCACTTCATAAACCTGGCAGCACTGTTAATGTATAAAAATGTAGGTGGTTTACCTACAAACCCTATGAAACCCTATGTTTGGTTTTGAATTAGAGGCTACACACTCTAGATCCTTGGGATAACAAAAAAAGCAGTGGGTGTCAGAAACTAAGCCCAATTTGTAATCCACCCCCTCAACACCATTCTGAATATGCCTGATCTCGGAAGTTAAGCAGGGTCGGGCCCAGTCCGTACTTGGATGGTACCAACTGGGGCCACTACCTTTTGGGAGGCAGCGATGGGCTGTCTGAGGTCAAGAGGATTTTCAATCATGCCTTACCTAGATGACCTCCAGTCATTAGCCAGTACAGAGGCACTCTTGCTAGAGAAATTATCTCTCTCACTCAGCAACTTGGTTCCATCCAGAGAGTGCAGACTTCTGGGCTATAGACTTCGCCATCGCCACATGGATGTGGATGGTCCTGGGCAAGTGTGTAACTCAGTAGAAACATTGAATGCACATACATTAAGCCTTTTCCCGTCATTTAGCTAAATTAGAGACATAAAAATGATGCTCCTTATTTCTGTATGGGAATGAGATCAAAAATATAAGAAATAAGGCAGAGAAATAATCAGGGGTCCCTGCCATTGGTGAACACCACTGCTTTCCCAAGTGGTCAGGGTAACCCTGAAGTGGTGGTTGGATTCTCTAGAACTTTAGGGCAGTCATTGGAGACAAGAGGTCCCAGTTATTGCAACAGATTCCAGTGATTGGAGCACATCTGACTCTCACCACATCCAGAGGCACAGTTCGGCAGATTTGATTATTGAATCATCAAACTACAAAGAGCAGCAGTTGCTTACTCACTGAGCCACTTTGATTGCCATGTCAATAAGTGGCATATCTGAATCACCAAGGAGGTACTACATCAGTAGCCTTTAAGAATCTAGCCTTTGCAATTCCGATAAGCCAATAGGCAGGAATACAACTACAAATAAAAATTCTATGTTGGCGTTCCTCGAATTTCTGCATAAGGGATTTGAGTTAGGTCTAGTCGAAAAATATTTTAAAGACTTATAGGTCTTGTTAGTCAAGGGTCTGAATTTGTTCCCCATCAGATTTATTGTTCACACAAGATTCTCGTGGCTTGTAGATTGTTCTTCCTGGGATTTATGGTTAGCTTTTAAAGAGCCCTCAACTTCAGATAACATTTTAACACTTGAATCTAGTTTCTATTTGAGGGTCGCCATCATTCATCATTAGGGCGCCTGGTGATTACTGTCCTGTTCCTAGATCCCTAATGTTCGATCCTCCTGAATTACCTTTTTTCTTAAGTCCAGATCCCCTTTTTCTGCCTAAAACCGCAGTCTCTTCCTCACACACAAAAGCTAGTTATCATGTCATCTGTGTCCTTGGTTTTCAGAGAAACTGTTATTTTATTAGAACATACTCCTACTTTTCTTCACAGATCACCTGTTTGTTTTCTATTCAGAAAGGAATAGGCGACTATCTGCTTCTAAAGCCACTATAGCTATGGAATATATAGGCCAAATCCTGGGCCTACACTGTATCCGCTTCATATATTTTGGCTCATTTCATAGCAGTCTCCACTTTCTAGGACTTTTGTTGAGCTACTGCTAGGTCTGCGCCCCACACCTACCGAAAGCACTACCGTTGAAACCTTTTATCAGACAAATAAGCCCTGGACGGTATCCCACCTTAGAATCTTAATTTCTACAAGTCCTTCAGGACGGTCCTTACCTACCCCCTTTTAACTGTTTTCTTTTTTTTTTTTTTTTTTTGTTTAATAATTTTTCTTGCCCAATACTGATGACTGGGGGGAACAGGTGGGGCTTTTAAAGCTGTCCCAGTTTGTGTTTTCTCTTTGGGGAGGAGCCTCTCTCTGGCAATCACTATGACCCTGGCTTAGTCCTGTCTGATATTGATCAGTGTGACCGTGACCTTTATTGGGGGTGGGAAGGCATAACCAAGGTTGAATTGGCCCCAGTCCTACGTGAAGGCATCTAGTGCAGCCACCTTCTGGTCTTGTGCGAGAGAAAAGAAGACCCGACACCCCTGGTCGCTAGGAGGTCTTCTACCTCTGGACTTCCCCATCTTAGTACTACCTACTGAAAGACCTCCTGATTGAACTGCCATTCTGCCTGACTTATCATTGTCCTGCTCAGATAATATTCTAGAACATTGCATTCTCCTCTTATGTGGACCATTTTGACAGATCTCACCCTGTCTTCTATCGGCGTGAAGATAGAATTGGACCGACTCGCCAGCTCTCTGGACCTTTTCCCCCCTTGGTGATTTAGGTACAGTGGGCTCACCACCCCTGAATGCTGGCGTCCATAGTTACCAGCAGATGGTCTTTTGATGCCAGTCCCTCCCCCTGGAAAGATTTTCTGCCACGGTCCACCAAGAAAGGCTGGACCTCACGGAATCTGGTATCACAGTGACTGTATCCAGTGATTCCTTCTGCAGAAAAAAAGTTCTGTAGTAGCCTGAAGTGATTTTGGGCCCAGGCTATCACATGGGTGGCAAGCGCCATTAGCCAGTGAGGAGATCTCTCTCAGGGATAATATTGGCTGCTCCAAGGTACAGAAAACTCTCCTGCATTTTTCCTACCTTCTCTGGTGGTAGAACAAATTAGTTACCTCCTGCCAGGCTTGGGAGTAATGCAGGCATCTCCCACCCACCCGAGGGCTCTGGTCAGGGCAGCTGTGTAGGTTTAAGCAGAATACCTCCTGCATTTCCACCATTGGCCCTTTGCTGTGTCCAACCAGGAGACGGACCAGAAGGCAAGGCCTTATAGAGATCTTATAAGTAACAAATGTATCTACCATCTCTTCCCTGAGGGAATCAGATTCTGAGCGCGCTGATTGGATGAGCGGCCATGCATAGGGTCCTAGGACCGGGAAGATATGAGTTTGTTCAGGCGGCCTGGGGGGTTCCAAACAGCGGGGCAACCGCAATGGATGGGGCGGGGTGCAGGGGCAAGGACCAAACCCCAGCATAGTCAAAATCCTGGCTTTTGGTCAACTTTGGCACTCTGGTAGGGATTTTTTTCCTTGCTGCCTGTACTGGTATCTATGGTTTCTATGTTTACCATGTGAAGTCAAACATTTGTTAAAACATTTACTGTGTATATAGTGTGTATATTGACAGTGTTGTGGCCAATGTCTTACAGGTCTTTAAACCCTATCAAGCATCCCAGCATGACATGTGCCGCTTTCACTCTGAAGATTACATAGATTTCCTGCAGCGCGTCAGCCCCAACAACATGCAGGGCTTCACTAAAAGCCTCAACGCCTTTAATGTTGGTGATGATTGGTAAGTAAACGTGAGTCTAGCCTATAGTAGTAATACCGAGTTCTTGTTTATGGAACTGTTTGCAGGTTTGGGTCCTGGACAGAAAAAAATGCAGAGACATTTCCACACAGCACCAAGGAATTTAACCAAATAAAATGCTGTACCTGCTCCAAACAATCCAGCAAGTTTCTGGCCATGCTCATGGTCATCTATGTGAGGCTGCACAGAGTTGTATCCCCTGCTCTAGATGAATCCACATGCCTATTAAAGTGGGCCAACAGTGAAAAAAGAACTATGACCCCCCCCAAAAACTTCTGCTGCTCGCTCTCTCTGGTTTACTGTTAAATTGCCTCTATTCCAGCCCCCACCACCACCAATTTCCTATTTTCTTATTGTCCAGAATTGAGTGAGTGCCATTGAAGCGGAGCAAGGCCCATGCGGCGACCTCTGGGGATTTCATGCATGCTGCCTCTGGGGCATCCTATAGCAGGATGTCCTGCTGTGTGAAATCCCCAGAGGTCGTCGGCATCTTCAGATCAGCCATTTGGCAATATGAACAGGGCTACCACTTAGCTGGCAGCATCACCCTGCTGCTTGGATAGGCGGGCCGAGTGGGGCACTAGCAAACTCGGGGGGGGGGGGGGGGGGGAGTTTTGCTCCGCTTTACGGAATGTGTAGGATGTGGTGCCATCACTGCTGCTTGAATTGTTTGTGTAGTCTCCATAAAAAAAACTCTTTCCCCACGTCTGTTATCTAATCTGTTGCAAGCAGTGAAGGAACTGGAAGTCAGAACTAGAAGTAAAACCAAACCTGGAATAAAAATGGTGACTAGAAACTGCTGAAGCAAACTGCAGATAAGTGGAGTGCCCTGAAGAAAACAACTTGGCCAACCATTAACAAGCTATAGGGGGGAACAGAGCTTTTTTGGCTTTGGGTGAACAGAGGAGGCATCTGACTTTAAAAATCCTCCAAGCAATCAAAGGTTCAGACTATTGAGACAGAGAGGCTCTCTGGTCTGGGCCAGAGAAGGGAAGTGGTCTAGATAGCAGCATCTGTTCTCCTGAATCCAATATTTTGTACAGAGTAGAGAACAGTGACTCCTGGTCAGATTCATGATTGTTCTCACTTATTCTAAGTATGTCACACACCCCACTTCAATCATTAATTATTACAATAGGGTTTACTCACCGCTAGGTGGCAGCATTGCAGAGAATCTCCAAAAAAGCAACAGGCCCCTCCCGGTCTATACATACCTTGTACCTCCCAATAATCTCCCAGTGTTATTCTCTGCAAGGTGGCGACAAGACAGAAGAAAGAAGTCTCCTGCTTGCAGGTAGCCGGGGTATCACCCCGGCCCACCCCCCCGTGGTCTATTTCTGCCTGGTTCTTTTTTGTAACATACATGTTGACTGGCAGCCTCCCAGCTTTGGCTGTAGGCCGGGCAAAAGGTAGCCGGCACCTTAGGTGCCTAGGAGATTAGCTCCTCCGCTCGACCCTTCATTGCGTGGCATAGCGGGATTCCCGGAGTGGTGACCCGGATGTGGGATGCCCCCATTTAACTAGCAGTTAGTTAGCCTTCCAGGATTTTGTCTGGCCCTAGGTCAGTGGTCTATTCCTTGCACAGGGTGTCATGGATGTTTGTGTGGGTGTGTGTCTCTGGCTGGTATATGTGAGGGCTCCTGCGCTTCTCTGGGCGTTGTTCCGCGGACGTTTGGTTGGTGTGTTTGACCGTCATGCCTGTGTGTGTTTTACTCTTTTGCGGCATATGCGTCTTTGGCGGTTTTCTCCTCAGGAGCCGGGGGGCGGGGTCACGCGGCGCGCTGCGCCGCGGGCCCGCCTGTTGGCTAAGCGCTGCGCTCGGCGTTTGTGTGCCTGGCGTGGCTGGTATGCCCAGGGGGAGAGCGCGTGTGGCCATTTCTCTTTGGGACCGGCAGGTAGCTCCGCCGGTCCCGTTATGGGAGGTAGCCCGGTTCGTGAACGGCCGCTCGGTGACGTCGGAGTGGGGCGGGACCGCGTCGTGCGCGGTCTGCGCGTTGATTGGTCCGTTTGGAGGGGCGGGGCTAACTCAGCTCCCACGCTTCCAGGGCTCGTCTCCTCTTTCCTCTCAGGCACGGAGCGGTGATCGGGCCGCCATCTTGCTGCAGGTGTCACGCTGCGGTTGTATTCTCCTCCGGGTAGGCGTATGTGTGCTGTGGCAGATTAGCCTGCGGGGGTGTTTTCTGTCTTACAGGAATGTTTGCCTTGTCCCCCGCTTTACATCCTCTCTTCCCCCCTCCTCCTCGCTCCCGCCCACTTTTTGAGGTGCTGGCTGGATATATATATATACTTTAACCATCTGCTTGATCTATGGTTAAAGGGGGGGGGGGAGAAGTATTATTTATGATATTCTGTGTGATTTGCATATGTATTCTTGTGCCTGGAATGATTGTTCCCTGTTTTTTTGTGTTTTTCAGATCCTGGGATCCCGTCTTGCAGGGCTCTCCCGGTCTTATATACCTGGCTAGTGGGGGTTGTTTTCTAGGCCATTGTTCCATCATTTGGATATATTTTATGCTAAATTCCCTTGGTCAGGATTTTTAAAGCATTTTAGATATAAAAGGGGCATCCCGGGTCGCGTACTGCGTAAATCCCTGGGTTCTGCGAATACCATAAATTTCACCACATGGAGGCTGCCAAAGATACCGGAAACGGTCCTTCGGGACAATCCAAGGGGTGTGGGGGTTGTGGGGCTCCGCTCCAGGGAGATGATGTCATTTTGTGTATTCCATGTGCACAGCGGAACATTGAGCGGCAGTCCAGCACTCCGGTGCCTAGTACTTCATCGGCCGCGCCATCTCCTTCTCCCCCTCGTTTGTTCCGGACCCCGTGTGACGTTGTCCTAGGTGGGGATTCGCAATCTGAGGTATGCGCCCGTTTGGCCAGCCTTGAGAAAATGTTTTCCGCAGTGGTCGCTCAGAAGGCTCCAGCTAAGCGGAAGCATCTGTCTCCGCCTCCGCCGGATTCAGATGAGGAAGTTATTGGAGATCTGGACTGGTCAGATCGTCCCTTCGAGGATGGTGAACTCGTTGAGGAAGAGGATTCCGAGGGTCAGCAGTTGCTGGGTGCTGAGGGGGACCAGGCTGATCCCTTGATTCGTCTACCATTCTGACTCAGATGTTTGAGGTTTTGGATTTGGATCCTCCGGCGGTTGCTCCTCGGCCTAAGGGTCAGTTTTTTGGGGTGTCCAAGCAGCGCTTGGAGTTTTCCAGTCAACAGCGTTTTGAAGAGGTGGTACTCAAGCAATGGGAGCAACCTACGCGTCTCGTCGGTGTGCCGTCTAGTTGGGAAAGGAAGTATCCTTTTCCGGCGGACTTGATGAAGCGTTGGTCTGTCCCTCCTGAGGTAGATACTCCGGTCTTGGAACTGTCCAACACGGCGGTCGTGCATTCTCCTGACACGACTTCGCTCAGGGACGGCGAGGATCGTCGGATTGATCAGCTGGCCCGCCATGGTTTTGTATGTGCGGGTTCGGTGTTAAGGCCTGTCTGTGCTTTGGCTCTTTTGACTTTGGCGGTCAGGTCTATTGTCAGGGACTTAGGTGTGGATCTCTATCCTACTGGTGATGAGTCTCTTGCGCTTATGCGCTGTGATTCCTTCTTGTCTTTTATCCTGGCTGCTCAGGAGGATGCCATGTTGATGTGTGGCAGGGCTACTGCCTTGCTGGTAGCTATCCGTCGCTGTGTGTGGTTGAGACAGTGGACGGCGGATTTTAACTCTAAAAGATCACTCACGGCTCTTCCCTTTTTGGGTTTGAGGCTTTTTGGTGAGAGGCTGGATTCTGTTGCCAAGGGAGGTAAGTTACCTCAGCGCAAGAAATTTCGCCGTTCCTTTCGGGGGACGGTCTCTTTCAATCCGTCCTTTCGGGGAGCCAGAGCCGGCAGGGGTGCGGGCTTCTCGGCCTCCAGGGGCGCCAGTTGGAATAGGGGTAAAGGCCGTGGCCGCCCCGTTCACGTCTGGGGCGCTAAGCCCAAGCCAGTTGCCAAGCCCACTCAGCAATGAGGGGGCGCCCTCACCCGTACGGGTGGGGGGACGGTTGCGACTCTTCTCCCGGGTGTGGGACCAGGAGGTCTCGGACAGGTGGATCCGGGAGGTGGTGTCGGCCGGTTACAAGTTGGAGTTCGATTCCCGTCCTCCTCCAAGGTTCTTCAGGTCTCGGGTATCTTCGGATCGTTTGGCCGCGCAGGGGCTCCTGGCGGCGGTAAGGAATCTTCTAGAATTAGCTGTCGTTTGCCCGGTTCCTCCTTCAGAGGTAGGGCGCGGGTTTTATTCCAATCTCTTCACTGTCCCCAAAAAGGACGGGTCCTTCCGTCCTATTCTGGTTTTGAAGTTTCTCAACAGATTTATTCGTCCCCGGAAGTTCCGCATGGAAACCCTGCGGTCTGCGATCGGCAGGGGGACTTTATGACGTCCATAGACATCAAGGATGCGTACCTACACATTCCGATTTTCCCAGCTCATCAGAGGTTCCTTCGTTTTGTGGTGGAGGATCGGCATTTTCAGTTTGTGGCTCTTCCATTCGGCCTCACCTCTGCTCCGAGAGTGTTCACCAAGGTGTTGGGGGGGTGATGGCCCTGCTCAGAGCTCAGGGGATTCGCATTGTGCCTTACCTGGACGATCTTCTCATCATGGCGCCCTCCTTCAGTCAAGCAGAGGGGGACACCAGCATGGTGGTGTCTATGCTGGAGAAGTTCGGCTGGGTGATCAATTAACCCAAGTCCTCTCTGGTTCCGGCCAGGGTGGTGACTTTTCTGGGGGTGTCGTTGGACTCCTGCCAGCACAGAGTGTTTCTCCCTCAGGCCAAGGTTCTGCTGATTCAGGAATTGGCTCAGCTTCTTCTCTCCCATCCTCGTCCGTCCATTCGACTAGGGATGAGACTGGTGGGGTTGATGGTGGCCTCATTCGAGGCAGTTCCCTTTGCGCAGTTTCATACGAGGACGCTTCAACTTCATCTTTTGGCGTCTTGGGACCGGCGTCCGGGGTCGTTGGATCGGTCCTTCCGGATGTCCCCTCGGGTTCGGCAGTCCCTTCTGTGGTGGTTGGTCTCGGACAACCTTTTGAAGGGCAGGTCGTTTCTGACCCCGCTTTGGGAAACTGTCACCACGGATGCCAGTTTGTCAGGATGGGGAGGTTTCTGGAAGGATCTTCAGTTTCAGGGGCAGTGGGACCCTCAGGAGGCCCACTTGCCCATCAATGTTCTGGAATTGCGAGCCATCAGGTTGGTTCTGTCTCGCTTGACGCATCATTTACAGGGCCTGCCGGTTCTGGTTCGATCGGACAATCAGACGGCGGTTGCTTACATCAATCACCAAGGAGGGACTCGCAGTCTGGGTGCCCACAGGGAGGTGTCTCTGATTCTAGTTTGGGCAGAGACTCATGTCCCTTGCATCTCGGCAGTTTACATTCCAGGAGTGGAAAACACAGAGGCGGGCTTTCTGAGCCGGTGTGCGTCCCGCCGGGGGGGAATGGTCTCTCCATCCCCGGGTGTTTCGGTTGCTTTGTCTCCGATGGGGGACGCCGGAGGTGGATCTGTTTGCCTCTCGTCACAATCACAAGCTTCCGACATTCGTGTCTCTGTCCCGGGATCCTCTGGCTCTGGCGGTGGATGCCATGGCCCTGAGCTGGAGGGACCTGGGGTTTCTTTATCTGTTTCCTCCGATTCCCATGCTAGGCAGGGTGCTGCGAAAGTTGGTTCTGGAAGGAGTTCCCACCATTCTCGTGGCTCCAAGGTGGCCAAGGCGGGTGTGGTTCGCAGACATCGTTCGTCTGGCAGTAGATCAGTTCGAGCTGCCTCTTCGGCCGGATCTTCTCACTCAAGGCCAACTGTGTTACCCCAGTTTACAAACGCTGGCTTTGACGGCTTGGCTGCTGAAACCTCCATCTTAAAGGAGGAGGGTCTTTCGGATTCGGTCATTCGGACTCTTATTAGTGCCAGGAAGAGATCTTCGTCTTCTATCTATTATAGGTCTTGGAGATCTTATATTGATTGGTGTGAGGCTAGATCTTTGCCCTGCCGGGTCTTTTCTATTTCTAGGATTTTGGAATTTCTTCAATCAGGGCTGGACTCTGGTCTTCAGCTGAGTACTTTGAAGGGGCAGGTTTCTGCTTTGTCTATCTTTTTTCAGAGGTCTTTTGCTAGCCATTCCTTGGTCAAGACTTTTTTCCAGGGGGTTTCGCATCTGCGGCCTCCTAGGAAGTCGTTGCTCCCTGTTTGGGATTTGAATTTGGTTCTCTCTGCCCTTCAGGCTCCTCCTTTTGAGCCTTTGCGGGATATTGCTCTGTCCACTCTTACTCAGAAGGTTGCCTTCCTGGTGGCCATCACTTCGGTTCGGCGTGTTTTGGAGTTGGCAGCTTTGTCTATTCAGGCTCCTTATTTCGAGGAACATCAGGACAAAGTGGTTTTTCGCTTCAAGTCAGATTTTCTCCCTAAAGTGGTTTCTGCTTTTCATCTTAACCAGGACATTGTTCTTCCTTCTTTGTGTCCTAAGCCTAAGAATGTCAAGGAGAGTGCTTTGCACTGCTTGGATGTTGTACGTTGTGTCAGGTACTATCTACGTGCTAAGTCTTCTTTTCGTAAGACTGATGCCTTTTTCGTTGTGCCCTGTGGGCCTAGGAAGGGTTTGGCTCCGGCCAAGTCCTCCATTAGCAAATGGATTCGTCAGGCGATTGTTGGAGCCTAGTCGGCTAAGGGGAAGGATCCCCCTTTTCGTGTTACTGCTCATTCTACTCGCGCGGTTGGAGCGTCCTGGGCTTTTCAGCACCAGGCTTCTGTTGAACAAGTTTGTAAGGCTGCAACTTGGTCTTCGGTTCATACCTTTTCTAAGTTCTATAAGGTTGATGTGCGGGCCTCAGCGGATGCTGTTTTTGGCCGCAAGGTTCTGCAGGCTGCAGTGGTTTGAGTTTTTTCTGCATTATTGCCTGGTTGGATACCCACCCTTTTCTGGGCACTGCTGTTGGATGTCCCTATTGTAATAATTAATGATTGAAGTGGGGTGTGTGACATACTTAGAATAATACCATTTTGTGAATACTCACCTGTAAAATGGGTATTATAAGTATGTCACACACCCCACTTCAACCGCCCTTTTTGGTATCCTGGCTCTTTATATGGTGAAGTTTAGTTCTTTACGTTTGAGGGTTACATTTGTTTGTTCCTGGTACCTTGTCTTACTGCTGTTCTAATACTGGGAGATTATTGGGAGGTACCAGGTATGTATAGACCGGGAGGGGCCTGTTGCTTTTTTGGAGATTCTCTGCAATGCTGCCACCTAGCGGTGAGTAAACCCTATTGTAATAATTAATGATTGAAGTGGGGTGTGTGACATACTTATAATACCCATTTTACAGGTGAGTATTCACAAAATGGTATTTTTTAAATGTATTCCATGGAGCACAAAATCGCTGCTTCCAGCCTGAATGGCAGATAATGGGAGGATCTGTCACCATGTCCTCTTTTATATTAAAAGAGCACTGTCCCCAGATTTACAGCTTGGCTATAGATCCGCTTACATTGGCCTTCATCAGGCTGATTAGGCAACAGCGGTGTAAAGAACACCGTTCCAACTTGCTACATACTTTATAAAGCTTAAAGCGCCTCCGGAACTGCTAGAATCAGCTTCCATCTGAGCCAACGCTTAGGACATCAGGAACTCCTTGCCGGCGAACGGAGCAGATACATTTGTCCAACATAGCAAGGGCTTGATGCAGATTTTTAACTCCTAACACTCGGACTGAACTCCTTCTTGAGTTCATCATTTGATCTTTTGAGGTTTTTAAACATATCTCACCTCCACACAATTTTTTTCCTTTTTTATAAAATAAAATTGAGTTGCACCACTCTTGGCCATCTAGACGTTTTTTTCAACAACCAAGTCATCAAGGGATTCTCCAACCAGGTTGTACTTAAGGTGGAACTGAAGAGTGCAACCCCTGTTGGGAAACTTCTAGCATCTCCACTTATAACAAGAAGCGTCATCTCTTCAGAGGCCCTGGGTAGGTCACGAACCCCCGGGCTGTGGCGGTAAGTGCCTTATACAGAATCATTCGTACACAGTTTTGATTATAATAGTTTAATACAAACATCATTGCTGTTTATAATCAAAGCGGCTGATCAATTAGTGCCTTTGAAAATTTCAGCATATATAACACTGGATCAAATAGACTACCATTCCAAAGAGAGTATAATTCCACTCTATTTGGATCATTTTCTATTTGTAACACCTTAAAGCGCGCCTAAACTGATATCCTTTCGGAAGACTACATCTATTGAGATAGCTCTGAAGTTAGGTTCTCAAATCCTTTTATTGCTTGAATTTTAAGGTATGACCCCTTAATCCAAGGCAGTCGCTCATTCCACTCCCCAGCGCTCTTAATTACCTCTTTTAATAAGCAACAGATAAAGCCAAGTGGATTTTACCTCCTTCCTGACATCAGTCTGTTCATCAGACCTAACTCCACCCACAACTCATTCTATGGAACGGAGTTGGCTCATTTAGCTAATAGCAAAGATGAAACCACGATGCTTAACAAATAGGAATAGGATTCTATTCGTGACTTTATAGTTTTTAGAGGGGAGTAGATATAGTTGGAATCTCTCCTGGTTGTGACAAGGTAAACATTCTTGACCTGTAGATTATGTATTTAATTAAATTGATTGTATAGGTAAAAACTGCTATATACAACTGTCTTGAATTATTGTTTGCCTGTTTTTCATCCACTTTCTTTTTCTACAGTCCCGTTTTTCCAGGTCTGTTTGAGTTCTGCTCTCGTTACACAGGAGCTTCACTACAGGGAGCTACTCAGCTAAACAATAAGGTGAGAACTTTTACTGAAAGCCAGGCATTCTTTGTGCATCTGTTTGACAGATGTGATATCTTCCAGGTAAATGTGTTCACTCCCCAAGTTGGCTTAGTGTGCGGGAGGGATCAAGTCCTTTTTATTTTGATGTTAAGTAGCTGTGTAGAAGCTAAATGCTCTGGGTTTTTTTTTATTTATTTTTTTATGTAGGTTTAACTTGAGAATGGTAAAGGTGAACTAAATTTAGACTTTTTATGACTGCTTTAAATCGGACCAAAAGTCAAAAAAGAAAGTTTAGTAAATGTCTCCCTTTTAAAGCCCAAAAATGGCAAAAAATATTTGATAGAGCTTAGTTCCATGCAGATGTTCTGGATTAACCGGTTGATTCTCTGACAAGATGGCTGCCCCATGTAGTTCTGCAGCACACACATAAGCTTGAGGCGAAAGCTGTGCCAGCAGCAGCCCACACCAAACTGAGAGATAAATACCTCAGAAACACCAGCAACTTGTGTATTATGTTATATAAACACACACACCCTGTATAACCAGCTGCTAGAGAGAGTGTGTGTTTGAAGGGAAACTTGCAACAATGTTTCTTTATCACTCCTAACACTCGCATTCAGTCAATGTAAACTTGTATCATTTTACAAGATACATTTACAATTCTGTGTGCTGTGCAGCAGAGCAATGAGTCTTTACAGCTGATGGCTTTCTACTAGAAATAAGGAGGAGAATTGCGCTGATATGTGAGGCAATTTTGACTGTGGGATTGTTTTTTTTTTTTTTTTATAAGCTGGACTCATGCATGTGGCAAGATGGCCGCTGCCATGCAGTTATGCAGTATAGAATCTACCTGCTATTCGATAACATCTCCATAGAGTTAGGCTCTCCATTTTTTTTCCACTTATTACCAGAGTGGGGCTTTAGGAGTGATTTTCTTTTTTACTTTTGGTCTGCTTTTATAGGTTAGTTTTAAATATCTCAGCAGCTCTATTGGTATTTGAAGGAGTTACTCAGTTCAATGCATGAAGCCTTGCTAAAGTTTCTGAAAAGGTTACAGTTTTATTTTACTTGTTGCTATTATAGATATGGTGATAAGCTGCACAAATGTATCTACAATAATCATTTGCTGAATTCATTGTGACGGATCCCCTTGCTGGTAGAAACTGTGTATTGCAGCAAGGGGATGAAGTGACAGAGCGCATTAGCCAAGCCTACAAAAGGAGACCCAGATCATTGATTCTGAAAGCAGACAGCCCTCTATTGTCGAGATAGTTTACTAAAAATATAATAAATGTTTGATTACAGATTTGTGACATTGCAATCAACTGGGCTGGAGGACTTCACCATGCCAAAAAGTTTGAGGTATTTTTTATTTCTGCTTGTAAGAAAAAGTTACTTCTTTAGCCATTAATCATCTTTAAAAAGTAGCAACCACCAGCCTATCTCTAAGAATCTGGGGCTGGTTTCCTCCGCTGTTTTAGGATTCCTTGATGTGTAGAACCGGCAATCCCACAGCGTGTGCAGCTCCGTTCAGCTTTCTTTGCTGCTAATCAATATGCACAGCATAGAAAGCCGATTGGCAGCTTTCTGTTCAGGTACACACTGCTGGGCATCACAAGTTGGAAAGCCTGGGTTTTGTTCAGTGTTAAGTGTACTGCATCTAGTCTCTGAGTTTCATATGGACTTTTGTTGGGTTACTGTAGTTCTGCTTTATTTGTGGTGAATACTAAAGTCCATCTCTGGGTAAACCAAATAGTTCTGCTCATGATTCAGCTGTCTCATGTTCCCTATGAAATGTGATTGAAATAAGCTGCTCCCAGCTCTGACAAAACCCTCTTTGGCTCCAAACCGCAGCTTAAAAAAGCACAGATGGTTTGGGGAAGGGATTGAACCCCCTTTTCTTACATTTATATGCCTGTCCCCTTCCCTATCCTCCTTCCATTGTCTATGCCCCCCCTCACTAACCCTATATATATTCTTACTTCTGGACCCCTTTTTCATTCTATTATTTCTCATAATTATTTATTTTACCTAATTTATTTAATTAATTGAGCCCTCTTTGCTTCTCTCTCTCGGTATGCTTTCAGTTTTAGCAGATGCCACTATGTCCACTCTTCAGCATATGGTATCTTAGTTTTGCATTACCATGTCCAAGCTTCCCAACCATACACATACTAAGCATGAAGGGGACTTGTGTATGCAACGAGGAGATATATATATATATATATATATATATATATATATATATATAGGGTATATTATTATAATAATATTAATAATAATAATAATATTATTATTGATTATCGCAATATTACCAGAATTGATTCTTTCTAGTATCGATTCTGACTCACCCCCCCCCCCCCCCACACACAGTAGAAGAAAAGTAAAAAAACACTGACCGCACCCCTCGTTCGATCTGGCTGGCTCTCCTCTTTACCCGTTGGGCCTCCAATCCTCTGCCCCCCCCCCCCCCGGCTCCCAGTGGTTCAGCTGTCAGATGCGATGATCACCAGCCAGATGAGGAGAGGGGCAGGAGCTGACAATCGGAGGTGAGCAAAAAAAAAATATTTTGTTTTTAATAGATATTTTCTCTGTTGTGTTTTTTTCTCTGCAGGGCCAGGGGCCACCATAGGGGTGGACCGACCCCCATGTGATTTTTTAAAATTAAAAAAAATGTTATTAAATCGCAATATATCGTTTTTGAGACAGAATTGGGATATATTGTATCGTCACATGCGTATTGCGATACGCATCGTACCGCCAGATTCTTGCCAATTCACACTATATATATATATATATATATATATATATATATATATATATAATCTTGATACCACTAACAAGAACTGTTATATGACCTAGAAAATATGCTGTCTAGCCTTTATGGACTTAATGTCATTACAGGATTGCCTTTATCCCACATTTGTCACTATAGATGGTGAAGCGTATATATGTTATAAATTGGTGTGAATTGTACACTCTGACTTCATTTCTAAATAATGTTTGGAAAAGAAAGCTGACAGAATTACAGAATGATGTTTGTTGTGTAAAATAATTTTGGTTTCTATTACAGGCCTCTGGTTTCTGCTATGTCAATGACATTGTGATTGGTATACTGGAACTACTAAAGTAAGACTTTTATTACTGAAAAATGTGTTCATTAAATTACAATGTTATCTTAGCTTTCCGTGCCTTTTCCCACCCCCTTCCCTGACCTGCTGATCCTAAACGTCACGTGTGAGGATCTCTTATGCTTCTTTAGCAGCACACGGCCGCTCCCTCTCCTTCCATCACTGGGAAGGTTAATTACCGCATAGCTGATTGGTGCCAGTCCAACAATTAGCAACTCGCCTGATTGCTGGAACTGAGCCCATGCCACAGCCTGGCATCATCGGGGCTGCAAACTACATTCACTGGCGCTTCTGTGCCAGACCACGCCCCTGCAATAAGTCACAGGGGTGTGGCCACACCCCCTGCATTCTCTAAAATGGAGGGGGAGCGTGTCGGGTCTCAGCTCACTACCTCCATTGCAATGAATGGAGAGAGCAAGGCAACGCTCTGCGATTGATGGTGAGTCACGATTCCGACCCACCATCAATCCTCTTGGTGTGTTTGGGCTCCGGATGGTGCAGCATGTTGCGGCCTGGAGCCAATAATCAGGTGAGTTACTGATCACCGCACTGGCACCTATCCACCACGCTGGTCAAACGGTAAGTACCCTTTTTCTCTTCCATCCAGTCCAGGCCGTCCCAATATCTTCACGATTGGGTGTTCACCTCTAGAGGGCGCTTGACTGCAAGATCAAAGATGTAGCTCCTCCCGGCCCCCCTATAAAGGCAGCTGCCCCTCTATCATTCCCCAGTTGTTCATCTTGCAGTTTGGCTGCATAAGATCGTTGGCACTGTGTCTCAGATTTTGCCAGCAGAGCGGGGCCACCTAGCCTGTCGGCCGCTGCGAACTCTATTCCCATGGATCTCTTCTGACCCATTCCTGCCTCCCAGCCTTTGGCTGCTATGGGGATCCGTGACGGTAGGGTGAACGCCAGGGTCTGTGGCGTTCGACAGAGCACATGCTCTGGGCCGCAGACCTTATTCTAAAAGGTAGCCGGCCACAGGCTTATGGTGAGCCTGAGGGGGAACCACTAATATGTTTTTATATATATTTGTCCCTCCCTGCCCACAGCTTTATTATTGTGTGTGTGTTTGCTGCATGCTTGGTGCGACTTTCACATTGCGCTCCTCACTGCCTGTCAGTGTTGGCAGGGAGGGTCTCTGACCTCCTTACTCACCTCCCTGCATTCCCCCGACGGAGCTTTTGTGGCAGACTCGCTGCTGTTACTGCTGCTGCTGTGCTGGAGCCAGGTGCTTCCTTGCTGCGGACGCTGCGGTGATCCCTCCTGTTGGTTGCAGTGTCGTGAGTCCCTCTTTTGATTATTGTTGCACATATGCCATATGTATTTATGTTAAGGCTGACATGGGGCTTCTTTCTCTTTTTGTTTAGATCATGGGCTAAGGTTGAGGGTTGTGGTTCCTCCCAGTCCTCCTTTTTAATTAGAGGGATCATTATTAGGCTTAGGCCGTTAGCGTCTAGTAGCCTTATTGAATTTTATTATTCTAATCACCATAATGAGGCATCAGGGGATAGTGAGCCGGGGGCCCCATTTGGGCAGGACAGGCTCTGCCCCTTGTGCAGAAGGAATCCTCTGGGTGGATTCAGCACTATGTGTCCCACTTGTGCCAGCGGCATTGTTTTGGACCTTGAGCGGGCGGTCGCCCCTGACCCTAGCCCTGTATTACCTGCCAAGCCCACTCAGGCATGAGGGGCTGCGCTCACCCATCCGGGTGGGTGGACGGCTTCTGCTGTTTGCTCAGACCTGGAGACGTCACGTCTCGGATCGGTGGATTCAGGAGGTAGTGTCCTCCGGTTACAAGATAGAGCTGGCAGCCAGCCGCCCACAAAATTCCTCCGTTCAAGGATATCTCAAAACCTGCTAAAAGCTCAAGCTTTGAGAACGGCTGTTCAACACCTCCTGCGGATAGGTGTGATTTGCCCTGTACCCCGGCAGGAACAGGGTCAGGGATTCTACTCCAATCTGTTCACGGTTCCCAAGGACGGACGGAACGCTACGGGCGATCCTGGACCTGAAGGGTCTCAACAGGTTTGTAAGAGTCAGACATTTCCGCATGGAAACGTTGCGGTCGGCGGTGAGATCGCTTCTGCCGGTGATTTTATGACCACGGTGGACATCAGGGACGCTTATCTGCACATCCTGATTTTCCAGGGACATCAGAAGTTCCTGAGGTTTGCGTTGGAGGATCAACATTACCAGTTTGTAGCACTCCCATTCGGGATATCCTCAGCCTCCCGTGTGTTCACCAAGGTGCTGGCGGGCATCATGGCTATCCTGAGGAGTCAGGGTATTCGTGTGTTACCCTTGTGTTACCCTATCTGGACGATTTGCTGATTTTGGCCCGGTCCCTTCAGCAGGCAGAGAGCGATACTCGGACGGTGCTGTCAACCCTGGAAGCCTTCGGTTGGGGAATCAATTACCCCAAGTTGGAATGACGATAGACACCGCTCAGGTCAAGGTTTTTTCCCTATATCCAGTCCAGGTCGTCTCAAAGTGATGACATGTGGTATTCCGCCCCCAGGGGGCGCTCGACTGCAAGATCAAAAGCTGTCGCTCCTCCCGGCCCCCTATAAAAGCAGGTGTCTCACTATCCTTTCCCAGTGTTCATCTTGCAGTCTGGCTGCTGAAGATCGTTGGATACTCTCTCCTGGATTTTGGCAGCTGAGCGGGGCCTCCTAGCCCCTCGGCCGCTGCGGACCCTATTACCACTGATCCTGTGGACCCACTATTGCCTCCCAGCCATGGCTGATCGGGACTGTGATGGTAGGGAGAACGCCGGGGTCAGGCATTTGGCAGAGCTAGGCTCTGGGCCGCAGACCCTGATTAAAGGGTAGTCGGCCATAGGCTGATGGTGAGCCTATAGGGGGGAACCACTTATTGCCTACTGGCTTCATACCCTCCCTGCCCCACAAGCTTTATTACTGTGTATTGTGTTTGGTGAGACAGTCACTTTACTGTTACTCTGCGCATTTTAATACATACCTCCCAGTGGCATTGTGGATCACAGGGGCATCATCCTCCATCTTGGGGCAGGCCTTCCATATCGGGGGTGGGTCCTTACAATGACGCTTTTCGCGTCGCCGCCATGTGGCCCGCCCCTCGAGGAATGCGCCGAGCTGCTGGTTTCTGCTTCATCTTGCCTGCTGCCTCCCCTGCCCGCCTGCCTGGGACATCCCCCCCCCCCCCCCCCCCCGGTTTTGCCGCTGGCTCGGTCGGTGTCGTGAGTCCCTCTTGATAATATCATTGTTTTATGAAGTATGCGCATGTGCTTTGGGATACTGATGGCCACTATTCTAAGCATACAGCACGTCCTGCTCCATCTATAATACTTACACATGGGTAATCCTCTGCCTGAGGGCGCTGTTCACTGCAGAAATGCAAAAACAAGCTCCTCCCGGCCCTACATATACCGAGGGACCTCCCACAAATCCCCAGATTTCTCTGCAGTGCTCACTGCGAAGACATGAAGTATCATGCTCTTGCAGGCGAGCGGGGCTTTACAGCCCGAGGCCCTGCGGGACTGTTTCCACCCGTCCTCCTTGTGAAGAATTATGCCTCCCAGCCTGGGCTGCGTTGGTCGGGTGAAGGTAGGCAGCACCGTGTGTGCTTACGGAGCTATGCTCCACCGCAATCCCCCACCAAAGGTGGGTGAGCCTTCAGAGGATGCCCCTCCCGCATCAGTGCCCCACGCCCCGTATAGCGGTGAACCCCCATGTATTGGGTCACCTTCCTCCCTAGTTCCCCCCTTTATTGGGGGGAAAAAGAGGGGGGGGGGGGGTTGTGTGTACGATGGCCTAACCTTGCCCTATTACACTAGTAAGCTTATAGCCCTTAACGGTTAACGGGTGTCAGAGCCGCATTTTACATTGCTTGTATTGTCAGCTACAACGCCTTTACTGTATTTCACTCGGCGTGTATGGCGGCTCTGTTCACGGACGCTACGGCGTATATTTTTTCTATTCATCCTGTCATATTTGTTCTGAGGTAATTCACTCGGTCTGGTTTTCAGACGTTGCTAACTACTGTTTCTGATTGGCTATTTCTTCGAGCTTCGCGCTCTCCGGGGGGAATCTGGTTGGCGCGTTCCGCGTCGCCTTCAGCTCTGGCCTGCCCTTCAAGGTTCGCTTGGCGCCATTCCCTTCTCACGCGCGCGTGGTGAAGACTGTCCTCCCCTCGCTGCTCTGTAAGTGCCCTCATGGGCGACCCTTTCTTCAGCTTTTGCTCCTTCTTGCTTGGCTCTGACATCCTTGTTCCCCTTGTGTCTTTCAGACCGTGTACTTCGGTGGCTTCTCCCGGCCCGGTCTAGCGCCCGGTCCTGTCCTTTCAAATACTACTCCCACTTCCCCGCGGGTCATTGGGGCATCCAGGGTTGCTTTCTAGCGTCAATCCCTACTGGCTTATTGTACCTAATAATCACCATATGGAGGCATCTCAGGATATTGTGAACGGGGTTCCTTTGGGACAAGCCCGTCTGTGTGTAGCTTGTGGGGTCTTGCCTAGCAGCGGTGACAATGCACGGGTCTGGGTTCCTTGTGCACAGCAGGCGCTTGCAGGTCTTCCCGCCTCTTCTGAGGCTGGGCCTGCTCCTTGCATCACTTCACCTACTCCCCCAAGTCTGAGCCTAACCCCCAATACCAGCGGGGATTCTCATACTGATTTGGCCACTAGACTGGCTAGTGTTGAAAACTTGATAGCTGGCTCCTTAGCGCGTAAGGCCACTGCCAAGAGGCGGCATTTGAATCCTGAATCGACTATATTTCCTATAGAGTCTGATGATTTACTGCTTTCTTATGCACATCCCCCCTCAGACGAAGGGGAGCTGTTCTCTGATTCAGGGTCATACGACGACGAGTCCAGGGGACAGGAGGAGTCTGGTTCCGAACATTGGTCCTCGGATGACATTGATAGACTGTTGGCCCAGATCTTTGATGTATTGCCCCCCCCCCCCCCCCCGCCGCGGTCCCCCGGCAAAGGGGTGATCTGTTTCACACCACTAGGGCGCGGTTGGAATTTCCTGAACAAACCCATTTTAATAGCCTTGTGCTGAGAGAATGGGAACACCCCAGCAAACTTCATGGGGTTCCTAAAAGTGTGGATAAGAAATATCCATTCCCTGCTGACCTGGTCAAGTGCTGGACATCGCCACCCGAGGTTGATGCCCCAATTTTAAGTTTGTCCAACACCTCTATTATGCACTCCCCCGACACTACTACGCTGCGGGATTCTGAGGACCGGCGTGTTGACCAACTGGCATGCCATGCCTTTGCATTTGGGGGAGCGTCGCTCCGCCCTGTTTGCGCCTTAGCCATTACGGCGGTGGCGCTCAGGACTGTGGTTAGGAATGCTCTAGAAGGTGCGGATGATTTGCCCTCTGATGCGGCCAATGCTCTGGCCACCTGTGAAACTTTTAACTTTATCCTATCGGCATCGGATGATGCTATTAAGCTGAGCGCTAGATCTTCTGCTCTGGTGGTAGCCCTACGCCGTGCGGTCTGGTTGCTCCAATGGGCCGCTGATAACGCCTCCAAGAAGGCCCTTACGGGGCTTCCATTTAAGGGACTGCGTCTGTTTGGAGAAAGGTTAGACATTTTCGCCAAGGGTGGCAAGTTGCCCCAGCGCAAGCGTCAGTCTCGGCCCTTTCGTTCCCAAGCTCCCATTCGACCCCCTACCGTAGGGCTAAGCAGGGCAGAGGAGTGTCCTTCGCTGGGTCTCGCACAGATTCCTGGAACAAGAACAGAGGACGCCGTCCCGGTTCCTCCTGGGGGCCCAAGCCCAAAGCCCCTCCCAAGACCCCCCAGGCATGAAGTGGCGCCCTCGCCCGTCAGGGTGGGGGGACGTCTACAGCACTTCGAGCAGGTTTGGAGACGCCACGTCTCAGACCGGTGCATTCAGGAGGTAGTGTCCTCCGGTTACAAGATAGAATTTGCTGTACGGCCCCCTACCAGGTTTGTTGGGTCCCGGATCCCACAGGATCCTGCCTCAGCTCAGGTCTTGTTGCTGGCCGTGCAGGACCTTCTGGATCTAGGGGTCATTTGCAAGGTCCCCTTAAAAGACAGGGGCATGGGGTTCTATTCCAACCTTTTCACAGTCCCCAAGAAGGACGGGTCAGTCAGGCCAATTCTGGACTTAAAAATCCTCAACAAATTTGTCAGAAACAAACATTTTCGTATGGAAACCTTGCGCTCAGCCATTGCTTCTCTGCGCCCGGGGGACTTTATGACGTCCGTGGACATCAAGGATGCTTACCTTCACGTTCCGGTGTTTCCAGGACACCAAAGGTTTCTCAGATTTGCGCTGCTGGATCAGCATTACCAATTTGTGGCCTTGCCATTCGGCCTCACGTCTGCTCCCGGGGTATTCACCAAGGTGCTGGCAGGGGTGATGTCCCTGTTAAGGCTAAGGGGCATACGTGTGTTGCCCTACCTGGACGATATACTGATCACCTCTCGGTCTCTACGGCAGGCAGAGCTGGACACTCGGTTTGTTAGTGTCCACCCTGGAGTCCTTCGGCTGGGTGATCAATTACCCCAAGTCCTCTCTGTCCCCCTCCTCGGTGGCCCCGTTCCTGGGGATGATTCTGGATACAGTTCAGTCAAGGATATTCCTTCCTCAGCAGAAGGTGGAAGCTCTGACAATGCAGGCGAGCTCCCTGCTTTCGAGCCCTCATCCCTCCATCCGGCAGGGAATGCAGTTGGTAGGCTTGATGGTGGCAAGCTTCGAGGTGGTGCCCTTTGCCCAGTTCCATCTGAGAACTCTGCAGCTTCACCTTCTGTCAGTGTGGAACAAGAACCCAGCGTCCTTGGACGAGACCTGGGTGCTCCCCCCCTCGGTCAGACAATCCCTTGCGTGGTGGCTGGACCACAGGAATTTGACAAGGGGCAGATCCTTCCTGGCCCCCTCCTGGGAGACGGTCACAACGGATGCCAGTCTGTCAGGTTGGGGGGGGGGGGGTTCTGGAAGTCCCTGCGCTTCCAGGGGAGGTGGGGCCCTCAGGAGGCCCATCTACCCATCAATATCTTGGAACTCAGGGCGGTCAGGGGTTAAATTGGATCAAAACTTTTCTTTTTCACCAACATTCCCTGCATCCCCCCCCCCCCCCCCCCCCCGCAGGCTGGTTGGTTTCTTCTCTCTTTTCCTAGCCTTCCCCCTGGCAGATTTCAGGAGGTTTGAGAGGCAGATTTAGCAATTGCTGGATTGCATCATGACCTAGGACCAGGACCATCGGCTCCTAGAATTGACCATGCAATTGTTCACATCTCACGGCACTGGGTCCTCTTTCATTATGTGTGAAATGCCAGGGCCGCAATCCGATCATGTAGGAGCCCAGGAATAGAACGCCAAAAGTAGGGTTTACAATTTTGTTACTGAAAATAGAAGCTTATTTTTTTGCTACTCCCAGGCAGAGGCAGGAAGATTGGGTAGTTTGGTTTGGCATCACTGCTGGGTTTTGGTCCTCTTTACGCTGATGTTCCGCTTGGTCAAATCTATATTAGCATATAGTATGCTAAAACTGAAGTCTGAACAGGGGGCAAGCCAGTGACGAATCCTACATGAAGGACTATTTATAATTACATTGCTATGGTCCAAGGAGCGTTTGCCAAGCTTTCATATTATGATGGTGATATTCTTTTAATGAATGTAATATTTAAGATGTGCTTATTGTAGCAAGTTTTTATCTCTCAATAGCGTTCCCTTATTATGCATAAAGTCTTATCTTTGCTTTTACAGGAATCTGCAAAATTTGCTTAGGGCAAGTCAGGCTTCATGTTCAATCAGATCATTTGTGAAAAGGAGAAACTGAGATAACAAAAGAGCTTCTAAGGTTTTGTTCTTTCAGTAATATCAGCCAAAATGCGCCCCTACCTTAGAAGCAATATAGGAAGTCTAATTGAAGCAAGCTCTGAGTCTTGGAGGGATAATCTAGCATTGTGCCCCCCCCCCGCCCCCAAACTTGCATGGTGAATACTGCCTTCCCTACAGATCTAGTGCATACTGCTTTCCTTCCAGATCTTGTGCATACTGCTTTATTCTTAGTATACAGTACGTCCTGCTCCAAATCGAATACTTACAGTTGGGATATACTCCGCCAGATGGTGCTGGACTGCAGAGACATCGAAAATAGGCTCCTCCCGGCCCCTCAAATACCCGGGGACCTCCCACAAATCCCCAGAATTTCTCTGCAGTCTGGCTGCGAAGGACGAGAAATTGGCTCTCTACTCGCAGGTGAGCGGGGTTATTAACCTGCGGCCCTGTAGGACTATTCCCACCTGTTCCACTAGTAATATGCCTCCCAGCCTTGGCTGCACTGGTCGGGTGAAGGTAGGCAGCACTGCCGCTGGTGCTTAGGAGCGCTGCTCCACCGCAATCCCCCACCAAAGGGTAGGCGATTCAGGCTTATGGTGAGCCTCTATGGGATGCCCCTCCTGCACTATTGCCCCTGCCTATCGATGGGCCCTATTTAAGTGGCCGCCGTCCTCCCTCATCCTCCTTGTAGTCTTTGGGAGAAAAGGGGGGGTGGGGGGGTGTATGTGTATAGATATGTATGTTATGCAGTCTGTGCTTTCTCTTTTCACATGCCTTTATTCTTGTGTCAGCCGCCGCACTGACTTGTCTTTACTGCTTTTTTAAATTTGCCGCCGCCGCGCACTGACTTGGTTCCACGCTTGGCGGCGGCATTACCTCAGGCGCTGGTGCGCCATCATTGGCTGTTGCCTTTCTGGCTTCACGCTCTTCGGAGGGAGGCGGGGCCCGTCTTTGGCGCGTTCCGCGTCATCGCTGTTACTGGCCCGCCCCTCGAGGTATAACGACGCCATCTTTTCTGCTCGGTTGGCCTATGTGTGACGGACTCCTACTTACCGCGGTCCGTAAGTGCCCTCGCAGGCGGCTTTATCTCCTTCACTTTTGTTACGATGTACTTAAGCTCTTGTCTGCTTATGTCTTTCAGGCGGGACGAACCCTTCTTGGCTTCTCCCGGCCCTGTTTTAGTATATTACTTGTAGGCCTTGTAAAAATTATACTCCCACTTCCCTAGTGGGTTATTGGGGCATCCAGGGTTGCTATATAGCGTTATTCCCTATCGGCGTATAGCGCCGCTATAATCACCATATGGAGGCATCCCAGGATATTGTGACCGGGGTCCCTCCGGGACAAGACCGGCTGTGTGTAGCGCGTGGGCAGCCTCATGCTGACGCTGACAAGGCGCGGGTCTGTGTACCCTGTGCTGAGCAGGTGCTTGCATTGCAATCTGGCCTGCCAGTGGCTGCACCTCGTTTCACTTCACCTACTCCCCCCAAGCTTAAATCTCACTCCTGCTGAGTTGCATACTAGTGTGGATTCTCAGCCTGATGTGTCTTCTAGACTTGCTACTGTTGAACAGATTATTGCTAAGTCCTTAGCGCGTAAGGCCCCTGCTAAGAAGCGGCACTTGACGCCTAATGTCACTGTTTTCCCTATGGGAACTGAGGAGTTTTGGAATCTTTGTGGCTATACCCCGTCTGATGAAGGGGAGCTCTTTTCTGATTCAGGCTCATCTGATGAGAGACCAAGGGGTCATGACGATTCTGGCTCTGACCCCTGGGCCCCAGATGACACTGACAGATTATTGACCCAGATTTTTGAGGTTCTGTCTCTCTCTCCCTGTTGAGGCTCCCAGGCAAAGAGGGGAGCTTTTCCATACAGCAAAATCACGTTTGGAATTTCCAGAGCAGGCACATTTTCATAACCTTGCGCTCAAGGAATGGGAGCGCCCCAGTAAACTTCCCGGGGTTCCAAAAAGTTAGGATAGGAAGTATCCCTTTCCTGCTGAGGTGGTTAAATGTTGGTCATCCCCCCCCCCCCCCCCCCCGAGGTGGATGCCCCGATCCTAGGGCTGTCTAACACCTCTGTCATGCATTCCCCTGATTCTACTACCCTGCGGGATGCCGAAAACCGGTGTATTGATCAGCTGGCATCCCACGCCTTTGCATGTGCGGGGACGGCGCTGCGCCCGGTCTGTGCCTCTGCCATTACTATTGTGGCCACTAGAACCCTTATCAGAAATATGCTTGATAGTGCCCCTGATGATTTGCCTTGTGAGGTGTTTAATGCACTCTCCAGTTGTGATGTTTTTGTAAATTTTGTCCTCTCAGCATTGGATGACACCATCAGAATGTGTGCCAGAACTTCTGCCCTCGTGGTGGCTATACGCCGCTCAGTTTGGCTGCGCCAGTGGGCTGCTGACAACGCTGCCAAGAAGGCCCTCACTGATTTTCCCTTTAAAGGACTGCGTCTGTTTGGAGACCGCCTGGACCTTTTTGCTAAGGGAGGCAGGTTACCCCAGTGCAGGCGGCAATCTCGGCCCTTTCGGGGTCAGGGTTCCTTCTCCTCCCCTTACCGTGGTGCAAGACAGGGAAGGGGGGTTTCTTTCCCTGGAGCCGGGGAGATTTCTGGGGTAGAGGCAGTGGACGTGGACGTCCTGGCTCCTCCTGGGGTCCCAAAGCTAAATCCTCTCCCAAGCCCCCTCAGGCATGATGGGGCGCCCTCACCCATCTGGGTGGGGGGACGGCTGCAGCACTTCGCTCACGTCTGGAGGCTTCATGTCTCAGACCGGTGGATTCAGGAGGTAGTGTCCTCTGGTTACAAGTTGGAGTTTGCTGCCGATCCCCCTCCAAGATTCATCAGATCCCGGATTCCTCAGGACCCTGTGTCAGCTCAGGAGCCAGTGCAAGCAGTGCAAGGCCTCCTGGAGCTGGGGGTCATCTGCCAGGTCCCTTTAAGAGAAAAGGGCAAGGGCTTTTATTCCAACCTATACACAGTATCCAAAAAGGATGGTTCTCTCAACAAGTTTGTCAGGGGCAGGCGCTTTCGCATGGAGACTCTGCGCTCTGCCATCAGTTCCCTGCGCCAAGGGGATTTCATGACTTCTGTGGACATCAAAAATGCTTACCTTCATATTCCTGTGTTCCCAGGTCATCAAAGGTTCCTCAGGTTCACTCTTATGGATCAACACTATCAATTTGTGGCCTTGCCCTTCGGCCTCAATTCAGCTCCCAGGGTGTTCACCAAGGTGCTGGCTGGCGTGATGTCTCTGCTCAGATGTCAGGGCGTCCGCGTGCTTCCCTATCTGGACGACATCCTCATCACTTCCCAGTCTCTACATCAGGCAGAGTTGGATACTCAGCTGGTGGTGTCCACTCTGGAGTCATTTGGATGGGTGATCAACCACCCCAAGTCCTCACTGTCCCCTTCCTTGGTAACTCCATTCCTAGGAATGAATCTGGATACAGTTCAGGCAAGGATCTTCCTTCCTCAGCAGAAGGTGGACAGTCTGATTGCACAGGCTCAGTCCCTCCTAGCTTGTCCCCATCCCTCCATCAGGCAGGGGATGCAGCTGGTGGGCCTGATGGTGGCGTGCTTCGAAGCGGTCCCTTATGCTCAGTTCCACTTGAGGCCTCTACAACTTCACCTATTGTCTGTATGGGACAAGGATCCAGCGTCCCTGGACAAGGTCTGTGTGCTCTCCCCCCTGGTCAGGAGGTCCCTCTTGTGGTGGATGGACTCAAGGAACCTGTTGGGGGGCAGATCCTTTCTTGCCCCTTCCTGGGAGACGGTCACCACGGATGCCAGTCTGTCATGTTGGGGGGCTTCTGGAAGTCCCTGTGGTTCCAGGGGAGGTGGGGCCCTCAGGAGGCACACACTCCTATCAATGTCTTGGAGCTGCGGGCGATCAGGTTAGTTCTGGCTCGCTTGACTACTCATCTTTGGGGCCTGCCTGTTCAGGTGCGCTCAGACAACCAGACGGCAGTCGCCTACATCAATCATCAGGGGGGGACCCGGAGCAAGGGGGCCCTCCAGGAAGCGTCTCTGATCCTGACTTGGGCGGAGGCCAATGTCCCCTGCATTTCAGCTGTGTACATCCCGGGGGTGAAAAATCACCTGGCGGACTCTCTGAGCAGGGGGACCTCTCGCCAGGGAGAATGGTCCCTATGCAGCAGGGTGTTTCAATCTCTGTGTCACTGTTGGGGCCAACCAGATGTGGATCTGTTTGCGTCCCGACACAATCACAAGCTCCCAGCTTTTGTCTCTCTGTCCAGGGATCCTCTGGCCCTGACCTTGGATGCGCTAACAATGTCATGGAAGGACTTTCAGTTCCTGTATGTCTTCACTCCAATTCCCCTGCTGGGAAGGGTTCTGCGCAAGATTGCTCTGGAAGGGGTGCCAGCAATTCTGGTGGCCCCCAGGTGGCCAAGAAGAGTGTGGTTCGCAGATGTGGTGCAGCTGGCAGTAGATCAGTACGCTCTGCCCTTGGTGCCAGATCTGCTCACTCAGGGCTCACTACGCCATCCCAATTTACAAACTTTGGCTTTGACGGCTTGGCTGCTGAAACCTCCATCTTGATGGAGAAGGGGCTGTCTTGCTCGGTTGTGGATACTTTGATTAAAGCTAGGAAGAAGTCTTCCTCTTCCATTTATTACAGGCCTACATTGACTGGTGTGAGTCTAAGTCCCTTTCCTGTCGTGTGTTCTCTATTTCCAGGATTCTGGAGTTCCTGCAACATGGGTTGGAGATGGGGCTCCAACTCAGTACTCTGAAGGGTCAGGTTTCTGCCCTGGCTATTTTCTTCCAGAAGTCCTTTGCTCAGCACCCTCTGATCAGGACTTATTTCCAGGGGGTCACTCATGTGCTTCCCCCACGTAAGCCTATGGTGTCTGTTTGGGATCTGAACTTGGTTCTGTCAGCCTTGCAGGGTGCTCCCTTTGAACCTGTGTAGGATGCTGCCTTGGCCATTCTTACGCTCAAGTTTGTATTTCTGGTGGCTATCACTTCTGTCAGGCGTGTGTCTGAGTTGGCGGCGCTGTCCATTCAGCCCCCCTACTATGAGAGACACCAGGACAAGGTGGCATTTTTTTTCAAACCTGACTTTCTACCTAAGGTAGTGTGTGCCTTTCATTTGAATCAGGATATTGTTCTTCCTTCTTTGTGCCCTAATCCTAGCAATGCTAAGGAGAGAGTTCTGCACTGTGGATGTGGTTAGGTGTCTGAAGTACTATCTGGTGGTTACTGCACCTTTTCAGGAAAACTGATGCTCTTTTTGTGGTCCCTTCTGGTCCTAGGAAGGGTTTGGCTCCTGCCAAGTCTACTATCAGGAAGTGGATTCGTCAGGCTATGATTCAGGCCTACTCTGCTAAGGGGAAGAATCCTCCCTTCCACCTTACTGCTCATTCCACTCATGCTATTGGTGCCTCTTGGGCTTTTCAGCACCAGGCTTCTGTTGAACAAGTTTGCTACTTGGTCTTCTGTTCATACCTTTTCAAAGTTTTACAAGGTTGATGTTAGGGCCTCAGCTGATGCTGTTTTTGGCCGAAAGGTTCTGCAGGCGGCAGTGGTTTAAACTGCCTGCTGCTGATTTTTCTTGGGGATCCCACCCTACTTATGGACACTGCTATTGGATGTCCCAACTGTAAGTATTAGATTTGGAGTACTGTATACTAAGAATAATACAATTCTGTGATTACTCACCTGTAGAATTGGTATTATGAGTATACAGTACGTCCTGCTCCAACCCACCCTTGGTTTGTATTTTCTTGGATCCCCTGTATGGTGATTGTTATTGTTATAGTTGATAGTTTGGATTGTTTAATTTTCCCGGCTTCTCATTAACTGCTTTTCAATGCTGGGGATTTGTGGGCGGTCCCTGGGTATTTGAGGGGCCGGGAGGAGCCTATTTTCGATGTCTCTGCAGTCCAGCGCCATCTGGCGGAGTATACCCTAAGTGTAAGTATTAGATTTGGAGCAGGACGTACTGTATACTAAGAATACCAATTCTACAGGTGAGTAATCACAGAATTTTATTTTTTCTCCAGATCTAGTGCATTCTGCTTTCCCTCCAGATCCAGTGCAATACTGCTTTACCTCCAGATCTAGTGCATACTGCTTTCCCTCCACATCTAGTGAATACTGCTTTCCCTCCACATCTAGTGAATACTGCTTTCCCTCCAGATCTAGTGAATACTGCTTTCCCTCCACATCTAGTGCATACTGCTTTCCCTCCAGATCCAGTGCAATACTGCTTTCCCTCCAGATCTAGTGCATACTGCTTTCCCTCCACATCTAGTGCATACTGCTTTCCATCCACATCTAGTGCATACTGCTTTCCCTCCACATCTAGTGCATACTGCTTTCCCTCCACATCTAGTGCCTACTGCTTTCCCTCCACATCTAGTGCCTACTGCTTTCCCTCCACATCTAGTGCCTACTGCTTTCCCTCCACATCTAGTGCCTACTGCTTTCCCTCCACATCTAGTGAATACTGCTTTCTCTCCACATCTAGTGAATACTGCTTTCCCTCCACATCTAGTGAATACTGCTTTCCCTCCAGATCTAGTGCATACTGCTTTCCTTCCAGATCTAGTGAATACTGCTTCCCCTCCAGATCTAGTGCATACTGCTTTCCCTCCACATGCAGTGCATACTGCTTTCCCTCCACATGCAGTGCATACTGCTTTCCCTCCACATGCAGTGCATACTGCTTTCCCTCCACATCTAGTGCATACTGCTTTCCCTCCACATCTAGTGCATACTGCTTTCCCTCCACATCTAGTGCATACTGCTTTCCCTCCACATCTAGTGCATACTGCTTTCCCTCCACATCTAGTGCATACTGCTTTCCCTCCACATCTAGTGCATACTGCTTTCCCTCCACATCTAGTGCATACTGCTTTCCCTCCACATCTAGTGCATACTGCTTTCCCTCCACATCTAGTGCATACTGCTTTCCCTCCACATCTAGTGCATACTGCTTTCCCTCCAGATCTAGTGCATACTGCTTTCCCTCCAGATCTAGTGCATACTGCTTTCCCTCCAGATCTAGTGCATACTGCTTTCCCTCCAGATCTAGTGCATACTGCTTTCCCTCCAGATCTAGTGCATACTGCTTTCCCTCCAGATCTAGTGCATACTGCTTTCCCTCTAGATCTAGTGCATACTGCTTTCCCTCTAGATCTAGTGCATACTGCTTTCCCTCTAGATCTAGTGCATACTGCTTTCCCTCTAGATCTAGTGCATACTGCTTTCCCTCTAGATCTAGTGCATACTGCTTTCCCTCCACATCTAGTGCATACTGCTTTCCTTCCAGATCTAGTGAATACTGCTTTCCCTCCAGATCTAGTGCATACTGCTTTCCCTCCAGATCTAGTGCATACTGCTTTCCCTCCAGATCTAGTGCATACTGCTTTCCCTCTAGATCTAGTGCATACTGCTTTCCCTCTAGATCTAGTGCATACTGCTTTCCCTCTAGATCTAGTGCATACTGCTTTCCCTCTAGATCTAGTGCATACTGCTTTCCCTCTAGATCTAGTGCATATTGCTTTCCCTCCACATCTAGTGCATACTGCTTTCCCTCCACATCTAGTGCATACTGCTTTCCCTCCAGATCTAGTGCATACTGCTTTCCCTCCACATCTAGTGCATACTGCTTTCCTTCCAGATCTAGTGAATACTGCTTTCCTTCCAGATCTAGTGCATACTGCTTCCCCTCCAGATCTAGTGCACACTGCTTTCCCTCCAGATCTAGTGCATACTGCTTTCCTTCCAGATCTAGTGCATACTGCTTTCCTTCCAGATCTAGTGCATACTGCTTTCTTTCCAGATCTAGTGCATACTGCTTTCCCTCCAGATCTAGTGCATACTGCTTTCCCTCCAGATCTAGTGCATACTGCTTTCCCTCCAGATCTAGTGCATACTGCTTTCCCTCCAGATCTAGTGCATACTGCTTTCCCTCCAGATCTAGTGCATACTGCTTTCCCTCCAGATCTAGTGCATACTGCTTTCCCTCCAGATCTAGTGCTTACTGCTTTCCCTCCAGATCTAGTGCATACTGCTTTCCCTCTAGATCTAGTGCATACTGCTTTCCCTCTAGATCTAGTGCATACTGCTTTCCCTCCAGATCTAGTGCATACTGCTTTCCCTCCAGATCTAGTGCATACTGCTTTCCCTCCAGATCTAGTGCATACTGCTTTCCCTCCAGATCTAGTGCATACTGCTTTCCCTCCAGATCTAGTGCATACTGCTTTCCCTCCAGATCTAGTGCATACTGCTTTCCCTCCAGATCTAGTGCATACTGCTTTCCCTCCAGATCTAGTGCATACTGCTTTCCCTCCAGATCTAGTGCATACTGCTTTCCCTCCAGATCTAGTGCATACTGCTTTCCCTCCAGATCTAGTGCATACTGCTTTCCCTCCAGATCTAGTGCATACTGCTTTCCCTCCAGATCTAGTGCATACTGCTTTCCCTCTAGATCTAGTGCATACTGCTTTCCCTCTAGATCTAGTGCATACTGCTTTCCCTCTAGATCTAGTGCATACTGCTTTCCCTCTAGATCTAGTGCATACTGCTTTCCCTCTAGATCTAGTGCATACTGCTTTCCCTCCACATCTAGTGCATACTGCTTTCCTTCCAGATCTAGTGAATACTGCTTTCCCTCCAGATCTAGTGCATACTGCTTTCCCTCCAGATCTAGTGCATACTGCTTTCCCTCCAGATCTAGTGCATACTGCTTTCCCTCTAGATCTAGTGCATACTGCTTTCCCTCTAGATCTAGTGCATACTGCTTTCCCTCTAGATCTAGTGCATACTGCTTTCCCTCTAGATCTAGTGCATACTGCTTTCCCTCTAGATCTAGTGCATATTGCTTTCCCTCCACATCTAGTGCATACTGCTTTCCCTCCACATCTAGTGCATACTGCTTTCCCTCCAGATCTAGTGCATACTGCTTTCCCTCCACATCTAGTGCATACTGCTTTCCTTCCAGATCTAGTGAATACTGCTTTCCTTCCAGATCTAGTGCATACTGCTTCCCCTCCAGATCTAGTGCACACTGCTTTCCCTCCAGATCTAGTGCATACTGCTTTCCTTCCAGATCTAGTGCATACTGCTTTCCTTCCAGATCTAGTGCATACTGCTTTCTTTCCAGATCTAGTGCATACTGCTTTCCCTCCAGATCTAGTGCATACTGCTTTCCCTCCAGATCTAGTGCATACTGCTTTCCCTCCAGATCTAGTGCATACTGCTTTCCCTCCAGATCTAGTGCATACTGCTTTCCCTCCAGATCTAGTGCATACTGCTTTCCCTCCAGATCTAGTGCATACTGCTTTCCCTCCAGATCTAGTGCATACTGCTTTCCCTCCAGATCTAGTGCATACTGCTTTCCCTCCAGATCTAGTGCTTACTGCTTTCCCTCCAGATCTAGTGCATACTGCTTTCCCTCTAGATCTAGTGCATACTGCTTTCCCTCTAGATCTAGTGCATACTGCTTTCCCTCCAGATCTAGTGCATACTGCTTTCCCTCCAGATCTAGTGCATACTGCTTTCCCTCCAGATCTAGTGCATACTGCTTTCCCTCCAGATCTAGTGCATACTGCTTTCCCTCCAGATCTAGTGCATACTGCTTTCCCTCCAGATCTAGTGCATACTGCTTTCCCTCCAGATCTAGTGCATACTGCTTTCCCTCCAGATCTAGTGCATACTGCTTTCCCTCCAGATCTAGTGCATACTGCTTTCCCTCCAGATCTAGTGCATACTGCTTTCCCTCCAGATCTAGTGCATACTGCTTTCCCTCCAGATCTAGTGCATACTGCTTTCCCTCCAGATCTAGTGCATACTGCTTTCCCTCTAGATCTAGTGCATACTGCTTTCCCTCTAGATCTAGTGCATACTGCTTTCCCTCTAGATCTAGTGCATACTGCTTTCCCTCTAGATCTAGTGCATATTGCTTTCCCTCCACATCTAGTGCATACTGCTTTCCCTCCAGATCTAGTGCATACTGCTTTCCTTCCAGATCTAGTGCATACTGCTTTCCTTCCAGATCTAGTGCATACTGCTTTCCTTCCAGATCTAGTGCATACTGCTTTCCTTCCAGATCTAGTGCATACTGCTTTCCTTCCAGATCTAGTGCATACTGCTTTCCTTCCAGATCTAGTGCATACTGCTTTCCTTCCAGATCTAGTGCATACTGCTTTCTTTCCAGATCTAGTGAATACTGCTTTCCTTCCAGATCTAGTGCATACTGCTTTCTTTCCAGATCTAGTGCATACTGCTTTCTTTCCAGATCTAGTGCATACTGCTTTCCTTCCAGATCTAATGCATACTGCTTTCCTTCCAGATCTAGTGAATACTGCTTTCCTTCCAGATCTAGTGCATACTGCTTTCCTTCCAGATCTAGTGCATACTGCTTTCCTTCCAGATCTAGTGCATACTGCTTTCCTTCCAGATCTAGTGCATACTGCTTTCTTTCCAGATCTAGTGAATACTGCTTTCTTTCCAGATCTAGTGTATACTGCTTTCCTTCCGGATCTAGTGCATACTGCTTTCCCAGACATAAGAAAACGGGTTCCCTTTCTGATTGAATATAGCAATGATTGCCTAAGACAACTATGCAGAATCTGATTGTTAGATCTAGGCGTGGATGGGGGAGCCAGCTCTCCATGGTTAGCTGAATATGTTGGTGACTGTATTCAGGTACAGTCTAATTTTTTTTATGTTTAATCCTGTGATGTGTCTCATAAATCTTTTCTCATTTTCTAGGTATCATCCCCGGGTTCTCTATATAGATATTGATATTCATCATGGAGATGGGGTGCAGGAAGCCTTTTACCTCACTGACCGTGTCATGACTGTGTCATTTCACAAATATGGCAACTATTTCTTCCCTGGGACAGGTATGGGCATTGGCTTCTGCCATGTGGTAAAGATTGGCTATACACCTTTATCTTTATAGAAGCAACTGCTTCTTAGGTGTAGGCCTCTTGGGTGAGGAGCTAAGCCTCAGTGACTGTTTGAAACAAACGTCTGGCCTGGTGGTGCAAAATGAATGGAGACTGCTACCCTGTTCTCTCTAAAACTAAATAAATAAACGTGGGTGGGTCTGACTCTACCTTGTCATGCTCCCTATGTACAAATTTTTTAAAACAAATTATACTCCGCACCACTTTAAGAGTTAAAAGAGTGGGTGCAGGCAAATAGAAGGTAGTTACCACAAAGTCTGTGGGGAGGACACTATTGTATTGCTTGGGTTAATCCAGCAAAAACCCAAGAGAACCTATCTATAAATAGCCGCACTACCAATAGATGAAATGTGGTAACCCTTTATTGGTTTGTGATTGTGTCAGTCTCCGACATGCCTGCTTAATCAATTCCAGCTTTGACATCTTCCAGTATGTTCAGGAGAGCTGACGGGAGGGGCGCGCGTGTTGTTCGGTGCTCCGGCGCGCGGGTGCCTCCTACTGCAGGGGAGTGCGCTGTGCTTTCCGCCGGGTGCGCTCCAGGGGCATGGGGTGGGTGTGCGCCGCTACGTTGCCCTTGCGCCCTCTGACCAGGAGGGCGGGCGGGGCGCGTGGTGACGCGTCCCGACGTCACGCACGCCGGGGGGACGCACGGCCGCATTTAAAAAGGCGGGCATGTCGGCTGGACGGGTAAGACAGCCTGACAAAGTGGTCCACGAGCGACCACGCAACGCGTCGTTGTCCTTGCCTGCCCGGTCCTCTGGATGACAGCTCTGCATATTCGATGATGTTATTTTTGACATTTCATAGTTCCGGTTAATATGGTTAGCACTGGGCACTTAAGATAGAGATTATGTTTACATTTAGAGCACTTGTCACTTTATGGTTGTTTTCCACAGGAATAATTGGCCAAATTATTGTTTATGATCTGTTGTTTCTGATAATTTGCACTTTCTAGTTATATATGGGCACAATTGATCACAATTACACTAATAGTATTTTATTTATGGAACAGTTTATACATATTGTCAGCATTTTTTTAGAGCGTATAGACATACCCAGAGGTCCAATGTTTTTAATGTTTTTAATGAAGTATGACTTAGTATTATTCTTGTGTATATACCCAGATATGAAATAAAGGGTTGCCACATTTCATCTATTGGTAGTGCGGCTATTTATAGATAGGTTCTCTTGGGTTTTTGCTGGATTAACCCAAGCAATACAATAATGCTCCCTATGTACACATCGATAAACCTGCTTTTCTACACCAGTACGTTTTCAGCAACTGGAACCCTCACTAGCTCTTGAAGTGAAGTCAAAGGTGTATAGACTACTTTTAATAGCATTGTATTGAATACAAATGCCAACGTAGGCCTCACTGTACAGTCCCCCTAACTCCAGCTCAAACATGGAGCAGGGCTTTTTCATGTCCTTTTTATATGCAGAATTCCTCGTTTGCAGCAGATTCCCCTATTGGGGTGCTTGTCTAAAAACTAAGATCATCAAATCCAACCCTCCTATATTACCAGCTGAGTGTGTGATACCTCCTGTCTTTCTCTCTCTCTCTGAATCTAGGGCAGGCAATAATAAATACATAATAAAATACATCTTGCACATTTCCCTGAAGCAGTAATAGGCACAGCTAGTCCTCCCTCAGCAGGAACCTTGGATCTGATGGTTACATAGAAAAGGGACAGTACGTGCAGAAACAGGGTCTGTGTTTTTACTACAGGGTTAAATCAGAGGCCACCAAGTATGCAAAAAAAAAAACCGGCATGGGGCCTTGCCTCCTCAAACAGTGCTATTCTTCTGCCCTCTTGATTTGGGCTCCAGAGTGTTCACGACTGGCAGCATTGAGCTATGGGCACTGTTCTGGGCATGCACCTGCCCCTCCAATCATTGAGGGTATTTGCTACCCCCGTCCCTGGAGAAAGGACCTGGAGTCAGGATGCAAAGCCTCCCAGGATCCCAGTCAACACAGACAGAAGAAATGCTCTGAATTAAAGTTACCAGGCACACAACGAACTCCTCAACCTTATCCTCATTGGGAACGTAAAATAAGAAATGTCAAATATCCTAAAATTGCTGCTTATATTTAAATGAGCGTGCTCTAGTGTGCTCGGAGACAGCCATTCAACCATTATGGCTTGCTATGCTCCCTCTATGATATGATATATATCGAGATCATAGAAACATGATTACTGCTATGTCTCTTCTCTGGTTTTGTTTATTTGCCCAGGTGACATGTATGAAGTTGGAGCTGAAAGTGGAAGATATTACTGTCTGAATGTTCCACTAAGAGACGGCATAGATGACCAAAGTAAGCGACCCCTAATTCCCTATGCTTTTTTATTCTACTGACCAGCATTTGCTATATTTGAAATCTTTTTTTACTGGTGACAGGTTACAGACACCTCTTTCAGCCGGTCATTAAACAAGTGATAGACTTCTATCAACCCACCTGCATTGTTTTACAGGTAAAGAACTGCATTATTTTTCTACAGACTTCTTGAAAGCAGACCTCCAGTCTGAAATAAAGTTTAGTAAATTGCTCAACTAAACTGCTTCTCTCATGAACAGTGGCATAAAATGTTTTAGAGGGCTTAACCCCATGCAGAATGTTGTGTAATGGCTACGCTCCTAGAATTACATGGGGGCGGCTATCTTGCCACAGGTGGCAGTTTTGCTTATGCATGATTATGAGGGGAAGTCGTGCCTGCTGCAATTAATAGCAAACTGATATCTATGTATAATATACACCTGTGTTTGATATATACTGCTGTCAAAGGAATTCTGTGTGAAGGGGAATCTGTTACATTGTTAATTCATGTTATGTGAATCATATGTTTATATACCGTGTTTATATGCTCATTGACCAAAATGGGCGTATATGCTGCACAAGTAAGGGGCATGATCTAGCTTGTATATGATTTTAGACCAAGATGTAAGAAGTAACTCTTGTTTTATTGTACAAGCCTTTGATTTGTGCTTGTTTCTAGTGTGGAGCTGATTCACTTGGCTGTGACCGACTTGGATGTTTTAACTTGAGTATAAGAGGACACGGGTAAGGTAGACTTTGTGTTTGAATGCACTATTTCTGAACATCAGTTTCCATGCTACATTTTAGCATGGTACAGTACAGTACATATTCTGCTAAGGAGCTTTTAAAGTGCACCAACACCAGGAGTTTGACTATCTTGGTGACTGCTCCTAAATTGGGATGCCCTGCTGTGTGGAACCTCCAGATTGCCCACTGTACTGGTCTTTTTGCCCACGGCGCATGTGCGAGTTCTCATGCAATTAACGCTTTATGCCATGCATGCATACTAATGCGTGGAAGAAAGCCATTGTTTTGAACGTCGGCGTAGGGGTGGAGCACACATCCCTGGCTCCCCTGCACGCACAGCTGCAGTGATGCCGGGGATGCAGTGGCCAATGATCGCGCAGAGAGCCTGGGGAAACGTAACGCTCTTGTGGGCGATCTATGGGGCTCACACAGTGGGGCATGCCCCGGAGGCACCTAGTCAGCCGGCCCTGGAGTCTTTTAGACTTCAGGGCCTGGGATCCTGGGTGATTGGTCCACTTTAAAAAGGAACACAGGAATTTCACTTTTCTCTGTGTTGTTCCTCCATGCGGTGGCATCCCGAATTGGGATGCCCATTGTGTGTATTCTCCCAGGTCGCCCAATCAACTCGCCTTCCCACAACAGGCTCGAGCTGAAAGCAAGCACACTGATTGGCTGCTCAGCCAATCAGTGTGCTCGCTGTCACATGATTCCCTTCTGCACCGCTGACGGCTAAGCACCTGAGCAGCACCCAAGGGAGCCAAGTGCACTGCCAGTCACATCCCCCGCGCACATTGCAGCTGAGACGTGCCCGCACCGCTCAATCAAAAAACCCACAGCGCAGACGCAACGAGGGCTTGGGAGAAGGTGAGTGGATTGGGACATCTGGGCGGTTTCACACTGTGGGGCATCCCAATTCGGGAAGCCTCAAGGACAGGAACTCGGACTGCCCAGGAGTCTTTTAGACACCTTGGCCTCCGAAGTTCCTCTTTAAGCTGCCCACTTCCCATAATACAGAAAGCAATATGTCTAAGTTTATTGCTCTGATGAATTTCATAGCACAATTTAAAAGCAGCTCAGGCTTACTTCCTCAAGAGAAACTTCCACTGATTCATGAAGCACCTGCAGAAAAAACATTTTGGCAAAAAGTAAATTAAGTTGAATGTTTTAGACCAGTGATATTAAACTGGTGGACCGGGGTCCAAATGTGAATCAAGGCACCAGATTTCTAGACCCCTGCACTCGGTTGCCTCTGTGTTGCTGTGCTCAGAGCTGCCCCCTTAAACAGTGATGTAGTGCTTAGTCTTCCTGTCAAGTGTGATGGCTCCCTGGCATCTAGCATTGCAATATGAAGTACTGCACAGGCAGGAAGTGGCATTGCAAGGTACATACACACTTTGTTTCTCAGTCTCTTTGCCCCCATCCAATCCCTTCCCCACCCCAGCTCAGCCCCATCTATCCCACCATCTTGTCCCCCCAGCTCAACCCTATCCATTCCTGTTCCCCCCAGCTCAATCCTTTCCATTCCTGTCCCCCCAGCTTTGCCCCCATGTACCCCAGCCCCATCCATCCCTCTCCCCGCGAGCCTTATTTATCCATCCTTGTTACCAGACCTTATTGCCAGTAACATTATGGGCCCTAGTCCACCCCTGTACATGGCCTGCACAGAATGCAAGGGGGGGTTTAAAACAGTGTGCCGCGGGCCAGAGCTGTCGGTTCTGTGGGTCCAAAAAAAAAAAAAAAAAGCTCCAGTTTTTTCCCAGTGCCCAATTGGATTTTTGGGGTGGGGGGGTGGCAAGCGTCCTTTTTTTAGTTTTGCCTGGGGAATCTATAGCTCCTCCCCCAGTGATTTCTAACTATCCACCCCACCCGCGGCAGCCCCCCTCCCAGACCTTCGCGCCTCAATGGATGCCTTTAAATGGACCTTTACAAGAAGTGGTTGAGTACCCCTGTTTTAGACCTTCCTGGTGATAGGCCAGTTTTCCCCATTTGGGATGCCCTGCTGTGTGAACCTCCCCATTGTCTTAATGCAGCTGTACCAACACTCGCATCCAAAAGTGGGAAAAACGGGTGCTAGTCTGCTTTTAAAGGATTTCTGCATAGCTGTTACATGTGTTTTATAGCTGATCTCACGGGTACTCTGCAGCTTTGATGTGTTTGCATTTTATTTTGCAGGGATTGTGTGCAATATGTGAAAAGCTTCAATATTCCTTTACTAGTGCTTGGAGGAGGAGGGTATACAGTCCGCAATGTTGCACGATGCTGGTAAGTATCTGAGACAGTTGACCTTATGCTTTTAAAAAGAAAATCGGGCTGTAAATATTTTACAACTTTGAGGATTAAAATAGTTTTCAAACTTGCAGCTGGACTGAAAAAGCCTATGTTGGGTGCTGCCAGAAAATAGGGGGATAGCACTGGAGAACCCTGGGGTGCCCACTTTATTTTCCTGTTGCCATTCTGATAGCTTCCTCTAAGCTTCTATCCATTTTCGTAGGTTTTCTCCAGACCTTGTATCGTATCATGCTAGTAGGCCCGAGATTTCTCCTCTTACCTGTTACCCACATTGCACATCTCTCACCTGCAACACTGGTATGACAATCTGGTGTGGTGATTGTGCATGACCTCAGCCCGGAGCACTGCCATTAACACAGACGTTTTACAGAGACAACCATTGAAGTCTAGTGGACTTTCCCTTTTAAATCTAATGTTTCACTGTTGGGATTGTTTCAGCATGAGGAAACTGGTCCTTGGCCACATGGCATCCCGATATGGGATGACTCCTGATCTTCACATCTGTCCCTGGTTAGTGGGTCACCAAGTACTAATGCAAATGGGGAGCTTTGTGGACAGGTAGACGGCAGAGTTAAAGTTGAATCCTGACTTGGGATGCCTCACTGCAAGCCTGTGACCATTCAGTGCCCTGCTTATATTTATGCATACATCTTCCTCATACAACAGCCACCTTCTCCTTCATATGACCACTGGGTGGCAGGTGAACCCAGTTGGTCACTGTTGATTCACTTGCACAGTTGGAACACAGAAGCGGTAAAGGGCTGCCCCGTCTCTGGCTTACTACTGGGGGAAATGCAGCAGGCCATCATCAATGCCCCCATGTATGGAGGTAGAGGAAGTATGTATATTCTAGGTATACAGTACGTCCTGCTCCAGATATAATACTTACAGTTGGGTAATCCTCCGCCAGAGGGCGCTGTGCACTGCAGACATGCAAAAAACAGGCTCCTCTCGGCCCTTCATATACCCAGGGACCTCCCACAAATCCCCAGATTTCTCTGCAGTGCTGACTGCGAAGACATGAAGTATCACTCTCTCGCAGGTGAGCGTGGCTATTACAGCCTGCAGCCCTGTTGGACTATTCTCACCCGTCCTCCTTGATGATGTGCCTCCCAGCCTGGGCTGTGCTGGTCGGGTGAAGGTAGGCAGCACCATGTGTGCTTAACGGAGCCATGCTCCACCGCAGTCCCCCACCATAGGGTAGGCGGTTTAGGCTGATGGTGAGCCTTATAGTGGATGTCCCTCCCACATTCTTCTCCCATGCCCCGTGTAGCGGGGGACCCTGTGTACAGGGTCGCCGTCCTCCCTCGTTTCCCCCCGTACTTCGGGGGAAAAGAAGGGGGGTGTGTGTAGTCCGTTGGCGGTCTCAGTGTACAGTATTGTCACGCTTATGGCCGTGCCTTTGCCCCTGATCTACAACTGGGTGTCAGAGCCGCGCTGCCTTTCTAGTTTGACCCTCGCAATTTTACTTGCAATAGTCTACCGCACGTCCTGCGTTATTATGCTACATCTTGGGCAGGAAACTGATTTTTCGTACGCCTACGGGCATTAGAATGGTGGCGGTGTATTGAGACTTCATGAGTATCACTAGCAGATGTCCTTATTGGCGCACACTATGCCGAGCCTTTGCACGGCTGCTTCAGAGTTTTGCGCTCTTTGGGGGAGGCAGGGACCCGGCGTGGTGCGCTCCGCGTCACGCCCAGTTTAGACCCGCCCTCCGAGGCTCGGTTGGTGCCATTTTGTTTATCCCCGCGTGCGCGTGTGTTGGGGTCTCCCTCCCCTCCCCAGGTCGGTGAGTGCCCTCGCGGGCATTTTCATTATTAGTACTCTTTTTGTGGCGCATGGCCCTGACACCCTTTGTTCCCCTTATGTCTTTCAGACCTTGAAGATCCCGGTGGCTTCTCCCGGCCTAACATATATTGTAGCGGGCTTACAAATTCTCCCACATTAACCTAGTGGGTCTTGGGACATCCAGGGTGGCCTATTGCGTAAATCCCTACTGGTAAATTACGTTAACAATCACCATATGGAGGCATCTCAATTATGTGACCGGGGTCCCTCCGGGACCTCCGGGGTCCCTCCGGGCTGTGTGCAGCGTGTGGACTGCCCCATGCTGATGCGGACAGAGCACGGGTCTGCGGACCATGTGCTGAACAAGCACTGGCCCCCTCGTTTCAATACACCTCTCTCCCCGTGCTTAAATCTCACTCCTGATGAGTCGCACTCGAGCGGGAATGAACAGCAAGTCGTGCCGCGCAGACTGCCTACGGCCGAGCAGGTGATTTCGAGGTTGGCAGAGCGCTTGGTCCCTGGTAAGAAGCGGTCCCTGACGCCTCCGGTTTCGCCCATTCCTTCTAAATCTGAAGAGTTCACTACTGAGCAGGGTTTTGCTCTTTATGATGAAGGTCGGCTATTCTCTGACTCGGGCTCCTCGGACGAGGGGCTGAGGAGTCATGATGATCCAGGCCCCGGTTCTTGGGGCCTGTGTGACACCGACTAATTACTGATAAAGATCTTCGAGGTCTTGTCTATTTCTATCCCTGGTGAGGCCTCTAGGCCTAAAAGGGAGAGTTTCCATACAGCGCCGCCGCGTTTAGAATTTCTGGAGCAGGATCACTTCCAGGCTCTTGTACTCAAAGAATGGCAATGCCCTAGCAAACTTCCAGGGGACTGGGATTGGAAATACCCTTTTCTCCCTGAGGTGGTTAACTGCTGGTCATCACCTCCTGTGGTGGATGCACCGATCATTGGGGTTCTTAACCCCCCCTTTATTGCAGCCCCTAGTTATCGTACCCTTCGGGATGCTGAGGACCGGCGCATTGATAGACTGGCTTCCCACGCCTTTTCTTGTGCAGGGACGACTCTGCGCCCGGTCTGTGCCATGGCCATTGCTGCAGTGGCCACTAGGACCCTCATCAGAAAGCTGATTGATCATCAACCGGAGGATCTCCCCTGGGAGGTGTTTAATGCACTCTCCAGTTGTGATGTATTTGTAAGATTTATCCTTTTGGCGCATGTGCGCTAGAACTTCCGCCCTTGCCGTAGCTATACACCGACTGGTCTGGCTGCGACAGTGGGGTGTTGATGATGCTACGAAAAAGATTCTTACTGGGCTTCCCTTTAGAGGGCGACGCCTATTCGGGGCCCACCTGGACCTGTTTGGAAAAAAGGGCAAAACACCCCTTTACAGAAGGCGGCCCCGGCCTTCTCGAGGCAGAGGCACCCCTCCACCCCCCTATGTTAGCGTCAAACCAGAACCAGTGGTGTCCTTCCAGCTTTTTGGTATAGATCCCTGCCCCAGGAGTGGCAGACAACGCCCTGGTCGCTCCGGCAGGACTAAGTCCAAGCCTGTTACAAAAACCCCCCAAGCATGATGGGGCGAGGGGATGGCCGCAGCACCTTGCCCCTATCAGGAGGCTGCATGCCTCGTTCTGATGGAGTCAGGAGGAAGTTTCCTCTGGATGCAGGATAATGTCTGCTGGGCGGCCCCTTCCCGAGATATTCAGGATGCTTCTGGTCCCTGCCTCTCTTCTTGTGTTGGAACAGGTCACGCGCGATCTGCGAGGTCTGAGGTCACCTGCTGGTTGCCCTTAACAGACAGAGGCAGGGGCCTCTACACTAACCTTTTCACATTCCTCCAAACGGATGAGACACTCTGTCCATTATGGCCTTCCATAGGTGAGGCAACTTACATTCACAGGCGGTTTACTGCATGGTTCCTCTGCGTTGGGCCGCCAGTGCCCTGTGTCCAGTCCGTCGGTAGGGACCTAAAACGCTTATCTCATGGCCATTGTGCCTTCCGGGCTCCAAGGACCTTACAGGTTAGTTGTTGGCGCTCCAACACTGCTGCGGTGGCCTTATTATCTGGCCTTGGTTCTGCTCCCAGAGTGATCGCCTAGGCGATGACGGGGGGTGATATCTCTACTGAGACCTAGGGGGCGTCCGTGCGCGGAACTGCCGGGCCGTCCCTCTTTGCTTCCAAATTCCTGCGTCAGACCGAGTTGTTACTCGGTTGGTGGTGTCCTTTGGGAATCTTTGGATGGGTGCTCAATCACCTCAATTCCTCCTTTTCCCCAGGGGTATCTCCGTTCCTAGGGTTGGACCTGGATTCGGTTCATACAGGAACCTGCCTCCTTGCCTATACTTGGACAATCTGGTTGCATGGGCTCGGTCCCTCTTGCTGTTTCCTTCTATTCACCGGGCTAGATTGTAGCTGGTGGGCCTGTTGGTGGCTGTTCCAAGGTTGTCCCTTGGGCTCCTCTGCTACTCTTATTGTAAATGCTGGACTGGGTTCCAGCTTCCCTGGAGATGGGTCTGTGTACCCTTCCACCTTGGCATGGTGGTTTCCCCTGAGACTGTTGTACTAGGGGTACCAGTCAGGGGGTGCCCCCTTCCATTGAGTCTTCCTACATTTGGATATCAAATCTATCAGGTCGAAGGAAGGGGGGACTTTTTTCTCCTAAATCCCCCTGTGGTTCCGGGGGAGGTGGGACCTTTAGGGGTTCATCCACCTGTCTAATTTGAAGCAGCAGGCCTTCAGGTTGGCTCTATATCGCTGGGCTCCTCCCTTTCGGGATCAGGCTATTTGGGGGCCCCTTGGTCTGTCTGACGACAGTGGCCTGTATTAATTATATGTGTATGGGCTAGGAAGCAGGATGATCCCCCTGGAGGGTTTCTGATCCTGATCCGGTGTAGGGCAGCGTTCCCTGCATATCTAAGATATTCACTCCTTGGAGGTCCTTCTGCGATAGGATGTGCTTGTTTTTGGGTCTCCATGTGATCCGTCTAGTGTGGATCTTTTCTGGGCCCGTCCCTATTTTGGGTCCTAGGCCCTTGTTTCTCAGATTGTTCTGACCTTGGTCTCGAGGCTTCATAACTTCATGCTGAACATTCTGTTCCATATGTCTTACCTTCCTTCACCCTGCTTGACAGGGTTCGGTGCAGGTTGCTCTGGTAGGGGGAACCTGTGATACTGACTGCCCTTGGGTGGCCTAGTGGAGTGTGGTTTGCAGATATGGTTCTGTGGACAGCGGACCTGTACATCCTGTCAGGCGTGTTGGCCTGTTCACTCGGGCCCCCTGTCTCTATTTCACCCCTATCTTCAGACTCTGGTCTGGATGGTCTGACGGTTGATTCATCCACCTTGATGGAAGTGGGTGTGCCTTTTGAGTGTCGGTGACTTTTGGAAGACGGGGTTTTGGCTTCTTTTGCCTCTTCTTCCGTCTATTGTGGGGTATTGTTTACCCATATTGATTGGGTTGAGTTTTTGGCTCTCCCCTGTTGGCGAGCTCTGTTTCCAGGGTTTTTAAGTTATTACAGCATGGGTTGGAGTTGGCTCTCCTACTCGGTGCCCTGGTGGTTCAGGCTCTGCCCTGTCCGTCTTCTGCAGAAGTCTTTACTCAGTCCCTTGCCTGGGTTGACTTTTCCTTCAGGGATTGCTCAGTGACATCCCCCTCGTAAGTCTAGGGTCCTTGTTGGGATTGATTTCTATTGGTTTTGCTTTGTGGGGGGTACCCCTTTGGCTCTACTCTGGTTGCTGTCTGGCTGTTCTTATCCTTAAGGTTGCACTTATGGGCTGTTACCTCAGTCGGCTGTGTGCCTGAGCGAGTGGCTCTGTCTAGCTAGCCCTCGTTTCCTTGCTATATATCCACCGAGATGAGGCGATGTTCTGCCTTACATCGGTTCTTCAGCCTAAGCTGGTGTCTTAGGCTCAGGTATTAAGACATTATCCTTCTTTGGGATTCGTTCCTTGTAATGCTGAGGCAAGGGAACCTATTTCCTTCATTAGGTGTGGGAATTTTCTTCCCGGCTTGTCTCTTGTCCCTTAGGGGACTGTTTCTCCTTGGGGTCGTGGGCTCCTGCATCTGGATGTGCCTGATCTTGTCTGCCTCTAGGGGTTAGGCGGCCTTGGGCCTATCCTTAACTTGGATAAGATATCCCTTCTGGTCCTGGGGAAAGCTTGGCTTCTTCCTGGGCTACTTTTAGTTTTGGCTCTTGTTAGGCTTCCACTCAAGCCTTTTCCTTAAGGGGAAGAGTTCTTCTCGTTATATTCTGATTACACTGGTGCCTTGGTATCTTTGGGCCTTTCGGCACCAAGTCTTGTGAACAGGTTGCTTGAACGCTACTTGTTTTCTTGTTCGTACCCTTTCAAGGGTTGTTTTAATGTTGACGTTAGAGCTTTTGCTCTTGTCGCTCTTGGTAGTGAGGTGTTGCAGGTGACAGTGCTCTCAACTGTCTGCTGTTGCCTTCTTTGTTGGGGATCCCACCCTGTTCTATGGACACTGCTATTGGATGTCCCAATTGTAAGTATTATATCTGGAGCAGGACGTACTGTATACTTAAAATAATACAATTCTGTGAAATACTCACCTGTAGAATTGGTATTATACGTATACAGTACGTCCTGCTCCACCCCACCCTGGTTTGTATTAGTTTGGATCCCCTGTATGGTGATTGTTTTTATTGTTATCATTACCAGTTGTTTTGGTGGTTGGTTTCTCCCGGCTTCTGGTTCACTGCTTTTCAATGCTGGGGATTTGTGGGAGGTCCCTGGGTATATGAAGGGCCGGGAGGAGCCTGTTTTTTGCATGTCTGCAGTACACAGCGCCCTCTGGCGGAGGATTACCCAATTGTAAGTATTATATCTGGAGCAGGACGTATAATACCAATTCTACAGGTGAGTATTTCACAGAATTGTATTTTTTTGGCTTTACATCTTCTTTATTAAATTGGAAATCAGCAATGTCGGTCAGTATGCTTTTTTTCATTTTTTAAAAACTTTATATGGAGGATGTTCTCACCAGAGTCGACAAACCTTTGACTTATTCTGTTTCAGGACTTATGAAACCTCATTACTAGTCGATGAGACAATCAGTGAAGAGCTGCCTTACAGTGGTAAGTGTAACTTAGTAATATTTTTATCTTCAGCTGAATTGAGATTGGCTGTTTTGATTAGGAGGAGACCTTGCTGGGCTTATGGAAACAGCCAAAAAAACGGAAGTCCCCCACAAAAAGGATTTGATTAGATTGATGCTTCTCTAAATAGGATGTTAGTTACACAACAACCAATCATTCTAAACCAGGCTAAAAATGATGGGTTATTTGGTATTTTTGGTCATTTTGTATCATATAACTGCGATTTGTGTTAGGGAAACATGCCTTTACTCTTTATTTTGCAGTCAAAGGTGTTGATAAAATAAAATTAATCTGTTGGCAATGCTGCTACATTATTGACCTAGTTAATTTTATTTCTACAGAATATTTTGAGTACTTTGCACCAGATTTTACCCTCCACCCTGATGTCAGTACTAGAATTGAAAACCAGAACACACGACAGGTGAGGCAGTTTACTTCTTTTCCTCTTGTATCCCTGTTAATCTATTACACGTTAGAGATCTAGATCAACAGCATTATTTTCCCTATATTAAATAGATCAATTATTGTCAATTCAGACACTGAAGCCACCAATGGGGTTTTGTGATATACTGTGCATGTCTGGCAATCCTCATTGCTTGCCATGTGCTGTGGTAGTGCGGAGGGTTAAAAAAAAGAAAAAACAGGCATATTCTTAATATACAGTACGTCCTGCTCCAAATCTAATACTTACACTTGGGATACACTCCGCCAGATGCCGCTGGACTGCAGAGACATCGAAAATAGGCCCCTCGAAGGACGAGAAATGGCTCTCTCTACTCGCAGGTGAGCGGGGCTATTAGCCTGCGGCCCTGTAGGACTATTCCCACCCGTTCCACTAGTATTATGCCTCCCAGCCTTGGCTGCGCTGGTCGGGTGAAGGTAGGCAGCACCGCTGTTAGGTGCTTAGGAGCGCTGCTCCACCGCAATCCCCCACCAAAGGGTAGGCGGTTCAGGCTTATGGTGAGCCTCTATGGGATGCCCCTCCCGCACTAGTGCCCCCTTGCCCCTGCCCATCGGTGGGCCCTGTTTAAGTGGCCACTGTCCTCCCTCACTCTCCTTGTAGCCTTCGGGGGAAAAGAGGGGGGGGGGGGGTGTAAATGTGTATGCTATGCATTCTGTGTTTTACACTCTCTTTCCATTCTGTTTAGTCTTGTGTCAGCCGCCGCGCTGACTTGCCTTTACTGTCTTTTTAAAAAATTGCCGCCGCCGCGCGCTGACTTGGTTCCGCGCTTGGCGGCGGCATTACCTCAGGTGCTGGTGCGCCGTCATTGGCTGCTTGCACGTTCTGGCTTCGCGCTCTTCGGGGGGGGGGCGGGGCCCGTCTATGGCGTGCTCCGCGTCATCGCTGATACCGGGCCGCCCCTCGAGGTATACCGACGCCATCTTTAACCTGCTTGGTTGGCCCATGCGTGACGGACCCCTACCTACCGCGGTCCGTAAGTGCCCTTGCGGGCGGCTTTATATCTTTCACTTTTGTTACTGTGTGCTTACAGGTCTTTTCTACTCATGTCTTTCAGGTGGGGCGAACCCTTTTGGCTTCTCCCTGCCCTGTATTAGTATATAACTTGTAGGCCTTGTAAAAATAATACTCCCACTTCCCTAGCGGGTTATTGGGGCATCCGGGGTTGCTATATAGCGTTATTCCCTATCAGCGTATAGCGCCGCTATAATCACCATATGGAGGCATCCCAGGATAATGTGACCGGGGTCCCTTCGGGACAAGACCGGCTGTGTGTAGCGTGTGGCCAGCCTCATGCTGATGCTGACAAGGCGCGGGTCTGTGTACCCTGTGCTGAGCAGGTGCTTGCATTGCAATCTGGCCTGCCAGTGGCTGCACCTAGTTTCATTTCGCCTACTCCCCCAAGCTTAAACCTCACTCCTACTGAGTTGCATACAAGTGTGGATTCTCAACCTGATGTGTCTTCTAGACTGGCTACTGTTGAACAGATTATTGCTAAGTCCTTAGCGCGTAAGGCCCCTGCTAGGAAGCGGCACTTGACGCCTAATGTCACTTTTTTCCCTATGGGAACTGAGGAGTTTTGGAATCTTTGTGGCTATACCCCGTCTGATGAAGGGGAGCTCTTTTCTGATTCAGGCTCATCTGATGAGAGACCAAGGGGTCATGACGATTCTGGCTCTGACCCCTGGGCACGCGATGACACTGACAGATTATTGACCCAGATTTTTGAGGTTCTGTCCATCTCTCTCCCTGTTGCGGCTCCCAGACAAAGAGGGGAGCTTTTCCATACAGCAAAATCACGTTTGGAATTTCCAGAGCAGGCACATTTCCATAACCTTGTGCTCAAGGAATGGGAGCGCCCCAGTAAACTTCCCGGGGTTCCAAAAAGTTAGGATAGGAAGTATCCCTTTCCTGCTGAGGTGGTTAAATGTTGGTCACCCCCCCCCCCCCTCCCCCAGGTGGATGCCCTGATCCTAGGGCTATCTAACACCTCTGTCATGCATTCCCCTGACTCCACTACCCTGCGGGATGCTGAGGACCGGCGCATTGACCAGCTGGCATCCCACGCCTTTGCATGTGCGGGGACGGCGCTGCGCCTGGTCTGTGCCTCTGCCATTACTGCTGTGGCCACTAGAACCCTTATCAGAAATATGCTTGATAGTGCCCCTGATGATTTGCCTTGTGAGGTGTTTAATGCACTCTCCAGTTGTGATGTTTTTGTAAATTTTGTCCTCTCAGCATTGGATGACACCATCAGAATGTGTGCCAGAACATCTGCCCTCGTGGTGGCTATACGCCGCTCGGTTTGGCTGCGCCAGTGGGCTGCTGACAACGCTGCCAAGAAGGCCCTCATTGGGTTTCCCTTTAAAGGACTGTGCCTGTTAGGGGACCTCCTGGACCTTTTTGCTAAGGGAGGCAGGTTACCCCAGCGCAGGCGGCAATCTCGGCCCTTTCGGGATCAGGGTTCCTTCTCCTCCCCTTACCGTGGTGCCAGACAAGGAAGGGGGGGTTTCCTTTCCTGGGGCCCGGGGAGATTTCTGGGGTAGGGGCAGAGGACGTGGACGTCCTGGCTCCTCCTGGGGTCCCAAAGCAAAATCCCAAGCCCCCTCAGGCATGATGGGGCGCCCTCACCCATCCGGGTGGGGGGACAGCTGCAGCACTTCGCTCACGTCTGGAGGCTTCATGTCTCAGACCGGTGGATTCAGGAGGTATTGTCCTCCGGTTACAAGTTGGAGTCTGCTGCCGATCCCCCTCCAAGATTCATCAGATCCCGGATTCCTCAGGACCCTGTGTCGGCCCAGGAGCTAGTGCAAGCAGTGCAAGGCCTCCTGGAAATGGGGGTCATCTGCCAGGTCCCCTTAAGAGAAAAAGGCAAGGGCTTTTATTCCAACCTATTCACAGTACCCAAAAAAGATGGTTCAGTCAGGCCCATCCTGAACTTAAAGATCCTCAACAAATTTGTCAGGGGCAGGCGCTTTCGCATGGCAACTGCGCTCTGCCATCAGTTCCCTGCGCCAAGGGGATTTCATGACTTCTGTGGACATCAAAAATGCTTATCTTCATATTCCTGTGTTCCCAAGTCATCAAAGGTTCCTCAGGTTCGCTCTGCTGGATCAGCACTATCAATTTGTGGCCTTGCCCTTCGGCCTCACTTCAGCTCCCAGGGTGTTCACCAAGGCGCTGGCTGGCGTGATGTCTCTGCTCAGATGTCCGCGTGCTTCCCTATCTGGACGACATTCTCATCGCTTCCCAGTCTCTACATCAGGCGGAGTTGGATACTCAGCTGGTGGTGTCCACTCTGGAGTCATTTGGATGGGTGATCAACCACCCCAAGTCCTCACTGTCCCCTTCCTTGGTAACTCCATTCCTAGGAATGAATCTGGGTACAGTTCAGGCAAGGATCTTCCTTCCTCAACAGAAGGTGGACAGTCTGATTGCACAGGCTCAGTCCCTCCTAGCTTGTCCCCATCCCTCCATCAGGCAGGGGATGCAGCTGGTGGGCCTGATGGCGGCGTGCTTCGAAGCGGTCCCTTATGCTTCGTTCCACTTGAGGCCTCTGCAACTTCACCTATTGTCTGTATGGGACAAGGACCCAGCGTCCCTGGACAGGGTCTGTGTGCTCTCCCCCCTGGTCAGGAGGTCCCTCTTGTGGTGGATGGACTCAAGGAACCTGTTAAAGGGCAGATCCTTTCTTGCCCCTTCCTGGGAGACGGTCACCACGAATGCCAGTCTGTCAGGTTGGGGGGGGTTTTGGAAGTCCCTGCAGTTCCAGGGGAGGGGGGGCCCTCAGGAGGCCCACACACCTATCAATGTCTTGGAACTGCGGGCGACCAGGCTAGTTCTGGCTCAGTTGACTACTCACCTTCGGGCCTGCCTGTTCAGGTACGCTCGGACAACCAGACGGCAGTTGCCTACATCAATCATCAGGGAGGGACCCGGAGCAAGGGGGCCCTCCAGGAAGCGTCTCTGATCCGGACTGGGCGGAGGCCAATGTCCCCTGCAGATCAGCTGTGTACATCCCGGGGGTGGAAGATCACCTGTCGGACTCTCTGAGCAGGGGGACCTTTCACCAGGGAGAATGGTCCCTATGCAGCAGGGTGTTTCAATCTCTGGGTCACCGTTGGGGCCAACCAGATGTGGATCTGTTTGCGTCCCACCACAATCACAAGCTCCCAGCCTTTGTCTCTCTGTCCCAGGATCCTCTGGCCTTGACCTCGGATGCGCTAGCAATGTCATGGCAGGACTTTCAGTTCCTGTACGTCTTCCCTCCAATCCCCCTGCTGGGCAGGGTTCTGCGCAAGATTGCTCTGGAAGGGGGGCCAGCAATTCTGGTGGCCCCCAGGTGGCCAAGAAGAGTGTGGTTCGCAGACGTGGTGCAGCTGGCAGTAGATCAGTACGCTCTGCCCTTGGTGCCAGATCTGCTCACTCAGGGCTCACTACGCCATCCCAATTTACAAACTCTCTGGCTTTGACGGCTTGGCTGCTGAAACCTCCATCTTGATGGAGAAGGGGCTGTCTTCCTCGGTTGTGGATACTTTGATTAAAGCTAGGAAGATGTCTTCCTCTTCCATTTATTACAGAGTTTGGTGTGCCTACATTGACTGGTGTGAGTCTAAGTCTCTTCCCTGTCGTGTGTTCTCTATTCCCAGGATTCTGGAGTTCCTGCAGCATGGGTTGGAGATGGGTCTCCAGCTCAGTACTCTGAAGGGTCAGGTTTCTGCCCTGGCTATTTTCTTCCTGAAGTCCTTTGCTCAGCACCCTCTGATCAGGACTTTTTTCCAGGGGGTAACTCATGTGCCCCACCCCACGTAAGCCTATGGTACCTGTTTGGGATCTGAACTTGGTTCTGTCAGCCTTGCAGGGTGCTCCCTTTGAACCTGTGCAGGATGCTGCCTTGGCCATTCTTACGCTCAAGGTTGTATTTCTGGTGGCTATCACTTCGGTCAGGCGTGTGTCTGAGTTGGCGGCGCGTTCCATTCAGCCCCCCTACTATGAGAGACACCAGGACAAGGTGGTGTTTTGTTTCAAACCTGATTTTCTGCCTAAGGTAGTGTCTGCCTTTCTTTTGAATCAGGATATTTTTCTTCCTTCTTTGTGCCCTAATGCTAGCAATGCTAAGGAGAGGGTTTTGCACTCTTTGGATGTGGTTAGGTGTCTGAAGTACTATCTGGTGGCTACTGCACCTTTCAGGAAAACTGATGCTCTTTTTGTGGTCCCTTCTGGTCTTAGGAAGGGTTTGGCTCCTGCCAAGTCTACTATCAGCAAGTGGATTCGTCAGGCTGTGATTCAGGTCTACTCTGCTAAGGGGAAGATTCCTCCCTTCTGCCTTACTGCTCATTCCACTCGTGCTATTGGTGCCTCTTGGGCTTTTCAGCACCAGGCTTCTGTTGAACAAGTTTGCAAGGCCACTACTTGGTCTTCTGTTCATGCCTTTTCAAAGTTTTACAAGGTTGATGCTAGGGCCTCAGCTGATGCTGCTTTTGGCCGAAAGGTTCTGCAGGCGGCAGTGGTTTAAACTGTCTGCTACTGATTTTTCTTGGGGATCCCACCCTACTTTATGGACACTGCTATTGGATGTCCCAAGTGTAAGTATTAGATTTGGAGCAGGACGTGCTGTATACTAAGAATAATACAATTATGTGATTACTCCCCTGTAGAATTGGTATTATGAGTATACAGTACGTCCTGCTCCAACCCACCCTTGGTTGCATTATCTTGGATCCCCTGTATGGTGATTGTTATCATTGTTATAGTTGATAGTTTGGATTGTTTAATTCTCCCGGCTTCTCATTAACTGCTTTTCAATGCTGGGGATTTGTGGGAGGTCCCCGGGTATATGAGGGGCCGGGAGGAGCCTATTTTCGATGTCTCTGCTGTCCAGTGCCATCTGGCGGTGTATATCCGCACTGTAAGTATTAGATTTGGAGCAGGACGTACTGTATACTCATAATACCAATTCTACAGGTGAGTAATCACAGGATTGTATTATTTAAAAGAAAAGCCATTTAAAAAAAAATTTTTTGAAAACCTTTTTCACCCCAAAATATAAAATGCAAGACAGTTCATGTTAAAGCCCAAAAGAGCCCCAAAAAAATATATAAATTTCCTGGAAATGTCTTAAAAAAAATCAGGTAAACATATATAACGCAAAATGGTGACATTGGCCTGGCAACAGAGGGTGACAACATCTCTAGGTAGGCTGGCAGTGATAGCTTTAATAATCCATTAGCGTTTAGGATGCTGTAGTGTTTAACCAAGAAAATATTTGCTGTTCTCCAGGTATCCATCTTGGTACAGACCTTAATTTAACTATAATTTCCCTGTAATGTTTTTACAGTATTTGGATCAAATTAGACAAACTATTTTTGAAAATCTAAAGATGCTAAATCATGCACCCAGCGTCCAAATCCATGATGTCCCATCTGACCTGCTAAGTTATGACCGCACAGATGAGCCAGATCCAGAAGAGAGGGGTGCGGAAGACAATTACAACAGGTAAACTAAGCTTATTAAACATTACTTGGAAACACATATGAAACACATACATACACATATATAAAGCCCCAAAGCACAGGTTTGGTTTAAAGAAAAATTCCACTTTTTTATTTTTTATGTTAGTAAACGTGTGTTTTGTGGAAGCATTTTCACTGCCTACAGCAACTGTGCATCAAGTCTGTACACCAAGATGTGAAAATCCATGTTAATCTTACCGGTAACTGTATATCTACGAGTCCTTCAGGATGACCACTTGAGAGAAGGCTCCTCCCCCTAAAGAGGAAACGCAAACAAGTTTAAAAGCCCCTCCCCGTCAGTATTTTAGCAAGTAAAAAGGGAAACCAAAGGGCCAAACTGAATTCTGGAGGGTAGCTAGGGCCTTCCTGAAGAACTCATAGAAATACCGTTATGACTAACAGGGATTTTCTCCCTTCGTCCTTCAGGAAGGCCACTTAAGAGGATAAGCAAGTGAATTTATTCTTCAAGGGTGGGATACTGAATTTAGAGCTCTGCTGCCAAAGTATTGATGAGAATCAGACAAAAGGTCAAGCTTATAGTGTTTAAGAAACGTATGAGGAGAAGACCCATGTAGCCGCCTTGTAGAGGAAGCACCAGATCTTTCCACCCAGGAAGTGGAGTGTGCTGCAATGTAAGGGGCAACGCCCCCTCCACTCCATACAAGTGTAGGCTAAAGATATTTCTTGTCTAATCCATCTAGCTATGGAAGCTAGCTATGTGTCATTTCCTGCAAAATGACACAAACAGGCTGTCTGACCTCTTCCAAGCTTGTGTGTGCACTAAGTAAATCACCAAGGTCCTTATAACATCCAAAGAATAAGTATCCTGCTCACCTTCCGGGTTGCCCCAAAAAGATGGTAGGATAATATCCTGGGATCTTGGCAAGTGGAGGCAATTTTAGGCAAGTACAGGAGATCGGGCCTAAGGATGACTCAGGTAAAACTGTGCAGAAGGGCTCTCTAATGGATAGAGCTTGTAGATCACTGACTCTGCGTGCCAAAGTAATGGCAAGCAGAAAAATCCTCTTTAACCAAAGATTGGTTTGGATAGCCACTTTAGTACAAGGGTTAGATCCCAGGTAGGTTCTTATTCAAATGGTTTGCTGCACAGAAAGAACAGAACTTCTTCCATATTTTCAGGTAGATTCTTCTTGTACATTCCATTTGGCTATTTATAAGGGTTTCTATCACGCTTGCGGAAAGTCACTTCTTTTTCAATAATGTCCTCTCAGGATCCACGCTGTTAGATTTAGGATTCTGGTGAATCCGATAACATACCCTGGGTCAGCAGGTCTGGTTGCAGTGGTAACTGTCAGGGCTTGTCCCTGCACATGTTCTTTAGAGTTGTGAACCCCTTTCTTCTTGGCCAGGCTGGCGCGGTTAGGATTACTGTCGTTCTTTTTGTGTTTTTTTTTTTTTCCTGCAACATTTCTTATGTCGGAAGTCGAAGAGGAGGAAAGGCGTAGCCTAGGGTAAAATTCCAAGTCTGAGCTAGCACATCCACTTTGTGTTTTTGGGTTGTGGCAGATTTTAATTTGATCTATTTGACGGACCCTCATTTTAGGGTTATTTGCTGAAATATTTCCTGATTCAGACCAAAAGATACTTGTTCTGCTCAGAAAATCTGTGACTATATTTAGGGATCCCTTAAGGTGATCTGATGTTGAAAAGGTAGAAGGAAGGAGTAGACCAGATCCTGCAGTGTTGCAGATGTGGTTCCCCCTTGCGATTTATGTAGGCTACTTCTGTGGAATTGTCTGATCAAATCTGAACCTCTTTTCTGATCACAAGGTGACAGAAAAATTGCAGAGCCTGTCCCACCACCTTCAACTCTCTGAAGTTTGATGATCTCTTATAATTTTCTGTTGACCAGCGTCCCTGTTTGTTTCAGGATTCTAGGTGTGCCCCCCAGCCCCAGGTACTGGCATCTGTCATAATGACTACCCACTGTGTCTGTCTCCAAACCCTGCCCTCCTGCAGATTTTGAGGACCCAGCCATCAAGCCAGATTGTCTGACTGTACTTTGGCATTTAGAGACTCTGGGTTGTGGTCCCAAACCTGCAGAAAGAAGGCCTAGAGTGTAGCTGAGCCCAGGTGACAGCCATAATTGCTGATGTTATTAAACCCAGAATTTTCATAATTTCCCTTATGGAGATGGACTCCTTTTGAGTCAGTTTGCTGAATTGGGTTAGAAGCTTCTCTTGCTTGTCCTGCGGCAGATACATCTTTTACAGTGTCTATCCAGAGGCTGAGAAACCTGCATCTTCTGGAAGAAATCAGGCAAGATTTTTCCAGATTTACAATCCATCCCAAATTTCGCAGCAAAGCTAAAGTCACCGCAGGGCTGTTCAAAAGAGAAGTCTCCGTAGTTCTTGACGATAGTTCATCCAGATAAGGAAAAACGGAGATTCCCTGGAGTCTCGGCGCACTCATGGCTTCCGCCATTCACGCATTCACCCTGGCGAAGTGGCGTAGCGCCACGCAATGCGTCGGTGGCGGCTTGTTGGTCTGAGGGTCCTATGCTCCTATGATCTGGTGATGTAACTTTAGTCTATTACTTTGAGTTTATTATACCTGATGTATGTAATATCCACAGACTGAGAAATTACTTTGCCCTTCACATTTTTTTCAGGTGGCTGCATATTAGAGATTGCACCAAGCACTTTTGCACTATAGCACTTTATATTGTTAGAGCTCCCTGTGGAGTTAATGTTGATTAGTTTGGTTGTTTTTTAGGAGTAGCTTTGGGTTATTTATTCACTGCACATTTTTGTACACATTCATGAAAAAGATTTTCAGCTCTGTATATAACATTATAATACTGGAATAGCCATTGATATTATTAATAATGACATGAATTAGTATATGTATTTATTTATTTACTCTGAGAGCAGACATAGGACAACTCTCCATTTGTTTTTAATTTGTCTATACATGTTTTTTACTCGGTCTTGTATGTTTTTGTAGAGACACTTTTGGTATTTGTATGGATTTAATCCAATAAAATAAAAATAAAATAGATTTTTTATAAGATACTCCTTGGTGTGCGGCATATGGATGGGAACTGTGGGGCTAATCTAGGGCCTGTTGTTTGAGTGTATTAGTTTAATGTATATGTTCCGTCTTGCCAGCACCCTTCTCCCTGTATTATCATTCACTACACAGCTGTGCACACCACCCCACATAATTCTTCTCCGCCAGGATCTTTGTGAAGACCCTGGGAGCTAAGGAGATTCCAAAGGGCAAAGCCCTGTGAAGCACTACTGAATTTAGAAGGATAGCAAATCTCAGAAAACAATGGTACATATGAAATATGAGTACGTGTAAGTAGGCATCCTGTAAATCAATGTTCACCAAAAATTCCCCTGACAAAATGAGTTTCCTTATGGTAAAGATTGATTCTATCCTGAACCTTTTGTAGATATTGAAGCGATTGAGGGTTTTTAGGTTCAGAATTAGTCTAAATGCGCCTGTTTTTGTACCATGAATATATGAGAGTAAAAACCTCTTTGATTACTCTCTTGCTGACTAATTCCTGAATGACCTGGGGAAACGCTTCTCTCTTGCTGGGATCCTGTGGCAGATGAGTAACAAGGAATTTCTCTGGAGGTTTGGTCAGCTATAGTTCTTAGCACAAAGGGTTTTGAAGTTACCGACTGCCATGCTTTCAAGAAAAAGGTTAGTCTTCCCCCAACTTGATGCTCAACGTCAGGAGCGAGGTTTATCTGGTTGTTGTTTATCCTCGTGTTGGCCCCAATGCTCTAGATTTTATGGGTTTGACTGGGAATCTTTTTGTACTTTCTGAGGACCTGGAGAGCGGAGTCTCTAATTCAGAGCCAAACATTAAATCCACACAGCTTTGCTTTGGACGCGAGGTCACCCTGCCAAGTCTTCAGCCAAAGAGTTCTTCTGGCTGAATTAACAAGTGCCATGGTCTTAGCTATGGTCCTGACTGCCTCAGCTGAGAGACTGCACGAAACATTCTTGGGAGGTTTTCCAATAAAGTCTGTTTAGGGGGTGTCGTTTTCTATCCACCCCATTAAGTTTTGAAGACAAACCCCTACATTTCAAGATGCTAATGTTGGTCTGAAAGAATCTGCACCCCAAGCCCTTTTAAGGATCCTGTCCATAGGATCCATTAAGGTACCAGAGACCTGTGCCAAAGAGGCATCTAGCTTAGGACACTTTGCCCAAGGTGCACATGCTGAGTCCTCAAAATGAAATTTACGTTTGATCGAGTTTGAGAGGAATCAATTTCTTTCAGGGAATAGTCATTCCCCTTTAATTGCATTAGAAAGGGATGAATGGATAGGAAATGATTTCTCCTTACGTGACACCAGCTTATGATACACCGTGCCCTGTGATGACAGAGGACTTGATCATCAGTTGTGATTTTCATAGTGTCATAAATAGGAATTGATCATCGGTTGTGATTTTCATAGTGTCATAAATATCCAGAAGAAGAGCCGAAGTTTCTCCGGAAATCTTCATTTGTGAACCTTTAGAGGTCCCTTCATCCTCTGACCCCTCTACCCTAAAACCCTCCTCTGGGGAGATTAAACTCTCACTCTCATTTGTTCACAAGCACTGACTAGTGGCAGGGAGAGGCTGAGAGAGAACAGGGTGCGAGGGTACTGGGGAAGAAACAGGCAGAGATGCAGATGTCTGGGGGTAACCCATGGGTAAAGTCTGCACCTGAGGAAATGAGGCAATAGTGAGGGCTGCCCTTGCCAACAGAGCAGCTTTTCAGATCTCAAGGGTAGAGGCCATGGACATTTTCATGGAGACTACTGTTTCCTGTAAAAAGGAAGCTGCCTCTCCTCCCAGCTTGTCGTTGATGCAAGGCTGACAAAAAAAGTCTATTCCGAGCAGAATTGCCTGGCAACCTAGGCATAATTCAACCAATGTTGGCTCCTGAGTTTTTTTTTGACATTCTTTATTTAAAGGTTTTGTAATATTAAACAAACAGACAATGGGTACATTGGGTACAATACACGAGAGGTGGGAAGGAACATATGAGGGTCCATGTCAAAGTACAAATGTTATCTTACATCTAAACAACCACATTACATAATATTCAACGGAGGATTCGGTAAAGACCATGTGGCACCTGTCCACCTTCCAAACAGAAATGTTGCACTGTGAAGCCCTCAAACGGGAGCCAGCGCTTCCTCCACGTCTGACAGGACCCTACGTCCATCCCGGGGGGGGGCATTGAGACGCATTAGGGACTTGGGTAGGGTAGGGGATGAGAGGGGTGATGAGGAAACGCAAGAGGGAGGGGAGGAGGAAGGGGACAGTACAAGGTATGGCGTGTGGGACACGGTTCCAAGCCGGGCACCTAACAGCGCCCGGTCAAGTCCGATATTACTCACGATGGGGCGCGGCAAACCCGTCAAGACAGATCAATGCAAAGCGAGGCAACACCATGAGCACAGCCTCGGACCCGTTATTCAAACAGTTTCCCAAATTCCTCTGATTCCTCGTAGATCAGCCAGGGAAGCCAAGTATTTCTATATTGCTCGTCTCTGTCATGAAGAGCTAGAGTCAGGTCTTCCATTTCCCTGACCAGCATAACCTCCTTCACCCAATCCCTGACAGAGGGGGCCTTCTTCTGCTTCCAGAGTCTAGGGATTGTCTGCTTGGCGGCGGTCAACAGATGGACCAGAAGAGTTTTTTTATACTTCCCCGCCGGGGCCCTCGTGGAATGGAGTAGGACCCCGGCTGGGTCATCCTGTAATTGTGCCCCCGTAAGTTGCCCCACTATGCGCAGGATCGCTATCCAGTAATCCCGAACTCTGGGGCATGTCCAAAACAAATGGAATAGAGTCCCCCGTCCCTCCCCACATCTCCAGCAAGTCACGTCTGCCGTAGCATACATCTTACCTAATCTATCAGGGGTGTAATACCAGCGTGTCAATAATTTATAATTGACCTCCTGCATTCTCGTGGCTACCGAGGACTTGTGTGCCAGGGTCGCTATCTTGGTCCTCTCCTTTTCGCCTATCGTTCTTCCCAGATCTGACTCCCACTCTCCCCAGAATGTAGGTGGGACCGTTTGTTCGTTGATGAGGAGTGAATACAAAAAGGAAATCAGATGGGGCTGCGGCTGCCCAACCAGGCAGAGCTTTTCGAATTCTGTATAGCTCCTGACATTCTCCCTCCGGAAACCCACTCTAGATAGTACTGATTGAAATCGTAGGAGAGTCCAGGGGTCTAAGTTCCCATTCTCAAACTTGGCTCGAAGCTCCCCTAGGGAGACCCAGCCCCTCTCCGACATCAAATCGCTCCCTCTCAGCTGGCTCACCTTCCCCCATTCCCTAAATTCCGTCCTAGTACTGTTTGGCAGGAGCTGCGGGTTATCTATTAATGCAATCATGGGGGAGGGACAGGGGGAAATGTCCAGACGTTCCCTGAAGCCCCGCATAACTCTCAAAGAGGCCGCCACCGTTGGGTGGGCTCTCAGCTCTGGCATATGTGTCTCTCTGTTCCAAGCAAAGATATCCAGTGGGGCTGAAGCCATGTCGTGCTCCATCTGAACCCACCGCTTTGTCCCCCTGCATGTGTGCCATTCACATATTCTCTGTAAGTGGGATGCCGCCCAATATAAATGGACATCTGGCATCGCCATGCCTCCTAAATGTTTGGGCCTGCACAATACCTGCCGCCTGAGCCTTGCCCTCTTTTTCTGCCAAACGAATCCCATTAAAGTTTTCTCCAATTCCCTAAAGAAGCGAGCAGGGATGTTAATCGGGAGGGCCTGGAACAGATACAATAGTTTTGGTAAGATCGACATTTTGATGATATTCACCCTACCCATCCATGAGAAGGTCGGGGAGTCCCATCTTTCCAGGTCAGCTTTCACTCTCCGGGACAAGGGCAGGAAATTCAACGCCAGGATATTCGACAACCGATCCGGTAACTGCGTGCCGAGGTAAGCTATCGAACTCCTAGCCCATTTAAAAGAGAATGTCTGTTGAACCGTCGTGGCCACGTCCCCCGAGAGCGAAATGTTTAGCGCTTCGGATTTATCAAAATTTATTTTAAAAAAGGATAGCCCACCGAAAACTTCAAACTCTTTCATCAACACAGGCACAGTGATCGTGGGATTAGTGATAAAGAACAAAAGGTCGTCCGCGTAAGCGGCGACCTTGTGGGAGTCCCCTCTGAAACTCAGTCCCCCTATGTCTACGTTCTTCCTAATCCTACACAAGAATGGCTCCAGAGCCAGGGCAAACAAAAGGGGGGACAACGGACATCCCTGACGGGTTCCGTTACGGATCGGCACCGGAGCAGAGAGATGGCCGTTTACTTTAACCCTGGCACAGGGTATCGTGTATAGGGCTAAAATGAGCTTCCTCATGTTGTCGCCCAGTCCTACATGTGCCCCACTCAAGAAGGGCCAGCCCACCCTATCGAAGGCCTTCTCCGCATCTGTGGATAAGAGCATCATTGGTACATCAGATTTCTGGGCAGTGTATATTGCACTAAGTGCCCGGACCACATTGTCCCTGGCCTCCCTTCCCAACACGAAACCCGTTTGGTCCAAGTGGACCACCTGGGCCACTACCGGCGCCAATCTATTGGCTAGGATCTTGGCATACAACTTCAGATCAGTGTTGAGAAGGGAGATGGGACGGTAACTCTTGCAAGAAAGGGGGTCCTTCCCTGGCTTATGCAGGACCGATATATACGCCTCGAGATCCCTGCCTGAGAAGGCACCAGGCGCCTCCGGGTCCGTGATTGAATTCCATGCCCTCACCATGTGGGGGCCTAAAACAGAGACATAAGTTTTATAGTAGCTAGCAGAGTAACCATCAGGCCCCGGGGCCCTTCCTGACGGGGTCTGCTGAATTGCCACCAGCAGTTCCTCCATCCCAATTGGGTCTTCCAGCGAGGCCAGGACCTCCTCCGGTGCCGATGGCATGTCGGACCCCTTTATGTATTCCTCAATTTTAGCTAGGCGTGTCTGCGCCGCCGCACCCCCATCAAGATTGTATAAGCTCGAGTAATATACTCTAAATGCATCGGCTATCTTCTCAGTGGTATGTTGCGTTTGTTGGGAGCCGTCCAAAATCTCAGAAACGAAATTCTGAGACTGCTGATGTCTGAGAGCCCTAGCTAATAGTGCGCTGCTCTTGTTTCCATATTCATAGTAAGTGCGTTTACACCTTCTAATTATGTGCTTGGCTTTTTGTCGCAATAGGGCATTAAGGGCCTCTCTTGTATGGGTCAGTTCCCCGAGCACCTTCACCGCCTCAGTCTGCTTATGGGACAGCTCCAGCTCACGGACCTTATCAGTGAGCTTCGCTATTTGGGATAACCTCTCCCTCTTGAGCCTCGCTCCATGACTAATTAGGAGGCCCCTAATCACGCTCTTATGTGCCTCCCATAGTGTAAGCGGGGAGACCTCCCCATTGTCATTGGCTCTAAAGTAAGACTCCAAGCCCTCCCTTACAGCTTGCGACACTACTGCATCCTGAAGAAGAGACTCGTTCAGTCTCCATGTCGAAGAGGGGGGGGGGGGCTGTCAACGAGATCGAGGTCAAGGAACACCGGGGCATGATCCGAGAAGGAGGTTGGGTATATCCCGTCTCCGGTGGCCAGACCCAGTAAGCTGTGCGACACCCAGATGTAGTCTAGTCTGGAGTACGTCCCATGAACATTGGAGTAAAAGGAGTAATCTCGCGCCCCAGGATTCCGGACCCGCCACGCATCCACCAGCTGCATGCTATGCAATTTCTTTTTAAGAGATCTCAAAGCCAGATGGGATATCGCCGACCTGCCCACCGAGGAGTCCAGGAGGGGCTCTATAGTTAAATTGAGATCACCACCCAATATGACTTCCCCCTCTCTAAACTTTTCAATTTTGTCCAGTGTGTGTTTCAGAAATTGGGTCTGCCCTTGATTGGGTGCATATATAGAGGCTAACGTATACATTTTTTGATTGATCAGCCCTTTGGCTAATACCACCCTCCCCGACTCATCTTTCCAGACCTCTCTTAATATGAAGGGAACGTCTCTGGCAATCAGGATCGCCACCCCCTTCTTTTTGGCATCTGCTGCGCAGCTGGTGAAAACGTGGGGAAACTGTCTGTTACACAGTTTAGGAACCGCAGCCCTTTTGAAATGTGTCTCTTGTAAAAAAATGATTTTCGCTTTACATCTCTTTAATTCCTGACCCAGAATGGTTCTCTTTTCCGGGGTATTAAGCCCCTTCACATTCAGAGTAACTACCTTCACAGGGGCCATATCGGCGGGGGCAAGGTTGCAAAGGGACAGAGCCCACCACCAGAGGTACTATTAGTAGCCTATCCGGTCCCACACGCCAAGGGAGGAGGGGAGGGGAGGGTAGGCCAAGGTCAGCCAAAGGAGGGAAGATGGACGGGGTGGTATGTTTTGGGGACAAGGAAAGGGGGAGAGACCTGGGCTGTAGAACACCAGAAATAGGGGAGAAAGAAAGGACTAGCAAGTAGTCCGCGGGGAACGGTGCCTTTTTGAGACGCACGAAGGGGGAAGGACTCTGTAGGAAGTCCTCCAACCACGGGCGAAAGGGCCCTGTGCTAGGTCTACTCCCGTCTGGAGGAGGCCGGAGGTCTTCTCCAGAGGGGTGCACCAAGTGAGGGGGGGAATGGAAGACTAGGCTTGCGAACAGAGGGCAAGGAGTCGCACCTGTATTATAGCTACTCAGCGAGGCATGACCCAGCCAAAGGTTTCTTAACTCTGCTGCACAATGAGCAGGCCATATAAGGTAGGTTAACACCACGCTCAGCAGTACAACCCAGCAGCTATCCAAACGGGGGTCTCCAAGAGAAAAAAGGACCCAGACACGTCGCCAGTCAAATTAAACGGTCCATAAACATTGGGCTCAACTGACCACTAAAAGAGACAAAGAAAAAAAAAGAAAAAAAAAACCAACAACAATGTGATAAACATAACAGGTGAGGGACCCACGAGCCGGGGGTCCACACCACAGACGGAACAGCGCCCGAGGGAAGGAGCAGGGCCAGAATCGCTAGGCGACAAGCCCCTCCCCCGGCCGCCGCCCGCCCCTCCTGTCAGGGTCCCCCACGGCGCCCCTGCCGCCAACAGCCCAGCCCGCCCACAAGAGCGGTAACGGTATGTGCAAGAGATTAGTCTCCTCTGGGGCCACCACCCGGACGCTGCGGCAGCCGACCGCTGTAAACGGTCAGATCGGGGACTGTCCAGTCCGGGACATCCACATTTTCCGCTTCCAAGAAATGGAACAGATCCGGCAGTTGACTAGGCACTTTGAGGGCAAACAGGTCACCACCCTTACGCACCAACAGCTGAAAAGGGTGACCCCATCTGTAGGATGCCCCCTTCCCCTGGATAGTTTCCAACAGGGGTTTTAAGAGCTTCCTCATCTGCAGAGTCCTCCGCGAAAGGTCCTGTAAGATGATCACCTGTGCGCCTTTGTAACTGACCAGACCTTTATCCCACGCGCGGCGAAGAATCTCCTCCTTGATCTTAAAGAAATGGATTCGGCAAATAATGTCTCTGGGTCTATTTGGGTCCGGGGGCCCAGGGCCCTGTGCACCCGGTCCATTTCTATGCGGTTGGTATCAGGAAGATTCAGAAGATCGTTAAAGATGGAGGTGACCGCCTCCACCAAATCCCGTGGCTCCACCGACTCAGGAACCCCCGCAGGCGTAAGTTATTTCTGCGGCTCCTATTCTCTGCGTCGTCATGGGCCAGAAATATGTCAGACAGGAGACGCTGGTTCTGAACCTGCTGCTGTTCTAGATCCGCCACGCGCATTTCGAGAGCCCTGTGCGAAGTTTCCACCCCTTCGATCCTTTCCGTTACTTCAGCCACAGATGCCTGCAGTGCAGCCAGTTCTCTCTTGATAGTGCCCTCCATCCTGGACACATATCCGTCAAAATCCCCACGTGTTGGGAGCCCCCGCAGGGCCTCCTCGATATTGATCTTCACCGCCTCCGCAATGGAGTGAGATAGTTGGGCCAGCGGCAGGCCGGATGATGAGCCCTGTGGGAGGGGCAACCCAACGCAGTGAGCAGCGTGGCGCTGCGAGACCAGGGATGGGGTATCCGATAATCTCCCCTCTCGGGGTGCCAAGCCTGCAGGCAGCAGGGCGTCCATTCTCACATCTCCCAAACTGGGCCCCTCAATCACCGGAAGCACCTCCTCATCCCATATGCCTGTAGAGGGCGCGGCTACCATGGGCAGCAGGTCCCTTGCGTGGCCATCAGAGGGTGTTCCCGGGGATACTTGCCACGACGGCCGCGGGCATAATTGGGGCGAAGGGGTGCCCATCAAAGAGCCGGAGCAGGACAGCATTTCTTCAATGTGCGGGGAGATATAACCCTGCCCCCGTACACTCAAAGTCGGGGTATCCTGCAGTGGGCTTCGTGGCGGGGAGTCCGGACTAAACTGGTCTCCTGGTGCAGCTCTTCCATGGGGGTGTTTTTCTCCCCGGGCAGGGGACATAGCACTGTGAGGCAGAGTGTCACCCCTCCCCCTCCCCCCATCACACCCCTCCGGGTTTATGATGGCATCAGGCAGAGCTTCTGATCTCTTGGTAAGGGGGCCTGACCGGGGGGGTCCGGGCATAAGACTAACCTGGGGTCCGCCGGGTGTTCCGCCCCGCCAGTCCGCCCCGCTGTGCACCTCCGCCGACACTGTTATCTTCCGGGTGCTCAGCTTCTCCCCGTCCTCTGCGGTGCCGGTGAGTCCCCAGCCGGGGTAATGACACACAAAGCTCCGGCTCCTCTCTCCTCCTCCGATCTCGCGCCCACGTGGGTGCCCGTCCTTTCCAGCCGCCATCTTCCTTGCGGCTGGTCCTCGGCGCTCAGAGCCGCCGGCGCGAAACAGTGCAGGGATCGTCTGCGTCCTGCCCTTCTTGCTGGATCCCCGCTGTTTCCCCCGCCTGGACATATGTGCTGCGGGTGAGTTTTCTGCCGGGATACATCGTTTGTCAGAATGCTAGGTGCGGAGCTCAGACCCAGAATGACCTCACTCCGCCATGTCAAGCCACGCCCCCCTGGCTCCTGAGTTTTAACTCTGGAGTTTGTCTCCTTGTCTTTCTCCTCCTTTCTCTTTATGCTTAAGAGTAGAAGAAACAGGCTGAAAAAGGAGGTAAAAATATCCTTAGTTAACATCCCTGCTGTCACTAAAAGGTTATCAAGCACAATCCGGCCGCATAAATAACGGAAAAATACGTCTCACTTTCTTCTTATGAGGCATGTTGATACTGTGCCGCGCTCCCTGCTGGCTGTCCGCAAGCCTGCTGCACTGCCGCTGCCTGGACCCAAACCAAAGGGAACCGCTGCCTACTGGACCTTCTCTTTCGCCCAGAAACCTTCTCTGACCTCGAAGTAGGTGGATGGAGTTGAAGGACCAGCTCGGCTGCCCCCACTGGCTTCTGCGCACACGGCCTCAACCATTGTGACCCGGAAGTACCAGCTGCTGTCCCTGCCCCCAACTGGCTCCTTCACTGCTGCAGCCAGGTACCACCAAGCCCGACCAGCCCAGGGTGGGTGAGCACAAGCCCCCCCTCCCCCCGGAAAACTCCTAGAGTAAAAAACAAAAAGAATAATGAACAAAACAAGAAGTCTGTTTCCTAGCCATTCCCTGGAGAGCAAACACAATACTGAGGAAGGGGTGGACTTTTAAACTTTGTCTTTCCTCTTTAGGGGGAGGAACCATCGCTCAAGTGGCCGTCCTGAAAGGCGAAGAAAGAAAAGCGAAATGTGAGCCCTGTACACACAGAACACTGCTGCTGGGCATGTGTAGAGGTCCCTCACCTCAGCAGCAGCCATAGCAGCATTGTTCTGTGTGTGTGGGACTTGTCTCTTTTATGGAAGCAGTGAAAACTGCTTCCAAAAAAAAAATATATGTTAACATAAGAAATAAATCTAGATTAGCCCATGACCTTGAGTTCATCATTTTTTGCACAAAAAAATACACCTTCAAAAATGTGCGGACTTTTTAGAGCACATGTAAAGCCATGATATAAAACTTCAAGCTTCCCCTACTTTCTCTGGGGCATAGGTTCCCAACCTGTGGTATATGTACAACTGGTGGTACATGAGATCCTATCAGGTGCTGACCTGTATTTGCTCCATCTGCTCTATCGGCCTCCTACACTTGGGCTTCCTTGTTCTGGCTGGTGGGTTGGTATGGCCTTTATAGGGCTATTGAAAATAATGGGGGCCTTCATACTCGAGGAACTTCGGTGTACAGAGGCACCCGTTGAATCCAATGGAAGCCATCTGTACACAGGCCACACCTACCTGCCCGCCAGAACCAGGAAGCGCAGCCCCTGGCTTTACAAACCAGGACTGCTATAGCAGCAGTGATCTGTGCGCATCTATTCGAAGTATACAGCACGTCCTGTTCTAGAAGATATTCCTTACACTTGGGATATACTCCAGTAGATGGCGCTGGACTGCAGAGACAGAAAAGTGACTCCTCCCGGCCCCATATATACCAGGGACCTCCCACAAATTCCCCAGATCTTCTCTGCAGTCTGGGCTGCGATGACTAGAAGATGTCTCTCTCTACTCGCAGGTGAGCGGGGCTATTAGCCTGTGGCCCTGTAGGACTATTCCCACCCGTTTCCTTCTACTGCCTCCCAGCTCAGGCTGCTGTGGTTCGGGTGAAGGTAGGCAGCACCGCTGTCAGGTGCTAAGGAGCGCTGCTCCAACCGCAGTCCCCCACCAAAGGGTAGGCGGTATAGGCCCATGGTGAGCCTTATGGGATGCCCCTCCCGCATTATTGCCCCTCGCCCCCTGTCCCCACAGTTGGCTTCCTTTAGGCTGGCCGTTGCTTCCCCCTCACTCTCCCTTGTAGTTCTCGGGGGGGGGGGGGGGGGGTGCATGTCTTTGCTATATATATTGTGTGTTGTGTTTGATCCCTGTTGAATTGATTGCACTGGTGTCTTTCATCTCAGGCGCTGCTGCGCCATCATTGGCTGGTCTTGTCAGGTGGGCGCGTTTTCGTGCTCTTCGGGAGGGGGTGGGCCTTGCGGATGACGCGTTTTGCATCACTGTCTCCGCGGGCCGCCCCTCGAGGTATATGCGGGCGCCATTTTAATTCTCTGCTGCATGTGCCTGGCATCTTACTATCGCGGCCCGTAAGTGCCCCTGCGGGCTGATTTATTTATGTACATATCTGTATTGTATATCGCTTATGGGATCTTTTGCTTATGTCTTGCTGGCAGGTCAAACTTTGGGGTTTCTCCCGGTCCTATCCCCTCTATTTAGTGTTAACTCTTATTGGAGGGCTATTACATACCATTACTCCCACTTCCCTAGCGGGTTATTGGGTCATCCCGGGTTGCTTTTATTAGCGTCAATCCCTATTGGCCTGTTGTGCCGTGATAATCACCATATGGAGGCTTCTCAGGATAATGTGCTCGGGGTTCCTTCGGGACAAGCCCGGCTGTGTGTGGCGTGTGGGGTAACCCCTATAAGTGATGTCAGGGTGTGTGTGCCCTGCGCCCAGCAGGTACTTGCCCTGCAGTCTGGTTTACCTGCGGCTGGGCCTAGTGCTTTGCCCCCTCTGGCTTCGCCTACCCCCCCACGCTTACACCTGACTCCCAGTGAGGTGCATACCAGTGGGGAGTCTCAACCTGATTTGGCTGCCAGGGTAGCCAGCATTGAAAGGCATATTGCTGGTTCTGGTCCGCGTAAGGCTCCTGCTAAGCGACGGCATCTGGCACCCGGTGTTACTCTTTCCTATGGAAGCTGAAGAGTTTTTTGATATTACTGGTTATACCCCCCTGGAAGAAGGGGAATTATTCTCTGATTCAGAATCATCGGACGATCAGCCTAGGGGTTATGCTGAGTCTGGATCTGACCCATGGGCTTCAGATGATACTGACAGACTTTTGGCTCAAATTTTTGAAGTACTCTGTATCTCTCCTGTTTAATACTGTTAAGCCACGTTTGGAGTTTCCTGAACAAACTCACTTTAATAATCTGATTCTCAAGGAGTGGGAACAGCCTAGCCGGCTTTCCGGGGTACCAAAGAGTTGGGATAAGAGGTATCCCTTTCCTGCTGAGATTGTTAAACGTTGGTCATGTCCTCCAGAGGTGGATGCACCAGTTCTGGGGTTGTCTAACACATCTGTCATGCATTCCCCTGACACTACTACATTCAGAGATGGGGAAGACAGGTGCATGGATCAGCTGGCTAGCCATGCCTTTGCCTGTGTTGGGACCGCGCTCCGTCCGGTCTGTGCCTCTGCTATCACGGCTGTTGCTATTAAAAGCCTGCTCAGGGGCCTCTGATGATGCTGGTAGTGAAGAGTATAGAGCTCTTCTGCATTGTGAGGAATTTGTTGCATATGTTCTCTCCGCCCTGGATGATACCATCAGAATGTGTGGTAGAGCATCTGCCTTGTTGGTGGTGATACGCCGCTCGGTCTGGTTGTGCCAGTGGGCAGCTGACAATGCTGCCAAAAAGGCCCTTGAAGGAAAGGGACAAAGGCCATTATTCCAATCTTTTCATTGTGCCCAAAAAGGATGGGTCCATCAAACCTATCCTGGATTTAAAGCTCCTCAACAAGTTTGACAGATTCAGACACTTTCGCATGGCGCTCAGCTGTGACCTTTTTACGCCCAGAGGACTTCTGTAGACATCAAGGATGCTTACCTTCACGTTCCTATCTTTCCAGGTCATCAGAGGTTCCTTAGGTTTGCTCTGGAGGATCAGCACTACCAATTTGCGGCCTTGCCCTTCGGCCTCACCTCTGCCCCCAGGGTATTCACCAAGGTGCTGGCAGGAGTGATGGCCCTGCTGAGATCTCAGGGCATTCGCATTCTCCCCTACCTGGACGACATGCTTATCGCTTCTCAATCCTTCCATCAGGCAGAGCTGGACACTCAGAGGGTGGTGTCCACACTGGAGTCATTCGGCTGGGTGATCAATCAACCCAAATCTTCCCTGTCTCCTTCCATGGTGAAGTATTTTCTGGGCATGATTCTGGATTCAGCTCGGGTCAAGATCTTTCTTCCTCAGCAGAAGGTGGAGGTCCTTCAAGAGAAAGTTCAGCTCCTGCTGTCTTGTCCCCATCCATCCATCAGGCAGGGAATGCAGCTGGTGGGCCTTATGGTGTCCTGCTTCGAGGCGGTCCCATATGCTATAGATTCCCGGGCCGATCAGGGGTGGGTGTTGGTCCACTTTAAGGTGGTCTTTTTTGTGGCTATCACTTCTGTTAGGCGTGTTTCTGAGTTGCCGGTGCTTTCCATCAAGCCTCCTTATTTTGAGAGACACCAGGACAAGGTGGTGTTTCGTTTTAAGCCAGATTTTCTGCCTAAGGTTGTTACTGCATTTCATCTCAATCAGGACATTGCTTTGCCTTCTCTGTGTCCTAATCCCAGTAACCCTAAGGAAAGGGTTTTGCATTGTTTGGACGTAGTCAGAACTCTGAAGTTCTATTTGGTGGCTATTGAATCTTTCAGGAAGACTGATGCTCTTTTTGTGCTTATGTCTGGACCTAAGAAAGGCCTGGCTCCGGCTAAGTCCACTATTAGCAAGTGGATACGTCAGGCTGTGATACACGCCTACTCTGCTAAGGGGAAGAATCCTCCCTTCCGCCTTACTGCTCATTCTACTCATGCTATTGGTGCCTCTTGGGCTTTTCAGCACCAAGCTTCTGTTGAACAAGTTTGCAAGGCCACTACTTGGTCTTCTGTTCATACTTTTTCTAAGTTTTACAAGGTTGATGTTAGGGCCTCAGCTGATGCTGCTTTTGGCGCAAGGTTCTGCAGGCGGCAGTGGTTTAAACTGTCTGCTGTTACTTTTGGGGATCCCACCCTACCTTACGGACACTGCTATTGGATGTCCCAAGTGTAAGGAATATCTTCTGGAACAGGACGTGCTGTATACTTAGAATAATACAATTCTGTGATTACTCACCTGTAGAATTGGTATTATATGTATACAGCACGTCCTGTTCCACCCCACCCTTGTTATCATTATCTTTAGTTACCTCTTTATGGTGATTGTTCTTATGTTCAAATTTTCATATAATGGTTATAGTTCTCCTGGTTTTCAATACTGGGGATTTTGTGGGAGGTCTTGGGTATATTTGGGGCCGGGAGGAGCCACCTTTCTGTCTCTGCAGTCCAGCGCCATCTACTGGAGTATATCCCAAGTGTAAGGAATATCTTCTGGAACAGGACGTGCTGTATACATATAATACCAATTCTACAGGTGAGTAATCACAGAATTGTATTTTTAGTCAAAGTCAAATTATTTTGGCTGGAGTTGACCATAAGTGAAATACTTAACATATGGCTTTAACATATTCTCACTTCTCTTACAGACCTGAAGCTGCAAATGAATTCTATGATGGGGACCATGACAATGACAAGGAGAGCGACGTTGAGATTTGACTTTTGTTGAAGGCGTCTGACTCCTTAACCTCCGGTTTTATGAACGCTGTTCACAAGAATTCTTGTGAAGATTTTAGGACCACGTTGTTTTTTCTTTTTTTTTTTTTTTTACGTTTTTGTTGATGCTCCTGGAGGACTGTAAGCTGTTGAGGATAACTATGATAGCGGATCACTGGTCACCTCAATTATGGAAGAAATCTGATGGTTTTTTTTGTCTAATTTCACCCAAGCAAAAAACATTTCCATGGATTCCCCCCCACTGTACACAATAATTTACCAAAATGAGGCTTGGCATTTTAACTTCAAAACAAGTTGTATTGTTTTGATAGGAGATCCATTACCATAGACTCTGAAGATAGTTGCAGGACTAGGGGAAGGAAGGTGCTGTACTTGTATCTCTAACTAGAATCCCCAGCGCTGTGGCAGCTCCTCTAATGTGAAAATCTCTGGCCTGGCCATGCTATAGGCATTTCTGTTCTCTTATGATTGGCTAATGTGTGGATTGCAGGAGCTGAAGATGCAGATTACAGAGCACTGATGTTGTGTGTGACAGTATGTTTGTACGTACCTCTACAACCAAGATGTATTTTCAGTGAAGCCTCTCAGACCTACAGCCTAATGCTCTGGCAGCAGTCGAACCCACTACCCCACCAGCCCACTTTCAGAGATTGTGTTTTGTAGAATGATGTATCTGAGGGAAGCATCCTGCCCAGTGTCAGAACCTTTGGCTGCCTGGCACATCCTGTACCTCACAGAGTGCTAATGAGGCCATTAGTGACCATGCAGAGCCTGTGCCTCCTGCCAGCCCATCATAATAAAGCTGACCAGATTTGTGAATGTGAATTGGCCGGGTTGGTGGGCACAGGCTTCACCAAAGGGTGTAGGTATAATGTAAAGTTGACCCACACCCCTACTTAAAGTGGACCTAAAACCATGGTGTCGGGAACAGTCCTGGTCCAAACACAAGCCACCCCCTTCTGCCCTTGAGCTCCAAATTTAAGAAATTATGTTCTCATCTGACAGGGAGCTCTCCATGCAGCCAATCTGCTTAAAGGGACAGTCCAGGTGGAGTGTACAATTGGCCTGCTTTCTGCTCACTTCATCCTGGATGTCAGGTGCCGTGTCTTTCATTTAGTTGTCCACTTTGCCTTTGAGGATAAGCCAGTGAAATCTCACTGCTCATGCATGAAAAAGTCATCCTCATGTTGCGCCAAGTATAATTTATTGAGGGAACCTGCATGAAGAGGTCAGCAGCAGGGAGCAAGTTTCATAGGGTTTATCTGGAATGCATAGCACTTATATGGCACCTGACATCCAGTATGAGGGCAATAGAAAGCGGGTCTAATTTAGCCTTTGCCTGGGCAGTCTCCTTGATTTGGGGAGATTATGGCACCAAGAACAGGATCCTACCTTTTGTATTGTTGCTAAGAAGGGTTTAAAGGGACATTCCTTTCTGCTCCCCCCATGATGGCTGTCAGGGGCTGCATTTTTCATTCAGCCCGCATTTTATTTCTCAATGTAAAGGTCCTATCAGAAGTAAAGTCCCTTAGGGTGCTGAGAATGATCCGGTCATTCAAAGTGCTGGTGAATGAAGGATACATCACCTGAGAGCCAGCATGGACCAAGCAGAAAACAGCTAATTTATCACTGTTCCTGGAATGTCCCTTTTTAAAATAAAAACTGACTGGGACAGGCTTAACTTCAGCACTTAAAACACTTCATTTATCCATTCTTACCTGTTCCAGAGTAGTGTCTCCTTTCTCCAAAAGCTGGAGCTGCTTTCTACAAGAGCATCTAGTCCTCGGGGGCTGTTGCTGTGTCAGGTAAGCCTGTGGAGGGGGTGGCAGGAGGAAAATCTGGAGTGCCTGTATGATGGACAGGTTTCTATAGGTGGATGCAGGTCTGCCCAAAAGGGAATAAAAACAGAGGTCCACACTCAGGCACTTGTTCTGACCATCTGCAAGAAAACTGTTCAATAAAATAATCTGTTGATTTTTAATACTTGTAAACTTTCATTCTGTAAATGCATCTTAAAGTGGAGCCCAAAACAGTTCAGAGTCCTATTATCTAAAGATGTAATGCAATTTAAGCTATCCACTTCTCTTCCATTTCTGTGTGTTTCTTGTGACAGCACAGTGAGCGGAGCTGATTGATGAATTATGCTCGCTCACTGCTGTGGTCGGGGATGGCAACATGACCACTGTGGCCTTCTGGGCTTGCTCAGATTGGGAGCGCCAAGGCACAGTGACTGCTATGAAACCATAATTGTGTGTGGTTGTTGAGAAATAGAATTGAAAAGAGGAGCAACCTTGGGTGACCCTCTGTGCTGCTGTCTTAGAGGTGCCATTGCTTGGACTGTATGTTTTTAAAAGCAGAACAAACCCTGAGATTTTGAATATCACAGGTTTGGATCCTTGCCTCGGGGGCCCCACTATGTTAAACTCCCAGAATTGCCCATAAAAACGTACCTTACCAAACGGCCCATGCCCAGGCTCTTGTCCAATCAGTACCGTATAGCTCTGTATACAGAGCTTGGCAATAGGGGGCAGCCATATCCCCAGTTTCCCTTTAGATGAGAGTGCACTCCTCCCCCAGCCTATCTGAATGGCTGGCTGTGGGGGCGCTCTATAGCCCAAAAGTGCTGGTGATGCGGCCACGGGAGTCAGGGCAAAGGTGAATTTTGTAGTGACCTGGGGGGGTTAACACAGCAGGGAATCCCGATTTGAGATGGCTTATGCTGTTTGTGATGGGGATTAACTTCATGCAGCTGTGGAATTTATTTGTAAATTTTGCGTTCCTGAACTGCATAGGAGCGTCCATCTTGCTGCATGCTCTCTGAAGGCTGCAGTAAAGCTTGGGGTTTTGCTATGAGCAGCCCACACCAAAGCGAGATATATGCCTCAGAAACACAGGGCAGCATCACTGTCAAGCTACACGCACACACTCTGAATCAACAGCTGCTGGATGAAAAGAATGCTGAGTGTGTGAGGGAAGCTATGTAACTAAGCATGGCAATAGAGCGACAGCCACTGAGCATTGAAATACTTCATACTATGTTTTTAGGAGCTTACTGAGCAATGATGAGTCGTTGCAACTGATGGCTTTCTACATCTAACTGGAGGTTAGCGATGACTGCACAGATTTGAAATGATGGACCACCAAACTTAAAAAAAAAAGGGGGGGTACTTTCCTTTTGTCCCACGCGTTAATGGCTATCAGCAACTCCCCTGATTCCCTAGATTGCATCCCACATTGGCCATGTCAAAATTCCATCAACTGGCACTGCGCCGTTTTGCTATCAGTCACAGGGGCGCATCTGCACCCTCTCCATTCACTGTAATAGAGGGTGCGACAAGGCCTAAGAAGCACACTCCATTGTCATAAATAGAGAAGGCGTAGCCACGTCTATGCGACTGATGCTGATGCTGGCACAATCCCAAAATGGAAATGCCAGTGAAAGGAGTTCCAACACTGCCTGGACTAATGCTACTGGGTGAGTTGTTGTCAGAGTAGGACCAATCAGCTGCAGGGAACAAAAGGGGTTTTTGATTTCTAGTTGGCTGGTGAATTCCTTTTAAAATTATTTTTCTTTCAAAGGTTTTTAAAAAAAAAACAGCCTCTTACCGTGCCCAGTGTTCCTCCAGCACTATGTCTCCACTCAGCTAGGCACCGTGAATAAGGACATTTACTTCCGTATCTGTTCCTCCAGCCCTACTCTGCCAATGTGGGCCACCAATACAGCTATTCCAGCCCGCCCCCTGGTATAGATGGCTGAATGGTACTATTCTAAGTATGTCACACACCCCGCTTCAACTTTAATAATTACACTTGGGTTATCCACCTGCATATGGCGATGTTGCAGAGAAGTCTTGAAAAAAACGAGCCCCTCCCGGTCTATAAATACCTGGGACCTCCCACTTATCTCCCAGTGTTCTTCTCTGCAAGGTGGCGACAAGACAGAAGAATGAAGTCTCCTGCTTGCAGGTAGCCGGGATAACACCCCGGTCTATTTCTGGTCTATTTCTGCTCGGCTCTTTTTGATATGCCCCTTGTGAAGCCTCCCAGCCTAGGCTGCTGGGCCGGGCGAGGGTAGACGGCACCCTAAGGTGCCTAGGAGCTTAGCTCCTCCGCTAGACCGCATGGGGTAACGCGGCTATCCAGCCTGGTGATCCGGAGTTAGGTGTTCCCTCACTTCCCCGCTTGGTCCCTTTTCTCCCTACGCTAGGAGGGGAGGGGGGGAAATCTTGTGAGTGCCTTGTGCTTGTATTGTGTCCGTCCATCCGGCTAGGGATGAGATTGGTGGGGTTGATGGTAGCCTACTTCGAGGCAGTTCCTTTTGCTCAGTTTCACACGAGGACGCTTCAGCTTCATCTGTTGGCGTCTTGGGACCGGCGACCGAGGTCGTTGGATCGGCCCTTCCAGATGTCCTCCCGGATTTGGCAGTCTCTTCGGTGCTGCATAGTCTCGGCCAATCTCTTGAGGGGCAGGTCTTTTCTGGCGCCTCTTTGGGAAACTGTTACCACGGACGCCAGTTTGTCGGGATGGGGAGGTTTTTGGAAGGATCTTCGGTTCCGGGGGCGGTGGGGCCCTCAGGAGGCCCACTTTCCCATCAACGTTCTGGAGCTGAGAGCCATCAGGTTGGTTCTGTCTCCCTTGACCCGGCATTTACAGGGTTTGCCGGTTCAGGTTCGGTCAGACAATCGGACGGCGGTTGCTTACATCAATCACCAGGGAGGGACTCGCAGTCAGAGTGCCCTCAGAGAGGTGTCTCTGATCCTAGCCTGGGCGGAGATCCATGTCCCTTGCATCTCGGCAGTGTACATTCCGGGAGTGGAAAACATGGAGGCGGACTTTCTGAGCAGGTGCTCTTCCAGTGGGGGGGGGGGGGAATGGTCTCTCGATCCCAAGGCCTTTGGTCTCTTTGTCTCCGGTGGGGGACACCGGAGGTGCACTTGTTTGCCTCTCGTCACAATTACAAGCTTCCGACATTCGTGTCGCTCTCTCAGGATCCTCTGGCTCTGGCGGTGGATGCCATGTCTCTGAGCTGGGGGGACCTGGGGTTCCTTTATCTGTTCCCTCCGATTCCCATGCTAGGCAAGGTGTTGCGAAAGCTGGCCCTGGAAGGGGTTCCCGCCATTCTCGTGGCTCCAAGGTGGCCAAGGCGGGTGTGGGTCGCAGACATCGTTCGGCTGGCGGTGGATCAGCTCGTTCTGCCTCTTCGGCCGGACCTTCTCACGCAGGGTCATCTGCGTTACCCCAATTTACCAACGCTGGCTTTGACAGCCTGGCTGCTGAATCCTCCGTCTTAACGGAGGAAGGTCTTTCTGACTCCGTTATTCAGACTCTTATTGGCACTAGGAAGAGGTCTTCTTCTACTATCTACTATAGGACTTGGAGATCTTATATTGATTGGTGTGAGGTGGTGTGTAGGGTCTTTTCTGTTTCCAGAATTCTGGATTTTCTACAATTAGGGCTGGACTCTGGTCTCCAGCTGAGTGCCTTGAAAGGGCAGGTTTCTGTCTGTATTTTTTTCAGAAGGCTTTTGCGCTTCATCCTTTGGTTAAGACCTTTTTCCAGGGGGTTACGCATGTGCGACCTCCCAGGAAACCCTTGCTCCCTATTTGGGATTTGAATTTGGTTATCTCTGCTCTTCAGGCTCCTCCCTTTGAGCCCTTGCAGGATATCGCTCTTGCTACCTTGACTCAGAAGGTCGCTGTTCCGGTGGCCATCACCTCTGTTCGGCGTGTCTCGGAGTTAGCGGCCTTGTCGATTCAGGCTCCCTACTTTGAGAGGCATCAGGACAAGGTGGTTTTTCGCTTCAAACCGGACTTTCTTCCTAAGGTGGTTTCTGCCTTTCATCTTAATTGGGACATTGTTCTTCCTTCCTTGTGTCCTATACCTAGGAATGACAAGGAGAGGGTCTTGCGTTGTTTGGACGTGGTACGCTGTGTGAAGTACTATTTGCTTACTACATCTCCTTTTCGTAAGACTGATGCGTTTTTCGTGGTGCCCTGTGGGCCTAGGAAGGGTTTGGCTCCGGCTAAGTCTTCCATTAGTAAATGGATTCGTCAGGCTGTTGTCGGGGCCTAGTCTGCCAAGGGGAAGGTTCCCACTTTTCATATCACTGCTTATTCTACTCGTGCTGTTGGAGCGTCTTGGGCTTTTCAGCACCAGGCTTCTGTTGAACAAGTTTGTAAGGCTGCTACTTGGTCTTCTGCTCGCACCTTTTCCAAATTTTACAAGGTTGATGTGCGGGCTTCAGCGGATGCTGTTTTTGGCCGCAAAGTTCTGCAGACTGCAGTGGTTTGAGTTATGCATTTTTGCCTTGTGGATACCCGCCCTTTGTGGACACTGCTTTTGGATGTCCCAAGTGTAATTATTAAAGTTGAAGCGGGGTGTGTGACATACTTAGAATAATACCATTTTGTGAATACTCACCTGTAAAATGGGTATTATAAGTATGTCACACACCCCGCTTCACCCACCCTTTTTGGTATCCTGGATCTTTATATGGTGAAGCTTTGTTTCCATTTTGAGGGTTACCGTTGGATTGTACCTGGTAGACCGGGAGGGGCTCGTTTTTTTCAAGACTTCTCTGCAACATCGCCACCTGCAGGTGGATAACCCAAGTGTAATTATTAAAGTTGAAGCGGGGTGTGTGACATACTTATAATACCCATTTTACAGGTGAGTATTCACAAAATGGTATTTTCAGAGCCATTCAAGTATCACTAAAAACAGCCTGGGTGAAGAGAATGCCAGTGTCTGAAGCAAAATCTTGGCCTCAGACAGGATAAAACCCAGTCCCCCACCCCCATACTTCCATACCTCTTCCTATCACTCCTGCCAGCCACTGGACCACCAGTGACTAGTGGGGGAGTCACAAGCTTGTAAGCGAGTAATTTCTCCAGCTAATATATAGGGTCGGGCATCCTTCAGTCATATTTCCCCTCCATTGCAGCCCTCAGATGGACAACAGTTCATACAGTGAACTAAGCCCAGAACAGAGAACAAGGCAAAATACTTACCCCCTCTAAGCCAACCGGCAGCCAGCCAAAAATGCTGCCAGGTAAATCTTTAGCCCATTTTTAAACTCGTTTATTTGGCTTTATGAGGACAAGAAACCCAAATCTGGATGTCCAGGGTGAAGGATGATAAAACAGTCATTTCTCTGCCAATCCATTCCTGGCCGTCGGCTTCAGTTACAAATGGGTTAATTCCTATAAACAGCTGGCTGTCTCAGACCAAGCCAGTTTCATTCTTGCAGTTGGAGCAGGACAATTCTGCTTCAGGGGGGAGTGGTCTCTCAGTCAGAGGGTCTTTCAAGCCCTTTGCTTCCATTGGGGTTCTCCGGATGTGGATCTCTTTGCATCCAGACACACTCACAAACTTCCGAGGTTTGTGTCCCTATACCAGGACCCTCTGGCCGTGGCGATAGACGCACTGACTATCTTCTATATGCATTCCCTCCGTTCCCACTCTTGGGTCAAGTCCTAAAGAAGGTAGCTCACGAGGGAGTACCAACCATTCTGGTGGCTTCTTGTGGCCCAAGGAGAAGCTGGTTCTCGGACATAGTAAGGATATCAGCAGGAGATCATTGGCGGCTCCCCAACAACCCAGATCTCCTCACAGAGGGGCCTCATCGGCACCCCGAATTTATGAATGCTGGCTTTGACGGCCTGGCTATTGAAACCCCGATCTTGACAGAGAAGGGTGTGTCGGCCAGGCTAATACATACCATGATCCAAGCCCGAAAGCAGACGTCATCTAAGATTTACTACAGGGTCTGGAGGGCTTTCATCGCCTGGTGTGAGTCCAGGAAGTTTTTTTGCAGAAGATATTCTGTATCCAGAATCCTAGAATTTCTGCAGAATGGCTGGCCTTCAGCTAAGCATGCTAAATGGTCATATATCCGCTTTATCCATCTTCTTACAGAAGCCCATCGACTCATTAAAACCTTTTTTCAGGAAGTCACCCATGTACGCCCGCCACGCAAGCCTATCTTGCTGGTGTGGGACCTAAATTTAGTGTTATCAGCCCTCCAGGGCACTCATTTGAGCCCCTGACGCTCAAGGTCATTTTTCTGGTGTCTATTACGTATGTCAGTACCTCAGATTTCTTGTCAGTCGAGGCCCTTTATTTTAAATTACACAGAGATAAGATGGTCTTCTGTTTTAGGCCGGATTTTTACCCAAGGCGGTTTCCCAGTTTCACCTTAATGAGGAGGTGGTATTGCTATCCTTATGTCCAGTTTCGGCTAATCCGAAGGAGAGGGTCCTTCATTCCTTGGACGTAGTTAGAGCTTTAAGATATTATATCTCTGCTACAGAGTCCTTCTGGGAGTCAGATTTATTGTTTGTCATAGCAGAAGGACCTAGAAAGGGTCTTCCGCCAACTAAATTCACTATCAGCCGTTGGATTAGACAGGCGGTAGTAAGGGCCTATTCTGCCAAAGCAAGAGAACCCCCTTTATTTTTGGTGTGCCACACACCCCGCTTCACTTCTAAATATTCATCACTTAATGGGTTAATCCACCGCCAGGTGACGTAGTGCAGAGAGGAAGTCTTGTAACGAGCCCCCTTCCGGCCTATATATACCTGGTACCTCCCTTCAATCACCAGTATTTTTCTCTCTGCTTGCTGACAAGTCAGAAGATGGAAGTCTGCTGCTTACAGGTAGGCCGGGGTATTCTTACCCCGCCACCCCCCTTTTGGTCTATTTCTGCCCGGTTTGAGTTTGTATACCTTTATGGTGGAATGGAAGCCTCCCAGCCTAAGTGTAGTGGCCCATCTGGAGTAATCTTCAGCTGAATGGCTGTACTGATTGGCGTAGGGGGGGCGGGTCCTGGTAACGCGGCATCGGGGGCGCGGCGCCGACGTCATGCGGCGTTTTGCGGCGGGCCCAGCGTTTACTTCCCTTCAAAGGGAAGAGGTCGCGTGGGCGCGCGGACGCACTTAGTTGTCTGTGCTGTGGCTGCTGGTTGCAGTCCTGCTCTCCGGCTGCTGCCTTCGCTGGGCCAGGTAAGCGGCCCCACCCGTTGGGGCCGTTAAAATGGGGAGTGCATATCTTTTTGTAGTTGGATATGGTGGGGAATCACATTTTATTAAGGGGGCATGATTTTGCTCATATTTAAAGGCACTTTGGTGCCATGCCTGTATATTTCTTATACACATGTGAGGATCTGATTGGGGTTTCTTTTTCCTTACAGATCCCGGGATCCCTGCTTATGGTGGCCCTCCGGCTCTATGTTGCCTGGCTATTTATTGGGATATCTATTAATGCATTTATATATATAGACTATATACTGATATATATATATATATATATATATATATATATATTTATTAAAGGGGACCTTAACTCAAAAAGAAAAAAAAAAAAAAATCCTCCCTTCCGGGACATTACTAATAAAGGGGCATCCCGGGTTGGCTTATGCCTTAAAAGTCCCGAGTATTGCGAATACCATAAATCACCATATGGAGGCTTCCGTAAATTCCGGAAACGGTTCTGCTGAGCCGTTCGGGGATGCGTAGGTTGTGGGGTTCCACTCCCAGCTGATGATGTCTTTATTTGCATCCCTTGTGCAAAACAGACTATTGCGCGCCAGTCCGTTGCTTCGGCTGCGGGCCCATCGCATCCTTCATCATCTCCTACCTCTCCCTCCCTGTTCCGGACCCCGCATGACACTGTCAAAAGTGGGGATTCGCATTCCGAGGCGGCGGCACAGCCCAGCCCCCGGAAAGTAGTGCCCGTTAAAGCAGCGTTAAAGGCCGCTGCAAAACGGAGGCACCTGACTCCGGTACCTTCGGCTCCACAGGACGAGCTATGTGGACCTGTGGAATGGTCTGATGGATCCCCGGACGAGGATGAATTCCCGTCGGAGTCAGATGAGCCTGCAGGTCAGCTTGTGGCTGATGTGATTGGCTATTGGTCAGAAGGGGTTGTTTTTGACACCCCCTCCATTCTGGCTCAAATGTTTGAAATTTTGAGTTTAGATCCACCTGAGGCGGCCGCCCTGCCAAAGGGTCAGTTGTTTAAGGAGCCTCAGCCGCGTTTGGTTTTTCCCAGACAACACCACTTTGAGAGGGTGGTCCTTAAGGAATGGGAACATCCCACGCGGTTATCTGGAATTCCTTCCAGTTGGGAAAAGCGTTATCCTTTTCCGCCAGAATTGGTGAAGCTTTGGTCTGTCCCTCCTGACGTCGATACCCCTGTACTAGGGCTCTCCAGCACGGCTATGGTACAGTCGGCTGAGACCACTGTCCCTAAGGATGGGGAAGATCGTCGGATTGACCAATACGCTCGCCATGGTTTTATTTATTCTGGGTCAGCGTTGCGCCCGGTATGTGCTTCAGCCCTTCTTCTATTGGCAATTAAGTCCTTAATTCAGGGGCTATATGAGGATCTTAATCCCACTTGCAAACAGTTCACTGCGCTTAAGCAGTGTGAATCTTTTGTGTCTTATGTCCTGGCTGCTCAGGACGATGCGCTGGCTATGAGTAGCAAGGCAGCGGCTATGCTGGTGGCTATTCGCAGGTCGGTATGGCTGCATCAGTGGTCAGCGGACGCAGCTTCTAAAAGGGTGCTTACAGCTCTCCCCTTTTTGGGGTTGCGTCTGTTCGGGGAGAAAATTGATTCAGTCGCAAAGGGTGGTAAGATGCCACAACGCAAGAGGCCTCGTGTCCCCTTTGGGGGGGCAGGTTCCAGTAGGCCCTCCTTTCGAGGATTCAGAGCGGGCAGGGGTGCTTCCTTTCCCGCTACCAGAGGTGCAGGTTGGGCTCGGGGGAGGGGCCGTGGCCGGCCCACTCAGTCCTGGGGCACCAAGCCCAAACCTGCTGATAAGCTCACTCAGCAATGAGGGGCTGCCCTCACCCGTGCGGGTGGGGGGACTATTGCGACACTTCTCCCAGGTTTGGAACCAAGTGGTTCCAGGCAGATGAATCCAGGAGGTAGTGTCGGCCAGTTACGACCTGGAATTCGAGTCTCACCCTCCTTCACGGTTCGTTCGGTCTCGGGTGCCCATCGCTCCTTTGGCTACGCAGGGGCTCCTGGCGTCGGTAAGGGATCTATTAGAGATAACGGTCATCCGGCCGGGGCCGCGCTTAGAGATGGGCCTCGTTTTCTACTCCAATCTTTTCGTAGTCCCCGAGAGAGATGGGTCGGTTCATCCCGGCCTGAACTCTCATCAACACAGAGTGTTTCTTCCTTTTGCCCAAATTCACACGAGAACGCTTCAGCTTTTTTTGTTAGCGTTTTGGGACCAGCAACCTCAGTCGCTGGATCAGTCCTTCCAGTTGTCCTCCCGTGTACGGCAGTCCCTCCTGTGGTGGTTGGTCTCGACCAATCTTGTGTAGGGCAGGCCTTTCCTGACCCCCTTTTGGAAAATTGTCACCACGGTCGCCAGTCTGTCGGGATGGGGCAGATTCTGGAAGGAGCTGCAGTTTCAGGGGCAGTGGGGTCCTCAAAGGCCCCACTTACCCATCAATATTCTGAAACTGAGAACCATCCGTCAGGTGCTTGCTCTCCAGACTCAGCACGTTCTGGGCCTTCTGGTCCAGATGTGTTCAGACAATCAAACAGCGGTTGCTTACGTCGGTCTTTAGGGAAGGACTCGCAGTCTGAGTACTCTCAGAGAAGTGTCCCTGATCCGGACCTGGGCAGTGTTCCATGTTCCTTGTCTCTCGGCGGTTTTCATTCCAGAGATGAAGAAACAGGTAGCGGACCGGTTGAGCAAGGGCTCTCCCCGTCTGGAAGAATAGGCTCTCCATCCTCGGGTGGTTCGCTCACTGTGTCTCCAATGGGGGACCCCGGAGGTGGACCTGTTGGCCCCTCATCACTATCACAGGCTCCCGAACTTCGTGTCGCTCTCCCAGGATCCTCTGGCTCTGGCAGTGGACGCCATGTCCCTGAATTGGGGAGTTCTGGGATTTCTATACCTGTTCCCTCCGATGCCCATGCTGGGCAGGGTTCTTCAGAAGTTGGCTCTGGAGAAGGTGTACGCCGTTCTCGTGGCCCCAAGGTGGCCAAGACGAGTGAGGTTCGCAGACATCGTTCGGCTGGCAGTGGACCAGTTCGTTCTGCCTCTTCGGCCCAATCTGCTCACTCAGGGTCAATTGTGTTACCCCAATTTACCAGCGCTGGCTTTGACGGCCTGGCTGCTGAAACCTCCATCCTGAAGGAGGAGGGTCTTTCTGATTCTGTCATTAAGACTCTGATCAGTGCCCGGAAGAGGTCTTCCATCACCTACTATAGGACTTGAAAAGCCTTGGTGTGAGATAAGATCTTTTCCTTGTAGGGTCTTTTCGGTCTCCAGGATTCTGGAATTTTTACAATCAGGGCTGGACTCTGGTCTCCAGCTAAGTACGTTGAAAGGGCAGGTCTCTGCCTTATCTATCTTTTTTCAGAAGCGTGTTGCGCTTAAACCTTTAGTTAAAACTTTTTTCCAGGGGGTTACGCATGTGCGGCCTCCCAGGAAACCATTGCTCCCTGTTTGGGATTTGAATTTGGTTCTTTCTGCTCTTCAGGCTCCTCCTTTTGAGCCTTTGCAAGATATTTATTTGTCTACCCTGACTCAGAAGATTGTCTTCTTGGTAGCGATCACTTCGGTCCGGCGGGTCTCAGAGTTGGCGGCCTTGTCTATCCAGGCGCCTTACTTTGAGAGGCATCAGGATAAAGTGGTCTTTCGGTTCAAGCCAGACTTTCTTCCTAAGGTTGTTTCTGCTTTTCATTTGAACCAAGATATTGTTCTTCCCTCCTTGTGTCCTAATCCTAAGAATGACAAAGAGAGGGTTTTGCATTGTTTGGATGTAGTACGTTGTGTTAAGTACTACTTGATTATCACGTCTCCTTTTCGTAGGACGGATTCCTTTTTTGTTGTGCCCCATGGGCCTAAGAAGGGTTTGGCTCCAGCCAAATCTACTATTAGCAAGTGGATACGTCAGGCCGTTACTCCGGCCGATTCTGCTAAGGGAAGAGTTCCCCCTTTTCGTATCACTGCTCATTCCACTCGCGCTGTTGGGGCGTCTTGGGCATTTCAGCACCAAGCTTCTGTTGAACAGGTTTGTAAGGCCGCCACTTGGTCTTCTGTTCACACTTTTTCTAAGTTTTACAAAGTTGATGTGCGGATGCTGTTTTTGGCCGCAAAGTTCTGCAGACTGCAGTCATTTAAGTTATGCTTCACCTGGCCTTGAGATGCCCTTCCCTTGTGGACACTGCTTTTGGATGTCCCATTAAGTGATGAATATTTAGAAGTGAAACGGGGTGTGTGGCACACCAAGAATAATACCATTTTGTGAGTACTCACCTGAAAAATGGATATTGTTGGTGTGCCACACACCCCGCTTCACACCCACCCTTTTCGGTATTACCGAAGCTTTTATATGGTGAAGCCCTTTTTTATTTATATCAAAATTGATTTTGAGGTTACCGGTGGAATACTGGTACCTTGTCTTTCTGCTTTTTAATATACTGGTGATTGAAGGGAGGTACCAGGTATATATAGGCCGGAAGGGGGCTCGTTACAAGACTTCCTCTCTGCACTACGTCACCTGGCGGTGGATTAACCCATTAAGTGGTGAATATTTAGAAGTGAAGCGGGGTGTGTGGCACACCAACAATATCCATTTTTCAGGTGAGTACTCACAAAATGGTATTTTGGGTCACAGCTCATTCCACTAGGGCCATTGTTGCTTCATGGGCTTTTCAGCATCAGGCTTCGGTGAAACAAGTAAGTAAGGTCGCCACTTGGTCTTTGGTTCATACATTTACCAAATTTCACAAAGTAGATGTCAGGGCCTCGGCAGATGCTGTTTTTTGTAGGAAGATCCTACAGACGGTAGTGAAATGAACTACCTGCTGCTATCTTCGTTCATGGCCCCGTCAATATGTAGGCACTGCTTTTGGAAGTCCCGTTCGTGACTGAAACTGGAGACCTCGAATGGATTGGGAGAGAAAACACAATTCTGTAAAACTCACCTGCAGAATTGTTTCCTCTACTACATCCATTCCAGGCCGTGGAAGTCCCGTTCGTGACTGAAACTGGCGACCTGGAATGGATTGGGAGAGAAAACACAATTCTGTAAAACTCACCTGTAGAATTGTTTCCTCTACTACATCCATTCCAGGCCGTCAGACCCTCCCTGTTTCTGGGTTATAATTTTACTCCTTAGATGCCTTGGTGTAATTGTATATATGTAAATCGTTTTTAGCATGGGGAAAAAGAAAAGAAGCGGAGATCGGTGTGGTTGTAACATTGTCTCCTATACATAATAGGCCTTAGCCTCCCGGTAGGTGATTCTACTGCTTTTTTAATTACTGGCTTGGTCTGAGGCAACCGGATGTTTATAGGGCTGGGAGCCACATCTTTTTATCTTGTAGTCCACGCCCTCTGGGCAGAAATTAACCCGTTCGTGACTGAAGCTGACGGCCTGGGATGGATGTAGTAAAACAATTCTACAGGTGAGTGTCACACAATTGTGTTTTTGACTTTAGATCAACTTCCTATTTAACTAGGTTCAAAAATCAGAGCTATGTTGAGTGGTAATGAGTTTACCTTAGGCTACTCTATGTGCTCTCTCACTCGAAACACGGCACAAGGAAAAAGGTTAGAAATTGCATCTCTAGTGAGTATAACAGATAACCCACATCTCTCAAGTGATCGCTTCCAGTGATGAAGAAAGATGACACATGCAACCTTGCTGTGAAGATTTTTATTTTGTTTTTGAATGTTTTTGTTCATCTGTTGCAGGTTTAAGCAATCCTATGCCCTCTCAGCTAAAAGCTATAGCTAATTCCCTGCCTACTGTGCATGTTCCATTCTAAGCTTGTTTCTAAGCATACATGTAGCTCCCACAACAATCAAACAGTCAACCTCAGTCCTGAGGTCACCTCATGCAGTCTTACAATAGTGTGCTTGCTTCTGCATTGTCACAGTGGACAGATGTTGTCCATGTTTAGAGGGTATAAAATGTATTTTAACCAGACCAAAAGGCTTGCACAATTGAAAATGCCCTTGTCCTGTCCCATCTGCTTGCATGATCGTGAATCATTGTGGCCACTTACATTTTCTCCACACACTCAAACACTGCCTCACTGATTTTTCTCCTAGACTCGACCATGTTGAAGCATCCCAGCGACTTTCTCAGCTTCCTAGCTGGGCTGCTGCCTGCAGTTAACTGCGTTCTGTAAAAAACACAGAGCTCCTTCAAAGTTTTCAAGTGCAGCTAACACTCATTATAAGTATAGCATCCCAAAGTGCATAGCTCGAGTTAGGTGTCTTCAACCCGTCACCGGATGAAATAAACTCTTACCGGACCAAGCAGATTCGATGGCATATAAAATAGTCAGATAATCTCAGATATACATGCTCCAGCTGGTATTGGCCAAGAGCCCAAATGACGCTGTTCCTTTAACAACTCCAATATATCACTCAGTAGAGACGTAATGGGAATGTGTCCCAACAGGCATGAAAAAAACACAAATAGAGCGCACTAGTGCAATATCATAAAAAACAATTTAATAAGGTAAGATAAAATAATGCACTCACAAACAATCCATAAACAATAGCGCTTCAATAAAAGTCTCTCTCACCGCACCAACCATCCTGGGCAGCCTCCGCAGCGCTTTAATAAAAAAGTGTTATTTGCAACATCCGAATGGTGGGGGTGATTCTCCAAAATGTCCTAACGCGTTTCACCGACTTGCGGCTTGAACACGGGTTGAACTGACTTCACCCACAATGCACAGCAGCAGGAAACCCAGCAGCAGTTCCTACCTGCAGCTCCATAGGGTGCCATTTTGGTGGTAAAATTGACTGTGGCAGGGATTACAAAAAGGTAAATAAATTGTGCAGCAATCTGAATTGCTCTGGGGAGGGATGCATATGAACACTTACTTGTTAAGGTGTTGTTCTGGATTCACGCTGGTTCTTATAGCCATAACAGTTTCTTTGTTGATATGGGTGTTCCTGCCAAGGTTTGGTGGAACTGCTTTGGGTGCTGTGCTTTGTCCTTGATGATTTTATACAGATAATTAACTTTGGAAAACAGTACTGAGCCTCTTTTGCTTGGTGTTTCTAGTGTTCTCTCTCCACCCCCACCTGAATTGGCCTTTTGTTGCTGCTTGCTATAGCTGAGGCTGATAATCTGTCCCTTTTTTTATTCAAGCATCAATCTCCCGCAAACAACTCAGTATTGTGTCTCCAAAGGTATATTATCACAGTAAGTTAAATATACAGTACACTGAACCAATATGCTATGCAGCCATTAGTTACATTAATACTGTCAGAAGTCCATAATACATAAATAAGATTAATTATAGCACAGTAAATATTAAATCAATAATAACAAAGGTGTATCCAATATATAAAGTGCAAGTGCCTATCACAGTACAAACACAATTTAACAAAGAGATTACTTTCTATCACTACCTACAAAACCTTATTATACATAAAGAGAAAAAAAGAGAGAACAATGAAATAAGTGAAAATGGAGGTGTGGCGAAATAGCAGAAATACTTTGTGGTTTCTCACTTACCTGAGTGGTTAGAGGTCCTAGGGGTCACATCCCCTTTCTGCTGTCAGTCTCTGATAGACAGAAATGATTACACTTCCATCATGCTTAGCACCTGGAGGCTATTTTCAGTTGGTACAACAGACATTCCTTGGAACCTTGTGATGCCTTGGGTCTGGAAGCTGGCGCTCCAATGGACATGTGCCATCAATATTTTGCATTGAAACATCTCTTAAAATCTAGGGTTATAGATTCTGCTATCAAGACCTACTTTCAAGGTGCCTCAGCCTAAACTCCATGTTTTGAAAACAGTGGTGGCTACCTTTGTGCGACTGGGTTCAGTACTTCTTTGGGTGGTCTCCTGAAAAGAGGCTTCCTCTCGGCATTTACCTCCTTGAGGGGAGTCCCTGACTAGGAACCTTGTTGATCTCCTGGCATTATGGGAAAGTAACCTGCTGCAGACTGGGCTGTCTGGGGCCCACCCCATACTTATATGCAAGTATCACTGACTTATATTCAGGGTGAAGGCACAGAAACTTTATGCCAGACTGTATTATTGTTTATTTATATAGCACCATCATCTTTGATAGCGCTTTACAAGATATAATTACAGACAAGGTAAAACATATAGTACAGGGACGAAAACAAACTAGATGCTACATGGTTCAAACTAAATGTTGTGTGCGCAGGAAACAATAGGAAAGAGAGTCCTGCCCTTGCAAGCTTAGTCTAAAGGATGGCGGTGGGGTCACAAGTGGTAGAGCTTGAGTTAGATGGTTTGTGTCGGTGAAGGTTATAGGAGTTTCTTAAACCAGGTTATATGCTTGTCTGAAGAGGTGAGTTTTAAGGGCACTTTTGAAGGCTTGGAGCGTTGGAGAGTGACCAATTGGGCGGGGTAGTGCATTCTAGAGAAGTCTTGAAGGCAGGAGTGCAAGAAGGTGAACAAGGAGGAGGACAGAAGAATGCCAGGGTCTGTCTGGATAGAGCTTTGTAGGTTAGTATTAGAAGTTTGAACTAAACTCTCTGAGAGACAGGTAACTAGTGGAGGGATTGACACAGATGAGCAGCACAGGAGAAGTGAGGGAGAGATAGATGAGGCGAGCAGCAAAGTTCAGAATAGATTGGAGGGGAGCCAGTCTGTTGGCAAACCACAGAGGAGGGTGTTGCAGTATCAAGTCGGGATATGGCCAGGGCGTGCACTAGCATTTTAGTGGTATCAGGTGAGAAAAAGTGACAGATGCGGAAGATGTTTTTAAGTGGAGACAACAGGAAGTGGCTGGGGAGTGAATGTGAGGTGTGAATGAGAGAGAGGAGTACAGAATGACGCCCAGGCACCGAGTTTGATGAGTTGCAGTTATTGAGGAGTTTAGTTACAGAAATTGTGGTGTTAGAGAGGGGAGGGGATTGAGATGGTGGGAAAAGGACCAGTTCGGTTTTGTCCATGTTCAGTTTAAGGGAGCGAGCTGACATAAAGGAAGATGGTGGTTAGACAGCTAGGAAGGTGGGAGAGGAGGAAAGAGAGATTTGGGCCAGAGAGGTAGATCTGAGTGTCACCTGCATAAAAGTGATATGGGAAGCCCAGCAAGGTTAGTAGTTGGCCAAGACTGTAAGTATATATTGAAAACAGTAGGTGTCCTAGGACTGAGCCTTTGGTACACCAACAGACTGACAGAGAGAGGAAATGGTGTTTGAGTAAGATACATTAAATATGCGATCAGAGAGATAGAAGGAGAGCCAAGTGTAAGAGAAGAAACAATACTGAGAAGCAGAGCATAGTCGACCGTGTCAAAAGCAGAGGATAGGTCGAGAAGAATGAGAACGGAGTAGTGGCCCTTGGATTTTGCAGTTAGTAGATCATTGGTGACTTTGGAGAGTGCAGTTTTGGTGGAGTCACTTGAGCGGAAACCAGACTGAAGGGGATCTAGGAGGAAGATTATAGGCAGGTAGTGAGCTTGTTTTGAGTGGACATGCTGTTCAAGAAGCTTGGGTGAAAAAGGGAGCAGCGAGATTGGGCAGTAACTGGAGAGGACAGAGGGGTCCAGAGAGGGTTTTTAATGAGCGGAGTTATAACAGCTTGCCTGTAGGAGGAGGGAAAGATACCAGGTTGAATAGAGATGTTAAGGCTGGAAACAGTTGAGAGATAAGGTGGGATGGAATGGGAGAAAGGGAGCAGGTGGTCAGGTGGGCCTTTGAGACCAGAGAGGAGAGACCTTGTGCAGTTTACTGAGTGAAATTGAATGTTAATGAGTGAGGCATGGGAGAGGTTGGAAGGAGAGAGGCATTGTCAGGGGTGAAGCCACTTCGAATCATGTCTATTTTATATTTAAAGAATATGGCAGTGGACTAGGTAAGGAAAGTGTTAAATAACTGTTTTGGATTCTCGGCCTGTGCTGATATCAGTGATAAGAAATATTGCTGTTTAACAGATGGAAGGGCAGTCCTGGGTTCCTGAAGGATTTTTTGTATAACAGAAAGTCCCCCTTGGTTTTGGATTTCCCTCCAAACTCAAGAATGCCATTTCAATTTTGCATTGTTAGTATTAAGCCAGGGTCGTTTTTTTTTTCAGGCCGAGGGTGGCTATAGTTAAGAGGAGCAACAGAGTCAAGGCCAGAGGTTAGTGTATTACGGTAGTGTAAGACTGCAGTGTCTACATTGGTGAATGAGGGCATGGTGTGAAGGGGAGAGAGATTGAAGGTTAGGTTTCTGAGGTTCCTGCGCAGAATAGTAGGTTTGTGTGCAGAGGGGGTAGTGGTGAGGGAAGAGAGTGTTAGGAGGTTGTGATCACAGAGGGGAATTGGGAATGAAGAGAGACTGGATACAGTCTTGGGGTGTGGCTGAACTGTAAGCCCCCATAGGAGAGGGCAGAGGTTGCGGCTGTATCAGAGGGAGGGAGCCAGGTTTCAGTAAAGGCCATGAAGGTGAAGAGGTTGGTAATAAACAGGTCATGGATGTATGCAAGTTTGTTGCACACTGAATGTGCGTTCCATAGTGTACAGGTGACAGTGGTACGGGGTATGTGAGGAGGGGGCCAACTGAGATTAGCTAGGTTCCGGGTGTTTGATACAGGTTTGATGAGGGTGAAGGTTGGGAGTCACAGGGGAGCAAGGAGGTGAAGGAAATGGACCTGGGTTTTGACAAATGTCACCAGTGGCAAGTAGGACCAGAGAAAGGGAGAGGAGGTGGGATTTTAAATTGGCAGAGCATGTTTTGTGGGTGCATGGAGAAAGGGAGAGCAGTTTAACCAGCGAGATAAACTGGTGTGAGGACAGATAGGGGGATGAGAGCAGTGATGGAGCGATATAGATAGACTTACTGGGTGCAGGGGGGGGGGGGATGCTGTGAGTTAGAGGAAGCAGGGCTGTGAAATATCAGAAGAGCATTGTATCCTCTGTGTGTGCGCTTGGGATGCCCCAAATAAACTATACATAGTTCAGGTTTTGGTGATGAAGTCCTTCAAAGGAGCCCCTGAGTTCAGGTTCCACTGGAGGATTTCCTGGTAACCCTGGGGGCCAGTCCAATCCTAACCTGCTGTTTTGTGGTCCCAGGGAGGGTCTTTTAGCTGGGCCACTGCAGGATTTGCTTGAATAGATTGATATGGGTGACACCAGCCAATCAGAATAGTTTGCATCACCTGAATTAAACCGGACCTTCACCATTATTTATTGAAAAGCCCAAACCCTTAAAAAATTATTCCCCAGCATCTAAAATTAATATATTTTAAGTTTTTAGACACTTATTATTCTTTCCCCCACTAGGCTTCAACTCTGTCCAGGACTTTAAGATACGGGCGCCACCATCTTGACTCGGAAGCATCACACATACTGAGGAGAGTGGAATAAAGTACAGGGGGCGGGGTTATAGCTGTGCTTTGCTCAGACAGAGCAGAGCTTGGGTCAGGAAAAGTTCAGCAATCCCAGAATGCAGAGAAGCACAGTCAGAAGGCACTTCCTGTTTGCAGGCTGCCTGATGTTCCATGAGCTGCCATCTTGGATGTTTAAAGGCTCATAACATGCAGTAGATGCAGGTAGGATGACTTTTAATGTGAGCAATCTGTATGTACAGGGTGGGGGAAACATATAAGATAGACTCTTATTCAGAGTGAAGGACCACTTTCATGTAGTTCAGGGTGCCTCCGCCTGGCCGCCTCCTCCAGCCATTCAGACAGGGACACAAAATTACCCTAGACCTACCCTAGATTCACATTTTCCTAGCAGAGCTGTATCCAAGGGGTCAGGAAACCACTGTATACAATGTGCAGTCACATCTTACCCAATAGGAAGTGTGTGACGCTGCAGTGTGCATCTGGTTTCTGGTTCCCTATATAACAGGTAAACATTTTCTATATTTGGAGCTCACAGGCAGAAAGAGTAGGTGGGTTGAGGTTCTCGCACACTTGGGTTCGGGGCCACTTTAAGGCCAAACGCTTGACTAAATCTCCCTGCAAGGTCAAAGAAAGCAAGGGGGGAGGGCAGGGGTATAATAAAGGGGGCTAGGGCCCAGGAAGACAGACAGTTCATCACTGTTGCTCCTCCACCTTATTTAGCATATTTGTACTCATTTGGCATCTTTTAGAGAAGGAAGCACAGTTCATCTCTGCTGTTTCAGTCTTTAGATGTCTAGTTGCATCCAACTAAACTAAAAGACAGAAAAGGCCAGTCACGCTCATTTGCACGACTGGAGGAGGGATTCCTTATTAACATCACAAAGTAGATGAAGATACCTTCCAACCATCCCTCATTTAGAGGCACTTTCCCCCTTTCAGTCCATGTCCCCGTCTCTCACTCATATTTGTCGGCTCTGAGCTGTAACATGCAGATCTGTTACAATAATTTGCCTAGTCAATGTCTTTATATTGTTGTAACTGTCAATGAGGGGGTGTGGCTTAAAGCGGTCCTTCACTCTGAATAAGAGTCTATCTAATATGTTTCCCACACCCTGAACATACAGATTACTCACATTAAAAATCATCCTACCTGCATCTACTGCATGTTATGAGCCTTTAAATATCCAAGGTGGCGGCTCATGGAACATCAGGCAGCCTGCAAACAGGAAGTGTCTTCTGACTGTGCTGCTCTGCATTCTGGGATTGCTGAACTTTTCCTGACCCCAGCTCTGCTCTGTCTGAGCTAAGCGCAGCTATAACCCCACCCCTGTACTTTATCCACCTCTCCTGAGTCTGCTTCTGAGTCAAGATGGCAGCGCTCGTATCCTAAAGTCCTGAACAGAGTTGCAGCCCAGTGGGGGAAAGAAAAATAAGTGACTAAAAACTTAAAATATATTAACTTTAGATACTGGGGAATGGTTTGGTCTTTTCAATAAATCATGGCGAAGGTCCGGTTTAATTTAACAGACGTTCCCTGAAAAACTGGATGGTATGTTTAATCCCATCACTGGGTATTACAGATGTCACAGGCAACCAGCAGGTGGCAGCGTGGCGCTGTGCAGCGCAGAGGACACGCCCACTTTGCCAGCGCTGAGCTGCTTGTAGAATGGTAGAGTCCTCATGGCTGCTGAATGCCGAGCAGAGGCCGCGGGGTGGCTGTGTGTATAGAGCGAGTAATATACATAGCGCTGGTTACCAGAGACCCACACCCGCACCCATACACAGAGCCAGAGGAGGGCGCTGGTTCCAGACATCACCCCCAGCGTGTGTTTGGTTTCATCCCAACCCGGAAGTGTCTGGAAAGAACTTATTTCAAAGTGGAGTTGTGCCCTTTCTTCCGCCCTCACGTGTGAATGGACTCGCCTGTTGCCGGGCGCCTCATGAATATGCAGCTTGTATGCTAATGAGGCGCGGGCAGCGGGCGCTGCAGGGGAAGAGAGAGAGATAGACAACCGCCGTATCCGGGACACAACCGGGCCCCGCCACCACCAACACCCGGGGGACCCACAGACAGCGCCCGGAGCCCACTGCCAGCCAGGCCCAGCGGATAGGCTACCATGGAGCCGCCAGGCGGAGGAGGGGGGCCCCCGGCTCCGGGGAAGAGCTCCAAAGACAAGAAGAAGATGAAGAACCAGGACGAGGGCGGCGGAGAGAAGTCCAAGAAATTCGTAAGTGGCCAACGCCGCACAACTGTGTGTCCCCCCTCACCCACCCAATATAAGGAGCCCCCCACCTAACTGTGTGCCCCCCCTCACCCACCCAATAAAAGGAGCCCCCCACCTAACTGTGTCCCCCCTCACCCACCCAATAAAAGGAGCCCCCCCACCTAACTATGTGCCCCCCCTCACCCACCCAATAAAAGGAGCCCCCCCACCTATGTGCCCCCCCTCACCCACCCAATACCAGGAGCCCCCCAACTGTTTCCCCCCACCTATGTGCCTTCCCTCCACCCACTACCAGGAGCCCCCCCCCCCCAACTTATTACCCCCTCCTAGACCAGGAGCCCCCCAACTGTTTGCCCCCACCTATGTACCCCCCACCCAATACCAGGAGCCCCCCCAACTGTTTGCCCCCTCCTAGACCAGGAGCCCCCCAACTGTTTGCCCCCACCCAATACCAGTAGCCCCCCCAACTGTTTGCCCCCACTTAACTATATGCCCCCCTCCACCCAATTCCAGGAGCCCCCCAACTGTGTGCCCCCCTCCACCCACTACCAGGACCCCCCCCCCCCCAACTGATTACCCCCTCCTAGACCAGGAGCCCCCCGACTGTTTGCCCCCACCTATGTACCTCCACCCAATACCAGGAGCCCCCCCAACTGTTTGCCCCTCCTAGATCAGGAGCCCCCCCAACTGTTTGCCCCTCCTAGATCAGGAGCCCCCCAACTGTTTGCCCCCACCCAACTATGTGCCCCCCACCCAATACCAGGAGCCCCCCCAACTGTTTGCTCCACCTATGTGCCTCCCCACCCAATACCAGGAGCCCCCCCCAACTGTTTGCCCCCACCTATGTGCCCCCCTCTACCCAATACCAGGAGCCCCCCCAACTGTTTGCCATTCCTAGAACCAGGAGCCGCCTACCCAATACCAGGAGCCCCCTCCTAGAACCAGAAGCACTCACCCAACTATGTGCCCCCCCACCCAATACCAGGAGCCCCCCACCTGTTTGCCCCCTCCTAGAACCAGGAGCCCCCACCCATGTGCCCCCCCACCCAATACCAGGACCCCCCACCCGATACCAGGAGCCCCACAACTGTTTGCCCCCCACCAACTATATACCCCTCACCCAACTATGTGCCCCCCACCCAATACCAAGAGTCCCCCCCCATCGGTGTTCCCCTCATCCAGTCCCAGGAAAAGCCCTCACCCAATACAAGGGCACCCCACACCAAACTGTGTGCCCTGCCATACCAGCTCCCCCACTAAATTTTTTTTGACCTCAATATTGGGACCCCCACCCAACTCTGTACCCACCCAGATATGTGTCCCCAGGCAACTTTGTACCACCCCCAGTTATGTGTCCCTGCCATAAGAGAGTTCCACCCAACTTTGTGCCTGCCATACTGTGCCCCCTGCTCTACCATACCTTCACCCAAGTCTATACCCCCTGCCCAATTCCAATACCAGGACCCCACCCGACTATGTGCTCCCTGCCATACTGTACCCTTACCTATTTACCATACCCCGCTTAGTCCAACTTTGTGTCTGCTATACTGGCACCCCCACCCACTCACGGTCTGGTGACTGAAAATTATACCAGGTGACAGGGGGTAATCTCGGGGTGCTGTATAGGGACATCTAGGTGTTGTGTGCTGCCAGCTATACCCAGTGGCAGGCACTGCACCCAAGTATGGCAACAGCCTTACTATGTGACAGGGTGGTGTTGCATGCTTCAAAGTCCTAGCAGGTGACAGGGGGCCGCATGCCTGGGTGCTGTGTAGTGACAACTATAATGTGTGCCAGTGGCTGCCCGCTTAGGTGCTGTGTGCTGACCGCTATATCCAATGACAGGGGCTGACCCCAGGGGTGCTGTGTGCTGACAGCTAAACCCGGTGACAGGGGCCGACCCCTAGTGTGCTATTAGCTTATGGGTGCTGTGTGCTATGTATAAGGTAACAGGAGTCTGTGCCCCAGGGTGCTTCATGTCTGTTTGCTGTTGCTGGTGAGGGCCTGCACTGCAGGGTGCTGAGACTGACGTGGTGACAGGGGTTTTACCTCAGGGTGCTATGTGTGGGACAGTACTGTTTACTATGCACTACTCTTCATGGTGCTGTGTATCTGACAGGTATGTTGGGGGCAGAACCCCAGCGTGCTGTGTGTGACAGGAGTAACTAAGCACAGGGTCGGCACTGCAACATACCATGTGTCTGACAGTTCAGGTTTCTGACACCTTTCTGTGTATAAGTAGAGGTCACCCCATGGTACTGTGCTGATCACTAGTACAGCAGGTAATTGGATTTGCACCTAAGGGTGCTTTATAGACAAAACTTGTGTTCTTATTTTATGTAAAAATGGCTGTTCCTGTACTGCTACTGACTATTACACTAGGGCACTGTTTAACTGTTCAGGACCTTACGATGAGGCCTATACTCAAGGGTACATTGTAGTTTTCTAGTATTAGCTGACATTGGCTAGCACCCAAGGGGAGCACTCTTTATTGTGTATACTTGGCAATGGGGACTGGGCCACTATCAGGACAGTACAGGCAGGGGGTTGGGGGGGGGGGGCGGCGCACCCCCTCGATTGAGTGTTGTCTTCGTTCTCACAATGTGACAGCTGCCCATATGACCTATTTTCAACCAATGAGGTTCAGCATGCCACCATGCATGTCCTGCCAGTGAACCTTAAGGGTGCTTACAGGTCATATAGCTGGCTCAGTGGATGGAGGTTGGACAACCAGATTGCAAAGTGATGTGTGTGTGTTATGAAAGCTGGTCACATGCTGCGTGGAATGTGATGGAGGGATTTTGTTTAGCCACTGATAACTGGGCTTGATGTGTTGTGTAATCTAAAGTTATGGGATCTAATTGTTCTTTCTTTGGTCAGTTGCTGGTTCCCAATAAAACAGTGGTCACAATGGCAAATCCACCTGCTTATCGCCTGCACAGGAGCTGGGCCAGCGTTTCTTCCTCTGCTGTTATCAGCGATGAACTTTAGCAGATGAAAATCAAACCCATCCAATCATATCTCTCAGCTGCCATCCATCGGCTAACTATTGTCCAGTTTCTGGCAACAGACTGTTCTATTCTAGTGCAAACCGGTAGAATGAACATGTGGCGGAGGTTTCTGATATTGTACTGTTGTAAGGCTATTGCCATAGAGGTACTCTTTAAAGTGATTCTAAAGTAGAAAAATCACTTTTTTTTTTGCTGAGCATTGGGCTAAATAAATACTCAGCTTCTTCTGGGTTCCAGCAGCTTCTAAATGCAACAGAGAACAGTATAGGACACTCACATATAGATCAGCATTGAGACCATCATTGATCTTGGTCAAGTATCCAACATCTTTCCATTCCTTCAATTACTCAATCCTTTATCCCCTTTTCCCTTGTTTCTTCCAGATATGTTTTTACCCATCATGGCTCAGTGTTTTGTAGCCTTGGTGCTTTTTAGATTGATATTGCCACTGCTGTGGTTGTCTCTCCAGAACTCATAGACTATTTGTTGAGCCAACTTGTTGGCCTTGATATTTTTCCTGGATGCCCACCTCTTGGCTTTGGAATTGATGGACGGACTTCAATTTGTATTCCACCAACTCTCCCGGCACTCACATGTAGACGTTTAGCAATGTTCTTGGCCGAGATACTGCTATTGATGAGCAGGACGACATTGTTACTCTTTTACTGGGAAATCTTTTTCATGACTGCTCCTCTATGCCAACCAATGATTTTTCACTTGGGAATTAACCTAATAACATACTCAGCAATAAAGGAACATGAGAACAGGTTGTCATTTGTAGTATACAAAAAGAAAAAAGCTTGTTCCACCACCTGGAACAAAATAGAGAAGAATCTCCATAACTAATCGTCTTCTAAGTAGTTTCTAGTCCAATTTATGTATGAGATGATTGTCTTATACAATTATGGCATTTTGGTTGAAGCTGTAGTGAATGGGGAGATATGGAACCTAAAAATCAAATGTTGTTACCCTTTTGCTTGTCCGTGTAAGTGGCCGACACTCTTCAAAAGGTTGAGCACCCCTGCTTTAATAGCATCTAAATCATCTGCTCTAGGAAGGGTGGCTAGAATACAGGAACCTTAACCCAGCCCTTTCTGCCTATACCCTTTTTCTTGTGCTGCTCTGGCCAATACGGACCTGCAAAAAGGATTGACACAACACTGCTGCAGATGGGTATGTCTGCATTGTTAGGGTGCTGGTAGGTAGTGGGTTTGCTTACCACCTTCTCTTTAGGAGAGGGTTTAGGTCTGTTTAATGTTGTGGTGTGTCCAATGTGTTCCCAGAATGTGTTGCTGGAAGGGCTGAGTTTGGCAAAGGATTTTGCTAGTACAATGCGATAGACCTTTACCACTCATTGAATGAACCTTACTAGGAAAACTGTGGCCAGAGTTATGTTTGATGACATGGTGTCCGTTGACCTGACTCATCCTTATCTGTTGCAGCGCTTGGAGCTTTGGTGCACAGTCACTATACCAGAAGCTTGCCTGTGAAGAGATTGGAGGCTGCTGGGTGACGGGAGATATGTCAGTGTGATGTCTGCATGTATGCAGGCAATGCATGTCACTGACGTCAAGAGATTCCACATGCTTTGTCCTGTCAGGGCCTGTATGTGTGGAGCCATGCTGTGCACAGTGAGGAAATATACCATGAATAACACACAAGACAGGAAGTGTTCATGCCAACTGGCTATTATACTATGTGCCCCACTAGAGAACCCCTGTCTCTGTATAAACTGAAATGACCTGTAATAAGTCACCTGATCGGGGGGACCTGACAGGTAGTGTCGGGTTCTTTGGCTTAGTTAAAAGAGCTTGTTAAAAAATGGCCTAATAATAGACATTAACATAAATATGCAAAATGAGAAGAGAAGGGACTGTTCATACATCCTGCATAAAAAAGTCTCTAAGACACTAGAGTCAGTGGTCTCCCTGTCTATGGGGCAGCCCAATTTGGCGGTGTGAACCCTCAAGTTCACCTGTAATCCTACCTTGGACTGTGCATGCTAGGAGCCGCAATAACATCCCTGGCATTTGTCCAGCTGATGCAACTATGTGCATAAGGCCTTTCTGAATGGCTGGCATGAGTACACACAGCCAGTGGGGAAGGGCCGAAGCGATGCCTGACGTTTTCCATTCATTCAGCATTTTATGCTGCACAGTGCATACGAGGAGAGACCACACATGCACTGTGGGATTGTGTAAGAGCTAATAAGAACAGGCGAGTTGGACAGAGTTCAGACAGATTTGGGATGCCTCTGGGATAAGTAAAAAAAAAAATCCTAAAAGGTGTAAAGGTTTCTGGTTTATCTCTCCCTGGTGCATCGGACCTAAAATAAAAAAGGGCCAATCCCCCCCCCCCAATCTGCCCCTTTTTACCTTTTGAATGTTGCTGCTGCCTTGCTAAAATCCTAACCATATTAATTAAATAAGGGGAATTGAAACTTTCCTAATTCTATTAGTAACTAGCACTCTGTTGCTAACTTAGACCCAAGTCCCATATTTGGCCCATTTATGTGGAGGGAGCTACTTATGGTATAAGAGCATGCAAGGTTCCTTCAATCCACTAGCTTTTTGATTTCATAGCCGTGAAACCTGATGCAGCGGCCTAAGGATAACCAGCTCCCACAGCCTATGGAGAACCTTCTTGGACTTTCTGGGATGGACTCTCTGGAATGGGGTTCTTGGAATGATTTTTTTTATCTGCATGATGGTTTGCAAGAAATATGACTATAGACGTGTATTTTGCCACATTTCTGTATGGTATTTATTCCTATTGCCACCAGTAAGGCCCCCCTGAAGAGGCTCTCTGAGGACCTCTGGGGAACTGCTCTTGCATAGATCACACACAGAGGTTCTTTAACAAGCGTGGGAAACTGGAAGAACCGGTTCCAAGGACAAACCTAATCACTAGAGCCTATCTCTGGCTGTCACTTTAATATGTATTTTTGGAATGTGCTGTGCCTTGCAGGACAGGCTTTTTCTCTTTTAGGGATTGGGTGTGATTTCACTTTTGAAGGGAAACTCCAGCTTCCTTAGCATTCACTAGACAAAACAAAAGCAACATCCAGCATTACCCGCTGCTCCTGTCCTAGAGGAATGGACAACGCAATCACTAGAATCACATATTGCGCCATTTATGCAGCGTCAGTAAGGGCATGTGACTATACAAAGAACCAAAATTGAGCTTAAAGCGGAACAAAACCCCTGGATTTTGACTTTCCCGTCTTTTGTTCCATTCCCCGGGGCATCCTGTTCGCAGCCATTGAGAGGCATTTTCCTACATTTACATCTTTTGGCAAACTTGACTAAAATGGGGAGTGTGTGCTTCCACATCCCCGGCCACCTACCTCCCCAGCCTATGACAACAATGAGAGCCGCCTGCCAAACTTTGGCAGTTCAGCAGGCGGCTCTCATTAGATGATATAGCAAGCCAGGAGATCATTTCTGCCTCAGCCAATCGGATGATATAGCAAGCCAACAGGTCGTTTCTGCCTCAGCCAATCGGATGATACGGCAAGCCAGGAAGTCTTCTCTGCCCCAGCCAATCGGATAATCTAGCAAGCCAGGAAGTCTTCTCTGCCCCAGCCAATCTGATGATATAGCAAGCCAGGAAGTCTTCTCTGCCACAGCCAATCTGATGATATAGCAAGCCAGGAAGTCTTCTCTGCCCCAGCCAATCGGATAATCTAGCAAGCCAGGAAGTCTTCTCTGCCCCAGCCAATTTGATGATATAGCAAGCCAGGAAGTCTTCTCTGCCCCAGCCAATCGGATAATCTAGCAAGCCAGGAAGTCTTCTCTGCCCCAGCCAATCTGATGATATAGCAAGCCAGGAAGTCTTCTCTGCCACAGCCAATCTGATGATATAGCAAGCCAGGAAGTCTTCTCTGCCCCAGCCAATCTGATGATATAGCAAGCCAGGAAGTCGTCTCTCTGCCTCAGCCAATCTGATGATATAGCAAGCCAGGAAGTCTTCTCTGCCCCAGCCAATCTGATGATATAGCAAGCCAGGAAGTCTTCTCTGCCCCAGCCAATCGGATAATCTAGCAAGCCAGGAAGTCTTCTCTGCCCCAGCCAATCTGATGATATAGCAAGCCAGGAAGTCTTCTCTGCCACAGCCAATCTGATGATATAGCAAGCCAGGAAGTCTTCTCTGCCCCAGCCAATCTGATGAAATTGCAAGCCGAGTCAGAAAGTCTCTGCTCTGCGTCCTAAACAGTTTTCTCTAGCAATAATGTGTTTACATTAGCAATGTACACCAAAGTGGGGTCACTTTGTAGTAGTGAAAACTGCTTCCATAAAACACACGCTCCTGATGACACCCTGAACCCCATACCAAAGAGACCAATACTCTGTATCCTTTACTGTATCTCGGGATATGTGTAATACTTGTGGTATGAAGTTACAATATACTTTTTATCTGCAAACTACTCATGTGTCCGGTGTGCATTCGATCCGATTCGTATATATGAGGTATTGTCTCTAGAGGTGGTCCTGTGGAGAGGCACCTCGGGTCTGAATAGCACTCATTGGTTATACACATGTATCTTGGTTTGCTGATACCAACCATTTTTTTAATAGTGTTACAGACTTCCCCGTGATACACGCTAAGCCCACGCTAAGCCCTTGTACACCTCTCTGCTCTGTTCCCACTAGACATGGCAGCGCCTGGCCCTTTACGCATAAACGTCTTTTTGTTCTTCCTAATTTGTGTTTACTTTACAAGCTAAATGCGTGTTTGTGTATTTTAATTGTGGTAATAGTTTTGCACTAGGCATCATGGGAATCCATGCAATTTAGAGCCTTAACCCCTTCCGTGCAGTGGTGACGCTGCTGCATGTTAGACATGGGCGACGTTTCAATTAGTGGGGTGGTGCTGCTATATCAGAAGCTGCAGACACGCTCAGCGACTAATGATGGGGTGGAGGGGGGGGTATCCAGTTAGAGAAAGAAGAAAGGGAAATGTGCTCTAGACTATTAGCGTGCCGGGGTAATGTGCCAAGTGTGGCCATGTTTAGAACATAACTGTAATAGGAGCATTTTACTTGTTGATATGCAGTGTGTTCAAAGCTGGCACCATAGCTAAAGCCACTGCAGAGTGGGGAAGGTTTAAAGCTGCTTTGGTGTCTTTTGTTTGCAGTATGTGACTTAGGTTGGGAGATTCAGTCTTTAATGGAAGTTTGTTTATTGGAGGCCTGCTGTGCCCCCTTCTTCATATTGGAATGCTTGTCTACATACATTTAAAGCGGATCTTCACCCTGAATAAAAGCATATCTTATATGTTTCCCACGCCCTGTACATACAGATTGCTCACATTAAAAATCATCCTACCTGCATCTACTGCATGTTACAGGCCTTTAAACATCCAAGATGGAGGCTCATAAAGCATCAAGCTGCCTGCAAACCAGAAGTGTCTACTGACTGTGCCACTCTGCATTCTGGGATTGCTGTCCTTTCCCTGACACCAGCTCTGCTCTGTAACCCAACCCATGTGCTTTATTTCATGCAGAAGGGGATTTATATCTGCAGAGGAAGCAAGCCAGAGTCAGGAAGTCTCTGATATGTACTCAAACACCACTTAGGTGTATTGTTGCAACAGAAAATGGTTTTCTTATATAACACAGTGTTGCAAATAAAAAAGAAAAAAAACACACGCAAGTTCAACACACTGAGCACATCATTTTGGCACACAATAATGGAAACATTTCAAAAGGCCAACAAAACCCTTTAAATCAGATTATAGCATACCTAAACCTCCCCTGGCTACTCTGTGCCAGCAGGTCTGCCAAAGACCCTAACCAACACCCTGCCCTCCACTGCCCGTGACCCCCCCCAATGCAGGGATTGTGATTTGTATGTATGAAGACATTACACTGGACTTGACAGCTTTGTGAGCAGACGCTTGCAGCCCCCCTCTCCCTGTCAGGCTGCTTAGCCCTGTCACGTTTTTCTGGGACAGATTCCACTCGTTATCTCATTGGAACCCTAAAAATGGTCAAATACTAACTTACCTGTCTCTGACTAATTGACTTTAACCTGATTGGCTGCAGTGGTCTCAAGGGGTAGTGTGTTCTACAAGGTGGGATGCTTTTCGATATCTTTAAAGTGGACCAACACCCAGGATTTTGACTATCCTGGGTTTTGGTCCGGTTAGGGGTGCCCCGCTGTGTAAAACCCCCCAGAAAGCCCCCAAAACTCACCTCACCTCACCACGCTCCCACGTAGCCACGGACAAGCGGGTGACAGCGGCGGACAAGACTTATAGATTCCCGGGCCGATCACCCCTGGGTGACAGTCCACTTTAAGCAGCCGGGCAAGCCAAAACAGGATGCCCTGAGCATCCCGTCCAGGCACACACTAACTTCCTCCTACCTTCTCTCACCTGGGAATTGTGTAAAATAAGCATCTCAAAATCTCAGATTATATGTAAATACTTTAATGCCATTTTAAAGAGGAACAACTGACAGGAATTTCACTTTCCAATCTCTTCAATTTCTGGTTTGTGGCTGAGCTGGAAAGTGCATGTTAGGATGCAACTTTGAGTCAGGTGGTTACTCTTCTGTGGTCAGAGGCAGCTGTGGGGGCCACTGTGGCTTGCCACGCTCAAGTACACTGAGAGCACCAATGGACAGAGTACGTTCAACATGCTTTGTTTTTTTTCTCTTTTAATAGAATGAAGAAGAATGAGGTGTGACCGTTTTTTTATTTGTTTTTATAGGGGAGATATGGGAGGGTGGTTAAAGTGAACCAAAAAAAAAAGGATTTTGACTATCCTGGGCTTTGATCCTTTCCCCCGCTGTGTGAAACCCCCCAGTTCGCCTGAAAAACTCACCTCTGCCCGGTCCTACGGCGCATGCGCAGCTGCTCGTCCGATCGGCGCGTTCAAGGCCGCTGACTTCACACCATCTAAGCCGGAGTCTAAGGCCAGCGGCTCTGATCGCGCTGGTTGCCACATCCCTCACTTCCCTCTAACAGGGAGCGTGTTGGCGCCGGCCAATCACAAATGGCTAGCTTGGGCACACGCCCTGCTAGAGGGATATCCGGTATGTGGCAGTGGCTCGCGAATGCGCTGGAGCGGGAAGCAAGGTAAGTGAACTGGGCGACCTGGGGGGGTTCCACACTGTGGGGCATCCCGATTTTGGATGCCCCGATGGGCAATCGCGTTGGGTTTTGATCCACTTTAAAAGTAATATCCCCACAGCCTGGCCAGGGTACAGGCAATAGAATGGAGCAGATCACCCTGTTCATAAGCTGTCACCCCTGGAGCTTTTTTCTGTTGGGGGGTTGAAGTTACCCCTCCTCCCATTATGCAGCTTGTTTATATGGATTATTATTAGGCTTAGTTCATTTTGTGTGGTGTGCGAGAGGCTGGCTGGCTCTGTGACATCCCAGGAATGTGTGAGGTGAGATCTTATTGCTCACTTCTGTCACTGCCCTTCACTCAGGACTGTGGGCTTAGGGTTACAACCTGTTTTGTGGCTCAGCTTCTTATCCCTCAAATATTGGTTACTGCTGACATGGTATTGGGGGCTGATTGCTGTCCTGGTGGGGAACATGGAACTTAGCCTTTCAGGCAGCTCTATCACAGGAAAAATGTGACTTTATCCGGGTTTGGGCAGGGCGCTTATAAATATAAATGAGTAGATTTGGCTATAATCGTTAACTGGCATGCTGCTGCCCAAGCACTAGAAGGAAAGAGATCATTTTTGTGCTTGGACATTCCCTAGAAAGGGAATATATCTGTGACATCACAGGCTTTCCCTTTGCTAGGACTCTAGGAGGTTTGCACTTTCTCTTTCTGTCGGGATGATGCCTCCATAGTCTTTGGAGGAGATTCCCCTGCTGGCCTGTGGCTTGGCTGCTCTCCATGTTGGGTCAGGGCAGTGTGTCTGTTTAGGAGGTAAAGGTCGGCCTATTTGCAGGGACTGGCGGTTTGTTTATCTGCTGCAGGAATTCAGCCGGCCATAAATCACATGAGATATCTGGCCCAGAATATGTCTGCAGTGGTGGCCTCTCCGCTGACCTCCTGTTAGGCAGCATGTTTTCACATTTCACTGCCAGATATAACCTGGTGTGAGGATGTTTCATACTGCGGCTACTTCCCATATATCTGACCTTCCAGCAGGGATGCAAATTAAGTTGCTGAAAAGGAAAAGGAGGGAACACATTTGCACCACGGATGGTCATTAATGCGCCATTATTGACTCCCACAAGATCAGCTGATTGTTCCAGAAAGGAAATCCAACTGCTGCTAAAATAGAAGTCCACCTTGACTTTAAAACAGGAATGTACAGTGTGACAAAACGTCTGCCCGCTATAAACTTCCACGCAGTACAACAATGCTCAATGACCGGCTCAGTCCACATTTAAAGCAGAACAAAACCCAGCAGCGGCCAGCCGCTGGGTTTTCCCCGGGGCATCCCCAGGATGCACCGCGGTGTGAAATCCCCCAGCTGGCCCTTAAATACTCAGCTTTCCCTGTTCCGCTGGTGCATGTGTGGGCTCTCGTCCAATGAGAGCCGTCTGCTATGACTATGTAATTTGGCAGGCGTCTCCCTGTTTACAATGGAGCGTACGCGCTGCTGTATCTCTGGTGTTGTGCATGCACGCACTCGTGCCCCAGCCATTCAGATAGTTAATGAGAGCTGTCTGCCGGAAGACAGAGTCAGAGCAGACAGCTCTCATTGGACGAGAGCCTGTGCATGTGCCGTTGGAGCCTGGACATGTGAGTTTTTTTTTTTCTGGCTTCCTGGGGGATTTAACACAAAGTCGAATTCCCGTGTTTTTTATGCATTTTATGCATTATACTATACAAGAGCGCAGCACGCCCTGATGAAGTGACGTGGTGACGTCACGCAACGCGTCGGCGGTGAGGGGTGTGCTGGTTGGGGACTGTGCTGCTGGCGTGCTGCGGATTTGTAAGATTGATGTTATGTGCTGTGTGTCTGTTTGTCTTTTACTCGGCTGGTCCTATTGATTTAATACGATTAGTAACACGTTTTTGGAGAGGTTTATAGTATTATTGTTAAAGCACTTTGTACTTTATTCACTGGGTTAGTATAGGAATTAGAATTTCCCTATGGGGATAGGGATTTGGTTATTACCCTTTATTATTGGTGATGAATAGTAACTAATATGGTTGGCACTTATTTTATTCTCCTGGTTTTGATATGTATTCTCACATTGTTTAGTGGATTGTATAGCCAGCCTCTTACGGACCTTACTAAATATAATGTTAGTATGCTGTATATATTGAGCTAAGCAGCACCTTACTTCCATCTGTATATATATTGTTTCCTTCCCATCCCTCCTCTTCATTTTGTCCCCCCCCCCTCAATTCATGCATTGTGTCTATGTTTTTTAACTTGTTTTTTATGCATTAAATATAAATATGTTCCACCTGCACACCAGAATTCTCTATGGAGTTTCTTGTCTTTTATTAGATCATCATTTTAGGAAAGACAGAAAATAAAGTAGTATATCTGCCGTGCTGTATAAAGTGGACCAACATCCAGGATTTTGACTATCCTGGGTTTTGGTCCACTTCGGTGGGGCACCCCAATTGGGGGTGCCCCGCTGTGTGAAACCCCCCAGAATGCCCCAAAAACTCACCTCTCCCTGCTCCCACGTGACCACTCTAGCCAATCACAGCGCGCGTCCAAGGCCGCTTGGACGCGCATAGCAGCTCAGCGGCTCTGAGCGCTGGAGGCCGCGTCTCGCGCTTAGCGCGCCGGCCATTCACAAACGACCGGCGCGGGGTGCGCGCCCTGCTAGAGGGAAGCGCGAGACGGGGCTGAGGTAAGGTTTGTGGGCCTCCTGGGGGGTTTCACCCCGCGGGACATCCCGATTTCGGATGCCCCGCGGGGAGGGATCTGATCGGTCCGGAAATCTTATAGATTCCCGGGCCGATCCCCCCTGGGTGTTGGTCCACTTTAAAGTGGACCAAAACCCAAGGAGATCGGCCCAGGAATCTATAAGATTCCTTGGCCGATTGATTTCCTCCCCCCGGGGCATCCAAAATTGGGAAGCCTCACTGCTTGAAACCCTCCAGGTCGCCCATAAACTCACCTTTGCTCCCAGGCCAACTGCGCATGCCTGTTATCCCTCTAGCAGGGTTCTGAGTTTTTACGGGTGCCATGGGGGTTTCACACATGAAGGAAAAAAACAGCAGCTGTCCCTGAAATCTTTTGGATTCCAGACTGGCCACTGCTGGGTTTTGTTCCGCTTTAAAGCGATCCTATACCCAGAGAGGAAGTTTATATTCATGAGTTTATGTTCATGAATGAACCAGTCACTGCAGCAGCAGGGCTGTTGTCTCTGTAGCGATTGGGTGACCTAACTCATTCAATATGCCCTGACGACAACAATCTGAGAAAACCGGAAGATGTTTAGAACACAATATGTCGCTTCTGCTGTTTCATCTGGCTTTGGTGGGGCATGTTAGTTTGAACTTTAAGTCTGCTTTACTGTGTCCCTCCAGGATCGTATACCTATTCCTCTTTGGGATGCCCCATCACACATTCCGATGTGGAAAGCCTGATACGGGGCAAAGATACTTATTATACCTATTTCTGTTTTACCTATCTCTAGCTGCCACATTCCAGCACTATGTGACCTTCACTTGCCATAGGGGTGTCCTAACACTGTGCTGGTGGTCACATAAGTGCTGCTGCCCAGAACCTGACTTCCAGTAACAGTATAAAAGGTATTATCAGGATGCCCCTCACTGCTTAGTTTTAACGTTGCGGGCTCTGAGCTGAATAGGACCTACAGTGCCCCACTTCCACTGTGGAGTTGCAAATACCGACCAGGCAAATTTTTTTTATACCCAAATTGGGTTTAGCTGAGGGGTAGGGGAGATGGCAAATGTGCTACAGGTCCACTTTAAGCCATCTGGAGCTGCTGTACTTTGTATGTACTTTTGCCAGGCAAGAACAAGAGGTTTCCTCCCAAAGCCGTCAGTCTCGGCAGAGACAGGGGCCAGTCTGTTGACTTGCTGTGACATATATATGTGTGTGTGTTTTATGCTGAGCACTGTTTCATTCATGCCGCATCCACTGACATAAGTAACGTCTGGCTGCCTTGTTTGCTCAGCTCTGTTATTACTGATCTTGCCATGTGTTAACAATGTCTATTATGTCTACGAACTGCTGTCTGATTGTTTTCAAAGGACTTTAAAGCAGACCTTCACTTTCTCTGGGTCTGCTTGTGGCACATAACTTCTCTTATGACACCCAGACATTTAAACACCATGGTAAACATATAGGAGAAGATGCTGTTCACATATAGAAGATTCTATAGATGTTCTGAACCTTATAATGGAACTGCCCTCAAACACCTAATGTGGAAAATGCCGTTTGTAGGTTTAGAAATAGGTTTGTTAATTAGATTAAAAACTGGCTGAGGAATCATGAACTTTGGTTAAATGCTGGTTTGGTTAATGCTATTGAGACTTCTGCCCAATTGTAAGCTCTGTACCCTGGGGTCTAGTACTTGGTCCACTATTATATGTTCTTATACTTGCCCAACAAATCAGGGCTGTAATTGCTTTGTGCACACTGCAGGGTGTTTGGGCTGCCTTGCCGGGCCTGTGAGCCCCTATGCCGGGCCCCTGTTTGGACCTCTTCACATGTCCTAGCAGTGGCGTGACACATCAAATTGTTGAAGTCTTCAGGCATCACATGTCTTCAGTCAGTTGTTGAATTATGAAAGAGTGTTTTGTGAGACCTGTAAACTTTGGCATCAGACTTTTGAAGCTATGTGAGCTCCCATGATTCATTCCTCACGGATAGATGGCTCATAAAGTCACTCCGAGCTCTCCACACTTTGCTGTGTCAGGGCTCCTTTGCGGCATCCAATACTCTTATGTTGTGTTGCTGTTTGGAAAGACATTTTTTGGAGGGTATTGAATACTGCTGAATTGTCAATACATTTCCCATCATGAACTTTCTCCGATGTCTCCTGCAAGCAGCATGAATGTAATCTTAAACCAAATTCTGAATAAGCAAAGTGTAGTTAAGGTAGACCTACATCCTAAAGCAGTCATCAGGGAATTGCATCCGATCCTCCTTAAGAGCTTTTTATAATTTTGTAAAAAAATTACAGCATCTGTTTCTTGTACTTTCTTACTGTTACAGTTATTGTGGTGAGCAACAACTTTGGTGTTGGCAATGCCCATTAGTGACCAGAGTTTGGGAACGCAGAGGAGTGGGTTTTCCCCATAATTTGGGCCATTCATACAGCGTTACAAGTGACTAGGTATCCATATTCACAAATGGGGAATCCAGCTATGTTCCCGGTATTGTGGGGGTGTAGGTCCACTCTAAATGTTAAAGTGGACCAACACCCAGGATTTTGACTATCCTGGGTGTTGGTCCACTTAGGTGGGGCACCCCGATCGGGGGTGCCCCGCTGTCTGAAACCCCCCCGATCGCCGCAAAAACTCACCTCTCCCCGCTCCCACGTGACCTCGTCCGGCCAATGACAGCGCTCAGAGCAGCTCTGGTATGCGCGTCCAAAGCCGCTTGGACGCGCATACCAGAGCGCTGTCATTGGCTGCGGCTCTCGCTTCCCTCTAACAGGGAGCGCTCCTGCGCCGGCCATTCACAAAATGGCCGGCGCGGGAGCGCGCCCTGCTAGAGGGAAGCGAGAGACGCGGCCGCGTCTCGCGCATGCGTTGTTGGATCGCAGGTAAGGTGAGGATTGTGGGCCTCCTGGGGGGTTCCTCCCCGCGGGACATCCCGATTTCGGATGCCCCGCGGGGAGGGATCTGATCGGTCCGGGAATCTTATAGATTTCCGGGCCGATCCCCCCTGGGTGTTGGTCCACTTTAAACTAAATCTTCATGGAGCTGATATAACTGAGAGAGACTATAGCTGTTCATTTCCAAGAATTCTGGCCACATACATTGAAGGAACTGGCCAGGCAAAGATCACCAAAGAACACATACCCGTCTTTTGTCCCCTTTCAACTGATATGGTCTAGTCCAGTAGTAAAAAAAATTGTACAGGCTTCCGAGAGTCCTGCAGTATCCGCGATTGACCACTGCCAACCCCACGGCCACCTGCTGCGTCAGTCAGTTACTTTAGCTCTTCCAATATAATATATTTCAATAGAAGGTGCTTGCCAAGGCCTGGCCTGGTCATGAGAAGGCCAGTCATGTTTACTCTGAAGGTTGCCGGTGAGTTGGGATTCTATCTTGGGAACCGCTAAGTTTTATACTACTGGGCTAGACTGGATCCAGCTGCAAAGGCATAAATGTTTTTTTTTTTTTTCTTTTTTGCCTAGACAGGGACTTTAATAGTTTGCTTGTACAAACGTTGGCCAGTTTGACGTACAAGAACTCTATTTAAAGGCCTCTCAAATGGATGAGTTCCTTTAGCCATCATCACATCTGCATTTAAGGGCTGGTTCAGCACCGTTTTGTGAAAAAATACATTTTTTATAATGATTTTTTTTTTCCTTAGTGCAATTCAGCCCAATTTTTAGCTGTGCAAATATTTAGATAGTTCCCACAGCTAAAATTGGTGCTAAATTGCAGTAAGGAAAAATCATTATACATTTTTTTTTTCTATCCAAAAAAGTGAGAAAAATAATTCTCATGGTGCTGAATCAGCCCTATAGTGTTGCTGAGCACACTCCTCCCTGGCTTCCCTTATGAGCCTGCCCACTTGGGAAGGACCACATGTGAACCAAGTTGGATAAAGCCCGGTTGAAGAGGGCAAAAGAACTTAAAGCGGACCTTCACTCTGAATAAGAGCCTATCTTATATGTTTCCCACACCCTGTACATACAGATTGTCCACATTAAAAATCATCCTACCTGCATCTACTGCATGTTATGAGCCTTTAAACATCCAAGATGGCGGCTCATGGGACATCAGGCAGCCTGCAAACAGGAAGTGCCTTGTAACTGTGCTGCTTTGCATTCTGGGACTGCTGACCTTTTCCTGACCCCAGTTCTGCTCTGTCTGAGCAAAGCACAGCTATAACCCGTCCCCTGTACTTAAAGCGGCCCTTCACTCTGAATAAGAGCCTATCTTATATGTTTCCCACACCCTGTACATACAGATTGGCCACATTAAAAATCATCCTACCTGCATCTACTGCATGTTATAAGCCTTTAAACATCCAAGATGGTGGCTTATGGAAGCCGCCATCTTATCAGGCAGCCTGCAAACAGGAAGTGCCTCCTGACTGTGCTGCTCTGCATTCTGGGACTGCTGACCTTTACCTGACCCCAGCTCTGCTCTGTCTGAGCAAAGCACAGCTATAACCCACCCCCCTGTACCTTATCCCACTCTCCTCTCCTCAGTAAGTGTGATGCTTCTGAGTCAAGATGGCGGCGCCCGTATCCTAAATTCCTGAACAGAGTTGCAGCCCAGTGGGGGAAAGAATAATAAGTTAGTGACTAAAAACGTAAAATATAGTAATTTTAGATGCTGAGGAACCGTTTTTTAAGAGTTTGGGCTTTTCATTAAATCACGTTGAAGGTCCGGTTTAATTCCGCTCCCCTATCCTCAGTAAGTGTGATGTTTCTGAGTCAAGATGGCGGCGCCTGTATCCTAAAGTCCTGAACAGAGTTGCAGCCCAGTGGGGGAAAGAATGAGAAGTAAGTGACTAAAAACTTAAAATAGATTATTTTAGATGCTGGGGAATCCTTTTATAAGGGTTTGGGCTTTTCAATAAATCATGGTGAAGGTCCGGTTTAAAGTGGACCAACACCCACCGGTGATCGGCCCGGGAATCACCTCCCTATCTCTCTACCCTCCCGATCTCGGATGTCCCGCGGGGTGAAACCCCCCCAAACACCCCAAACTCCTTACCTCAGTTTCGGCGGCGGCCGGCCACCGCCGCCTCCCTCGCGCCCCTCTAGACGTGCCCGCGCCGGCCGTCTGTGAATGGCCGGCGCGGGCACGCGCGCGTCAAGAGGGACGCGCGGGAGGCGGCGGCGGCGGAGGAGCCGCTTGTCCGCGGCTTGTCCGTCGGCGCGGGGAGAGGTGAGTTCGGGGGGTTTTCACACAGCGGGGCACCCCGATCGGGGGTGCCCCACCGAAGTGGACCAAGACCCAGGATAGTCAAAATCCTGGATGTTGGTCCACTTTAAGAAGGCAGCACCATGCTGAATTAGATCTTTTAGAAGTCCGTGTCCAGCCTAAAAATAAAAAAAACAGATACTCATTCCTTTTCCTCCACAGGCCTCCTGTGCTCTGAAGCATCCTGCCACACCCCTGCTGCTTGATCCAGACACTTTCATGAGGAGGGGGGGCTCACGTCCACCAGTCTGTCTGTCAATGGTGGACGATCACCCAAATAATTTCCGGGCAATTGCACGCTGTGTCTCTCGATCTTCGAATCGGGTATGTTTCCAATGACTTTAGAGCAGGACTCAAACTCAAGGCCCGAGGGCTGGATACGGCCCTCCAACCTTTTTATGTTGCCCTCTGACTGGTGGTGCTAGGCGGTGGCTGCTGGGTGGTGCCACTTCTAGCTGGCCTGGTCACTCGGAGGCCTCGGACATGGGCAGCATGTTTTTGCACTTGTGTGTGTGGCCTTTTTAACATTCTGAGGGAGAAGAAAGTGTCTGCAATTGTCCTGTGTGCAACCATTTCTCATCAAACAACGGGGGGGTTGCCAACTCACTGACACAGCACAGGGTGCCCCAGCTGCTGCCAGGTGGAATGGGAAAAATGATTGTAGTGCACCCCTGGCAAAATATTCTGCATCTGTCATGGCCAGAATAGTTCTGTGGCTATCCTGGGCAAAATAATTCTGCATATGCATATGTCAGTGCCTGTCTGAATCTCTCCTAAGCAAAATAATTCAGTGTCTGTAACCATACATTTGAATTGTTGTGTATTTTGTTTTGTTTGTTATGAACTCGTCCGTTAAAGGCGCCAAAATGGTGACGTGGCGCTTGATGCAAATGAGTTTGACACCCCTGTCTTAGACCATTTGGGCTACTGTGGGGGCAAGAGGTGAGTTTTGTGTGTTTTTTTTATGACCAGTCTCATTTTAAATCCTTTAAACTATGAATGGTAAGTTTTTATAGCCATTAGATGTAAACTATACAAGAGGAACCTAGCATGCAGCTGAATTGTTGTATGGTGTGATATTGAGTGGCGTATTGTTGAGGCTGGTTAGTGCAGCCGTCAGTGGGAAGCAGTAACAGTATCACATGCCGATCATTATATACAATGTGTTCCCCTAAGGAGTGTGTGTGAGCGCGCCGCAGTGGCGTCTGCTTGTTTGCATCCACTGCAGCACTTGGTTATTGTTGCGCAGTCCCCCTGGCATGGATTCTCTGAGCACAGTGTACAAATAGTTACTCGAGGTGAAATGCCAGAGCAGACCTCCTGTCAGAGCAAATTATTGTAATCAGCTGCTTGGTTTGATGAAAATGAATAGGCTGCAATATGGCCTCACACAGGGAATATGGCCTGTCTCTCCCACTCTAATATTAAGCTCCTTTACCGGCGCCGTATATGAGCTGCGGCCATGAAGGGTAACTGGCCTTCGTTTTTCAGTGTTTGAGCCTTGAGCCAATGATCAATGAGATGCCTGTTGACGCTCTTTTGTAAAACAGAGACTCGAAACATAGAAGGTTGATGGTAGAAGGAGACCAATATGGCCCATCTAGTCTGCCTGTATGTGTGTATGCTCTCTCTTATCTTAGGACAGATGTATTCTTATTCCAGACATTCAGCTACCTCTGCTGGAAGTTTGTTCCAAGCATCTACTACTTTTTCAGTATAGTAGTAGTTTCTAATGTTTCTGCTCTTCTTTCCAATTAGCTTCAGGTTGTGCCCCCTTGTTCCATCCTTTGGTTTCTTCTTAAAGCGGACCTTCACTCTAAATAAGAGTCTATCTTATATGTTTCCCACACCCTGTACATACAGATTGCTCACATTAAAAATCATCCTACCTGCATCTACTGCATTTTATAAGCCTTTAAACATCCAAGATGGCGGCTTATGGAAGCTGCCATTTTTGCAGGCAGCCTGCAAACAGGAAGTGCCTGCAAACAGGAAGTGACTGTGCTGCTCTGCATTCTGGGACTGCTGACCTTTCCCTGACCCCAGCTCTGCTCTGTCTGAGCAAAGCACAGCTATAACCCGCCCCCCTGTACCTTATCCCACTCTCCTCTCCTCAGTAAGTGTGATGCTTCTGAGTCAAGATGGCGGCGCCCGTATCCTAAATTCCCGAACAGAGTTGCAGCCCAGTGGGGGAAAGTATAATAAATTAGTGACTAAACATGTAAAATATATTAATTTTAGATGCTGAGGAATTGTTTTTTAAGAGTTTGGGCTTTTCATTAAATCATGGTGAAGGTCCGGTTTAAAAACACTTCCCTTCTGAACCTTTTTCCTTTCACATATGCAAGGGTCTCAATCATGTCTCATCTCTCCCTTCTTTCCTTGAGACTGTACAAGTTAAACCGGACCTTCAGCGTGATTTAATGAAAAGCCCAAACCATTCAAAAACTATTCCCCAGCATCTAAAATTAATATAAGTTTTTAGTCACTTACTTATTGTTGTTTCCCCCACTGGGTTGCAACTCTGTTCAAGACTCTAGGATTTGGACGCCACCATCTGGACTCAGAAGAATCACACAGGAGAGGAGAGTAGGATAAAGTGCAGGGGGCGGGGTTATAGCTGTGCTTTGCACAGACAGTTCAGAGCTGGGTTCAGGGAAAGGACAGCAATCCCAGAATGCAGAGTGACACAGTGAGAAGACACTTTCTGTTTGCAGGCTGCCAGATGCTCCATGGGCCGCCATCTTGGATATTTAAAGGCTCATAACATGCATTAGATGCAGGTAGGATGATTTTTAATGTGAGCAATCCGTATGTACAGGTTGTGGGAAACATAAGATAAGCTCTTATTCGGGGTGAAGGTCCGCTTTAAGTCTATCCTATTAAGTATTAAGTTTAAGACTTTCCTTCATTTTTGTTGCCCGCCTTTGGACTTTATTTCATGTGAATGTCTTTTTGTAGGTAAGATCTCCAGAACCGCACACAGTATTTGGCTGTGGCCTCACCAGGTCTATATACAGTGACATCACAACCTCCCTCTTCCTACTGGTGATGCCTTGAGCTATGCATCAATTCAGTATCAGTTCTTCATACTTCCAGCTTTGACCTGGGAAAGTAACTTATTCATAAGTAGGAACTGCGGTCATCAGAAATGCTTTCATCATTTCTTAAATTACAAGGGTTTGAAGTCTCAGTTTCCACCTGACTTGGAACTTTGAATGAGTCATAAGGTTGGGCTTAATGCAATGGGGTGAAGGTAGTGGGTACATCCTTCTTCCGTGTCCTTTTGTCCCATTTATTGTTCTTTATGCCATTATCTTTATAAATAGTTTGAATAAGCACCTTGGGCTGCTTGGGGTAAAAAAAACCTCACCAGAAGCAGCTTTCTCTCAGTCCAATGCTCAGAAACTTACCAGATTCTGAGAACAGGTTTCCACGCACTTGTTGCTTCCTAAAAATGTTGGGGTTGTTTCTCTTTAATGGGGCAGAAATGATTTTCTAGTTGCTCACAAGTGCTGCTGGATATCCTGCTAAAGATTTACAGATGTCTGTGTTGAAGCCAGAACAACACCTATTTCCTGAGCGCAGAGAGGCATCCCAATTTCCGAAGGCCACCCGCGCATTAACAGCATTAAATAGGAAAAATCGAGGCATGTGAATGGCCGTCGCAGTCATGTGGGTGCCAGCGTCAAGAAGGCCACGTGACCACAGTGGCCAGTCGCAATGTTTGATTTCTCTGGTGGGTATCAGCAATCGGGATGACTTCTGGCACTTTGTGAAAAATGGGTGTTGTTACAGTTTAATTGTAGGTACCACATAGTGACCCTAAAGCCCAACCCCAGGCAAAATGTGACAAAGGCGTTAATCATTTCAGAGCCGCCTATTCTCTCCACGCAAAAATAAAATCTACAGCTAACCCAGGGTTACCAAGACCTTAAAGCGGAACAAAACTTGGGATTTTGACTTTCCCAGGTTTGTTCAGTGCCCCGGGGGTATCCTGATTGAGGATGTGCCGCTGTGTGACACCCTCCCAGTTCACCCAGGTAAACTCATCTCTCCTCAGTCCAGTGGTGCATGTACGGTGTCTCAGCCAATGAGAGACGTTTGCTATGTTTACCACTTTTGGCAAACAGCTCTCATTGGCTATAATGGGGAGTGCCTATGTGAATGGGTGGGGCTCCCCATTGACAACAATGAATCTGAACAAATGTGATTGCATGAGACCCCCCGTATGCACCATTGGACCAGGAAAAGGTGAGTGTGTATGGGCGCCCTGGGGGTTTCACACAGCGGGTCATCCCAAATCGGGATGCCCCAGGGGGAAAAGTGGCCAGCCCTGGAATCTTTTAAATTTCAGGCCGGCTGCTGGTGGGTTTTGCTCTGCTTTGATTTAACCTAATCCACCCCTTACACTCTTGGTGATCCCTGCATTAGAGAGCTATTCGTCTTTTTCCAGTAGAGTGCCATCTTATGGGGGACAGGAAACATCTGTACACATGCACAGCAGCTATAGTTCTTTCAGTGAGGGTCATTCCCTGCAGTTTTCAGCTGTTTCCTGTCCCTGGTCATACAGAGCTATGTTGTAGCCTTTGTGTTTCTAAGCTTCAGATGTACATGTCCACGCTGCACTATTTTAATAGACTTTTGTAAAATGGCCTGACTACTGCTTTTCAGTGTTTTGCGGTATCTTCCTGCTGCTGCCAAATTGCTGTTAGATGTAGCGGAATGTAATTGTTTTACTTGCCTGTAATTATGGTGGGACTCCCTGACCATAAAATCTGTGGCCTGAGCAGACTTTCTGTCATTGCTATACGCCTGACTGCAGAACACACACGCTGCCCTGCTTAGAAGTGTATTGTACAAAGTGGTGACCTGCGTGGACGCGGCTTTGTGTGGTTTGCAGGGAAGGAGAATTGCCTGTCTGTGTTCATCTGACCTTCTAAGACCGTTCTTAACAGTGGCAGTTTGACCCGCTTTTTTCTTTCCATTTTTCCATGACCACCTCCAGATATGCATGTGGGGTCCTCTTGTTGGATGAGGTGGCCATGCCGACCCCATTTGGATTGTGGTTGTGGACAAATAAAAAGGAAAAGGGGCAAACTTCAGGGACCTGCACATGGGATATGCTTCATGTGAGCTCCTTGCTGCCTTATTATTGCCTGGACTGTCCCTTGAAATGTTAAATGGTAACCTCTAGGGGTGTCAGAAAAAATTGATGCTGTCAAATATCACAATATTTCATTAAACAATACTAGTATTGATTCAAAATATGTTCAAATCGATTTTTTCATAAACTATTTATAAGTAACATTTACTCTCGACCACTGGTTGGCAGAGCCTGTTATTCAACAGCTGTGTCCCACCTCCTGCGAGAGTCGTCCTGCATTGTTGTTGTGTATGTGTGAATGTTGTATTGATGTGTAGATTAGGTTTTCCAAAGCTATATTCATTAAAAAAAAATCGCAATATATCGTCTTTGAGACAGAATCGGGATATATCACATCGACATGTGTATCGTGATACATATTGTATCCCCAGATTCTTGTCAATTCACACCCCTAGTAACCTCTACTCTCTTCATGCTGAGTTACAAGCCCTTGTGAACTCGCTCCCTCTTGCTAACCTAGGGGTTTATTTATCAAGGGCTAGCGCCAGGTAGTGTCTGACGAGCGCCAGGTACCGCCAGCTAACGGCGGCTACCGACTCAAGTACGCCCGGCGGCGGTCACAATGACGCATTTATCACGCTAAATGAGGCTAGCGCCGGCGAGAGCGTCAGCTAGCGCGGGATTCATCATGTAGCCGACTGCAACGAACAGCGCCGCTGATAATCCCATCACAGCGACAGGTATGACCTGGCGCTCCCTGGCGTTGTCCAATGCATTTCAATGGAGCAATCTTTAAATAATCTTGTTTTTTTTTTTTTTGTTTTTTTTTAATGTCAAAAATTCTGTGACCACTTCCGCAATGTTAGGATTTTTTTTTAAGTAAAAAAAAAAAAAAAAAAAATTGTGCAGAATTGATATTACAGGTCTGATATTAATGTATTCATATTACAAAATGTTTAGAAAAACTTGTATAATTTTTACATAAAAAAAAATGTTTGTTTGGGGGTTAAAAACTACTTTACACACATCGCCGCCAGCGCTCTGGGGTTTAAACAAGGAATTCACAGCGCGAGAAATTTTTGAGCGTGATTTGTTAATGAATCTGCAGCAAGCCGTTCGCTCTGGCCATTCGCTGTCAGGCGCACCCATACAACGCAGAACCTGTGAAACATCGACCCCAAACCCCGTATTCAACATTAACGCACACCGACTGAGTCGCTGTCAACAAGCAAACCCCGGCCAAGCACAGCGAATACTAGCTGGCGTTGTGAAAATCACGCTACTGGCGCTCATCTGTCGCTACCTGGCGCTATTAATGAATCGGCCTCCTAGTCATTTATGCATGTCATCCCTGTGCTGCTCTCAGACTATGAACATCCCTGACAAAAGTAATTTATTTAAGGGAAAGCTCATTAGATGGGAGTTCAATATGACTTATGAGGAAATACAGAGTTTTGGTAAATGAAAGCTGTAACCCCTGACATTGAACATGGAGCTAGGATTATTATAACCTTTGCCTGGACTGTCCCTTTAATATCTCAGAGGAGTGGGATTGCTCCTAGCCATGCAGAATTCTTTGAAGTGGCTTTTTGTGGTTGTGGATGACCCATTTCTATGCTCCTGAATGTGGAAGAAATCCTCTCAGCCAATTCATGAGGAAAGGCAATGCATTACCTGTGGACACATTCGATAGGAAAAGGTCCTAAACATGCCCTGGTGCCCACATCTACATGCATCTCATTTTTGTGGCTGGTAATAGAGTATGGGGTAGTGTGCTGGGAACAGGGAGTATTATGGATGCAATATGTAATGTGCCCCTTTAGCCATGTCTCAGGGCAGCATTTGAGTGCATGAAGGCCAGTTGCCCACCAGTGGTGTGAAACATGTTAAAGCTGGAGTGGGTCACTTGTAACTCTGAAGAGCTCCTCCTGTCTCAGCTTAGTCATCATTGTGCTCTTTAGTGAGTGGTGACTGAAACAAGAAGAAAAAACAAATCCTTGTAAATACAGCTTTTGATCTCATTCACACAAAACTGCACGTTTGGAGTGTGTATTCCATTTTTCTTTGAGGGTTTGATTACTTCCCCTGTTTCTTTCCCTCAAAGTGCCTGCTTCACAGTCGGCTTCTGCTTCCTAATTTGTATTTATTCAGGCCCCGGGCTGATTGTTGCTTTCAGCGGCAGTGCTTCTATAGCTGTGTGGCACGAGAATGTTGCTTTTTATGTTTTTTTTTTTTTTTTCTTAACCACAGTAGGTCCCCTTTAGAGAAGCTGAGGCAATAGTTTCCTGCGTACATGCAGGAAATGTACTGAAGCTTTCAGGGTGTGTCCGGAAAGAGCAGTGTCATATGTGTTAAAGGACTTGCCTGTCTTGTTCCGGATGTTGCTATGGCAACCAGTAAACTGCATAAATGAGAGATGACAAATCATTAAGTACCTGAGGGCACACCTTCACCTAAAAAGTATAAAAAGAAACAAACAATGCTCAGGATTGGATGGGACAGTGTTTGACCTTTTTATTGGGGATTTGGGATTGGGTAACAATAGTTTCTGCTGCTTAGAAAATCTATTTGTAACCTTCAAAGTTTAATTGTGCTGTGTCAGTTCTGCATGTGAGGTTACCGTTGGACCAGCCCCTATAAAACTATAAGACTGGTTAATGTCTGTCTGTGTTCATATTTCAGTGGATGCATCCGGCCCTGCAGGGACGGTCTGTAGCTGGCCAACCAAGGGGCATATGTATCAGAATATTTAGGCATTCCTGTGTTCCTTCTTATGAGGAATCATTGGAAGCTTTCAAAAATCCATAACGTCGCCAGAGCCAAGTGGCTGTTACTGTGACATTACCCCAGCCTCACTAACGTTGGGCACATGACCAAGCCAATTTACTGAGGCCCGCAAGATGACCACCCCGCTACATGCTGTGATGTTCTAAACCTGCTGTTCTATATAGTGTGAGCGCTATAATCTCTTATTGGGATTCTACTCAAATATCCCATCCTGAGATTGTAGTAAATAATTTCTAAAAGGAAGCTGGGGTGCAGACGTGGGTACACACTGGGGTTGAGCTCACACACTGGGGGAAGCAATGATGGGCTGGGGCTAAGGATACAAGGAGTCTTTAAAGTGGACCAACACCCAGGATTTTGACTATCCTGGGTTTTGGTCCACTTCGGCGGGGCACCCCGATCGGGGGTGCCCCGCTGTGTGAAACCCCCCAGAAACCCCAATAAACTCACCTCTCCCCGCTCCCACGTGACTGCCGGTCCAATCCCCGCCAACGTCCAGGCGGGGAACAGGAACGTCCAAGCGGCTTCCGCCGCCTCCCTCGCGTCACTTTCGGCGCGCGCGCGCCCGTGCCGGCCATTCACAGACGGCCGGCGCGGGGGGCGCGCACGCCTAGAGGGGCGCGAGGGAGGCGGCGGAAGATAAGGTAGGTGATTTGGGGTGTTTGGGGGGGTTTCACCCCGCGGGACATCCCAGTCTCGGATGTCCCGCGGGGTGGGAGGTGATCTGCCCGGGAATCTTATAGATTTCCGGGCCGATCACCTCTCGGTGTTGGTCCACTTTAAGGATACACTCTTGAGGGGCAGAAGTAGGCTGGGGGCACATGCTGGTGGGGGCTGAGGCAGACTGGGGTCACCTGCTAGGGGGCAGAGTGAGGCTCGGGTCACATGCTAGGGGGCAGCGACAGGGGAGCAGTGGTACATGCTTGGGGGGGAGGGAGAGGAAGCGGAAGGCTCACACGCCGGAGTGAAGAGGCAGGCAGGGGTCACACAGCTTCAGAAGCGTAATATTGCATGGGTTTGGCATTGGTGGATATAAACCATCCTTGCACTAGTTTTCTTCTCAGTTTTGGAAGATTTTCATTGCCTTCCAACTTATTTGCAGTCTTGATCTCCTGCATTAGTAGGGGCATGAGGTCTTGGGTTTTCATATGTAAATAATGGTACTCTGTGTTTCATCTGTAGGAAATGAGGGGAAACTGGATATGCTTCAAGGTTCTGTCCCTTGACTGGCTGCAGTTTCCTGCGTCTGTGGATTTGGCACTATATTGGGACCATATGCCACAGTTGGTGGGTATTTGCAGGATCTCACTGCAGACGGCTTCTGTAAGGGGCAGGACCTGTTACAGACCTCTGCTTCTCTCTTTTCAGGGATGTATGATGATGGCGATAGTTCTTTTGTTTGGTGAATGCCGTCATGTGCTGCAGATCTTCCTTTTTAATAATGTATGCTTGTGAAGATTCTAGTTATCAGTTGAAATAGCCTTGCAGCCCTTCCACCTGTCGGCCATTAGCTAATAAAGAGGCTTTGGTAAATCATCCCATTGTTTTTTGCTTTTACTTGAGCCCCTATTGCTTACATTTTTGTTATGCATTATCAGATTATCAGGTGATGGATACCAGGGAGGCCAGGAAACGGATAAGGATCATCTGTGGTTTTATTTGGGGCCTGATAAGTGGCTCTGCAGTAATACTTTAGGCTGAATGCTAGGACAATTGGTCAGTGTATCTTCATTATACATTTAGCAGTTTGTCAAGTTTGCAATTGTGTTCAATCGGACACCACTATAGCCTGATGCATTTCGGTGGGCTTCTGTAAACAGGAAGGAGACTCCCAGGCTGCTAAAGATGGTGTGATGTCATCATTTCAACTTAAACCGGACCTTCAGCGTGATTTAATGAAACGCCCAAACTCATAAAAAACGGTTCCCCAGCATCTAAAATTAATATATTTTACGTTTTTAGTCAGTAACTTATTATTCTTTCCCCCACTGGGCTGCAACTCTGTTCAGGAATTTAGGATATGGGCGCCGCCATCTTGACTCAGAAGCATCACACTTACTGAGGAGAGGAGAATGGAATAAGGTACAGGGGGGGCGGGTTATAGCTGTGCTTTGCTCAGGCAGAGCAGAGCTGGGGTCAGGTAAAGGTCAGCAGTCCCAGAATGCAGAGCAGCACAGTCAGGAGGCACTTCCTGTTTGCAGGCTGCCTGATAAGATGGCGGCTTCCATAAGCCACCATCTTGGATGTTTAAAGGCTCATAACATGCAGTAGATGCAGGTAGGATGATTTTTAATGTGGACAATCTGTATGTACAGGGTGTGGGAAACATATAAGAGAGACTCTTATTCAGAGTGAAGGTCTGCTTTAAAAAGTTGTTCAGGAAAGTCAGGCAAGTCTTGTTTGGATGTAACCACCTTCTCTGTTGGCATTTCTGTGGTTGCCGGTCCAGCGATGGGGGTGAGAGGATGTAATGAGCTCTTCCTGCTTTAGCTTGTCAAGAAAATGACATTCATGACTGATCCTTTAGAACATTTGTGATATAGACCATTTAACCAATTTATATCACTTATGGTTGTATCATTCTTAAGATTTTCTAATTTCAATCTGGAACCTCCATAATCCAATAAACTCTCCCAAATGAAGCAGTGTGATGCTGGAATTTGTGCACTGAGATGATCAGCGCACGCAGGGCAGGCGTAAGCACTGGGCTTAGCAGGGCAGGTGCCAAGGCCCCTGTGGTTAGGGAAGATCCACCTCATATGGTGGTCATGTGACACGCAATGGTGAGCAGGTCATTCCCTCTCCCGAGGCAGCCCCTTTGCAGGACGCCGGGGCATGCAGTAACCGGGACTGGGAATCAGCCAGGGGCAGACTGGCCGTCAGGAGATTTTTTTTTCTTTCTTGTTCTTTCTTTCCTTCTGCCAGTCCTTTTTGTTCTTCTCTTTATCTTTCTGGGTTTTTCCTTCTATTCCCACTTTCTGTATCATTACTTGTATTTTGTCATTTGTTCCTTTTATTCTTTCTTTCATTCATTTCTTCTATTCTCCCTTTCTATGTCGTTCCTTCCATTCTTTCTTTGTTCCTTCTATTAATTCTTTATTTTATTTATTCCTTCTATTCTCACTTTCTGTAACATTGCTTCTATTTTGTCATTCGTTCCTTTTATTCTTTCTTTCTTTCTTTCATTCATTTCTTCTATTCTCCCTTTCCGTGTCGTTCCTTCCATTTTTTCTTTGTTCGTTCTATTAATACTTTCTTTCATTCATTCCTTCTAGTCTCACTTTCTGTGTCATTCTTTCCATTTTGTCATTCCTTCCCTTTATTATTTTTATTTCATTCATTCCTTCTAATCTTTCCTTCTTTGTTCTATTAATCCTTTTTTCTCATGTTCTTTGTTGCTTTCTGACATTTCTTCTTTTCTTTCTTGCTCTTTCTATCCTACTTCCTTTTCGTTCTTTCTTTTCATTTATTACATTCATTTTTTCCCATTCTTTCTTTCCTTTTTAGCTATGGCCGCTATGCCAGGACTGGGGACTGAAACCCCAAACTTCTTAGGAAACTGGTCTTTGCATTTTGACAGGGAAAATTCACATTAAAGGGGAAGTCCGTGAAGAAACCTCAGAACAGACATTAGCACCTGGGTGGCAGGTAAAAGGGTCGCCTCGGGTCTGTTGCCCCTCTCTGTTCTGAGGTCTTTGGGTTATGAAAGCAATCTTTTTCTGTAAAGGTATACTGCAACAAGGGGCAATATCCACCACACCTGCAGCTTCACTACCATGTGTGTCACGCCACAATGCAAAGGGGTCCACATAATCCTGGAGCCGGCCCTGAGCACACAGAAGAGTGATTTAAAAATGTTCAGTCATAAATCGATATTCCAGCTTCTGGAAATATCAGCTAATGTTGGCGTGTATTTGTCCCTCAGATGGGTGTGCTTTGTAATTTCATTGTGTTCTCTGCAACTTGCGTTCCCGGCTGTATAATCCTCCTGTGACAGAACGCACAGTGCTGACCTTGTTACCTTAAACTTTCCTATTTTCCCAGGCCTGGATTAGGTCCAAGAAGCATTATGAGTTATTTTAAGCAAATCTTTCCTAGAGGAGCTAGATAATATAGGAAGCACAGATAACCCCAAAGGGAGGACTAGAGGAAGCATAGCAAGCGCTACATATCCATAACATTACCTTCAATAATACGGCACAGGAAAATATTATACTCCCAATCGGAGCTAACTGACCTATGTTAATCGTATTAGATAGAGACAGAGGGCCAAAGGACAAATCTATTACCAACATGATTTCCCTCTATATCTAAATATTTTTTTTATTCAATACCCAGACAAAAATTCTAGATGACAAAAGGGGGTTACCTATATATCCTGCATCAAGCTATTTATTTCTTTTACTAGAGGAGACAGAACAATCAGGAGGTTTGTGACTATTAACACTAGTTTTTTTAAAAAGGAGAGGGGGGGGGGGGGAACTACTCTATTCTAATGGCCGGTTTCCTGGGCCATCCTGCCCTAGAATAAAGTCTTACGTTTACAAGCAGTGGCTTAACTAAATGTGATGGGACCCTGGTGCAAACATTACATGGGACCCCCTCTCATGACTCATACAGTGGCCTTTTTCCTGTAATTTTTAAGCAGCACAAAACCTAAGATTTTGACTATCTTGCCCTTTGTTCCCTGGGGGCATTCGGATTTGGGATACCCCGCTTTGTGCCCTCCCCCGATCACTCCAGGGCGTCACAATTCAGATACAAATGGGTTAACACTCTTGACGGTATGAAGGGTGTGACTGGTAAAATGGTGTGACCTCTCCCGTTCTACAGATACCTCTGGCTGCCCTCCCATCTCCAGTTTCATTCTTGCAGTTGGGACTGGGATGTGAGGATGTGGCTGGATTTATATAGTTTTTTGTTCCCATTTTACTTTTATTTTTTAGGATTTACCAGGAACCTGGGGGCTTTAGCCCTGGCTGTTTTGGATGGACCCATTGTATGCCTCCTGGAGTCGGTTCAACCGATGGCGTCTCAACAGGATTAAGATGGGGGTCGGAGCCTGGGTCCATATGGCGCAACGTGGGTGTCAGCCTTTTTTTCTGGAATGACACTCCAAGGGTTGGAGGTTTTCTTTCATACAGAATACCCAACCTCAGGTTCCCTGGTGGCCTTCTGGATGGGCCGGGAGTCCCCATACATATATATACCTCCCACTGACTTGCATGCATGCACTATTCTTCATTTATTTTGTGTGTTTTGGTTATTCCACACTCAGAGGGGGTGAGGAAGGGTGAGGGAGTCACTGAGGTGGAGGATGCTGGCAGGAAGGACCAGGTTCAACCTGACAAATGCTCTTGGAGCTTCCTAGTGCCGGGAATTCAAACTTGTCGTCGGGTTTGGAAGGGGCGGATCAGCACAAGCGTCACGATCTCTCTTCCGCTTCCACCTTTTTCTCTTCCTGGGTTGCTACAGCTGCTTTTGCTGCAGGGTTGCGCTTCAGTGAGCGCACTTTTGCCGCCGCCCAGATGTTAGGACTTCTCACCTTATCAGAGAGCGCATGGATAAGCTTACTATCTTACAGACTTTACCCTGGTTCCTCCTAAAAGGTACAGGGGAGATCCCTTAAGGGCTAAAGAGCAGAGACTTCTTTTCCCTGAACTGCCTCTTTTTCACGATCTTGTTTTAGCAAAATGGGAGTAGCCTGACAAGCTCCCTTCTATACCCAGGGTTTTGGATATCAAGTATTATTTTCCCCACTGACTTGTTTAAGCTATGGTCCTTTCCTCCAGAGGTGGATGATCTGGTTTCCGACCTGTCAAATGACAAACAAATGATATTCCTACCTCTGACGGCGCTTCACTTAAAGAATTTATTTCGAATTTGCCAAGTCTTTTCAAAATGCTTTTTCCATTGAGAGCTCTGTCCCCATGTGCGGCCTCTGTGGCAGCGATGGCTGGTAAGGTATGGACTAAACAGGCTAAGGACCAGTTACAGGGTAATTATTCCCAGCTTGCCTTCTCCCATTTACTGCAGTCCAGCTTAGAGGTGTTTATATATATCATTTCTGCAATGGATGGTATTGTAGCCAGAGGTCTGACCTTGTTGGTTTCTCATCGCCGCGCTCTATGGTTAAAGCAATGATATTGCCAAGACTGGGTCATTGGGTGAAAGAACCCAATGAGGGCAGAGGTGCTGAAGGCAGCGGGAGGGTCTAGTTCAAAGGGGGAGTAGTTACTCCTGTAACTTATTCGAAAAGACGATGCGGTTTATTCTCAAATCTTTTGGTAATCCCCAAGAAGGACGGTTCAGTGAGCCCTATTCTAGACCTCAAGCGCCTCAACACTTCTGTCCTCTTGCAAAGATTTCGGATGGAATCCCTAGGATCCACCATAGCAACCTTACAGCAGGGAGACTTCATGGCATCGGGGGACATCATAGATGCTTATCTGCACATATCAATATTCTTGGGCCATCACAGGCTTCTATGTTTTTTCAGTAAACGACCACTTCCAGTTTGTGGCCCTGCACTTAGGCCTTTCTACAGCCCCACGGGCCTTTATGCAGATACTAGCAGGGCTTAGGGCCATCCTAAGGAGCAAATGGGTGTGTATTACACCGTATATGGATGATCTCCTAATCTGTGCACCTTCCTTTTTGGAAGCCTGGGAAGATACCCAGACAGTTCTGGACATTCTGGAAAAAATTGTGTGGATAATATATTATCCCAAATGATTTTAGAGACTGAGCAAGCCAAGGTATTTCTTCCAGAGCAGAAGAGTGCCTTGCTTCAAGACAGAGTAAGGATGATGATAACAAGTGATTGCCTGTCCACCCATCAGGCAATGCGACAGATGCTTAGGTCTGATGGTCTCTACGTTTTAGACAGTTCCATTTGCCCAATTTCTTATAAGACCCCTGCAGACGGAACCTTTATAACAGTGGGACAGGATATAACAGTGGGACAGGACTCGGACATCCATGGATCCCCCCTTCTTACTGTCCAATCCAGGGAGACAAGCCTTAGCATGGTGGCTAGATCCCCATCACCCCCCCCCCCATCATCTTCTGATGGGCAGGTCCTTTGCTCCAATCCATTGGATCATAATCTCCACCGATGCGGGCCTGGCGGGATGGGGGAGTGTGACGGGATCTCTGACCATTCAGGGTCATTGGAATGCAGGTTATCCATCTATGTTCTGGATTGGTGGGCAATCTTTCTGGCCGTAGCTCATTGGGCTTCCCTCTTGAAGGGTCTTCCTGTCAGGATTCAGACAGACAACACCACGGCTGTGGCTTGTATCAACCATCAAGGGGGCACCTTTAACGGGCTAGCTTTCAGGCAAAGTATCCCTTATGGCTTTTGGCGGAGAACAATGTCCCCTGCATTTTGTTCCTGAGAACTTCCTTCCTCCCGGTCGGCTGTGTCCTTCTGCTATATAATTACTGGAGATGGAAGGGCAGCCAGAAGTATATGTAAACCAAGAGGGGACACTCCTCCTTATCTTGAAGTCATGCCCTTCGGTCAAGAGTGTTAACCCATTTGTATCTGAATTGTGATGGCCTGAAGTTGAGTAGAGGAGAAAACAATTCTACAGGTGAGAATCACAGAATTGTATATTCTAAGTATACAGCACGTCCTGCTCCATTCCTTACGTTTGGGTTATACATCCACAAGATGGCGCTGGACTGCAGAGACAGCAAAAAAGTGGCTCCTCCCGGCCCCTTATCTTCCAGGGACCTCCCACAAAATCCCCAGATCTTCTCTGCAGTCGGCGCTGCGATGACAAGAAGATGGCTTTCTCTACTCACAGGTGAGCGGTGCTATTAGCCTGTGGCCCTGTAGGACTATTCCCACCCGTTCCTCCTTTTCATGCCTCCCAGCTTTGGCTGCACTGGTCGGGTGACGGTAGGCAGCACTGTTGTCAGGTGCTTTAGGAGCGCTGCTCCGACCGCAATCCCCCACCAAAGGGTAGGCGGTATAGGCCCATGGTGAGCCTTATGGGAGGCCCCTCCCGTGCCATCACCCCTTGCCCCCCGTCTATCTGTGGGCTCCGGTTGGCCGCTGCCCTCCCTCGCTCTTCCTGGTATTCTCGGGGTGGGGGGGGGGTTTGGGGTGTGCTCTGTGTGTGTGTCTTTGGTGTATTCTTCACTTTTATTGTTTACGTGGTATGAATTGGCTTGTCGCCACACGTTTTTTGGTTGCACTGGTTGCTTTTAAAAATGCTGCCGCTGTCACGTGCGCTGGTATGGAGTTCCGCGCTCCAGCGGCGTCTGCGCCATCATTGGTTGACATGGTAACGTGGGAACCTTTGCGCTCTTCGGGCGGGGGGGGCGGGCCTTGCAGATGGCGCGTTCTGCATCACTGTCTCCGCGGCCCGCCCCTCGAGATATCTGTGGGCGCCATTTTGCCTTCTCGTGCTGCATGGCTGGCTTCTACCTGCCGCAGTCCGTAAGTGCCCTTGCGGGCTGGCTTATCTTAATTATTTTTGTGTTTGCATACCGCTTACGGGTCTTTTTGCTTATGTCTTGCAGGGGGGTCAAACCTAAATTGTGGTTTCTCCCGGCCTAACCCCTGTATTGGCCGGTGGCCGCGATAATCACCATATGGAGGCTTCTCAGGATAATGTGCTTGGGGTTCCTTCGGGACAAGCCCGACTGTGTGTGGGATGTCCCCTACTAGTGATGGCCCTGTGCCCAGCGGGCGCTTGCGCTGCAATCTGGGTTGCCTGTGGCTGGGCCTGGGCCCCATGTGGCTTCGCCCACTCCCCCACGCTTACATCTGACTCCCAGTTAGGTGCATACCAGTGGGGAGTCTCAGCCTGATTTGTCTACCAGGGTCGCTAGTATTGAGAAGCTGATTGCTGGCTCTACGGCGCGTAAGGCCTCGGCTAAGAGGCGGCATCTGGCACCTGGCGTTAACTTGTTTCCTATGGAGGCTGAGGAATTTTTTTACCTGGCTGGCTATACCTGCCTGGAAGAAGGGGAATTGTTTTCTGATTCAGAATCATCTGATGAGCAGCCTAAGGGTTATGCTGATTCTGGCTCTGACCCATGGGCTCCAGATGATACTGACAGGCTTTTGGCTCACATTTTTGAAGTGCTTTCTATCTCTTCTCCTGCTGCGGCTCCTCGGAGTTGTTTCACACGGCTAAGCCACGTTTGGAGTTTTCCTCAGCAAACTCTCTTTAATAATCTTGTGTTCAAGGAGTGGGAGTGACCGAGCAGGCTCCCTGGGTTGCCTAAAGGTTGGAATAAGAGGTACCCTTTCCCTGCTGAAGTGGTTAAGCGTTGGTCGTCCCCTCCAGAAGTGGATGCACCAATTCTGGGGTTGTCCAACACTTCTGTCATGCATTCCCCTGACTCTACTACACTGAGAGATGGTGAGGACCGGCGCATTGATCAGCTGGCTTCCCATGCCTTTGCCTGTGCGGGGTCTGCGCTGTGCCCGGCTTGTGCCTCTGCCGTTACAGCTGTGGCTATTAGGACTCTGCTCAGTAGTGTTTTAGATGTGGCTCCTGATGAGGCAGCTAGTGCTGAATATAGTGCTCTTTTGCGTTGTGATGAATTTGTTGCATATGTCCTCTCTGCCTTGGATGATACCATTAGAATGTGTGGCAGGGCTTCTGCCTTAGCAGTGGCTATACGCCGCATGGTTTGCCTGCGCCAGTGGGCTGCCAAGAAGGCTCTCACTTGGTTCCCCTTTAAAGGGCTGCGTCTTTTTGGGGATCGCCTGGACCTGTTTGCTAAGGGAGGCAAGTTATCCCAGCGTAAGAGACAGTCTCGGGCCCTTTCGGGGTTCAGGTTCCTTTCTTCCCTCCTACCGGGGGTCCAGAGTGGGAAGGGGAGCATCCTTTGCAGGAGCCCGGGGAGATTTCTGGGGCAGAGGACGTGGCCGCCCTGGATCCTCCTGGGGTCCCAAATTATAAGTCTTCCCCCAAGCCCCCTCAGGCATGAAGGGGCGCCCTCACCCATCCGGGTGGGGGGACGGCTTCGGCTCTTTGCTCACGTCTGGAGGCGTCATGTCTCAGACCGGTGGATTAAGGAGGTAGTGTCCTCCGGTTACAAGATAGGGTAGCCTGGCCGCCCCCAAGATTCATCAGATCCCAAATGCCTAAAGACCCCCTGTCAGCTCAGGGCCTGTTGCTTGCTGTGCAGAATCTACTGGAGCTGGGGGTCATTTGCCAAGTGCCCTTAGTGGAAAGGGGCAAGGGCTACTATTCCAACCTTTTCACCGTTTCCAAAATAGATGGGTCTGTCAGGCCCATCCTGGATTTAAAGCTTCTCAACAAGTTTGTCAGACCCAGGCGTTTTCGCATGGAGACTCTGCGCTCAGCTGTAAGTTCCACTACGCCCAGGGGACTACATGACCTCTGTGGACATAAAGGATGCTTCCCTCCATGTTCCAGTTTTTCCAGGTCATCAGAGATTCCTCAGGTTTGCTCTGGAGGATCAGCATTACCAGTTTGTGGCATTGCCCTTCGGTCTTACTTCAGCTCCCAGGGTATTTACCAAGGTGCTGGCGGGCATTATGGCTCTGCTGAGAGCTCAGGGCATTCGCATTCTTCCCTATTTGGACGACATCCTTATCACTTCTCCGTCCTTCCAACAGGCAGAGCTGGATATTCAGAGGGTGGTGTCCACTCGGGAGTCATTTGGCTGGGTGATAAACCACCCCAAATCTTCCCTGTCTCCCTCTTTGGTGAAGCCATTTCTGGGCATGAATCTGGATACAGCTCGGGCCAGGATCTTTCTTCTTCAGGAGAAGGTGGACAGTCTGCAGGCATAAGCTCAGCTCCTGCTATCAAGTCCTCTTCCCTCCATCAGTCAGGAAATGCAGCTGGTGGGCCTGATGGTGTCCTGCTTCGAGGCGGTTCCTTATGCTCAGTTCCACATGAGGCCTCTTCAACTCCACCTCTGGTCTGTATGGGACAGGGATCCTGTGTCCCTGGATCAGGTCTTGGTTCTGTCCCCCCTAGCCAGGCGGTCCCTCTCGTGGTGGCTGGACTCAAGAAACCTGTTGGTGGGCAGATCCTTTCTGGCCCCTAGCAGGGAGACAGTCACCACAGATGCCAGTCTGACAGGTTGGGGGGGGGGGGGGGGTTCTGGAGATCCCTAACCTTCCAGGGGCAGTGGGGCCCTCAGGAGGCCCACACCCCTATCAAAATTCTGGAACTGAGGGCCATCAGGTTGGTTCTAGCCCGCTTGACCCTGCACCTTTGGGGTCAGGCTGTTCAGGCCGATTTGGACAAACAGACGGTGGTTGCCTACATCAATCATCAGGGAGGGACCCGGAGCAAGGGGGCCCTCAAGGAAGTGTCTCTGATCCTGTCCTGGGCAGAGGACAATGTCCCCTGCATCTCAGCTGTGTACATTCTGGGGGTAGAGAATCTGGAGGCAGACTCTCTGAGCAGGGGGACTTATCGCCTGCGGGAATGGTCCCTCAGCAACAGGGTGTTTCGCTTTCTGTGTCATCGTTGGGGTCAGCCAGATGTCGATCTGTTTGCGTCCCGTCACAATCACAAGCTTCCAGTCTTTGTGTCTCTGTCCCAGGACCCTCTGGCCTGTGCCGTGGATGCTCCGACAATGCCCTGGCAGGGCTTTCAGCTACTGTATGTCTTTTCCCCGTTTCCCCTGTTGGGCAGGGTTCTGCGAAAGATAGCTCAGGAAGGGGTGCCAGTAATCCTAGTGGCCCCCTGTTGGCCAATAAGAGTGTGGTTCTCAGACATCGTGCAGCTGGCGGTAGATCAGTACGCCCTGCCCAAGGATCCAGACCTGCTCACTCAGGGGCGGCTACGCTACCCCAATTTACAAACGCTGGCTTTAACTGCGTGGCTGCTGAAACCTGCATCTTAATGGAAAAGGGGCTGTCTGCCTCTGTTGTTGACACCATGATCAGGGCTAGGAAAAAGTCCTCTTCTTCCATCTACTATAGGGTTTGGCGTGCCTACATTGACTGGTGTTAGGCTAGATCTCTTTCCTGTCGTGTGTTTTCTATCCCTAGGATTCTGGAGTTTCTCCAACATGGTTTGGATCTGGGGCTTCAACTCAGCACTCTGGAGGGTCATGTGTCTGCCCTGGCTGTTTTCTTTCAGAGATCTTTTGCTCAGCATCATCTGGTCTAGACCTTTTTCCAAGGGGTTACTCATGTGTGCCCCCCACGTAAGCTTATGTTACCAGTCTGGGACTTGAACTTGGTCCTATCTGCCTTGCAGGGGTCGCATTTTGAGCCTGTGCATGAGACTGCTTTGTCCATTCTTATGCTTAAGGTAGTCTTTTTGGTGGCTATCACTTCTGTTAGGCGTGTTTCTGAGTTGGCGGCGCTCTCCGTCAAGCCCCCTTACTTTGAGAGACACCAGGACAAGGTGGTGTTTCGCTTTAAACCAGATTTCCTGCCTAAAGTTGTGTCTGCCTTTCATCTCAATCAAGACATTCTTTTACCTTCTAAGATTTACCTAATCTTAGTAACTCTAAGGAGAGGGCTCTACATTCCTTGGATGTGGTCAAGAACCTGAAGTTCTATTTGGTGGCTCCTGAGCCCTTCAGAAAGACTGATGCTCTTTTTAGGGTCCCCCAAGAAGGGTCTGGCTCCAGCTAAGTCTACTATCAGCAAGTGGATCAGTCAGGCTGTTATTCAGGCCTATTCTGCTAAAGGGAAGGATCCTCCCTTTCGCCTTACTGCTCATTCCACTCGTGCTATTGGTGCCTCTTGGGCTTTTCAGCACCAGGCTTCTGTTGAACAAGTTTGCAAGGCCGCTACTTGGTCTTCTGTTCATACTTTTTCTAAGTTTTACAAGGTTGATGTTAGGGCCTCAGCGGATGCTGTTTTTGGCCGCAAGGTTCTGCAGGCGGCAGTGGTTTAATCTGCTTGTTGTTGCTTTTGAGGATCCCACCCTACCTTACGGACACTACTATTGGATTTCCCAAACATAAGGAATTTACTATCTGGAGCAGGATGTGCTGTATACTCATAATACCAATTCTACAGGTGAGTAATCACAGAATTTTATTTTTCCCTGGTCCTATGGCACATGCATAGGCTCTGGATCAATTGGAGCTGTTTGCTATGCATATGTATGTCCGGGAAACGGCTTTGTGTTTGGCATTCAGGAGTGTACGAGGCTGCATCCCCAGCAGTGGGTGCACACACAGCCCAAAGATGGTGGGGATACATCCACCGGAGAGAGGATGCCAGCAAGAAGGTGAGTTTTTGTAGCCTCCCCAGGGTTTCACACAGGGGACATCCTGATTTTTGATACCCCAGGGGAAGGCCAGTGGCCAACCATGGAATCCTTTGGATCCTGGTGCCTGTCCACTTTTTAACTGAAACACGCACAAATCTGATAAATAATATGATTCAGCAACATTGTTGGGGCCCCCAAACTTCTGTCCTCTGGTGCAGCCACACCCTCTGCAACCCATTTAGTTACGCCCCTGTAAGTCTTCTAATGTATATAGATGATTCTACCCATCATGCAACAATTTGGTCAACTAACTCATGCTACGCTTTGCCACAGCCTAGCTGGCACGCAGTTGGGGTTGAGCCATAAAAGTGAAATACATTCAGAAACCAGTTACCCCAGTTTTTTCTTTGTTCCAGTAAAAGTCTGGGAGAAATAGAGCTTCTTTTAACCAGTTTTCTCCCCAATTGCCGTCATGCCAGTTCCTGTTGCTAGTCCCAAGAGAACAGACGTCCTTGAGTGGCAGCAGGGGTGCATCATGTGGGCATCCATCGCTGTTTTCTATCAGCAGTAGATGCTCATACATTATGTACTGGAGCCGGTTGGGAGTATACTCTGTTTTTGCACTGACCTCTCTGAAATGAGAATGTGGCAACCCACAGGACTTAGTCGCTTTTAACTATGGAATATATTTCTGTTGGTAGGTAAGGTGGCCCTTCCTAATACATTATGTATAGAAGATCTGGACAGTGGACGTGTTTCATCGACTGTGTGTTTGGACACTCGCTGCTCGCCCAGCTGTCTGTGTGTTTATACCAGTGCTGCTCCCAAGATTATTCCTCCTCCCCAGGAATGTGCGCACCTTGCACAGCCAGGCCGGTCACAAGGAACACTTCATCCCTGACCTCTGTGAAGAATGTGGGCAGATCCGTGACACCGTGCCAGGCACCCGCACTGTTACAGCACAGATCTTAGGCCTAGAGACCCCTTACACCTGATGGAGCCTTGCTGAAAGCAAATGAACCCTTAGGAAAGGTTCATCACATGACCCTTATTAAAGCAACATTTGAGACAGAATGATTACTAGTTTGATAGATTTTTATAATAAGATAAAGATTACGGTTGTTCTGGGTGGTTCTGTGCGGGGGGGGGGGGGGCAGACTCTCTAGCGGCAGCGGCTAGCAACACCCAGGCCACAGAGGGTGTTGGTCTGCTTTAACATACAGACTTTGAGTTGGAAGATCTCGGCTCTGAGAGGTGTGCTATGTATTTTTTATTTTCAAAAAATATAAAACTATAAAAATGAATGAATACATTTTTCAAACAGTCCTGATGAAACTGCCGTCGATTATTTCAGTCTAACAACCACCCACCCTTGCACACACTTTAAAGTGGACTGTGAGGTCCATTTCAGGGATTGTGTCATAATTTAACTGCTGTTTAATTAAATTATAGTCTAACTACCTCCTAGTCACACATGCACAGCCCAAAAACACTGCCCCTCTCATAAATTTACTCCTACCTTAAGACCTGCTTTAACCCTTTAAGTGCCAGCCTACCTGGAGTTTTTGTCACCCTTTGTTGCCAGACTATTTTGCACTATTATGCACTCCCCATGTTCAAATGTGATTTTTGAAGGGATTTGCCAGGAAAATTATATATTGTTTTTTTCAGCAGAGTCTGGGCTTTAACATGAAATGTCTTGTTTGTCATTTTTTAGGTGTATTCTCAATATTTTTTGGTGAAATATGTGCAAAAAAATAAAAAAAAAATCTATTTTTTACAATTTGTAGTGTTTTTTGTAATAAAAAATGTACGTTTGTCAATAAAATCTTATTGCGTGTGAAATCCCAATTTCTCGCGGTTACAGTGATACCACATATGTATAGGTAGACACCCTTTCCTGCCCAGGAGACTCCCCCAAACTGAAACAACGCTTTAGGGGATTTTCAGATAAAATACAACTATGCTACGCGCTAAGCGCACCTTGCAGTTTTTCCAGAAAAACAACCCTTTACATTTGAAATCCCCCCAACAAACTATATATTCTCTGGAAGTACACACCTCAAGCTTTCTAGGTGTACCAGGCTTGTTGATGTGGCCATAGTTTTCTGGAAGTAATCCCTCAATGTATTCTTTGGTTGCAAAGAGTTTCCCTAAAAAAAGATAAAAAAGCAGAATCAAAGCCACATTTTCCTAAAACAAAAACTATATACAAACAAGAAAAAACAACAAGTTTAATCTGAAAAAGCAACATCACCTGAACAGAACAATACCCAACATGCATAGCTACTGTCAAGGGAAGAGTTGCAAAACACCCCAAAGTAAAGCATGTGCGTAACGGTAATTTTACTTGCTTGGCACTTAACGGTAGGAGAAGCAACCACGTAGAAACTACGTGCTTAGCATTTAAAGGGTTAAAGCAGATCAAAACTTTTTGACTATCCTGGGTTTTGTTTCTTGCCCCTGGGGCATTCATATTTAGGGTGCCCTGCTGTGTGAAACCCCCCAGATCGCTCAGACTAAAATCCACATTTCCCTGGTCCTACAGAGCATATGCGGGCTCTCGTCCAATCGAAGCCGTGTGCTGTGCATATTTAATTCTTAGCTCTGGAGTAAGAGTGGGCGCATACCCCAGCACAGGTTGTGCTCCCACCCCTAGTGTATCAGAATGATGGAAGCACTTGCACAACTCGATTGCCACAAGTCCACTCTATCAGCCTTTACTGTATGATAATGGTGGTCTTCGTATATAAAGATGTTGGTGAAAAGGAAGTGCTGCCGAATGCTGATAATGACAGCCGTTTTCCGCAGCAGGACGTCATGTTTTGGTTTCTTATCCCCTTATGGCTGCTGCAGGGCTAAAGAACAAGGTATTACTGAACAGGAGTATCACAGCTGGCACCAACATTCTTTTAGTTTCAGATATCTTCTTTTTTATTACAGTTTTACACAAAACCCAAACTCCGGCCCAAACATTTTTCTAGTAAGATTAAAGAAACCTTTTCCACAAAAACTATAAAAAATTGTCTTGCTGGCTACAATTGTTCTTCGTTGACATGGTCACAACACCGTTGTTGGGTTGCGTTGGGTTTCAGCTTGCTGGGTGATCAAATGAATGAAGTACGCGTCATCTCTGGAGGTGTTGCAGAAGGCGTTGTATGATGTGACTTCTGGTCCACCAAACAAAAGGCAGTGGATGAGTATATGAATGGCGTCATGGAGGAGTGTATGGGGGGTAGTAGGAGTGGTGCTTGGGGTACAAAAAGGTTAATGGTCAACTAGATTTACTTGTCCCATCCATTTTTATTGGGTAAACTTTACCTTTAAGCAGACATACACCCTCCCTTGCAACTTCATGCCTCGGGTCCTAGTTCACTGGGATGCTAAACTATCCTATGCTTACTCCCTCATATCATCAGTGAGCCCTGCATACCAGAGATACTTACCTTTTCCTAGTGAAGCTCCATCTAAAAGGGGACAAAAATGGCTGCACACATGCTGACATCTCAGAATTTTCGGACCCCTGCCCTGACAGCCCTGCACTCAGTTGCTTCTGTGTTGCCGTGCTCAGCGCACTGCCCCCTCGATTGGCGATGTAGCGTTTAGTCTCCCTGCCAGTGTCATGACTCCCTGGCACCTACCCTGTTTCCCCGAAAATAAGACACTGTCTTATATTAATTTTTCCCCGGAAATATGGCACTTGGCCTTTTTTTCGGGGGATGTCTTGACAGAAGACAGGCAGCGTGCGTCTCCTCCACCTCCCTGGAGCTCCCCCTTTACGTGCCCCGTCATTACGCCCCCTAGTGGTTACAATACAATTTTCGGGGGATGACTTATATAACGATATCCTCCGAAAGCAGGCACTAGGCCTTATTTTCGGAGGATGTCTTATTTTTGGGGAAACAGCATTGCAATATAAAGTACTGCACGGGCAAGAAGTAGCATTGCAGGGTACATACAAACTTTGTTTTTCAGTCTCTTTACCCCCCCCCCCCCCCCCCCCCCCCCCCAGATCGCCGCAGCTCCCTCTGATAGGACATGCGCGCTGCTACAGGGAAGCGGAAGATGTGGCTGTCAGAGCCGCAGCTCTTAGACGCGCCGTGGGACTGGGTTAAGGTGAGATCTGGGGGGATTTGACATTTTTGACTGAAGTTCCACTTTAATAAAGTATGCGCTAAGGCACTAGTGTGTTGCGATCCAGTCTGTAGTGAAGCAGCCTGCCCCCATAGCAGCCCATCCACCCAGCAGTGTAATTGTCTGTGCTACATTTGTCCACCATGGACCAAGAACTCTGTTAGTTCTAGTAGTTCTGTCCACAGGTGCAACTTACAAAGCAGCACAAGGAGCCCTGCCGAGGAAGAGAAGAAACAAATAAATGTAAAAAATATGGCAAACCAATAGCGATGTGTAAACAAGGCCACAGGCCTGAAGGACAACCTAAATTGGACCTCCATGCTACCATCACCTCTATGCCAGAGAAGGTCCTGGTTTACAAGGATTCTAAACTAACCCTAAGCTACCCACCCACCTCTCCACCAACAGTTGAACCCTGCCTTAGAGACATACTTGTTTTTTTCTTATAGGAGCTTCATCCAGTGGGGGACAGGAAACCGCTGCAAACCCATGAGACAGCCACACATCCTCATATAGGAGGCAGGCTTCTTTGCATCTCTCATTATACTGAGGTCCATGGCCGATTTGACTATCCTGGGTTTCGTTGTTTGCCTCCTGGGCACCCTTCCTCGGTCTTATGACGCATGCACAGCCTCTCGTCCAGTTAGCGCGAGCGGATCAGATCATGAAGGCGTGTGTCCTGGTGTTTATCTGGATGTGCTGTAAAATTCATCACTGATATGACCCCGCTTACAGGAAAAATCTCAAAGATGTGACCTTATTTGTCTTGAATATATTTACCTCACAAAAAAGTTGAGAGACACAGGAGCCATCACTCCTGAAGTAACCTGAAGTAGAGGTGAGGGGGTCATAGGGCTGGGAGCATCCAGAGAAAACAAAGTACCGGCTGTCCGGCTACTTACTACTTTTGAGATCCCCTTCTCCAGCTGCCAGGGAGCTTCCGCACAGCTGGCGCTGGCAGTGGAAGCTGACCATATTAACTTATTAAAATAGACCTATACTTGAAAGATGCCCTCAGGGCTGCTGTGTCCTATATAGCTCCCCTATCTCCGAGCATCCGGTCTTCAGATGGCTTTTTGCTTAAAGAGGAATGTTGGAGTCCCTGGAATCCAAAATACTCCAGGGCCGCCCTTGTTCCTTGAGACATGCTGAATTGGGATGCCCCGTTTTATGAACCCTCTATCGCCGTTTTCACTCACCTTCTCCTGGAGCCATCGGCGTGTCTCTGCGCTGCGGCCACATCCCCGCTCGCCTCTAGCCGTGTGCGCGCCCGGCCTTTCTGAATTGGCGGCGTGGGCACTCCATCGCTACAAGGTGGGGGGAGGATGTACCTGATGGTTTAGCCGAGGGAGTCGTGTTATAGTGAGCCCTCTTTTGTCTGAGTCTGCGCCGTGGGAGCAGAAGAAATGTGAGTGTATGGGGTGACCTTCCGGGATACAGCAAGGAATCCCAATTTGGGATGCTGCTGCACAGAGTAACAACACCCGACAAAGTGAAATTCCTGTGTTGTTCCTCTTTAAAGCAGGACAAAAAATCTAAAAGACTCCAAGGCCGGCGGCTGCCCTTCCTTAAATCCGAATGACCTGCTGTGTGAACCCCCCCGAGGCACGACAAAACACCGGCCCCCGCATCTCAAACATCTTTGGGTTGTGTGCGCACTTCCTATTGCTGATCTGTGTCTAAACAGAGCTATATGCCAGGCAATAATATGCAAGGCATATGCCATATGGCGATGGTTGGACGAGAGCCTGTGCATGTGCTGAAGGACTTTTTTCCTTTTATATAAGTGATCTGTGGTTTCACTTAGGCGTGGCATCCCAATTTGGCCAGGGCGAAGATTAAAATGCATGATAGTGGAAATTCTGGGTTTTGTTCCACTTGGAGGGCAAAAATTAGAACCCTGCTATAGTTTCTTCCCGCCTCTGCAGGTAATGGAGGAGAGGCACATGAAATAGGCCTGAGGTCAGCTGCTTGTTGCTTGGATTGTCCCTTTTAACGTCACCTTGAAGTTTTAATAGTCACCTTGAAGTTTTAATAGTCTGCATGAGGCCGGTTCCACCTGGAGTAGACCATGCCTTTGGACATCTCTGGATAGCTAAGCCAGTTTAAAGGAGAATTCCAACATACAGGTAGACAGAAGTAGGACAATGGAGTTGAGCACAGCTCATGGTGTGTGTAAGGGGCGGGGTCTATCAGCTGAAGGGCAGGAGATTGATAGGATATGAATGTGTGCTGTGCCTCCTTCCTCCTGTGTCCTGGAGTCGGGCTGCCATCTCTGAACTGGCTCATCACTTTCCTTCCTTAGCGTCTTGATTTGTGGGTGTGCAGGATCACTGGTTGTGAGACATCCAAACAAAAAAAATCACCCCAAATGTTAATCTTCATGCTGGTTCAGGGGGTCTTTTTGAGGGAAAATTGGGCAGAATGTTTTTTTTTTCTGCCCGCCATTCATGTTAGCAAAACGCCGTCATAAATACCCAGCTTCACTTGGTCGAGATTAACAGTCATGCTGCTAGGGATGGCATGATTTTTTTTTACTAGTTTACACTGAAACAAAGAATGCCACTAAAGGCTGTGTGTATGTGTATATATATATATATATATATAATATATATATCTATCTATCATTTTTTTTTTTTAATTGTCTAGGGTCCTCCCTCGACAGGCAATAAGCCTGGCCACCAGGAATATGTGCTTGTAACCCAGGGCTCAGAGGCCTTGTATTGTGGCCCGTCTTCCCCGGCCCTCTGTTGGTCTTCAGGGCTGGTCAGAACCTGACACCTGCCCTGCTACTTGGAAAAAGGTCCACCCCACACACACCAAAGTCCGGCCCTGCTGTACTGGGCTGGGCCAACAGAACCTTTTCATGTTCTATCTGAGGTGGTTTTAAGGGAAATTCTAATACAGCAAATGGCCTCAAATCCGACGAAAGACACGAGGCCACCAGAAATTGGAACCCAGACTTAGACCAGACCAACAGCGGGGTACAGTTGGATAAGAAAGGTAGTGGCCCAGTATGACTTCCTGTTTGCAGGTGGCCTGCAAGCCCATGAGCAGCTGTTTTTAATTTTTTTTTACTTTTAATCCCAGTAGGCATTAGAAAAAGGTGCAAGTAATGTATAGATAAAAATACTGTGCTATATCTTACACAACAAAAATTAATTCAAGTGCAGAAGTGAAAAAATAAAAAATAAATAAAAAGCTCCACGTGCAAAACTTATATCTCACTGATATGTCCCAACATTAATATGTCCTAGAGCTGTATTGTATTTAATTCAAGTCCTCTTTAGGATTCATCCAATTATTATTTAGACCAATCAAATGTCCATCTAATCGTAGTGTGTGCCCACCACCAATTATATGCTCTTACTAGAGAATGTTTGAAAATGCGCCAAATCAAGAGATCCTGAGATCACTTCCCAATCATAATATGAATAATAGGCTTGACTCCAGCATTGAAACTTATATGAATACAATCAAATGCCGCATGCTAGCTCCACAAGAGCGCTGGAAAGAGGGCCAGCTCCTACACATGAGGGACAGCCGGGGAAGCGCAGACACATGGCAACCAGAGTGCGCACAGCTAGAGGGGAGCGGGAATGCCTGGGTAGAGGGCGTGATGCGGTGGGGGTGGCCTCACCCCCCAAACTTTCTGATGTTTCTCTTTAAGTGCTGCGCTACATGTTTATTTCTCTTCTCATCTTGTTGGTCCAGTCAGGGCTGCACCCTCCAGGCTGCTCATTATTGTGGTGACACGTGGAAGTGTGAAACGTGTATACACTGTAGTGCATGACAGAAAACCATTTCCAACCCATGCTACACACTTCTCTTGTCTACGACTCGCTCAGCCTTGTCCAGGAACACTGGAGGGTTGTGTTGACTTCATGCTGCTCTCTTTCCGCCATAGACATGCTAATGTGAGGATGAGCAGCTCTTCTCTGCCATTTACTCAGAAGTAGGACAAGCTTTAATTCAGCTGACTGGTCTGTCGGTTTTGGAAGTGGCCTCCTGAATGGCACATTGTTCTCTAATTGCAGAACCGGTCAGTGGATCTTAATGAGCGTTTGCCTGACTGCCGGGTCCCTTCTGCTCCCCACTGTGTGGACTGTTTACTATCTAGTATGAAGAAGCTCAGTGTCACGCAATAATTTTCACATTGCTTATAATAAGTTGTTCATATTATATAAAGGAATAACAGCGCTGCCATGTTTTTGGGTATGAATGTATTTTTGTCTGAAGATAGAGATACTATCTCACATATATCAAGGGTGTGTGTATTAGGGGTGTCAGAAAAAAAATCAATTCTGTCAAGTATCGCAATATTTCATTTGATGATACTGAATCAATTCTTTCGCTCTAGTTTCGTTTCTGACTCCGCCCCCGCTCACCTGGCCTCTCGGCTGGCTCTCCTCTTCACCCAGGGGGCCTCCGATCCCCCCCCCCCCCCCCCCCCGGGGCTCATTAGTCTTCAGGAGTGTGCCCAACTGACCCTCTCCCCTTGCCTTTCCGATGGGTGCCGCCATCTTCACAACTAGCCCTTCGGGGCGGAGCGGATGACATCACCCCCGCAGACGGCATCCCGGGTCTCTCGGATCGGCGATTCAGTCAGATGCTATGATTGCTGGGCGGAGAGGGGCAGGAGATCCCCTGCCTCCCCTCTCCAGCGATCACCGCATCTGTCATCGGATCGATGAGGGGCACAGGAGGTGACAATCCGAGGGGAGTAAAGAAAAAAAAACATTTTTAAATAAAGACTTTTTTTTCTGAGATGTCTTTTTTTTTTTATACTCCTTTTTTTTTTTTTTTTTTTTTTTTGAACTGGTATCGGGTCCATGAGACCCCTATACCAGTTCACAGGGCTGGGGCTGACAAGTGCCATTAACCCCCGGCTCCCCAATTACCTGCCTCTCCAAAGTTCGGGGAGGTGGGGGGAGAAGCGCCCATGGCCATAGGCTAGGATAGGGTCCAAAGCTGGCCCCTGCGCCCTGTTCTACAACCCCCATAGCTGGTACGGGCTGGTTATGCTGGGTATGGGGACCCCATGTCCTTTTTTAGGATTTTCAAGGGCTTTTAATCCTTAAAATTCCAATAAAAAATGCCTCCCCCCCCCCCCCCCCCCCCGGGACAGATTTGGGATATATTGTATTGTCATACGCGTATCGCCAGATTATTGCCAATTCACACCCCTAGTGTGCATACATACATACATACATACATACATACATACATACATACATACATACATCTATATCTCAAATTTAGGCGATACTCACTTCAGATACTCCACCAGTTGAAATAAGCATCTCTTTAATGTAGGGCTCTCTGATGGCGTGAGGGAGCTGGTTAGGTTAGTTTTTATTTGGACCATTACCCTCCCCGGGACAGTTATAGGGGAGGAATTAGGTCTACTTTAAACAAATGTCACCCAGGGGCTCCTTTATTCTTCCTCTGTGGGGTTTAAATAGCATTGTGTGAACCTTTTTGAAACAAAAACGACATTTAGAATGAAAACTAAATGATTTTTAGGAGTTTCTGTGTAACAATCCCCTTTGCTCCCCCAGCACATGACCGCTTCCCACACAATGTCTCCTTGCCAGGCTGTGTATTGGAGCCTATGGCTTAATGGCAAGCACTGTGCTTGGTGACAGGGCATCGTGTGCTGGTGACAGTGTTTGCAGAATGCGCCCTCTGGCAGCGTGTCATTTTGGCTTACACATTCTTGGGTGTGCACACTTAGGTTAAGTGACGATTATAACCAGAGAACCGCCCAGCTGAATCACAACTCCTTCCCATTTATTGCCTAACATTTCAGGGTGGAGGTCAGATTCGGGCAGGATCTCCACACAATGCTCTTCTGTACACACGCGTCTGATTTATTTTTGTCTCCGTAATTCAGTCTTGTATATCCCACTAAAGATTCTGATTTGTTGGGTAGATGAAACATTGTCAGGTTGTTCTGGAATGTTTGTAGCTGGTGTGGGTGGAACTTCATATCAGTCTTATTCTAGTATGAAGCAAATTAGCTTTTCTAAATAGCAGTAAAACTGAGGCCTCATTTGTTTTGCACATTTGTGTGGAAACAATATTCCACGTCAAGGCTCCTTTGCAGATTTGCTCCCTACTCTAGTGTATGAGCCCCATCATTTAGGCATTGAATGCTACTTACTGGGAGCTAACCCCCATTCGGTAATACCCTTCCCTGTGTCTGCTGTTGGAGTTTAACACAGACCCCACATCATAGTGGTTCCTAGGAAGCTTAGCACTGTGAAACAGGAATTCCTTTGGACCCCTCTTCCATTTCTATGCCTTTATCTACCTACCTAGTCCATGCAACAGGGTCCAAAAGCTGCAACTGGGGCTTAGTGCCAGACCAGGTGAGTATACTGTATGTAGTTGGAGGGTTGCATTGGCACAGGGTGCAGGGAGGGTGTAGGTCCACTTAGTTGAAACAGCAATGGTCTTGTCCTCCTCTGAACAATACTAAATTTCAGTCATTTCCCATTTTTCGTGGCTCGCTGTGTTAGTGCTCAGTCACACCTGTCAGGTACCGCGGCATCTGCCGCAAACGCATGAATGTATGCGGTACCCGCTGTACATGTGGTAGAGAGGAGGGAAATGCGACCGCATTAAGTTTTGGGGAATTCCTATCGCAAACACTGCTGCAAAATGCATGCCACAACTGTAACCAGACAGGTGTGAATGTAGCCTTATACTACCTTATATAGAGCCCAAACCCTTTAAAAAACTATTCACCAGCATCTAAAATTAATATATTTTAAGTTTTTTGTCACTTATTATTCTTTCCCCCGCTGGCCTGCAACTCTATTCAGGACTCTAGGATACGGGTGCCGCCATCTTGCCTCAGAAGCATCACACATACTGAGTAGAGTAGAGCGGGATAAATTGCAGCGGGTGGGGTTATAGCTGTGCTGGGGTCAGGGAAAGGACAGCAATCCCAGAATGCAGAGCATCTGCCTGGCACTCCATGGGCCGCAATCTTGGATGTTTAAAGACAGGTAGGATGATTTTTAATGTGAGAAATCTGTATGTGCAGGGTGTGGGTATCATATAAGATAGGCTCCTATTCAGGGTGAAGGTCCGATTTCAGCTTACTATACATTTTACGATCTGGTCATTCAATCTCCATACAATCTTCCCCAAACTTTTTAGTCAATCCATTGACATTGTATTCAGCCAGATGGGCTCTTTACAAAGCCACCAAAACAATCTGAAAATCTTTCCTCGGTAACAGCCCCATTCCCAGCTTTGTGCTGTATACTCTTCATTGCTGAGGGATGCCCACTGCTTTGCCACTGCCAGCAGATCAGCAGGTTTGCTGGGTCCTCAGGGCAGAGAAGCACCGGAAAAGAAGGGAACCTGTACATTACTGCTGCTTTTTCCTGGAACTAGGTGAGTAAACTGCATGGGATGGGACTGAACACTGCATCACCTAAAATAGCTTTCAGCCAGACCTAGAACATTTCTTGGATCTCTCTTGGTACATTTGTTTTTTTCTTCCTCAGTGAACGCCCCCATCTCAGCAGATCATACACGTGGTAATGCCTCAGAACCTGGCAGACGAGTAGAGAGGAAAAGACAATTTCTCTTAATTGTTGGCTGCTGGCTTCCTGACTTGTATTAGTTGTTGTATATGAGTAATCAGAGCGAGCACTTCCTGTTTCACTTTCCAGCCCCACACCCTGAGCTAAGGGATGATGGCGCTTAGAAGGAAGTGCAAGCTGAATGGGGGGTACATGCAGGTCACATCACAACTTATTTGAAAGGCCTCTTTGAAACCTGCCCCATCCCCCCAAAGAAGGGTTTTGTTCTGCTTTAACTGTGCCACTTTGCTGACATTAGCTATAAGCCTGTCCTACCGAATACAGGACCTCTGGTCGGGTTTCACTGAATGCCCTGCTTCGTCTCATTGGCTAACCAGTAGTAGTGAAATGTATGGATTGGCTGAGCATTAGGTCAATCGCCAACATTGGGCTCGTATTGATACTGATATCCAAGTTTTGCTTTAAACCGGACCTTTCGCATGATTTAATGAAAAGCCCAAACCCTTGAAAAAACTATTCCCCAGCATCTAATAATATATTTTAAGTTTTTAGTCACCTATTATTCTTTCCCCAACTGGGCTGCAACTCTGTTCAGGACTCTAGGATACAGGCGCCACCATCTTGCCTCAGAAACATCACATACTGAGGAGAGGGGGATAATGTACAGGTGGGCGGGTTATAGCTGTGTTTGCACAGACAGAGCAGATCTGCGGTCAGGGAAAGGACAGCAATCCCAGAATGCAGGGTTTGTGTATAAATGTTTTTTAAAGTGGACCAACACCCAGGATTTTGACTATCCTGGGTATTGGTCCGCTTCCCCCCCGATCGGGGGTGCCCCGCTGTGTGAAACCCCCCAGAAAGCCCCAAAAAACTTACCTCACCGCCGACGGACAAGCTGATTGACAGCGACGGACAAGCAGCTTGCCCGTCGGCGCCTCCCGCGCGTCACTCTTGACGTGTGCGTGCCGGCCATTCAGAGACGGCCGGCGCGGGCGCGCGCACGTCTAGAGGAGCGCGAGTGAGGCGGCGGCGGCGGAAGCAGCGGCTGGAGAGGTAAGGTTTTTCGGGGGTTTTGGGGGGTTTACACCCCGCGGGACATACCGATCTCGGATGTCCCGCGGTGTGTGAGGTGATCGGCCCGGGAATCTTATAGATTCCCGGGCCGATCACCTCAGGGTGTTGGTCCACTTTAAGATTGTGATTGTACTGAGTTTATATATATATGTTTGTGAGTTTATGTATATGTTTTTAGTCTTTTTTAACATACAAATGAATTAAAAATGGTTGTATTGATGTGACTTTGGAGGATTGATTGAGGAACATTTGGTGCCTCTCGGGGCATCCCATTTTGCGGTTTACTGGGACAGTTGTTTATATTGATACAGGGTGTGGGAAACATATAAGATATGCTCTTATTCAGGGTGAAGGTCCGCTTTAAGTGAATGTTTCTATCAGATCTCATCTGGATGGAGAGTCTTCCGCATATGTGCATCTCCCAGCTCTACTATTCTGTATGAAAAAACTGACACAGAGGCCTAATAATAGTCTGAATAGTGCTAATTAATCTTTCATAATCCTTCTGAATCACACTGATTATTACACTGTGTAGTCTCACGCCTGTAACCACTTACAGTGACGCATGCACACAAGGAGATGCTTAAAAAGTTCCACTTCTTGGGGCATCCTGAATTGGAATGCCCCGCTGAATAAAACCCCCCGGAAGCCCAATTTCACTCACCTTGACCCAGAGTCCTCGCCGCGCCTCTGCCTGGGCCGCATCCCGACTCACCTCTAGTTGTGCGCGCACCCACGCCAGGCCTTTCTGAACCTAAATGCGGACTCTAGGCAAACTCCCTGCGTGTGCTCTATTATGTGAATCGCTGCCTGTGTGTATTGTCACTGCCTTGGCAGTGAACTGGTTATCAATCACCTGACCTTTCTGTCCCCAGCAGCACCACTGCTGGATAGGTCTAAACTCCGCCCTCTTCTCTTGTTTGCAGAGATCAGTGGGGCGATAATAAATATTTATTTTGAAAACTGATTTAAGGGGATTGTCCAACCAAATAACTAGAAACATACTTACCTGACTTATCTTTCAGGCCTAAAACCTGATTTAAATGGCTTGTCCAGCCAAAAGAAGAAACAGTACTTACCTGTCTGTCCAAATGCTTCATCTTCCTGGAGCTTATGGTCCAGAAAACTAACTGGAGATTGGCCCAGGAATCTATAAGATTCGCGGGCTGATCATTTCCCTCCCTCCGGGGCATCCAAAATCAGGATGCCCGCTGTGTGAAACTCTCCAGGTGCCCCCCCCCAACACTTACCCTACTTCCCGGTTCAACGACGCATGCGCGGGCCGCATCCCCGCTATCCCTCTAGCAGGGCCCATGCCTGAGCCAGGCATTTTTCCTCGGCACGCTCCCTGTTAGAGGGTAGCAGGGATGCAGCTGCCAGCGCACTCGGATCAGCTCACCTTAGACGAAGGCTTAGACAAGCTGATGTGAGCGGATTTGAGCGCGGTAATTGGACGAGTGGCCGCGCATGCGCCATAGAACCAAGAAAAGTTTAGTTTGTTCAGGCGCGGGGGGAGGGGACTTCACACAGCGGGGCATCCCAGATCATACCAAAACCCAGGACAGTCAAAATCCTGGGTTTTGGTCCATCTTAAAGAGGAACAAAACTCAGGATTTTGATTATCCCAGGCTTTGTTCTCTGCCCTGGGGGCATCCAGGTTTTGGTTGCCCCCTGTGTGAAACCTCGAGAAATGTACCTTTCCCCGGTCCTCTGTCACATGTCTAGGCTCTCATCCAATCGGAGCCGCTTACTTTGCATATTTAATGCTTGGCAAACGGCTGTATCAGCAGCAGTCGGGAGTACGAGCGGCCTCGCCCCAAGCAGCGGTTGCATGCACAGCTCAAAGCTGCTGGGGATGTGGCCCCTGCTTTTAGATTCCAGGGCTGGCCCCATTGGGTTTTGCTTCACTTTAAAGGGATTGTCCAGCCATATAACAAAAAATATGACTCACCTGACTGGCCAAATGCCAGGAAGTGTGCTTGTCTGCATCCGAGCTGACGCCATTGATGTGGGACCACTGCAGCACGTTGGACTAGGCGGGACCAGACCTTTGGGTTGTCTTTAATCCTTGTCTGGAGTGGAGGACCTGCTAATGCTTCTTGCTTGTCTCAAGTTATGTAACCTGGAACATAACCCCAAGCTTTGTTGTGTTGCTACATTTTCAACATCCCAAGATCTGAACCTCTTGTACTGGACCTGTGCAATATGATCCCTGGGTTACCTGTCTTTTAGGAGAGGCTTCACTGAGCCACAAGGCAGGTCACATCCCACCCTCTTGCCTCATAGGACAACTGTGTTGGGTGGCTGCAGCATAACCTGACTTCCTGCTCTGTGATTGGTAGTCTTGGACCTGAGAATGTGTCGTCCTGCTCCTTCCACACATTTTTCAAATGATTTGTATGAGAATGTGATCACAGGGGTGGCTGCATGTGGATTAATGGTCGCAAGGAAGGTCGCCAATGGATGCTTGTAACAGTCTTGAGTACTCTGAATTTCCAGACCTGATCTTTGTAGGATTGACTTGGATCATCCTCCTCATAAAATATATTCATACAAATAGAAAGAAAGCAGCTGCACCAGGAATGGGGGCTCCTCGCATTCTTCTCTTAGACAGGTAGGGCGGATGTCTTGCCACCCGGTACCCTTGATGGGACATCTGCTGCATTTAGTCAGATATTACTGGCACAATAGTTGCATGCTCTCCTTTCTTTTTAAATAAGATTGCTGCAATCTTCCCCATCATGCTTATGCGATTATTTTTATTTTTGACTAACTTCCATCCCCATCATACTCTTGAATGGCGCTCTAGTGTAGTTGCTGTGGTTGTGTGGCGCCCTCATGTGGGCATTTGTGATTCCGACATGTGTTAAAGCATTTGCAAGACTTTTCTATTGTTGTGATCATTTTTTTGTGTTTCAGGTGATATTCTTTGTGTGAGCTTTTGCTTTGTGTTCCTTTTTATAAAATAAAGTTGCCTCCCATGTAGCCCCTTCAGCACGATCACATTTTGCATTTAAAGGGAGAATGTGTTGCTTTTAGAATCCCCTTTCATTGCTTCTGCTAAATCATGAGTATTGCAAGAGAGAACTGTTTGGGAAATATATGCGTGATGAAATTAGGAAGACGTTTTGTCAGTGTGACCAGCTTTAGGCAAGAACAGAAACATTTACAGAGTGAAGGGGAATCTTTATCCCAAAGTAAACACGCTCTATATATATATATATTTGTTTGTTAAAGTGGACCAAAACCCACCACGACTGGCCCGGGAATCTATAAGATTCCTGGCCCAATCGATACCCTCCCCCCTGGGCATCCAAAATCGGGATGCCCTGCTGTGTGAAATCCCCCAGGTCACCCTACACGCTTGCCTTGCTTCCCAGTCCAACAGTGCATGCATGAGCTGCGGCTGCATCCCCACTATCCCTCTAGCAGGGTGCGTGTGGGGGATGTGGCCGCCAGCGCGCTTGGAGCCACTGGCCTTAGACAAAGGCTTAGACAACATGATGTCAGCGGCTAAGAGTGCACTGATTGGACGAGCGGTCGCGACGTACCCTGGGGGAAAGGACCAAAACCCAGGATGCTCAAAATCCTGGGTTTTGGTCCACTTTAAAATCTGTAGGCTTAAAAAAAATCATCCACCTCCAATCCACCTGATCCAGCACAGTGCTCCTTGCGGAAATCTTCTCTTTTCTTCCATCATTTTTTAAAACTGATCTGAAAGGATTCAGCAGTCAAGGTGAGTCTTACTTCAGCCAAACAGTGAGGGGAATCGGATTCTTGATGACTGAGGGAAGGAGCACAAGCTGCTGACGATAACAGAAGCAATATGCTGAATCAGATGTGGGATTCAAATGGACCAATAGTCCTAAAAAAAAAAAAATCTGAAGCATCTCAATTTGGGATGCGCTTGCACATGCTCTTCTTGTAAATTGCAAAAAGGAAGGTAAGATGTGCTCATCCAGTCAATATATAGCAGTCAAGGAGCTGCTTGAGGGATGTGACCACACACCACAGACAAAAAAAAAATGTGCGGTTGGACCGGAAACAAAGGTTTGGGGTGTCCTGGGGGTAGTGAGTATGCCTGCCCAGGAGTCTCATAGACTGCAGGGTGGGTGTTGATCCACTTTAAGAATGCCCGGCTGCCCTTGCTAAAGTTGTCAACACGTACTCAAGACAGCGGAGCAGAGGATCAGTAGTAAAAGTAAGGTTTTAGGTTGGCTATTAGCTGTGTGACTGCACAATGTGTAGGGCTCTTGGTCCTTCCCGGCCCTTTTTGGTTGTGTTTGAGTGTCAGGGATTTGTGATATTAATATGTTCTGTCACAGCGGCAGTAATCCTGTGTCTGACTCGGTAAGTACAAATACAGGTTGGGCACTACAAAGGCCATGTCAGTTGCTGCCCTGCTGCTGCCCATTGTCTCTGTTCGGCATTTCCATTTCGGTGTTCCTGTAATGATCTGCTGATTGTGGGTGAATATCGTGGGTTGCTTTTTCTGTCCTTGACTGACTTTGTGTTTTGTCTCTCTTTCTGTCACTCATTTGGCCACACCAGACATTTAAGCGTCTTATGGTAGATGAGGTAAGTGAGTCTTTGTGCCGTGTCCTTGTGCTGCTTCCTCCTATCCTCTGCTATTGCATGGAAAGCTCTGCTTGATACAACCTTCCCTGAGAAGCCCCAGTTATCAAACTTCTTGGGAGTGATCCCACAGTGTGTGCTGCATTCTGACTGGAGGCCCAATAACCCCATTAGTGTCTGATCTTTAGCAGACACCAACAATTATTATTAGTTTGAAGTTATACTCTCCAACAGTAAAAACATGGATGAGACCAACCAATGTCATTGCCACAGAAACCTAATTTAGCGCGGGTTCCAACCGTTTTTTTTTTTCCCTCCAAAGATTTTTTCATGAACCTCTGTTGGCCAAACAGGATGTGATTCTAGATCCTTCTCAATGGGCTTACCACCTGCATAGAACTAAAAGTGGTCCTAACCCCTTCCTACCCCAAAACTAAAAGATGGATTAGTTTACATTCCTGTCTAATAGACCATTCATAATGAAGGTTGGCACACAGTACTGGGAGATTGGGGAAAGCAGAATCTTGCTATTGGGCTCTAATGGTTCCCTGATATGGCCAACTCCACAGTTTGTGTCTAGACCACAGGGGCCAAACTCCCTCCTGAAAGACCAGGTTTTATGTATCTCCCCACATGCGCACAGGTAGAGCAATTAGTCTTCATAGCGATGGCAACGGATGTGGAGATGCACAAAACATAACCTGCTGCTGCCTCTTCAGGAGTAAGTTCTACAATCATGGTCTAGACCCTGAATGCTACCAGCTGTAAAACTAAGTGGCATCCTTAGAAAGAGACTAGGTTCTGCTGGGTGATTGACTTCTAATCTGGTAAGTATTTGGTATTTGTAGGGTATGCTGCATTATGGCTTCACTAACACAGGGGCAGATAGAGAAATCTGGAGCAAGGACTCTCTAGGTTTTCTCATAAATCTGCTCCATTATGGCTGTTTTCCTGTTAACCCAATAACGCTGCTTTATTGAAGATCTAACAAGGAGCTGATCCTTAATACTAACCCAATTGATTGATAGTTGTTGCATGGTAATTACACTGTTGTGCATATACTATCATTAGCTGGTTAGTCTGTACACACCCGGGAATTTGCATCAATCTCCAAGGCAATTCAGATTGCTGCACATAAAAATTAATTTACTTTCATGCAACTCCTGCTGTGGTCAATTTTACAAAGAAAATGGAGGCCAATGTAGCTGCTGGCTGCTTGCAAAGAGGAAGTGCTGCTGGGTATGTGGCTGTGCATTGCAGGATATATGTTAGTTGAATCCAGGCAGCAGCACGGCTGTGATGCTTGGAAAGAAAGCTCCAAAATGGCCGCTACCAGGAGAAAATCGGTGAGGCAGTGTTTCAACTTTGAGTGGATGCAGGAGCAAATGTTAGTGCTGACAATGATTCAGTATCACGCATGCAGATGGGGCAAGAACATTTTAGAGAGGTTTTCTTCCAACTGTGCAAGGTGGCTGTTCTGGTTTAAGCCACAGTCCAGGGTCATTACCCTTTTCAATGCCTGGCCTGAATCTGCTCATTTAGAATTTGCATATTAGGGCCAGAGGGGCAGGCTTTGTGTAGTCATTTATTCCTGTTCTCCTGCATCTTGTAGTTGCCCATTTTTTTGTTCCTCAAGGTAACAGAGAAGATTTTCAAATGTCTCCTATCCTTAGTTCTTTGGACAAATATTCATACCCTTTGAACTTTTCTACAATTTTAAACATCACCAAAAAACCTGGGATTTTCCCTATACCTGGTTTTGTTTCTACTTCCCACTGGATGAATTCCCCAGATCACCTGTAAACTCAGCAATCAGCGGCTTACGCTATATTCAGTTTTTGCTATGCCTCAGAGAGGGAGACACGGATCTGAATGGAATGCCTGGTAAGGTCGTTTTTTCTAAACTACAAAAACCTTTGAATGCTATTTACAAAATTTGACTCCACTGTCTGGGCAGTTTAGTCCCATTTACGACTCATCAACAACCAATGTTGCGCTGTTTTGATGTGAGCCAGTCGTCACGAAAGATTAAAGAACGCGCAATTACCAATAAAGCCTTCAAAGTATGTTAAAGTGGACCAACACCCACGGGTGATCGGCCCGGGAATCTATAAGATTCCCGGGCCGATCACCCCCCACCCCGCGGGACATCCGAGATCGGGATGTCCCGCGGGGTGAAACCCCCCCAAACACCCCAAACTCCTTACCTTATCTTCGGCGGCGGCCGGCCGCCGCCGCCTCCCTCGCGCTCCTGTAGGCGTGCGCGTGCCCGCGCCGGCCGTCTGCGAATGGCCGCTTAGACGTTCTTGTACGTCGGCGCTGGGAGCGGGGAGAGGTGAGTTTTTCGGGGGGTTAGGGGGGGTTTCACACAGCGGGGCACCCCGATCGGGGGTGCCCCACCGAAGTGGACCAAGACCCAGGATAGTCAAAATCCTGGGTGTTGGTCCACTTTAAGTGTCCAGCCAATTGCCTAAAACTTCATTCTATTAAAAGTGGCTACATGCAGTTCATTTGGAGTTCATTTTATTAAACAGGATATCAAAACAAGTCCACTTTTTTGCCCTATTGGACAAAGAGCATTATTCATAATTGTTGCCCCACCTCAGCCAAAAACAAAAACCTTGCTATTAGGCTAAATTCACACTATAGGAGACTCGCACGTGTTACTACATTCCATTTAAAAGCACAACTTCCACTATATAAGTCTTACAATGGGTCCTCTGTGGTCTTGTTCACACTCTCCATTGTGGCTGAATGAGCTCCTACCGTGTCAAAAATATTTTCATCAACCCACACTTTTGGTGGCCAGCCTCCGTAGGCAGAAGTGGACCAGCTGGGCAGCAGAAGAGGACTCCATCTGGCGCTAAGCCTCAAAGTTGATGCTGGAACTCTGTCTGCTATGTTGAGGATGTAGGTTTTGGATAATAAAAATAATTTCCTTTTCTGCAATGTGAGACAAATCCAAACGCTCACTATATTGTATTAGACAATACCCTGCAAGAGTCAATTAAGTGACACAGTGCCCTACAGAAAAATGGAATGTTCAAACTGGCAGTCACCTGACCCTTCAGTATAGTTTTCAATTACAGGGAAAAGGGTGAGGATGTCGATGTATTCATGGGATGATGTTTTTCATTTACTAATTAGAAATTCAGCTTGGTGATGCTGTTCTGGGTCTCCAGTATGTAGCTGGAGGGATTTACTCTTAGTCCTTCACCTATCACTAATCTCTCCTACTTCCCCGTGACATAAATTCTCTTGTCAGCTAATGCTAACAAAATGTCTATCAACTTCTAGCCAATTACCAATAAGGAACAAAATATCTGTAAGCCTCAGGAAGTCTGAATAACTTTATTTATACTTACTGTGGGAACCTGCCCAGACTGCTGAATATATGGCTGGTGGCGACCTTCTGGGACTTCTGCTCTTTGCACTCTGGAATTATTTTGGTAGTGGCTTTGGTTCCTCTGCCAATCCTGCAGATAAGAAGCACCAGAAGGATCATGTCTCTGACTAGAAACTTGACTGGCATGAAATCAGAGGCCCAGATAAGTATAATTTAAAGATTGGGAATTTTCCCTATATCCAGCCCAGGTCGTCCCAGTGTGATGACATGTGGTATTCCGCCCCCAGGGGGGGCGCTCAAATGCAAGATCAAAAGCTGTCGTTCCTCCCGGCCCCCTATAAAAGCAGGTGTGTCTCTATCATTTCCCAGTGTTCATCTTGCAGTCTGGCCGCTGAAGATCGTTGGATACTCTCTCCTGGATTTTGGCAGCTGAGCGGGGCCTCCTAGCCTGTCGGCTGCTGCGGACCCTATTACCACTGATCCCGTGAGACCCACTATTGCCTCCCAGCTGCGGCTGATCGGGATTGTGACGGTAGGGAGAACGACCGGGGTCAGGCAGTTTTCGCAGAGCTAGGCTCTGGGCCGCAGACCCTGATTAATGGGTAGCCGGCCATTGGCTGATGGTGAGCCTACTAAGGGGGGGGGGGGGGCAACATTATGCCTACTGGCCTCATGTCCCTCCCTGTCCCACAAGCTTTATTGTTGCTGTGAACGTGTTTTTCACTTTATTTTTACTGTGTGCGATACTTACCTCTCCCGAGTCTGGCTTCAAGCTCTCCTCTCCCCTCCATCTTGATTGCTCTTACGCTGTGAGGGGGGGGGGGGCGCTGCTCGCGCGATCTGGGCTGACAGGAGGCGGAGGTGCAGCCGCGCCGTGTGCGGGGGCCCCGCTGCAGGCAGCCCTAAGGCATTTGCGGCCCTTGCCCCACCATTGTTCTTGGGCCAGCCCATCTCTTCCTGGGGGCGGGCGCTCGTTTCGCGTCGCTGGGGCGCACAATGGCGTTTTTCGCGTCACTGCCGTGCGGCCTGCCCCTCGAGGAACGCGCCGAGGCTGCTGCATGGTCGGCTGCCTGCGCCATCTTGCCCTGCTGCTCCTGCCCTCTTGCCTGGGCCCCCTCTGTTTGCTGTTGCTACTGTCGGTGTCGTGAGTCCCTCTTATTATTATTATTATTATTATGACTATATTATTGATTTTTGTGCATGTGCTTGTGGAATACTGATGGCCCTCTTGTTTTGTGTCTTTTAGGTGGGCCCATTAATTGAGGGTTGTGGTTCCTCTCGGTCTCCCTGCCCCCTCTTCCTTTTATTAAGAGGGATCACATAAGAAGGATAATTAGGTTTGGGCTGTCAGTGCCTTGTAACCTGCTTACAAAATTGTATCTAATCACCATAATGGAGTCATCTGGGGATACTGAGCTAGGGGCCCCATCTGGGTGGGTGAAGCTCTGCCCCTTGTGCAGTGCAAGCCCTCTGGGCGGATTCAGCACTGTTTGTACCACTTGCGCCAGGAGTGACATTTTGGGCCATGATCGGGCGGGCGTACCTGCGGCCTCTCCAGATCCCCCGCTGCTGCACTCAGCCCCCAGGGAAGCCAGCAGGGGGTCCCATGTTGATTTGGCATACAGGGTGGCCAGTCTCGAGGGATAGACCTCGCAAACGGCTCCTAAGAAGGCCGCGAGTAAAACGGCACATCGAGCCTGTTTACTCGGATAATGAGGATGATCTTTTTGATGGTCTGGGCTCTGTGGAGGAAGTTGCCAGATGATTCCTGTTCCATGGTGGATTATTCTGGCGATGACAGTGTGTCTGGTTCCTCCTCGGATGAGGATGCGTGGCTCCCGGATGATACGGAGAAGTTGTTTGCTTCAGTTTTTGACACTTTACACATTTTCCCTTCAAGAGCGGCTAAGAGGAAGCAGGGTGATTTGTTTAGGCCTGAAAGACAGAGGCGAGTCTTTCCAGAGCAGGCCCATTTTTCTAATATGATTTTCAAGGAATGGGAAAGGCCTAACAAGCTACCATCTGTGCCTAAGGGCCTAGATAGGCTCCTTCCCTGAGGAGCTGGTCCGGCTATGGTCTCGTCCTCTCGAGGTGGATCCCCCTGTGTCGGGGTTGTCCAACACTACTGTTATGCCTTCACCTGATACCGCTTCCTTACGTGATCCAGCTGACAAGCGCATGGATTCAACTGGTCTGTCATGTCTTCACCTTTGCTGGTGCCTTGTTTCTTCCTGTGTGTGCCGCGGCTATTGTATCCCTGGCCATCAGAAAGAAGGTGAGACGCCTTGTGGATAGCGCTAAGTCTCGCAAGCGGGAGGAGGAGTATAAGGGCCTCAAGGCTTGCGTGGATTTCATTGCCTTTGTTGTTTCTGCCATGGATGATGGTGCCCGGCTTGGTGCCAGGATTTCGGCCCTGCTTGTTGCACTTCGCCGCTCGCTCTGGTTGCGGCAGTGGTCGGCTGATGCCGCGGCAGTGGTCGGCTGATGCCGCGGCCAAAATGTCACTCACTAGTATCCCCTTCGTGGGGCACAGGTTGTTCGGGGAGCGTCTGAGGGAGTCTACCATCAAGGATGGTAGACTCCCTCAGCGACGGAAGCCTGCTCGGCCCTTTCGGAGCTCCTCTGCCTATCGCTCCTTTCGAGGAGGAAGAGGCTCTTCATTTTCAGGTGGCCGCAGAGATACCTGGGGTAGAGGTAGGTCCCGCGGCCGACCCAATCCCGCTTGGGGAGCCAAGTCTAAGCCCCCTGCCAAGTCCCCTCAGGCATGAGGAGGCGCCCTCACCCATCCGGGTGGGGGGACGGCTTCTGCTATTTGCTCATATCTGGAGACAGCGCGTCTCGGATCGGTGGATTCAAGAGGTGGTGTCCTCCACTTACAAAATAGAGCTGGCAGTTAGGCGCCCACAAAATTTCTTCGGTCTCAGATATCCCAGAACCCTTTGACGGCACAGGGCCTGAGAATGGCTGTGCGGCACCTCCTGCGGTTAGGTGTGATTTTTCCTGTACCTCGTCAGGAACAGGGTCAAGACTTCTACTCCAACCTGTTCACGGTTCCCAAGAAGGACGGACCATTGAGGCCTATCCTGGACCTGAAGGGTCTCAACAGGTTTGTCAGAGTCAGACATTTCCGCATGGAAACCTTACGGTCTGCGGTGAGCTCACTACGGCCTGGCGACTTCATGACCACGGTGGACATCAGGGATGCTTATCTGCACATCCCGATATTCCAGGGGCATCAGAAGTTCCTGCGGTTTGCTCTGGAGGATCAGCATTACCAGTTTGTGGCACTGCCATTCGGGATATCCTCAGCTCCCCGTGTCTTCACCAAGGTGCTGGGGGGCATCATGGCTATCCTGAGGAACCAGGGCATTCGTGTGCTGCCCTATCTGGACGATTTGTTGATTGCGGCTCAGTCTCTTCAGCAGGCCGAAAGTGATACCCGGATGGTGTTGTCCACTCTCGAGGATTTCGGCTGGGCAGTCAATTGCCCAAAATCTTTTGTCACTCCCTCAGCAGTGAGGTCCTTCCTGGGCATAAGGATAGACACCTCTCAGGTCAAGGTCTTTCTGCCACAGCAGAAGGTTTTGGGCCTCCAGACGCAGGTGCAGGCCTTGCTGTCTTGTCAGCGGCATTGTATCCGTCTGGGGATGAAACTGGTGGGCCTAATTGTGTCATGCTTCGAGGCAGTACCCTTCGCCCAATTTCACATAAGACCTCTTCAGTTGAACCTGTTGACCCGCTGGGACCGGATGCAGGAGTCGCTGGAACAGGAATTTTTTCTTTCCCCCCTGGCCAGGCAGTCCCTCTTGTGGTGGCTGGACTCCAGAAACCTATTGGTGGGCAAGTCCTTTCTGACTCCCCGGTGGGAGATAGTTACCACGGATGCCAGTCTGACCGGTTGGGGAGGCAGTTGGCAGACGCAGAAAATCCAGGGTCAGTGGGGTCCGCAGGAGAACCGCTTACCCATAAATCTCCTGGAGCTAAGAGCAATCCGGTTGGTGCTTCTGCGCTCAACTCCCCATTTAAGGGGTCGTGCGATCCAGGTTCGCTCGGACAACCAGACGGCTGTCACCTACATCAATCACCAGGGCGGGACTTTGAGCAAGCGAGCCCTCAAGGAGGTGACCCAGATTCTGACTTGGGCACAGGAGAATGTTCCATGCATCTCGGCGGTTTACATCCCCGGGGTAGAAAACCAGGGGGCAGACTCCCTGAGCAGGAGCGCCTCACGCTTGGGGGAATGGTCTCTCGGCAACAAGACCTTTCACGCTCTGTGTCTCCGCTGGGGTCAGCCGGACGTGGACCTGTTTGCGTCCAGACACAATCACAAGCTTCCAAGGTTCGTCTCCCTTTCAACAGATCCTCTGGCCTTTGCCATGGACGCTCTGGCATTTCCCTGGACGGAGTTCAGGCTCCTTTATGCATTCCCTCCGTTTCCACTCCTGGAAAGATAGCCCAGGAGGGGGTACCAACCATCCTGGTGGCTCCTCGCTGGCCGAGAAGGAGTTGGTTTGCGGACATAGTTCAGATGTCAGTTGATCGCTATCATGAGATCATGCCAGACGACCCAGGGCTTTTCAGACAGGGGTCGCTGCGGCACCCCAATTTACAGACGCTGGCTTTGACAGCCTGGCTATTGAGACCTCAATCCTGACGGAGAAGGGGCTGTCGGCCACGGTTGTGCATACCATGATACAGGCGCGGAAGAAGTCTTCTTCCATGATATACTACAGAGTTTGACATGCCTACATTGCTTGGGGTGAGTGCAATAGTCTCCCTTGCCACACATTCTCTATTTCTAAGATTCTGGAGTTTTTACAACGCTGCTTAGACTTGGGTCTCGAGCTGAGCACCCTCAAGGGCCAGGTCTCGGCCTTAACCATCTTTTTCCAGAGATCCATTGCCAATTATAGGTTGATCAAGACCTTTTTCCAGGGTGTCACCCATGCCCGTCCACCGCGTAAGTCAGTAATACCGGTGTGGGACTTGAATTTGGTACATTCTGCTTTTCAGGGTCCTCCCTTCGAGCCTTTTGTGCGATGCTGCGTTGTCTATTTTGACTCTTAAAGTGGTCTTTTTGGTAGCGATCACCTCGGTGCGACGCGTGTCAGAGCTGGCCGCGCTTTGTATGAGGCCCCCCTACTTTGAGCGGCAAAAGGATAAGGTGGTTTTTCGCTTTAAACCTGATTTTTTGCCTAAGGTCGTTTCTCCCTTTCACCTTAATGAGGAAGTTGTCTTACCTTCCTTTTGTCCAGCACCGACTTATTCTAAGGAAAGGACCCTCCATGCCTTGGATTTAGTCAGAGCCATCAAGTATTACCTGGTTGCGAATGAATCCTTCAAGAAATCAGATTTGCTCTTTGTCTTAACAGAGGGCTCTAGGAAAGGTTTGCCACCAGCCAAGTGCACTCTCACAAGTGGATCAGACAGGCAGTGGTGCAAGCATATTCTGCCAAGGGAAAGGAACCCCCTTTTCGTATCACCGCTCATTCTACTAGAGCTATTGGTGCCTCCTGGGCTTTTCAGCACCAGTCATCTGTTGAACAGGTTTGTAGGCTGCCACATGGTCTTCAGTTCATACCTTTTACCAAGTTTTACACGGTTGATGTTAGGGCCTCAGCTGATGCTGTCTTTGGCCGAAAGGTGCTTCAGGCGGTAGTGAAATGAACTACATGCTGTTCCGCACTGGGGATTCCGCCCTAATGGACACTGCTTTTGGATGTCCCACATGTCATCACTCTGGGATGACCTGGACAGGATATAGGGAAAAATACAATTCTATGAAACTCACCTGTAGAATTGTTTTTGAATATATCCAGTCCAGGTCGTCCCACCCCACCCTTGTTCATTATCTTCTGTTTGCCTGTTATGGTGATTACCATTTTTATTCTTGGACATGTTGTCCTTAAGGTTTTTGTTGGAGAGAGTACATGCTGAACCTATGTGAAGTAACATGGTTTCTTGGTCTCCCGGCCTGTCTCCTCTTTACTGCTTTTTAACCACTGGGAAATGGTAGAGAGACACCTGCTTTTATAGGGGGCCGGGAGGAGCGACAGCTTTTGATCCTGCAGTCGAGCGCCCCCTGGGGGTGGAATACCACATGTCATCACTCTGAGATGACCTGGACTGGATATACTCAAAACTATTTTTTGTGAAGAACCAGCACTCCAGTATATAGGTTTCATCAAAATCATATATTTGTAAATCCAACAAAATGCAAATGATGCACAACAAACTTCCAAGTCCTATGTCGACGTTTCGGGGTGCGCGAGGGCCCCCTTCCCCAGGACCAACTTGGTGCCGTGTGACCCCACACAGCATAACATCAAACAAGAAGACAAGGGTGCATGTGGCTTTATATATGTTATGGGGCCACCCCTGCCCCAGGAAGTAGAAGAGATTGCACCTGACGTCAATATGACGTGACTGGCGCCATGGCAACCATGTAAAAACGTCTAAGGTGTAGGGGGGAGGCTGCCAGCTACGCGTCATTCAGGCAAATCTGCCCGGCGACGTATGACGCAGCGTCACAGAGCCAGATATTGGCTCCCGGGTGCTGCGAGACTGGTGCCCCATCTGCGGCCAGTGATAGGCTGCAGACAGCGCACCAGCAGCTTTCCAATCTAGTGCGGCGGTGTTGACTTGGTCAACGCGCCCACTGGCAAGGCAAGAGGATCCTGCACACAATTCACAAACTTATATATTCAAGGGGACAGAGAGGAAAAGTGGGGGGAGGGGGGGGGGGGAGAGGGATAAAGATATGAAAGGAAGAGGGGAGTAAGGAAAGGAGGGACAAGACTAGGGAAAGAGGGACAAAAGAAGGGGACAAAGGGAGGAAGGGTAGGACTGGGAAAAAAAGAGAAAAAAATCGAAGACTAAGTTTGATCTGTTGAAGTTTGATGTGGAGCTGTATAAGTTTGAAAGGACTCTGAAACTTAAGCAGTTCTTTAAGACTGATGCACCCCCAAGGGAAAAGGTGGAGCTGGGGTGCCCCTTTAAACTTAAAAGCAAATTTATACCACCGGGCAATTTTGGATCCATTGAAAGTTACACACGTACAATCAGGGCTGATGCGATGCTGCTAGCATCCAAAAAACGGTACCATAGTAACCTGTCTACACAGGAGACACAGGCTCTTAAATCACTTAAAGTGGACCAACACCCAGGGGTGATCAGCCCGGGAATCGGGATGTCCCGCGGGGTGAAACCCCCCCCAAAAAAACCCCAAACTCCGCTTCCGCCGCCGCCTCCCGCGCGCCCCTCTAGACGTGCACGCGCCCTTTCACAGACGGCCGGTGCGGGCGCGCGCACGCCGAGAGTGACGCGCTGGAGTGTCTTGGACGCCGCTGTGACCCGCTTGGACGTCGGCGGGGATTGGACGGCGCGGTCACGTGGGAGCGTGGAGAGGTGAGTTTTTTTGGGTTTCAGAGAGCGGGACACCCCCGATCGGGGTGCCCCGCCGAAGTGGACCAAAACCCAGGATAGTCAAAATCCTGGGTGTTGGTCCACTTTAAGGAGGACACTCAGATTATAATAAAACCTGCGGATAAAGGGGGCGCAATTGTAGTCCTTGATTACCGCGACTATCACTAAGGCATTACAGATATGCTCATGTACACACTTAGCTATAGTAAATTAGAACATAACCCTACAGTCCAAATACAAGCAAAGATTGCTGACTATGTTAATAAAGGCCTGATGAATCGCTGGATTACACAGGAGACAGCAGAATTCCTGCAAATGGACTACCCAATTACACCAGTAATATATGGCCTACCGAAGGTCCACAAAGGATTAAGCCCCCTCAAATACCGCCCCATTGTAGCAGGAACTAACTCGAAAATTCCCCTCCTATTTGAGAGATACAGGGGATTTCCTTGAGAAACTCAGAAGGGTATCCACCACTGGGGCATCCCTTCTGCTAACTATGGATATATCTTCATTATACACGAATGTACCAAATGAAGCCGAATTAGAAGCGGTAAAACACTTTCTTACTAGAGAACCCACAAATATACCCACTGAGTACATCCTGCTGGGCCTTGAACTAGTGTTGACTAACAATTTCTTTAAATTTGAATCTACCTATTTTCAGCAAATCACTGGGACCGCCATGGGGAGCGCAGTTGCTCCATCTTTCGCAAATCTATTTATGGGCTATCTACCCAACACCCACATACACGGAGAAAGTGTCATTTTGGGGGCGCTATATAGATGATATCTTGATGATTTGGAATGGGGACACTGATTCAGTCAGGCTATTTGTGGACATGATTAATTCCATTTTTCCCAGCATCGTGTTCAACCCGGAGGTCTCTAGAGACCACGCGACTTTCCTGATTGATAATCTCCCAGTTTTTGCGTGTAATGAGAATTCATTCCGATAGCACCACTGCTGATACCCAGTTAGACCTTATGTACAAGAAGTTCAGAGACACCAGAATATTCTGGATTCCGATAGGAACCTGGCACCGGTGATTAGACGTCCCCCATTAAAGGTGGACAGTAGAGGCCGGAATTTACGGGACCTATTGGTTAGAGCAGACCCAGTTGATAAATATAAAACTCAGAGACAGGTGCTCTCTACCAAAATGGGCTGCTACAAGTGTTTTAATTGCAATATTTGCAATTCCCTGATTATTGGAGCTAAGTTCTCACACCCACATACTGGGGCCCAGATCGCAATCAGAGGTTATTTGAATTGCAACAGGACTATTGTGTCTATATTCTGAAGTGCCCCTGTAGTTTGGTCTACGTAGGCAAGACTATTGGACCCTTCAAAAAGAGATTCCAGAAACACAAAAGTGATATTAGAGTTCATCAGGGTAGAGTAAAAAATGATGGACAAGACGATTACGACAAACTGGTGGCAATGCACTTTACCGAATTTGGACATCTCCCACAAGACCTTAAAGGGATGGTCATTGAACATGTGCCTAAACTACCGGTAAGTAGGGGTGGTGATAGAAATACCCCACTACTCCAACGGGAAACGTTTTGGATCCACCGACTGGACACTGTACAACCCCGCGGTCTGAATACAGCATTTGGGTATAATTTGTTTTTTGGAGAAGAGACAGACTTTGGACTGTAATTAAGTTCCTCCTGATTATGACATTGTTGTAGGTTCTCGGGCATCCCGCAGATTATCTGTAATAGTTTATAATGATATATAGCTCGTATTATCTTCCTCTTCTTTTTTCTTTTCTCCTTTTTTCCCTCCCCTTCCGTCCTGTCCCCTGTTTTCGTCCCTTCTTTCTCTCTCTCTTTTGTGTCCCCTTCCTAGCCTCTCTCTTCTTGTCCCTCTTTTCTATTTGTCCCCATTCTTCTTTATCTTTTTCCCATCTAGGGTCCACATTTGTGTCCCTTCGTCCGCCTCCCTTTCCCCCTACCCGTAACGTGCTCTAAGTTTTTCATGATCCCTCTGCTTGTCCCTCTCCCCCCCCCCCCTTTTCTTCTCTCAGCTCCCACAGCTTAGAGTCTGCACTCCTGTCTCTTGCTTTTATCCTACTCTTTGTGTTCATAGCTCTTGTTCCTTTCATGGTCCCTCTTTTTTCTCCTTTTTTTTCCTCTTATTTACTCCCCGTCCCTTGTTCTTATTCGATTCCTACCCTTCCTCCCTTTGACCTTTGTCCCCTTCTTTTGTCCCTCTTTCCCTTGTCTTGTCCCTCCTTTCCTTACTCCCCCCTTTATCCCTCTTCCCTTCATATCTTTGTCCCTCTTCCCCCCCCCCCCCCCCACACTTTTCCTCTCTGTCCCCTTGAATATATACGTTTGTGAATTGTGTGCAGGATCCTCTTGCCTTGCCAGTGGGTGCATTGACGAAGTCAACACCGCCGCACTAGACTGGAAAGCTGCTGGTGCGCTGTCTGCATCCTATCACTGGCCGCAGATGGGGCACCAGCCTCGCAGCACCCGGGAGCCAATATCTGGCTCTGTGATGCTGTGTCATGTGTCGCTGGGCAGATTTCCCCGAACGACGCGTAGCTGCCAGCCTTCCCCCTACAGGGGGACAGCATTGTGGGTTGCTTTGCAGCCCCCTAGCTGTGTCAGCGGCGGGTCCCAGCGTGCGGAGGAGCTCTCCTCGCACGGACAGGAGCGTCCAGCACAAGGTAAGTATGAGGCCTGCATCTTGTTTATATTTGTTGTTTTTTACACCTTAGACGTTTTTACATGGTGGTAAACAATGTTTACATGGTTGCCATGGCGCCAGTGACGTCAGATTGACCTCTTCTACTTCCTGGGGCAGGGATGGCCCCATAACATATATAAAGCCACATGCACCCTTGTCTTCTTGTTTGATGTTATGCTGTGTGGGGTCACATGACACCAAGTTGGTCCTGGGGAAGGGGGCCCTCGCGCACCCCGAAACGTCGACATAGGACTTGGAAGTTTGTTGTGCATCATTTGCATTTCGTTGGATTTACAAATATATGATTTTGGTGAAACCTATATACTGGAGTGCTGGTTCTTCATAAAAAAATTTGGACATTGCGGTGTTACCAAGAGTGCGGCACTCCCTCCCAGAAAGATACTCAAAAACAATTCTACAGTTTCAGTTTCACAGAATTGTATTTTTTGGGACCCTTGAAATCATTGATGATGGCTGGAATCCTCCTTTAAATCAAACCTAGCATTAGGTGACTCCTAGATGTACAAAATCATTTATATTAGTGTCTTTTCTACCTGTGTGCTTAGGGACACTTATCACCCAATCTATTTTATACAATATAAAAAGAATAGCAGATTTGGGCTTTAAAGTGGACCGGACCACCTGCAAAGTGGAAGTGCTTATTGGTCTTTCTGGCACTGTGCATTGTGGGTTATGTCAGTTGAATCCAGACAGCACCATGGCTGGGATGATGGGAAAGGAAGCTACCAAATGGCCTCTACCAGGAGAAAATCAGTGAGTGTAAGTGCTGACAGTGATTCAGTATCATGCATGCAGATGGGGCAAGTTGGTTTTGGGGAGTATTTTTCCCCCAACTGTGCAAGGCTGTTGGTCTGGTTTAGGATGGGTCTTCATCTTGTATACACATGATGGGAACCCTCCCCCAGTGCCCCAACTGTTAAGATGACTTATTGTCATTGTATACAGCATGGTGCAGGGAGTTCAGAGGCCAGAGCATGCACTGCTGCAGCCAGCTTTTCTTTTGGGCATTAGGGTGGGGTTAGCAGGAGGCTGGTTCTTAACGTCAGACCAGATGGGCAGCAGAGTTGCCTTGACAAATGATTTATGGTGACTACAGGCAACAGGATGTATGGCAGGGCATTAAATTGTCAGAAGATGGAAGCAGGATATGGTGCTAGGCAACCGAAATACTATTTTACAGTCAATATTCTTAAAAGTGAAACTGCACCTATAGGTTATAGGGGGAAACCTGTACAATAGCCCCCTCAACTCTCCACCTGCCGGCCGCCAATTGCTTCAAGCCCCACCTCACTGCTCTCTTCAGACTGTGCAAAAACAATATATATATATAAAACAAAAATCGTTTGGCAATATGAAGTAAACGTAATTTCTGGAAAAGCGCCCGTAAGAGTCCTGAGCTCCTGCATGGTCTCCTACAGCCTGGCGCTGCTATGTTCTTTTCTATAATCACAGCAACGGGTGCTGCTGTGCACCCCTGACCACAACAGAAACCATCCACTGCTAGCTGGTCTTGGTTAAAGTCCTGGTCCAGGCACACCTAAAGTCATTTTGCAGGCAGTAAAATAATAAAACGCTATCCCTCTGCAATCTATCGCTGATTCTCCGGCGCTCAGATCGATCAGCCGATCCCAGTCTCGCACAGCCGGAGGGAGTGTGCCGTAGTTCTTGTGATGATGGCACAGGGTGGTCTATAAGGTGTTGAATGGACACCGTATAAAGATGGCGGTGGTTGCACGAGCAGCTCGGGACTGGAATTGGGTGATGATCCAGTAAGTGTCTGAGGGCTGGGCTAACAGCAATTGCTTGTGGAGTATTAAAGGTGAGTATAGAGTATTATTATTTTACTGCCTGCAGAATGACTTTAAAACTATTCTTGTTGTGTAGGGCTACAATGTTGTGTAGGGCAATGTTCTAATTTTTTTCCTTCTTTGGAAAGGAATCTATATTGTGTAATTATTAAATTTAAGTTTCATCTCATGTTGTGCTGATGTTTGACCCCTGGTTAGTCCCTTTAAGAGACTATACAAGACTTGGGGCTCAGTCCTGTGGCCACACTACAGGTATGTTTCAGTAGGCATTGCTTTATGTTGCCAAACAGCATTAAAAAAATAAAAATAAAAAAAATAGAGCAGAAGGCGTCGCCAGTGGGTATAGAATCGCTTTAAATAAGATGGATAGGTTACTGTAATGGCTATAGTGCATCTGTAGAAGGTTGTTAATGTTAAGTTGTCTCTTTCTTTCAGCTCGAACGGTTTACAAGTATGCGGATAAAGAAGGAGAAGGAAAAACCTTACATGTCCAACAGGAATTCTGCCAACTACATGGATAATACCCTCCAAGCACTCCAGGAGCTCAGTGATGACACTGTGCTGCACCTGTTTGAACAGATGCTGGTATGATTTTCACCTGTAAACTCTAGAGACTGAGGAGTACGTCACCTGGTGTGGTGACCAGACAGACTCCTCTGAATTTTCCTGTTAACCTGGTTCAGGACTGTCTTTTAGGGCCTCATACTCAAACTGCTGTGACAAACCTAAAAACTTGATGACAAACTGAGTATAGGATCACTTTAACAAGGGCCCCAAAACAGCCTGTGTTTCTTTTCTTTTACGAAAGCATTTGCCCAATATTCATAAAAAACACAGGAAGCAGAATGATGTCCGAATGGCAGCCATATGCTAATAAATTCAGTTACATGCTAAACGGTCCCATGACCCCCAGTGCTGAGCTGTGTGTACTGTAACTGAATGCATCATCGCTAGAAAGCGCCTGGGGCCAGGGAGCAATATTGCTGGCTGCATCCGGTTCATGTTATGAATAATGGGCAAATGCTGAAACTCAGGCTGTTTTGGGGCACTTTGCTGGGGGTAGAAGGTGACGACATAATCCTTTTGGGAATAGCATCATTTTTAAAACCGTTTTTTGATCACTAACTAGTAAGGTTGTGCAGCCATTTGGGCCTTTCTTGGGTTTGTTCAGCACACTTCCTTCTTTTTATACACGTATGCTTTGTGGCCTTCCCCCCCGGGGCATCCAAAATTGGGATGCTCTTCTGTTTGAAACCCCCCAGGTCGCCCCGTACACTTACTTTATTTCCCGGTCCAATGGCGCATGTGCGAGCCGCGGCTGCATCCCCACTATCCCTCTAGCAGGGCGCATGCCCGTGCCAGGCATTTGTGAATGGCCGGTGCGGGCACGCTCCCTGTTAGAGAGAAGTGGGGGATGCGGCCGTCGGCGCTCTCGGAGCTGCTGGCTTTAGATGAAGGCTTGGACGATGTGATGTCAGCGGCTCCGAGCGCGCTGATTGGACGAGAGCGGCTAAACATGCGCCTTAGGACCGGGAAGAGGTGAGTTGGCTTCGGCGATCTGGGGGGGTTTCAAATTGTGGAGCACCTCCCGACCCGGTGTGCCCCGCGGGATAGTCAAAATCCTGGGTTTTGGTCCACTTTAGGAATACATCTCAAATCAGGTTCTCTTGACTTGAAGGAGCCGTATCGTGAAATCCACTAATATTAAAAACACACATAAACATGTACCTTTTAAAGTGGACCAAAACCCACACCCCAACAGCCCTTACATTTCTAAAATTCCAGAGCCGCTGCATTCTCTCCCCCCGGGGCATATGTGGAACCCCCCAGGTCACCCGTAAACTCACCTTCTTTACCGGTCCAACTGCACATGCGTGAGCTGCTGCCAAATCCCTGATATCCCTTTATCAGGGCGCATGCTCACACCAGGCATTTGTGAATGGCCGGCATGGGCATGCTCCCTGTTAAAGGGTAAGGGAGGATGCAGCCGCCAGCGCGTGCTGATTGGATGAGAGGGTTGTGCATGCACCATAGGACCAGGGAAGAGTTAGTGAGACTGGGCGACCTGGGGGGTTTCACACAGCGGGTCATCCCCGATCGAGGTGCCAGGGGGCAAGGACCAAAACCCAGGTTTGTCAAAATCCTGGGTTTTGTTCCACTTTAAGACAATATTGTGGCACAGACACAGAATATACACTTTCAAAAATGCAATCGAAAGTGGACTTTACCTCAAATCACTGAGATAAATGCTTTTTTAAAGATTGTCCTCCAGTAGGTCTACACCACAAATGGACTCCCTATTCTAGGTATATGTAGCGTTGGTTAACCAATTATACAAGCATTAGCATCACAACCTCACCAACTGAAGTCAGTTGTGGCATTACATCAGAAGCAGACTTATCACTATAGAAATCTGCACTCAAATTTGTATATAATGTTTGAAGTCTTTGTATGTGTGCAGAAGCTTGATCCCACTCCCCCACCACCACCAAGGAAACCAAATGAATATAATGCCCCCAGCATTCTCCCTTATGTTTTCCTGCTTTCATCAATGTGGTTGGGGTGGAAAATGAAATATTATAATAAGTATTCATTTTATAAGCTGCCTGTATGCCATCTCTCACATTCTCAGTCTGTTGAGGGGTTCACCCCTCCTTCCTCATATGACTATCGCTAAAGAATGTTATGTCTGCTTAATGAGCAACAGATATTCTTCATGTCTGAACTATACCTTCCATATATGTGTATCTGTATATGTTTGAAATATCCAATCGAATTCTGACGTGTGCAGGCATCCAATCAGGATGGTCATTTAAGCTCCCTTGTCTAAAACTGTATTTAAGCAAGCAAAAGAGCCAGTAATCCAGGCATTGGCAATCGAAGTAAGCAGGCCCCCGGTTGACCGAATAAACCTTGTATTTCCTGAAGACCTTTGTTTCTGAGTCTGTGCCATTTCCACTTCAGTGGTATTACTGCATTATTCCCTTCTCTGACCAATAGTATTTTTTTTTTGTACGTTCTAGAATGACATGAACCTCAATGATGAAAAACAACAACCGCTACGGGCAAAGGACATCTCAATAAAGAGAGAGATGGTATCCCAGTATTTACATACATCCAAAGCTGTAAGTGTTTTTTTTAGTAATGGATCTTATTTGTGTGTCTGTACAAACATTATTTACACTGCCTGGTGAAAAAAGTCACACATTAATATTTTGTTGGGCCAACTTCAGCTTTGGTTACGACACGCATTTTCTGAGGCCTCGTTTCCACATGCTTCTGCAGTGGCACAAAATGTATTTCTGTTCAGAGCTGAATTAATCCCCCATGTATTGGTGATGGGAGATTTGATGGAATAACTCCAGTTCAGTATATTCAGGCAGTCGGCTGAAATAATTCTTTGGGTACATAACGTTGCTGAACCTAGGCCTGACCAAGTGCGGCAACCTCAGACCATAGTTCTGCTCCCACAGGCTTGTACAGTAGCACCAGGCATGATGGGTGCATCACTTAAACCAGACCAACACCAGTTTTTACTTTAATGGGTGTTGGTCCCTCTATCTACTGATAACAAGAAGCTCCTGGGGGCATCCAGAATGCTGGAGCCCCCTTGCACCTAACTGCACAGAACGGTTGTAAAACTCACCTTCATTACAAACCAGCGCCGGGAAAGGAGTCCCGCGATTGGCTGCCAGGCGGTCACATGGGCAGGTCCTGCCAGTGACGGGCACAGATGACACGACTATGGCCCACGCGGCGGCCAGTCATGGGATTCCTTTTGTGGCACTGGCTTCTAATAAAGGTGAGTTTTACAAGCGTTCTGTGTGGTTAGGTGTGAGGGGGGCTCCAGCGTTCTGGATGCCCCCAGGAGCTTCTTGTTATCAGCAAACAGCGGGGCCAACACCAGTGAAGGTAAAAATGGGCGTTGGTCCAGTTTAAGTTGCCACTTTACTTACCCTGATCGACCCATCTTTCTGGAACAGGGGACATCTGGACTCACCAGACCACATGACCTTTATTCTAAGTATGTCACACACCCCGCTTGAAGACATTCATTACACTTGGGGTATACTGACCTGTAGATGGCGATCTTGCAGAGATGATATCAAAAAATGGTAAGACCCTCCCGGCCCATAAATACCTGGGACCTCCCACTCATTACCCAGTCTTTCATCTCTGCAGTGGCGAGCAAGTCAGAAGATGATGTCTCCTCCTTGCAGGTAGCCGGGATGACTCCCGGCCCGTTTTTTTCTTCTATTTCTGCCCGGATCCCATTGTTTAATTTTCCCTGCCTCCCAGCCTAGGCTGCTGGCCCGGGCAAAGGTAGCTGGCACCTCAGGTGCTTAGGAGCCGTGAGACCCCATAACAAGGGGTAGGCGGCTATCCGGGTTGGTGATCCCGGTTTGGGATGCCCCGTCCCTTGGCCCTTCCCAGGCATCGTTTCCCCATCTCCCAGTTACCCTTAGAGGGGGGGGGGGGCCCTTATGGATTCATGTTTTATGTGTGTGTGCATGTGTTTATGTGTACATGTATGCGCTTCACTTTCTGTCACTTTGCGGTTTGTTTCATGGCGCCGGAGGTCCCGTGGCGCTGGCGCGCGAAGGATGCTGGCTGCAATGGCGGCGAGCCCATGCTGGGCTTCTTCTCCTCCGGGCTGGGGGGGGGGGCGGGGCCGGGCGCTCGCGCGCGCCTACGGCCCGCCCCCGTGCTGTGCGCAGTTGTTTCATGTCCCGGCTTCAAGCCGGGAGAGACGGGGGAGGGGCGGGGCCGGGCGCGGACCGCGCCGGCCTGCCCTCTCTCCTCCTTTCTACACACTGCGCGCCGTTGCCTGCGGTACCGGAGGTCGGGTGAGGGGCCTGCTGGCCACCAATGACATTCTTTCTCCTGTACTTTTGACATGATCTGAGTGTGTGCTTGTGTTCCAGGTGGACCATTGATCATATTAAGGGGGGGTTCTCCCGGTCCAGGGTCCCTGGTTAATTTTTAGCTGGCTTAAAACCCCCCCGGGTTGCATTATTGCACATTTAATTGTATATACTATATATAGTACTAAAAAATCACCATATGGAGGCTTCCCCGGATACTGGGCTTGTGCCCCCCTCGGGGCAATCCAGGCTGTGTTTGGGGTGTGGGGTATCCTTTTTGGGGGATGATATATTTCTATGTGTACACTGTGCGCAGAGGTCTATTACGCGGCAGACCGGATCTCAGACACGTACTTGTGATGTGGTCATTGGCGGGGAGTTGCAATCTGAGGTGTGTGCCAGATTGGCCAATCTTGAAAAATTGTTTTCTAGTGCCGTCGCAAAAAAGGCCACGGCAAAGAGGAAACATTTGTATTCAGCTGCGCAGGCCTTTGATAGGGAAGATTTTGACTCCCTGGATTGGTCTGATTGCTCCCCGCGTGAGGAAGGTGAGCTGTATGAGGGGTCTGATGACTCCGACGATCAGCAGTTTGTGGGCGCTGATACCGAGCAGGGCCAGGGGGATACCTCGGATACATCTAGGGTCCTGGCTCAGGTGTTTGAGGTCCTGGCTATTTCTCCCCCCGAGGCGGCTCCTCCGCTGAAGGGGGAGTTCTTTGAAGAGACGAAGCCCTTCCTTATCAAAAGCATTTTGATGGTATCATTCGCAAGGAATGGGAGCGGCCGACGCGGCTCCCGGGTGTCCCACCGGGTTGGGACAAGAAACATCCCTTTCCGGCGGACGCGGTGAAGCACTGGTAGTCTTCCCCCCGAGGTGGATGCTCCTGTTTTGGGGTTGTCCAGTCCTCCATTCTCCGGAGTGCACTACCCTCAAGGATGGTGAGGATAAACGCATTGACCAGATGGCTTGTCATGGTGTTGCCAGTGTTGGATCGGCCTTGTGGCCGGTTTGTGCTTCTGAGCATGTATTGGTAGCTGCCAGGTCGGTTGTTAAAGGATTATTGACCTCTTCCGGGCTTGACCCGGCTAGTGAGGAGTTTGCCGACCTTAAGCGCTGTGAGTTATTTTTGTCCTTTGTGCTGTCCGCCCTGGATGACACATTGGTGATGTGTAGCAGAGCTACGTCCCTGCTTGTGGCTATCCGCCGGTCGGTTTGGTTACGTCAGTGGGCGGCTGATTTTGTGTCCAAAAAGTCACTCACAGCCCTTCCCTTTGTGGGACTGCGGCTCTTTGGAGAAAAATTGGATACGGTGGCAAAGGGAGGTAGGTTACCTCAGCGTAAGAAGCAGCGTCGCCCTTTTCGGGGGGCGGCTTCTTTCTCTCAGTTCTTTAGTGGGGCTAGAGTTGGTAGGGGTTCGGCCTTCCCTGCGTCCAGAGGTGATTCCTGGCCTAGGGGCAGGGGTCGGACCCATCCAGGACATAGTTGGGGCTCCAAGCCTAGAGCCGCTGTCAAGTCGGCTCAGCAATGAGGGGGCGCCCTCACCCGTGAGGGTGGGGGGACGGTTGCAACTCTTCTCCCAGGTCTGGCTCCAAGAGGTCTCGGACAGGTCGATTCAGGAACTGGTGTCTTCCGGTTACAAGCTGGAGTTCGAGTTCCGGCCCCCTCCCAGATTCTTAAGGTCCCGGGTGCCGTCAGATCCTCTGGCCGCCCAGGGGCTTCGGGCGGCAGTAGCAAGCCTCGCGGACATGGCTGTCATCTGTCCGGTGCCTCTCTCAGACCAGGGCCTGGGCTTCTATTCCAATTTGTTCACGGGGCCCAAGAAGGACGGTTCCGTTCGTCCTATTCTGGATCTGAAGTTGCTCAACAGGTTTGTCCGTCCCCGGAAGTTCCGTATGGAAACTCTGCGCTCGGCCATCCATACACTTCGTCAGGGGGACTTCATGACGTCCATAGACATCAAGGATGCTTATCTGTATGTTCCGATCTTCCCAGCACATCAGAGATTTCTCAGGTTCGTGGTGGAAGATCGGCATTTTCAGTTTGTGGTTCTTCCGTTTGGCCTTACCTCGGCTCCAAGGGTTTTTACCAAGGTGTTGGCAGGAGTGATGGCCATCCTCAGAGTCAGGGGTGTTTGCATCGTGCCCTATCTGGACGATCTTCTCATCATGGCGTCTTCCCTAAGTCAGGCGCAGATGGATACCAGGACTGTGGTGTCCACTCTGGAGGGTTTCGGTTGGGTGATAAACTATCCCAAGTCCTGCCTCACTCCCTCCAGGGTGGTGGAGTTCATAAGAATGTCGCTGGACACTTCTCATGCCAGGGTGTTTCTCCCCCGAACCAAGGTTCTTCTGATTCGGGAATTGCCTCAGCGTCTCCTATCCATCCCCCGCCCGTCCATCCGGCTAGGGATGAGACTGGTGGGATTGATGGTGGCGTCGTTCGAGGCGGTTCCCTTTGCCCAGTTTCACACAAGGACGCTCCAGCTCCATCTCTTGGCGCCCTGGGACAGGTCCCCGCTGTCATTGGATCAGTCCTTTCTGGGTGCGGCGTTCCCTTCGGTGGTGACTAAAACCAAGCAATCTGACGAGGGGCAGATCCTTTCTGACCCCTCGTTGGGAGACGGTCACCACGGATGCCAGTCTGTCCGGTTGGGGGGAATTTTGGAAGGATCATCAGTTTCAGGGACTGTGGGGGCCTCAGGAGGCTCACAATCCCATCAATGTTCTGGAGTTGAGAGCCATCAGGTTGGTTCTGGCTCACTTGACTCACCAGTTGCGGGGCCTACCGGTTCAAGTTCGGTCGGACAATCGGACGGCGGTCGCTTACATCAATCACCAGGGAGGGACTCGCAGCAGGCGGGCCCTCAGGGAAGTGTCCTTGATCCTTGCTTGGGCAGAGAGCAATGTCCCATGCATCTCGGCGGTGTACATTCCGGGAGTAGAGAACACGGAGGCGGACTCCCTGAGCAGGGGGTCATCTCGCCGGGGGGAATGGTCGCTCAGCCCCAAGGTGTTTCGGTCGCTTTGCCACCGGTGGGGGACTCCGGAGGTGGACCTCTTTGCCTCTCGTCACAATCACAAGCTTCCGGCATTTGTGTCTCTCTCGCGGGATCCGCTGGCTCTGGCAGCGGATGCCATGTCTCTGAACTGGAGGGATCTGGGGTTTCTGTACCTGTTCCCTCCGTTTCCCATGGTGGGCAGAGTGGTGCGCAAGCTGGCCCTAGAGGGCGCGTCAGCAATCCTGGTGGCTCCAAGGTGGCCAAGGCAGGTTTAGTTCGCAGACGTGGTAAGGTTGGCAGTGGATCAGTTAGACCTGCCCCTTCTGCCAGATCTGCTCACTCAAGGTCCACTACTCTACCCCAATTTACCAACGCGGGCTTTGATGGCGTGGTTGCTGAAACCTCAATCTTGAGGGAGAAAGGTCTTTCTGATGCTGTCATTCAGACTCTGGTTAGGGCTAGAAAGCAGTCTTCCTCTGCCATCTATTATAGGACTTGGAGGTCTTATATTGATTGGTGTGAGGGTAGGGCTTTGCCTTGCAGCTTAGTATGCTGAAAGGGCAGGTTTCTGCCCTGGCCGGATTCTTTCAAAAGTCTTTTGCTCTTCATCCTCTGGTTAAGACCTTTTTCCAGGGGGTTACGCATGTGCGGCCTCCTAGGAAGCCTTTGCTCCCAGTGTGGGATTTGAATTTGGTTTTGTCTGCCTTGCAGGGTCCTCCGTTTGAACCTTTGCAGGATATTGCGCTTTCTACGCTTACTCAGAAGGTGGTTTTTCTGGTTGCCATCACTTCTGTTCGGCTTGTTTCGGAGTTGGCAGCCTTGTCTATTTCGGCCCCTTAAGACAAGGTTGTTTTCCGTTTCAAGACAGATTTCCTTCCTAAGGTGGTCTCGGATTTTCATCTGAATCAGGATATTGTTCTTCCTTCCTTGTGTCCTAAGCCCAGCAATGATAAGGAGAGGGTTTTGCATTCTTTGGATGTGGTTCGCTGTGTGAAGTACTATTTGGTGGCTACTTCTCCTTTTCGTAGGACTGATGCCCTTTTTGTGGTGCCCTCTGGGCCTAGGAAGGATTTGGCTCCTGCCAAGTCTTCCATTAGTAAATGGATTCGCCAGGCCATTGTTGGGGCCTATTCTGCCAAGGGGAAGGTTCCTCCATTTCGTGTTACTGTTCATTCTACTCGTGCTGTTGGGGCGTCCTGGGCCTTCCAGCACCAGGCTTCTGTTGAGCAGGTTTGTAAGGCCGCTGCTTGGTCTTCGGTTCACACTTTTTCCAAGTTTTACAAGGTTGATGTTCGGGCCTCAGCGGATGCTGTTTTTGGCCGCAAGGTTCTTCAAGCTGCAGTGGTTTAGGTTTGGCCTTGTTGCCTCGTTTTTTGGATCCCCGCCCTTTATGGACACTGCTATTGGATGTCCCAAGTGTAATGAATGTCTTGAAGCGGGGTGTGTGACATACTTAGAATAATACCCATTTTACAGGTGAGTATTCACAAAATGGTATTATAAGTATGTCACACACCCCGCTTCACCCTGCCCTTTTGTATTCTGGATCCTTTATATGGTAAACCTTTGTTAATTTTAATTGGCTTTCCTGGTCCCTTGATCTTACTGCTATCTTTATACTGGGTAATGAGTGGGAGGTCCCAGGTATTTATGGGCCGGGAGGGTCTTAACTTTTTTTGATATCATCTCTGCAAGATCACCATCTACAGGTCAGTATACCACAAGTGTAATGAATGTCTTGAAGAGGGGTGTGTGACATACTTATAATACCCATTTTACAGGTGAGTATTCACAAAATGGTATTTTCCATTGCTCCAGAGTCCAATCTTAATGCTCTCTCTCAAATTGAAGCCGCTCTTGCTGGTAAAATGCACTGACAAGTCGTTTTCTCAAATGGACCACACCCATTTTACAAAAAAATTTTGACATCCCGATTGCCCCCCCCCCCGATCAACCCCATGCAAAGCCCCTAAATCTTACCTGTCTCTTCACTCCCCCCATGACATACAGCCGCGTGATCGGCAGCGGTCATGTGTCCCGTCCAAGGGCTTCTGCTTTGTCTGCTGCTGACAATAGGGTTTCCACACTGCTGTTTAGTCCCAATCCCCTGAGTTCCCTTTGCATTGTGCATGTCAAAATCCTCTTTCACTGTTAAGCATATCCCTGATTTCTGCTGTTTTTTTTCTACTAATTGATTTCACCAAACATTTAAGTGATCCCTGATCATGATCAATGAAAATTTTTTCCAAACACATTCCTCCACTGTCCTTCCACTGTTTAATGATGTGTTGTTAATAAACCAATTTAACTGACTTAAAGCGGAACAAAACCCAATAGAGGCCAGCCTGGAATCCAAAAGATTCCAGGGCCGTCCCCTGTATTTTCTCCATGTGGGAACCCCCCCACAACGGCGCATACGCGTCTTAGATTCTCGTCCAATGAGAGCAGTCTGCTATGTCAACGTAATTTGGCAGCCAGCTCTCAGTGTTTACAATGGGGAGCGCACTCTGACACATCCCTAGCGCCATGCTCGCGCTCTCGTCCCAGCCAGCGTTTTCTCTCCATTGATTAGAATGAGAGCCTCATGCCGAATGACTTTGTCAAGCAAGTGGCTTTCATTGGACAAGAGCCTGCGCATGCATCGTTGGAGAGTGACAAGGCGAGTTTTTAGGGGGGGGTTTACATAGCGGGGCATCCCAAAGTGTGGGGACGCGAAACAAAACTCAGGAAGTTTTGTTAGTTTTTAGTAGTTTCAGCAATCTTCTTCCCTACTTGATGCATGCCAATATTTTGACACTTCAGACAACAAGTTACCATCTTTTCCATTACCACAGAATGTCTTTCAGAATGGTTGTCTTACAAATGAGAATCTGCTCACTGCATCATTTAGGGTTAACTCCGTAATTATCCAATGGAAGGCTCTCGCCTATTTACTTAGTTGAAGACTTTCTGAAGGCAACAATATAAAAAATGCTATACTCACGTTTAATCCCCTGCAGGCGATTGCGGATAGTATGGCGCTCAGGCACTTACCAGATTGGCTGATCCCAGTCCCGTGCAGCTGCCGCCATCTTCAAGAGGCTCTCTTCCCTTCAATTCCTGATGGATTGCTGCAGGCCATCGTCACAAGAACTATGGCACGCACTTCTTCATTCACTGCATTGGAGGAGGCGTGCCATAGTCCCTGTGCTGAATGGCATGGGGCGGTACATCGCCCGTTGCTCCTACATGAGTGGCTGTACAAGTGCAGCGCAGGACCAGGCAATCTGTCAAGTGTCTGAGCGCTGGACTATCAGCTATAGGCACTAAAGCATTTTTTATATTCTCTGCAGAATGTCTTTCAGGTGGTGACCTGTTTTTTGGCCATGCAGTGTATATTATGTGTATGTATAAGAAACCATGGGAACAGGGAATAAAATGTAAATATAATATATATAGAACAATGTACAATAAAAAATAGTTGGCCACTGGCAAAAAAAACCTGATCAAGCTGGTTCTTTAACTCCTCTACTATTCAAGAATATGTGTTTATCTAGAGATTTGATTAGCAAGTACAGTGATCATGTCATAAAAACACACAAGCTGTGTCTTGAAGCTGCATCTGATATCTGCCTATAAATCTAGAATATCCATTTGTCATGCGTTTGTCTGGTCTTGTTGTGTTTTACTCCATTTGACAGTCACCTTTTATGGCTTCTAATAGTGTTCTACTATATTTAATCTTTATAAAGTATCCTTAATCCCACAACGCATGTGTACTACAATGTCATGGTGGACTATCTTTTGATTCAGGGAATGAATAAGAAGGAGAGTACCCGTTCTGCACAGATGTATATCCAGGATCTAAAGTCTGGGCTTGGTGACAGCCTTCTGGCCTGTTTGGAGTCACTGAGGGTCTCTCTCAATAACAATCCTGTCAGGTAAGCCATAGCCTGTGATATTAAGAAAAAAATATTGGTTTACTTAAATTGTCAATGTGTTCACCGGTTCAGGCTTGTACCTGACCAACTTATGAGGGCAACAGTTCATGCACTGCATACATTGCTCTGACAAAGGCATCCGAGAAAGGTCAGTTGCTTAAAGTGGACCAAAACCTAGGATTTTGGTCCATCTCCCAGATGCACCCTGGTATTGGGATGCCCCGCTTTAGACCAAGGAAACGTACTTGTCATGGGTCCAATGGCACATTCGTGGCCACTCCTCTGTCCCTAGCCACACATATCAGCGGTATGCGACATCCATCGGATGTGTGTGGCCACGCACAGCCATTCGGTTGCAGCGGTCGTGGCCGCGCACAGCCAAGAAGAGATGCCGGCCAAGCATCGGCTGTGGGCTCTGAGGGAAGCGAGATTGGCAGGGGCGAATTGGGGGTTTCTTAGAGCCAAGGAGAGGTAGTTGGCTGGCCCTGGAGTCTCATAGAATATACGGTGGGTCATTTGCTTTGGCTGATACATTGTCTTGGTGACACCATAGCTAACCCTTCCTCACTAAAAATTAACATGAGAAAACGGCCATTTCCCAAAGTTTTTCTCAAGAGGAAATGCTTTGCCTAACCATTCTAAAAAAACATATGTCCAGCATGCAAAGGTCAGCAAGCATATTGTGCTTACTAGATCCTGTTTAAAATGATGCACCCCAGCAACAACCCTAAAGTAGGAGGAGTTACAAAAACTGAAATGATGATTCAAAGACATAGATTAATGATTAATATCACCAGGAAAGCTCTGAAAACTTTTTGGGACGGCCCTGATTAAAAAGAGTTCATTTGTGCTGACAAATTTACCTAGAGGTGCGACCATCAGATTACGGTTAGAAGTCTGTAGGGCTGGTGGTCCTCCTAATGGGATTCTCCGGGATCTGCAAAGAGGTTGGAGAGGGGCAGTGTTCAAGCCTGGCTAAGATCGGCAGCTAGTAGTAGTGTAGAGACAAATGTTAACAGTTCTCTGTTAGCCAGGAATCTGGAGGCAAGCAGGCATGAAATAAGAGCAATAATAAATAGGTCAGAAAAGGGGACTGATAATTGTAGGTGACTCCTACAAATCCACTTCACTAAGTAAGTGGTAGTGCCCTAAATACCCACAGATAAGGTGTGTGAAGTGTGGCAACGTTAGAGTATACTGTTTATTGATGAAGCTATGAATACTAAACTCCCCCCTTAAAACAAAACAAAACCCCCTAGCCGCTGCCTTGTAATATATACATTTCCAGGGCCAGCCGCTGGAATGGAGGTGCCCTGCTGTGTGATACCCCCCGAGGCACCCGTACACACTTGCCTTTCCCTAGTTCAATGGCGCATATGCGGACTCTTGTCCAGTGTGAGCCACCTGCTCAACTGTCGCAATTCAGCTGGAGGTTCTCATTGTTGTCAATGGGGAGCACGCGCTGCCGCATACCTGGTATTGTGCACATGCTCTCGCCCCAGCCATACACATATATAATGAATTCACCCATTTCTAATCCGAGCCATTTGCCAAAACATAGCAAACAGCCCTCATTGGGTGAGTGCCTGTGCATGCGCCATTGAATCGAGGAAAGGTGAGCTTAACTGGGTAAACTGGGGGGATTCACACAGCGGGGCATCCCAAATCGGATTGCCCCCAGGGAACAGAAAAAACAGGGAAAGTCAGAATCCCGGTTTTCTTCCTCTTTAAGTCCGTTTTTGGCTAAATCCCATAGAAATGAATCCCTGGGTGCTAGGCTGCAGTCTGATAACATGGCTTTGTTATATTTACGATGGGGGGGTGGTTTGTGTAGGATTCTCTGGTTCCATGACGATACTTTGGCCCACATGGCACTTCTATATTATATGTTAGGCGGTTGCCCAATTTAGTCACCACATACAGGACATTTTCCCATTGGTGTCACAGTTGGCAAAAAGAATATTTAATTGATTGGAAGCTTTCCCTAATCTAAACAAACGCTAAAAAATACATATTTGAATTCAGCAACAGCCTCTGTATATTCAGAAAGTTCCCTGAAGCTGTTTGGTGGATTATTCTGTTCTTTCCATGGAAAAGCACCTAACTTAAAGTCGCACTATCACAAAAAATTACCCTTTTATTAAAGTATAAGTATGCTGGATGGCGGGAGGAGAGGTTAGTTCTGTCACCCCTTATGCACCAAACCTGTCACCCCCGGATATTATACCAACCATGAGAGAAGAAATCACAAGCCTGGCTGGAATTTTATTCAGTTCGAGTGTGTAAGTGACCCATCCTCTCATTAGCTGACATGTTTATATGGCTTTTTAATTTTACACAATTTTGTGATAGTGCGCCTTTAACATAGCATGTTTTACATGATCTCTATTGGGGAAACTATCTAATATTAAATCAAACTATATAAACAGTTATTGAATTTCCCTCCAAGTCTGCGATTTTCTTCTGCTTATAGAAATATAATGCAGGGTTTTTTGAGCAGACCATTCTACATTTACAGGGGGGAATCTGCCCATTTCCCCCTTGCTCTTCTCCTGAGCCAACCTGTGGGGAACCGCATCATTAACTACTTTAGCGTCTGTCTAAAGCATTGCATGATGGGTTAGCCTCTACACACCTCCTAGGAACTACAATAGCAATATGCTGTTATACTTGTGGAGGCTTTTAGAGTTCTGCAGTTTTCCCCTGTAAAAGCAGAATGGTCCATTCACAAACCTGTCACCCCCTCATACTTCTTCCTGTAACATCAAAGAAACAAGCTTGCCATCTAGCATACATATGTGGATTTCTATTATTGCTACTTCTCGAAATTCATTATAAACCCAAACTATTTGGTAAATATCTAGCTTGGGGAGAAAATCCTCCTTGCTATAGTTCTGTGAAGCAGTTGTGTATAACCCATGCTTTCCTTAGAAGGCACCTAACTTTATGTCCCAGTATTAATCGACAAAACCACAAAAGATCAAGAGCTGTTTGTGTGCAAATATTATGTATGTGGTATTTGTCAGCTGATTGTCATTGCTTTTATTATAGTTGGGTACAGAATTTTGGTGCAGAAGGTCTTTGCTGCCTCTTGGACATCCTAAAGAGATTGCAAGAAGAACCACCTGCGTAAGTATAAATGCCTGTTCATGCAGGCTATTCCTTAAAAGCCATCCATCCACTGCCTCTAACTTGTACCTACTTTAGGCTAGCTGGATTTCTTGTGGCTTTAGGATGTTTTCTTTTGTTAGTGTATGAGCACACTTACAAGCATCACTCTCCAAGCATATGTTTAGCGAGATAACCATGTCTGATCTAACACTGGTTGCTGCATCACACGTGCTTCTCATAGCAACCATGAGGTTTGTGTCTTTGCATCTATGGCTTTTCAGGCATGCACTTGGTTTGCAATGCAGTTTAGGATTGGGTTTTCTCGACACATGTACGTGTATGTGTCCTCATAGGATAAGAAACCCGATACATATTACTAGTAGTAAGGCAAAGCTTCTGAGCTTGCTGGGTTTTTCTTTGCCTAGGAAGGAGGACACTGTAAACACAGGGTGTTGGTCACAATGAAGGGGAGCACCCCGATTGTCATTGCTCCCTCTGCAGGCCTGATTCTGGACACTGCACCCTTACTTCTGCCTCGATCCCTCACATAGTGCAGTTAACTCTAGGTGGCTGGAACCAAGAATATGTGGTTCTGTAAGAGCGGTGAGGAGGAGGTAAGTAAATGGAGCTTTCAAGGAGCAAGTATGTTGTTGGGGGGGTGTCTTATAACCCCCCCCCCCCCCCCGTGCTGTGATCAGCTGAAACCAACACACATTTTTCACAAAAAATTACATGCATGAAGGAACGTACAGTTACATATAAGTTATGATAAGTTACATACAGGTCACCGGAAAACAGTTTAAAGGGAACCCCCAACATGTTTCTCGTTGTATAACCTAACCACGCATGCACATTCCTGTTGAATAATATGTATAGGAAGTGTCAAGAAAATTGCTGGGTCAGCTGTTTGCTTATATACTGCCAGCTTTAATAATTGGGCATCACCAATGATGAGTCCCTTACATTGCTGCATCTCAGTGTTTGGTGAGTAATGAAGCTTCAGTAATGAAACTAAATTGCTCTAATTGTGCTGCTTAGTTGCACAGCCAGAGGAATCTTTCATGCTGCTCTTTTTTGTTATACTTTGGAAGCACATTTTTTTTAAATCTTAGTTTTTTAAAAGAAAAAAATAAATGAATAAAACTAATTTCCAGCATTTACAGCAAACTTATGATGGATATACTGTATCTACATTAGTGTGTTATAGCAGTCACATAGAGCTGCAGTGTGTTTATCACAGGAAACATCTGATTACATGGAGGTGCGCTCTAATTTCTGTATAACTAGAGCCAGTACCCCAAGTGGTGATAAAAAGTCTTGTAATCCATAAACAGACATCAGGTATACATGCATGTGAAGCCATAGATACTTAGATATATAGGTATGTTTCTGTCAAGTTCTAAAATGTTTACCTAGCCCTGTCCTTAAAGCAGACCTCCAGTAAAAATATTAAAGCTTAGTAAATTGCTCCCCTAAAGCTACTCTCTGGTAATCGTTGATGTAAGCTTTTTGAGAGGGCTTAATGCCATGCAGATTCTGTGCTCTTGAACTACATGGGAGCTGCCATTTTGATTTACGCCTGAGAGCTCTGCTTTTTAACAACTCAGTTAAAATTGCTTCAAATGTCTGTACAACCATCCCTCATTTCTAGCTAAAAGTAAAAGGCTATCAGCTGTAATGACTCATAATTGCTTTGCTCACAGCTGATGGCTCCTAGATATATTTTAGATAAATTAATGCAGGATTGACCTAACCTGAAGTCACACATTCCCCCTCACATAGAATTCCTCCAGCAGCTGTTTAGTCAGTGTGTGTAGAATACTCCCCCCTACCGATACCATAGGCAATGTGGCATTCCCCCCCATCCCATTACCCTATAGAGTGTGGCATTCCATCCACCCATTCCCATAGGCAATATGGCATTCCCCCATAGACATTGAATCATTCCCATAGGCAATGTGGCATTCCCCATACACAGGGTGGTGCCCCCCCCCCCCATTCCCCATAAGCAGTGTGACATTTCCTTCTCCCTGTCCCCATAGGTAATGTGGCATTACCTCCTCCCATTCCCATAGGCAGCGTAGCATTCCCCCCCATCCGATTCCCCATAGGCAGTGTGGCATCCCCCCTCCCATTCCCATAGGCAATGTGGCATTCTTTCCTCCCATTCACATAGGCAGTGTGGGATTTCCCTCTTCCCATTCCCATAGGCAGCGTGGAATTCTCCCCCATCCTATCCCCCCTAGGCAGTGTAGCATTCCCCCCATCCGATTCCCCATAGGCAGTGTGGCATCCCTCCTCCCATTCCCATAGGCAATGTTGCATTCTTTCCTCCCATTCACATAGGCAGTGTGGGATTTCCCTCTTCCCATTCCCATAGGCAGCGTGGAATTCCCCCCATCCTATTCCCCATAGGCAGTGTGGCATTCCCCCCATCTTATTCCCCATAAGCAGTGAGGCATTCCCTCCTCCTATCCTCATAGGCAGTGTGGCACCCCCTCCTATTCCCCATAGGTAGAGGAAAAAACAAATAAACTCACATATCCGGCTTTGCTGGCTGGGTTGGCGCAGCCACAGGAGGCCAGAAGATGGAGGAGCGGCAGGCAGGGTAACTCATCCCTTTCCTCTGCCCCCGCCACCTCTTCTGGCTGCTTCTTCCGGCGCAGACACGCGCAAACCCCCATCTCCGTGCAGTGGGTAAGAGTTACCTGTGCCGAGCGTCCATTGACAATGGACGCTCTGCGCAGGCCACACCCACCTGGTGCACAGAGTGCTCTGTTTGCATTTGCCCCTGCCGGAAAAAGCAGCCAGCGGTGGGGACCGCAGGCAGGAATTGGTTACCCTATCCTATCCCTGCCTGCCGTTCCTCCATCTTCTGGCCTCCCGGATATGTTTTTTTTTTCCATTTGGCCTGTAAGTCACACACATTTTGTCTGTCTGGAGTGATTGCAATTAAATCTTCTCCTTATCTTTTTGTTTTAGGGATCGTGACAGCAAAAGTGAGCATGAAATCATCAGATGTTTAAAGGCTTTTATGAACAATAATGTAAGTTGCATTACTAGTACTACATGCATGTGTCTGCAGCATTTATAGAGTGCAATTGTGGGTAGAGCTTACATAGAGTAAGCTATAATTCTCAGCTGCAAGCTCCAGTGTACACCTTTTGGGAGCTGAAATTGAGGTTTAGGTGTTGCCAAGAGCTCTTAGAAGAGCTCCATTTGAGTTTATATTGTTCTGATGCAGTGTTCACTGATTTCTTTACAGGGTCAAATTATGTTAGTTAAATGTCTCTGTGGACCAGGACACTCCCAGCTTTAGAATTAAAGTTGGCCAAAGTCTTAAAAAACCCTCCAGCACCCTATTTTGCAGTAGGCATCCTCATTTTGATTGCCCCTGCCGTGTGAGAACCCCAGTTCACCTACTACCCTCGCCTTGCTTGGCTATCCCAGGGCGCATTCTCATGCAGTCAAGCACTTTGTGTTGTACACATGTGCCGTGGGATCTGAGTATACTGGGGGATTTAACATAGCAGAGCAATCAGAATACCCCAGGAACAGGAATTGCCTGGCTTTTAGACCCCAGGGACAGGAATTTTAATAGTTTATACACTGTAGATTAATAAAGCCATGAAAATTTCGTAGAATTAATCTAAAATGATATAGAAAAAATATAGATTAAGTAGTAAACAAACCAGAATTTGTTTCATACGATTCTTCAGAGGAGCCCCTTTTGCTTTGATGCCATATGTGCAGGCATTTTCCCAATCTGCTCCATGAGGTAGTTACCTGGATTGATTTCCAGTTCACAGTTCCAAAGCCACATTATGAAAGAACCACTCGACTAAGTGAAAAAAAAAAACAACAGTCCATTACTTCAAAGTGGACCAAAACCCTATATCCGCAGCCCTGGAATCTTTAAGGTTCCAGGGCCACCTGATTTCTTGTTCCTGGGGCATCCCGCACCAGGCGCTTGTAAGTGGCCGACGCAGGTGCACATCCTGTTGGAGGTTTGCAGGGATACAGCAACCAACCTGCTTGGCTTTTCTCCCTTCTCTCGAGAGAAGGCTTCTCCCCCTAGACAAGAAACACAAACTGGGAAAAGTTTAAAAGCCCCATTTCTTCTCTTTCTCTTCAGTATTTTGTGTTTCCTCTCCAAGGAAACATCTGGGACTACGGACTTCGTCCAGTTAATTTTTTTAGTTGTTTGTGTTATTTTAACCCCCAGTTCCTGGGGAGGGGTTTGCCAACTCTGGGCTTTACTTCCACAGGATACCCAAGGGGTCCGCTGAACCCCCTCTTTCCCAATTGTCTGCTGCTGCCAGAGGATACTGAGGATCCTGCTGTCGCTGTGTGGGGCTACTGTTTTCCAAGCTCGGATGCAGTGGTGGCACCGGGATTCCAGTTTTCCGGTTCCCCAGGCTATACTTCCAGTCGGTGTGCGCTGCTGGATGGTGGGGCACAGTTGCACACGATGACGTAGTTCCGGCGGAGCCGGAAGAGGCAGAGTAGGGACTCTAGACACTCCCAGCTTCCGGGGCAGAAGGTGCCTCTGGAATGCAAAAAATGAAAATGGGGGGCCTGGAGCAGGCTAGAAACGCTTGGCTGCGGTGGTGAAGCTGGCTGTCGGGTAAGCCAGTGGAGGAGCAACAGCAGCAATGCCTCATGAGAAGGCGGTGAGGAAGTATTATTTCCGCAATTGTTATGAGCCTTAATTATCATTTGCTAGTTCACTGTGGGTGTTAACTTAGCATGATATTATTTGTCCTAACACTCACCTGGCCCTCAGAAAAAATAAAAAGTTTTCTATTAGACCTATAAAAGCAAAGGGAAAAACTCAATTCAGTCAAAGATAAGAAGCATTGGGGACACAAGCCTAGTTTGGTCTGTAATCCCCCCGACATCTTCCCAAAAACCTTGATCCTGGCGCTGAGCTTCAGGTTGAGGGAAAGTTAACCTTTCTGGTTACATGGCAGTGTTAAGAGTGGTGTCTCAGGGGTACCAACTGGGACACTGTTCCAGACCTCCACAGAAGTTTCAGATCACGAAGTTGCCACGAGACCCCAGCAAGAGGGTGGCTTTTCTCCATGTTATCCAGGAGTTACATCACAAAGTAGTAATCGAGACAGTCCCTTATGCCAGTCAGGGCAAAGTGTATTATTCTCACGTATTTCTGGTTCAAAAGCCATCTGGCGCTTTCAGAATGATACTCGATCTGAAAGCCCTAAATCACTTTATTGTCTACAGAAGATTTGGATGGAGTCAATATTCACAATAAGAAACTCTCTCAGGCCTGGTCACTTTATTGTGAATATTGACCTCCAAGATTCCTATTTGCACATACCCATTTTTCAGGCTCACAGCAGGTTTCTAAGGTTTGCAATCCACCTAGATTTGGATGTCCTGCACTTTCAGTACAGGGTCTTGCCGTTTGGAATCTCCTCGGCTCCCAGGATATTCACAAAGGTACTGGCGGAACCATAAATGTCCTGAGGAGCCAGGGGATTTCAATTTTTCCTTATTCAGATGATCTCCTGGTTTCAGGGACCACGGAGGCCTGTCATCTTCGGAGTCTTCCTGTGACTCTAGAGGTACTGCATCAGTTAGGTTGGATAATAAACCTGGAGAAATCCAATCTAGCCCCCTCCAAGAAATGCAAGTTTCTCAGTTTCTGCATGGACAGTGTAGAGCAGAAAATCTTTTTACCGCCAGACTAGCAATAAAGGCCAATCCAGCAGAAATCTGCTTCGCTGCTGGAAATCATGAGGATACTGGGCCTCATGAATTGAGCAGTTCTAGCTGTGACATGGGCACATGGGCTGCACTCCAGACCCCTCCAGTCCTTCCTGCTGCAGACCTGGGATCACAGTCCAGAATCTAGAGTCTAAGAGTCTATCAAAAACAGTATGCTCTGGTGGATGAATCGATGGATCTTGCAAGAGGGCAGGCTGGAGACAGACCCGCCCAGTCATTATAATGACAGACGCAAGTGCCTAGGGTTGAGCAGCCCACTTAGACGCCCTACAGGTTCAAGGGCACTGGTCAAAAGATGTTCAGACAATATCCTCAAATTTCAGAGGACTAAAAGCAGTAGAACAGGCCCTCTTCCATTTCCGTCATCTACTAATTGGAAGGGGTGTTCAGGTGCAATCAGATAATACCACAACAGCAGCATATGTAAATTGACAGGGGGAAACCAGATCCTCAGCTCTTCTGAAGCTGACATATGTCTTTCTTCTCCCCCTTCAATACCAGTTGCGATCCCTAGCAGCAGTACATCTGAAAGAATCCCTAAATGTGGTGGCAGACTACCTGAGTCAAACAAAAAAATCACAATGGGTGCTAGATCAAATAGATCTCTTTGCAACAGCCCAGAATACAAGTTGCAGAACATTTTTCTAGGGGAGGACGCCCTGGCACAGTCCTGGAGCTTTTCTCTAGCCTACCCCCCCCCCCCCTTCAGCTGTTATCTCAGGTGATACAAAAGATCAGGGAGGAAAAAACAACGGTGATCCAAAACGCTCCCTACTGACCAAGAAGAAGTTGGTTCACAGCTCTTCAAAACTCTAAAGAACGTGATCAGGGACAACTTCCGCAGAGACCAAATCTACTGCCTCAGGGTCGAATTTATTACCTAAATTTAACAGCCTGGATTCTGAGATGGCACTCCTGAAAAGAATGGTCTGTCCTCAGGAGTAATTGAAACCCTTATAGGAAGCAGGCACTAGAAGTATTTACCTGAAAACTTGGAAGAGGTTCCGGTCATTCTGTAAAGTTAACAGCTTGAACAGGAACAAGTTGGTGTCTGTTCTGGAATTTTTGCACAAAGGTTTTGAACTGGGTCTGGCAGTTTTCCTAGACCAAGCTCTAAGAAAGTATATTCCGATTAATAGATTTTTCATAGCCATTACTAGAAAGAGACCAGTCTCCATCTCCAGATGCCCTACGTGGGACCTAACCCTTCTTAAGGGTCTAATGGAGTTCCTTTTGAGCCACTTGCTGAAAGGTTAGACAAAATGTTTAACCTTAAATATGTGTTTTATTCTTGCCATTACCTCAGCACGCAGGGTTAGTGATTTACAGGCCCTCTCCATTTGAGAGCCCTTTGGTATAATTCTAACTAGTATAGAGCTCTTCTCAGGCCTGATCCACTTTACCTATCCAAGATCACCTCTACATTCCACAGGTCACAAGAAATAGTTTTCCTATCCTTTCGAGGCAACCGGGAGAATGGAGAGGAGAACACAGTTTCTAGATGTCAGAAGATCCCTTATTTTAAATTTAGAATGTACACATACCTGGAGGAAGACAGACATGTTGTTTGTCTTCTTTAGTGGCAGAAATAGAGGTTTAACTGCCTCAAAAGCCAGGTGGATTAGGCAGACCATCCCCTTACCTTACACATGCATGTACAGCTCCTTATATTAGAGCACAGTCAACCAGGGCTGTAATCCGGAAAATACAAGGCCAGCCACGCAGTATGAACCGTAAATACATCCGTCCTTTATTGTAGTCAGTTTAAAAGGCCATCACAGCATTCAGGACATTAAAAGCAAATACAAGAGCACGTCCTCGCGTCTACGCGTTTTGAGCCGCAGCTCTTACTCAGGGCTTTATCCACCTCCTGGGCAGAATCAGGATCAGGGGCTTCCTAAGTCTGTAAATCTGTACAGCTACTTGGTCTTCCCCCTCAAACCTTTTTTAGGCACTATCGGCTTGATATATTGTCTGACTCTCAACAGTCTTTTGGTAGCAAGGTTCTTCTTCAGTGTCCTGCCCTTAACTTAAATTACTTGTTTATTTGTTCAAGTGGTCATCCTGAAGGACAAAGGGAGACCATCCCCGTTAGTCTTACCAGTAACGGTATTTCCATGAGTCCTCTGGGACGGCCCTAGCTACCTTCCCCGTATAGCCCTTTGGTTTCTATTGGTTAATTGTTAATATACTAAGGGCTGGGAGGAAGGTGTGGGGCTTTTAAACTTGTCCCAGTTTGTGTATCCTGTCTAAGGGGAGAAGCTTTCTCTCTCAAGTGGCCGGACTCATACAAATACCGTTACTGGTAAGGCTAACAGGGATTTTTCGGCTACAATCGACCCTGTTAGCTGAAATTAATTAGCACAGATGAGAATGCTGATTGGACAAGAGCCCGCACATTCACCATAGGACCAGAGAAAGGTGAGTTTACCGGGCGACTTGGGGTTTTTCTCAAATCGAGGTGCCTCAGGGGCAAGGACCAAACCCCAGATAGTCAAATCCTGGGTTTTGGTCCACTTTAGGACATTCCAGTAAATTTCAAGAACTGAAGATATGCTCGAGTTCAGTCATAAAAATCATCAAATATTATGATGAAGCAAGCTCTTATGAGAACATCAACTCCTCAAGGTAGGAGGTCAGTCCCTTAGTTGAATTGTTTGGGCCAAGAGACACAAGGACTGAACAATAGACCAGTGGAATTGTCTACTTTGGTCTGATGAGTCAAAATGTGAGCTTGTTGGTTTCAAGTGAGACACAGAAGTGCATGGTTTCTATGTGTGTGGTTCCAACCATGAGGCATGAAGGTGATGTGATGGTGGATGATTAATTCACAGTTCAAAGCAGATTTCAAAAATGACAATTGTCCCTCTATAGTAGGTATAGTATTTGATTGTTGGACGTCACGCACCGTATACTGACTGGGGAAGCCCTTGCCTGGTGGTGTTACTCCTGATTCCCTTGCTGCATCATGGTGCCAGTGACGTTCACCAGGTGGGCTTGTAAAGTTCTTTATGCTGTGTCAGATGACGTGGCCCCCAAAATCACCTGACCTAACCCCATTTGAGATTATATGGGTTTAGCAGAAGTTTAAACCTAATTAAAAAAATGCAGCTAATGTCCTCAGTGCTCAATAATATCATTCCAGGTTTCCAGCTCATCAAGCCAACTAATACAATGTGCAAAGCAGCCATGAGATCAAAAGGGGGCTGCTATAAAGTATATAAATAAAAAACATTCTTGTTTGCCTGACACTTATTTGTGTACTACTTATTTAAATACATTAGATTTAGTTTCCATGTCTTCAGTCTACATTGTGGGGAAAAAGATCCATGCAAAGAAAAGATGTGTGCAAACCTTTAACTGGTTACTGACCTTCTATTGTAGTGCTTAGCATGTTGATGCTTAATGATACATTTTGTCTTTTGTGTTTTGTAGTTTGGAATAAAGACCATGTTGGAGACGGAGGATGGTATCCTGCTTTTAGCAAAAGCTGTTGACCCCAGCGTACCTGCCATGATGGTTGATGCTTTGAGGCTGCTCTCTGCTCTGTGCATTCTTCCACAACCTGAGGACATGTATGTTTATTTTTGACATTTCGCTCTCTATGCCCTCCACATTATATTTTCACAGTGGCAACTAAGTTTTAGGATCTCACAGTGGGTCACACGATCCACTACACATAATTTTGGGGACGGATTTAATTTGGCAATACTGCTGAAATACAGTGACTGGTAGGCGGTGTGAGGACACGTGCGGTTCTTCCTGGCCCTGATATCTTATTGTAAGATGGGTGGGATCAGTTGTTTTGACCGCATGGCATTCTTCGTTAAAACCACACTGGATGAATTTCCCCTTTAAATGCATTATTGGTTTCCCATATCTGTCAAATCAAATTCCACCTATATTCATTTTACTTTCAAACCATATGCTTCAAGGTTTAGCTGACAGCAGAAGAGTTTGTTTTTATTAGTCGCATGCTGCCTCAATGGCTCCAGTGCGCTCATATGCCTTTAGTCACAAGGCTGGTGGACCCCGTCCAGACTGGCTAGACTGTGTGCTACTTTGCCAGTGTTGCCGGTCTCTAGCCAGTGCTGATGAAAAACACTGGAGGAGTTCTCGTCTGCTGACAGCACATCTTTGGAACAGCTAGCCCTGGTTTATGTGGTGTATAGGCTGAATTTCACCCAGGCTAGCTACAGGTAGAGCTTTGTGCCTCCTGTGTAATTCTTCATTTTTGTAGGCCAACATTAAGTTTAAAATCAACCACAAAGAGCAAGTAAACAAGCTGATTTATTTATTTATTTATTTTTTTTCAATTATAGTTTTTATTGAAATAAAAACATAGATAAGCAGCATAGGACTACAGTCAGAATATTTTCCATACTGTGCAAAGGGTCATATCAGAGAGCCAATAATTAGCTAGTGTACAGAAGTAAATGATTATCCTAAACAGAACACTGACAGATATTATCCGTGGAGATAGAAAGAACACTTCACACTTTTCATTTTTTTTTCTCTATACTCTTCTTTTGATGATGTTTGAGAAGTCGAAGGAAAGAAAGGGGGAGAAAAGGAGAAGGGTGAAGGGTGGGTTCCGAGCCTCCGTTCGTGTCATGGGGGGAAACAAGGCGGGCTTCTAGATTGTAAGGAGAACACAGTTGACACCTCTGGGATGAAAGTGAGTAATCCAGCCTTCCCAGGTGGATAGGAAGGGGGCCAAATCCCCCTTTATGGTGGCCGCCATTTTCTCAAACAGCATGGCCTCATTAACTCGGGTAATAAGGCTGCCCCGGGGAATGACTGGTTTCTTCCACGACTGGGCGATATCAACTTGGCTGCTGTAGTGATGTGTTTTATGAGATCAAACTGGGTTCTTGTGCACTCAGGGGGTTTGAGGTTAAGAAGGAACAGCTGGGGAGTTATGTCCAGCTTTAGACTTATTAATAACATAAAGGACTTGGATCCAAAATTGTTTCACTACCATGCACTCCCATCAAGTATGCAAGTAAGTACCGGGGAGCCCGCAGCCTCTGAAGCAATCCCGCGGATAGGAGGGGCAGAATTTGTGAATTCTTTCCAGGACGAGGTACCACCGATGGAGGACCTTGGTGTTGACCTCCTGGGCACCGACATTTAGATAACCTGCGAAAGAGTGTCTCCACACTGCCCTCCAGTCCCCGACAGATAGGGTTGAACTAAGGTCATCTCTCCATTTTGCCACGTTTCGGAGGTCTCCCCCCCCCCCCCCTCCGCCTCAGCAGTTTGTAGGCCAACGCGATCACTCCTTTACCCATGGGCTGTTCTAGACAGACTCTTTCAAATGTCGTGAGAGGAGGGAGTGAGGTGCCCAATTCACATTTAGACTAACCATAGCTGGAAATTTGTAAGAAGAGGAGAAATTCCTTCCCCGGGATGCCACAGGAGGATCTCAGTTCTGCAAAGGAGGACGAGCCTTGCCGCGAAAAGAGGTTTTGAATTCTGTTCAGATTCTGAGTCTTCCACCACTCAAACGCCGCAGGTTCCAAAAAACCTGGGGGAAATTCCGGGTTGCTCAAAAATGAGAGTAGTGGGAAATGTCGGCGAGGGAAAGTTCCCCCCGCTTCTTATTAGCCCTCCAGATTCTATTTGAATGAATAAGTACGGGATTGGAGATTTTCCTAAAGACCCGCGGGAGGGAGCCTTAGCAAGTTAGATATCGAGATTGGGGAACAATACGACTCCTCAATGTCCACCCACTAAGGTCTATCGCTACCCCCATGCAGGACTGTCAGTTGGGCAATTTGACAGGCGCTGTAATAGCGTACGAGATTAGGGACTCCTAATCCCCCTTTCTACTTAGCTCTGTAAAGCGTTCCCCGGTCAACGCGTGATCTGCTCCCCCCCCCCCCCCCCCCAAATGAATTGATTAAGATCAGATTGGAGATGTTTCAGAGCAGGGGCCAGGATGGGAATCGGCAGCACACGGAAGAGATAAAGTAATTTGGGTAGCCACGCCATTTTCACTGCAGCAATCCTACCAAGCCAAGAGAGATTTAATTTAGCCCAGTTACAAAGCAGGGACCTCCGGGTCTTGAACACATTAGGGTAATTTGCCCTGTAAAGAGTTAGAGAGAGTTATAATCGGATGCCAACTGAATCCCTAAATATTTAATATGCTTGGCCTGCCAATGGAAGTCAAAGGAGGCCTTGACAGTACTCATAACTCTATCGGGTAGGGAAATATTTAGGGCCTGGGACTTGGCAGAATTAATTTGCAGGCCCGAAAGCCTCGCAAAGGAGTCAAGAATTTTTTGAAAAGGTTCGGGAGGGATAAGACTGGGTCTTTGATCACCATTAGGATATCGTCCGCAAACAGTGATATCTTATGCTCGTAACCCCCCACCTCGATGCCAGCAATACCGCTATTGGCCTGAATAAGTCTAGAGAGAGGCTCAATAGCTAAGGCAAAGAGGAGGGGGGAGAGGGGACAGCTCTGTCTTTTGCCCCTACCCAGAATGAATCGATCCGAGGAATACCCCGAATACCTGATGTACGCCCCCGAGTTGGCATAAAGGGAGGAAATCCAGTTCTGGAAAGATGGACCCAAGCCCCATTTATTGAGGGTGAAGTGCAAACAATCCCACGCCACGATGTCGAACGCTTTGCGTACGTCAAGCACCAACAACATGGTATGGTAACCTTCCACCTTGGAGCGATATATAAGGTTTGCGATTTTCGTCACCTGCCTGACGCTGGGGCGTGAAACCCACCTGTTCCTTGGAAATGAGCACATTAATAAACCCGTTGAGCCATGCGGCCAGTACCTTCGCCAGAATTTTAACATCAACATTCAGCAGAGAGATAGGCCTATAATTAGACCATACCGTGTCATCAGTGTTTGGTTTGGGAATCATACTTACAGCTGCTGTGAGAGAGTCAGAGCTCCATGTGGCTCCCTCCCTCAGAGCGTTAAAGGCTATCGTCAGATGTGGGGCCAATATCTGACTAAACTTTTTATAATAGAGCGTTGTGAAGCCGTCGGGTCCTGGCTGCTTTACCCACCTTTAATGATGAAATGGCCTCCTGAACCTCATCTGTCTCAACGGACCTATCAATGTGCTCTTTCGCGCCTGGGGGAAGAGGGGGCAAATTAAGTTGGCCAAACAGTTTCTCTGCCTTGCTTTTATTTAAACACGATTTGGGTTTATATAACCCCTCCAGGTGTTTGGAGAAGGTATCAGGGGGCCCTCTGTTGTCCTAATGCGCACCGGTTTGGGTCTTAATACGATCCCCCTAAGTCTTTTTGCAAGAGGAGTATTGGGCTTATTGCTCGTACGGTACCAATGGAACTTGGATTTGTTCAATTGGCGGGCAGCCTCGCCAGATAGACACATATTGAGCTGGCTAGCTTTCTGATTAAGGCAGATCTTATTCTGAGGGCCGGTTTTTAAAGTCAGTTGAGGCCAATTGGTACACTTCAGTTAGCTCCAGGAGCTTTTCTTTATAGACCGCTTTACGTCTGGCAGATTCCTGTATCAATAGCCCTCTGATCACAACCTTGTGCGCCTCCCAGAGTGTGACATTTTAGCTCACTGAGCCTTTGTTGTGTCGAAAAAACTCTTGGATCCCCATGTTGACACGCTCAAGGAGGGCCTCATCGGTCAACATTGGCTCATATAATTTCCAAGACTTCTGGGAACTTCTCTGGGTGAGGGCCAAAAGGTCAGCTGAGACCAGGTCGCGATCGGACCAGGCTATTGGGATAATGCTCGCTTGAGAAAGCTGGAGAGGGAGGATTGCTGCATGAAGACATGGTCGATCCTAGTAGATACCTTGTTGGGGCACGAATAGTGGGTAAAATCCCGTTTGGCTGGATTGAACTCCCTCCAAGCGTCGATCAGGTGGTACCGACCTAACAATGCCTGAAATGCTTTCCCAGAGGATCTATTCTTGGCCGCCGGAGAAGATCTATCGTCCGGTTGCCTATCCAGAGTAGGGTGTAGAGTCTGGTTGGAGTCTCCAGCTACAATGAGGAACCCTTTCTCTACTTGATGGAGATTTTTAAAGAACTCCTCCAGGAATGCATTTTGGTTTTGATTTGGGGCACAGTAGGTTGCAATCGTTACTGGTTGATCCTGAATCGTACCCACTAGAATTAGGTATCGGCCCAGGGAATCGCGTACCGCGTGCTCCAGGGAGAAGGAAATCGAACGCTTGAAGGTGATTAAGACTCCCCGCTGCTTGGTACACGTGGCGGCTGAATGAAACAAAGGGTAGTCGGTACTGAGAATTTTAGGGGTTCCGTTTTTGGTATAGTGCGTTTCTTGGAGACATACAATGTCAGCGCGTTGACCTCATTTGCCTGAAGGCTTTTACTCTCTTCTGGGGGGCGTTCAGACCCTGCACATTCAAGGAGACTAATCTAAGCGCCATTGTCCCATATTCTGAGAACCATCTCGCACGGAGGCTCAGGAACCCAGGAGAGGGAGAAAGAAGAGCAGGGAAAGAATAAAAGAGAAACAAAGAGATCAATACAGAATATAAACATCTCACAAAGAAGGAGAAAACACCTTCCAAACTGTGGGTTCCCGTCAAGGCGGCGTATTATTCCGCCTCTTAGGGAATAAAGTATCAAAGAGACGGGGTTACCAATGGGGGACCCCATCGCTAAGACAGCAAACCACTAACCCCTCAAAGGGGGCAAGAGTTCAGTGCTTCCGTTCCCACTGGAAAACCAGTGAGAAGGGGAGCCGGGAGTGAGCGTGCAGCCGACACAAGAGTGCCTGACCCCAGAAAAAAAAAACGTACATCAACATTAGACCAGAGTGTTTCTAACATCATATGGGACATTGCAAAAAGTTGCACTGGGAGGAGGTGAAACACGTGAAGTCGACAGGCTTATTCAACATTAAGCATTGAAATAACCAAAATAACAACATTGTAACAAACTTTAAAGATGTTAAGAAAAGACTCTTTTCTGCCACAACATATATCATATATATGACCCCCATACCAAATACACGGCAAACCCGGGGAAAAGTCCTTCCAGCCGCAGCCTAGAGAAGGTGAGGGGTAATACCCCTAGAAGAAAATACACAGGCCTCAGCCCTCCCCCGCCGCCGGCTTACCAAATCTATGGATCAGAGCTGCTGAAGAATTTCCTGGCAAAAGAGAGCTTCTCCGCGGTTCACGCTTCTCCTTAGAAGCTGGCGAAAAGTAGAGCGCTCCTTTCTTCTGTGGAGGGGCAACCTGGGCAGCACTGTGAGGCTGGAGGTTCACCGAGTCAAGCACCCGATCAAGTTCCTGAGATGAAGAGGCCTCAAAGTGAGTGTCCTTATAGGGGAAAGAAATCTTAAAGGGGAATCCCCATTTATATCTGATCCCATGAGACTGTAGGATTTGCAGAGCTAGTTTTATTGCACATCTTCTCGCTATGGTTTGGGGTGCCAAGTCCGCATAAAGTTGGTATGAGAAGCTCTGGAATTTCAAGGTGTCCTGTCTGCGCGCCGCAGCCATTAGTTGCTCTTTAGTGCGGAAAAAATGCAGTTTGAACAGGACATCTTGTGGAAGACCGTCAGCCCTTTCCTCCTGCAGGACCCTATGGATTCTATCGAATTCCAGTCTCTCAATCAGGGTGGATTTGATTTAAATCTAACTGATTTAAATCACGATTTAAATCACTAGCCAGTAAGGCTTGATTTAAATCAGTGATTTAAATCAAAGTTTCTACCTAAACTAGTTCTTGCTATTTTAACATGCAAGTAGATGAAGATTTTTAGAATCACTTTTTATATTACTTTTTTCTCCCCAGTTTAATGGGTTAATCGTTCGTACACACAAACAGATCCAGACTTGTCTGTGGCTATGCTGCAGTATTGTGCTCAAAGTTTCACTTTCATTTTCTTGTCTGCTTGCCCTTCCTCCTCCTCACACTTAGATTCAGATTCTTCTTGTGTTGTGCAGATCTATTCCACTCCAAACAATCAGAAACATATTGTCTAACTTCTTGGACTTGGCACTGAAGGGGTTGATTCTGTATTCATAGGTTTGTAGAACAATAGGATTAAGGTCTTTTTCTCAACTCTGTTCATGTTGTAACATTTTTGCTGTGAAGAAGAGGCTGGGACCTCTGCGGAGTCAAATTCAGTTTTGAGAACTGCGTAAGTAAAGCGAGCGTCTGTGATAATATAGGAGAGAAACTGCCCACTAATCCTACAGAAACCTCTGGAAGAGCATGGCATTGTGAATGTTACACATATACAGCCTTTATTCTACTGAGTTAAACAACTCAGCTTTATCTCATGTTGGAAGAACCTTTGGATGGTAAAATATTTTCCTCAAAAAAAAAAGTTTATTGAAAAAAAATCCAATTTAAATCAAAAAAATCCAATTTAAATCAAAAATCCGATTTAAATAAAAAAAAATCAGATTTTTTTGATTTTTTAAAAAAAAAACATTGATTTTTATCCACCCTGCTCTCAATTGGAAGTGATGAAACAAGCTCCTGAAACAAAGCAGTAACAGTTGATTGCAGATCCAAAACAGACTCTGGAACACCTCTGATCTTAATATTGGCTCGTCTGGATCTATTTTCGGCATCCTCGAGCTTATGGAGTAAAACCAGGTTTTCCTTGCGCAGTATCTCCATATCATCTCTCAGCGTGGACAGCTGTCTGGGTCGATGCTCGATGTTCTAGGTCCCCGACCCTTTGACCCAGCTCCTTAATATCCGCAGAGAGGGTTTTGGTGATCTGTGTTGTGATGCTTAATGCCCACTTTTCCAGCGCCCTTTCCAGCATTGCTTCGTATCTGTCAAGGGGGGGAGGGTGAGACTTGGGAGGTGAACCATGAAGTGACTCATCCATCCAGGATTCATCTTCTGGAAGGAGATCAGACGTATTATGAGGGTCGTTCTGGGATACAGTAGGATCCGACATCCTGGGGCGTTCTGGTTGCTTTGTATATATAGATATCAGCTAAGCTATGTCAGGGGGGGGGGGGGGGGCAGACAAAGTGAACTATATGGGGGGCAAGCTTCCACACCAGGGTCCGGTCTTGCCACCCTGCTCCAAAGATCCAGATATCCCCGGGTGTAGAACAGTGACTCTGGCCCTTTAAAATCTCTCCACAATGAAGTGTAGTCAGCAGGGTACGGGGGTCTTCTTTAACTTCAGCCACCCCTTTTTAAACTTTGGGCTTCTGTGGTGAGGCAGGGAGACCCCCAATAGCACAAAACAGCCAAATGTCCCAGGGGCCAGAGAAGCTGTGCTGGCCCTTTAAGGATGCTGAACAATTCTGAGCCACCTCTTAATACACTGGGGGCATCAGATGTGAGGCAGGGAGCCCCAGGGATAGGGGAGGGCTGGTGGGCGGGAGATCCACACAGGCAGGACTGCAGCGTGTGCTAGAGAGCTGCGTCCTGTGAAGACAAGATGGCGGAGCCGTCGCCTCGGCTTCTCCTCCCCCCCCCCCCCCCCCCCCCCCGACAGGTCCGCAGCTCACCAATGCGGATCAGCTAGGTCTTCAGGGGAAATAGTCCCCTGCTGCCTCCGACCCTCTAGGACCAGGAATCGCCAGGTCACGCTATGGAAAAAGGTCCGGACACTGCAGGGCTAAGCGTCCATAGCAGCTCCGCGCGCATGCACACTCCACAAGAGCTGATTTCTACAGGGAATGCACATCCAAATGCTTCTTAAAAAAGATTTAATGTTTATGGTCGCAAGATCACCAAAATATAAAATACATGAAAATCACAATGACTGACCTTTAAAATCAAGGCTAGTGGTCCTCACGATCTGTGTGGTCAGTATTAAAGTGTATATATAATGCACACCCAGCAGACCAATAAGTCAAAAAAGAGAGCCAGTACATGCAACAATATTGAATCACTAATACAAAAAATCCCACATTATAGAGTGGGCAAAGTGCTGGTGCATAAATGTCAATATAAACTTTAAATAATGCAAAATAATCACTGAGAGTAAATAAAGTTAATGAACTACCTCTACCTACTACGTTTCAAAAAAACGTTATAAAAACTGATCAAAATATAAGAAAACACTATGAATAAATGAGGTTAATAAACCCAGTTTGATTAACATATTTAATAGGAGCACTTAATTCATTTATCATATAGGCAGTTCCTTAACTTTATTTACTCAGAGTGTTTATGTTTATTTGACATTATTTAAGGTTTATATTGATATTTATGCACCAGTACTTTACCCACTCTATATTGTGGGATTTTGTTGTCCTAGTGATTCAGTATTGTTGTATGCACTGGCTCTCTTTTGATTTATTGGTCTGCTGGGTGTGCATTACATATACTTATATAGTTGTATAGTACTGACCTCACAGTTGGCTAGAGATCAAATTTATTGGTCCAATTGCTGTCAGGAGTATCTCTAGCCTTGATTTTAATCAAGTTGTTGGTCATTGTGATTTTCATGTACTTTATATTTTGATCTTGTAACAATAAACTTTGGATTATTTTAAGAGGCCTTTGGGTGTGCATTCCCTGTAGCAGGTAATCTGCTCTTGTTGACTTGCCCTTTGTGGTGGTTAATTAGGGGTTTGCATCCCCCCTACTAATCAGGCTGTGCGATATCTATTTCTTTCCAAAGTTTAAAGTGGCCCAAAACGCACCATCCGATGGTCCTGAAATCTATAAAATTCCATGGCCACTAGGTTCCCTACCCTTGGGGCATCCAGAATCGTGATGTTGTGTGAAACCCTGCAAGTCGCCCGGAAACTCTCCTTCTTTCCCGGTCCAGTGGTGCATAGGCGAGCAGTGGCCACATCCCCGCTATATGTGCGCATTCCAGGCATTTGTGAGTGGCTGGCACAGGCACGATCCCTGTTAGGGGGGGATGCGGTTGCCAGTATGCTTGGTTCCGCTCCCGTCCCTTCATCTAAGGAGAGCGGATCCTAGCGTGCTAATTGGAAGAGAGGCCACGCATGCGCCGTAGGACCAGGGAGGGGTCAGATCGGGTGACCATACAGTGGGGCATTTCTGATTGGGGTGTCCCAGGGGCTACTCAAAATCCTGGGTTTTGGTCCACTTAAAAGTCCCTGTCCAGAAAGTAAACAGTCCACATGCTTGGTTCCTTTGAGTCTGGGGGGCTGCAGCCCTCTGGTTTCAGCATTCACCGCTCTGGTGACCACTTGTGTGTCTTCTGCACTGTTAGTAAAGTGCCGGGTGCTATGGGCCATACATGAAGTGCGCTATCAGCTCCTGAGCTGCCAACGCTGATAACTGGAGAGTTGCAGCATTCTAAGCTTTACGGGATCAAGCCTGTGGCTGCTGGACTGTCCATTTAAAGTGGACCAACACCCAGGATTTTGACTATCCTGGGTTTTGGTCCACTTCGGGGGGGGGGGGGGCACCCGCTGTGTGAAAGCCCCAAAAACTCACCTCACCATGCTCCCACGTGACCGCGCCGTCCAATCCCCGCCGACGGACAAGCGGGTGACAGCGACGGACAAGACAGCGCGTCCGCCGCCGCCTCCCGCACGTCACTCTTACAGGGCACGCGCCGGCCCGGGCCATTCACAAATGGCCGGCGCGGGCGCGCGCACGTCTAGAGGTAAGGTTTTTTGGGGGGGTTTCACCCCGCGGGACATCCCGATCTCAGATGTCCCACGGTGAGGGAGGTGATCGGCCCGGGAATCTTATAGATTCCCGGGCCGATCACCCCTGGGTGTTGGTCCACTTTAAAGAGATTGCCACGTCAATACACAAAACCCTAGTGCAAAAACAAACTGATATAGTTTATAAAAAAAAAAAAAAAAAGCTGCAAATGTTTTCCTGTGAGGTAAATGCATAAGTGACTTTTTAGTAACTTTTTTGTGATTAAATACTGTAGCTCTTGCTGAATCAGATATTGAATGTATTTGGATAACTGTGTGTGTTGGTTTTAGGCATGAACGTGTCTTAGAAGCACTCACAGAACGGGCAGAGATGAATGAGATGGAGCGGTTTAAACCCCTCCTGGATGGGCTGAAAAGTGGAACACCTGTCGCACTCAAGGTATTATTGCCGCTGTTTTAGTTGTGTTATAATCACTCAGTACCACACTTGAACAGAAAAGAACATTGCCTGCTATCCACCTATTGAAGCTTTGTGTTTTTTTTTTTGGTTGTAAGTACTAGAGCAAAAAATTTGGGTGTTTGAATGCTTACCCTGGGAACTGATGCTCAATGACTTGTAGTGGGGCTGCCTGAGTTTTCACTGGTGAAAATTTTAGCTGCTTATAATGCTGCACAACCCACTTTACTACTTTGTAAGTTCCTGACATGGATCAGAACAGATCTGCACAGCTGCCTTTTCTAGGTCAGAAGTAAAAGCATTTGAGAATTGCCGGTTTTCAGAAGCTAGTCCTGTGCTGCTTTCTAGAAGACCATGATCTCTGATGTGTAAGTATGTTCTAACATTGGGCGTGGAGAAGAGTGGGAGGGATATAAACAGTCTAGTGTCCATTCCCTCCCTTTATTTCTGGTCTGTTCATACAAATAGATTTTTTTTTTGATAAATATGATTTTAAAGCAATTAGATCGAGAATTAAAAGAATTAACAGAAAATGTCTAACATTCTTTGCTCTTCAGACCCTTTTCAGTATATCTTTAGCTGGTCTGATCATATCCAGATTGCTTGAATAACGTGTGTGGATCAAGATCTACAAACCATATAACAGATACATACTGGCGTCCCATACAAAATATCACACATTTGCTGAAATATAGTTACATTGAAAGTCGAATGACAAGCTTTTGAATGCTTTGGCACTAAAGGGCAGAAAATGCTGCTGTTTTACATGTCCATTTCATACCCAATAGGTGAGCTGTTTGCTGCTTATCAATGCCCTGATCATCCAAGGAGATGAGCTGGATTTTCGCGTCCACATCCGCAGTGAATTGATGCGCTCAGGATTAAATGCCTTGATAAAGGTAAGATCACATCTTCTCATGTTTTTGTGTACAATGAAGTTTGGATAAATATTTACTGTGAAGTCCTGAGATCCATAAAAACTCCCGTTCACACTTCATTGGGGCTCCGTCTATTCATTTGGATTTTACACAACTGGGAGAAGAGAGTTCACTGTGGGAGATATTTTAAGGATATCTGTTACGGGAAAAATATCAACATTTTATAAAGGTAAGCAGGTCAACCTGCAGTCTAGCTCATTCTCTTGAAAAATGTCTCTGCCCTTATTTTCCTATGTACTATAACCTATAGTATTGAATGTATTTGTTTTGAAAGAGACACATTGTAATTTATATACTACTTGTATAGTACTTCAATATATTTCTCGACCATATAGTAACATAGTAAGTATGTAAGGCTGAATAAAGACTTTAGTCCATCCAGTTCAGCCTATTTATCTCCTTCCAGTGGTCTAGTAGCCATAGCTGGAAATGTTATTACATGCCAGGAAGGCATCAAGGCCACTTTTGAACGTTTTTACTGTATCATTACTACCTCCTCTGCCAGCAAGTTCCATAGTCTCACTGCTCTTACAGAGAAGAATCCCCTCCTATGTCGGTGGAGAAAGCACCTTTCCTCTAACTTTAGTGTATGCCCTCGGGTTACACTCTGGTGTATAAATAGATTGTGGGACAAATGTTTGAATTGACCCAGAATATATTTATACATAGTTATTAGATCACCCCTCAAGCGTCTTTTTTCTAAACAAAATATATCTAACTTTGACAATCTGCCCTTTCCTCACCTACCCCCAAAAGTTCAAATTCATTAAGATTATATATTTCCCTAAAGTGGCCCTTCTATGGAACTTGCTTGTTTAGTAACTGTTTTTGCTGAACATATCACCTCCTAGTCAGTGAAAGGTATAGCCACTGATGTGTTATCCACTGTTAGAAGCATGGTATACTGATAGCTAGCCTACATTTTTTTATTAGGGTGGTGGGTATAGGCAAACATTAATACAATGTGGATGGGCAACCTAAAGCCCAAGGCATTTTTAAAAATGTTGTCTATAGTGAGTTAAGGTTATAAGTAGGTAAATCATTTTTATCTTCTCAGCCTCCTCTGGGGGAGATACAATCTTAAGTAATTTCTACAGTCACTAAAAATAAAAATGTATCTCACAGTAGCCCAGTGTATTATTTTGACATGAGACATGTTTGTGTTGTCAGTTAAGGCAATGTCTCACTCATATGAATATATTTTTATGAAGGATCTGCAAACTATAGAGAATGAAGAACTGAAAGTTCAGCTCAATGTATTTATGGAGCACTGTGAATATGATGCTGAAGACTTGCGGGGACGCTTGGAAGACATCCGAGTGGAGATGGAATATCCTTTTACTTGGTTATCCATGGTGCAAAAAGAACTAAAAAAAACATTTACTATGCTAAACCTGTAGATCTGAGGGGGTAATGGCTGTGCAGATTTCTTATCTCAATCTCCTACGTGTGCCCTGGTAAAAAAAAAAAGAATTGTTTCCTTTGACAACCAACAATTGTAAAGGAATAAACCATTTTTAGGAGGGGTCAATAATTATAACCATAACCAGTGTAGTCAAAATGTGGGGTTGTATAAGGATGTCAGCCTGTATCCTCCACCATTAGTGTAAAGTCCATTTAAAGCAGAAATATCACAGCTGTTCAATGTGTGGGATGAACTGCAGCTATATTCTTAGTATGTCACACACCCCGCTTCAAGAATCCATAACATGTGGGTAATATCGTCCTGAAGAGGGCGTTCCTGCAGAGATGATAGCAAAAGAAAGCCCCTCCCTGACCCATAAATACCTGGGACCTCCCACTCACTACCCAGTTTTCCATCTCTGCAGTCGGCGAGCAAGTCAGAAGATGATGGCTCCTCCTTGCACAGGGGGATTTCAGGTAGCCGGGGTAACCCCCGGCCTCTTATTTTGTTTATTTCCGCTCGGACCCCTGTTTGTCCCAAAATTTACCTCAGATTACATGCCTCCACAGTCTTGGCTGCTGGCCCGAGCGAGGGTACATTGGCACCTCTGGTGCTCAGGAGCAGAGCTCCACCGTGAGACCCTAAAAAGAGAGGGTAGGCGGTCATACCGGGTAGGTGAACCCGGTTTGGGATGCCCTGTCCCTCAATATTTTTCCCTGGTTGGCCCTTCACTTTTCCCTCCTAACTTAGTGGGGTCTGTGGGTCCTTACTTAGGGTTAGGTTTATTCTACCTGATTTTGCCATTGTTTTCACAGGGCAGCATACTTTTGTTTCCTTATTAAGGCTGTGGATGTGTAGTGTGTGTTTTTTTACATAGCCGGCGCCCCGGCCGCCATTGCAGCCGGGGCGCCGGTTTTTACCTCAGATAGTTGTGAGGGGGAGTTCTTTTCCCCTCATACTTGGGGGCGGGGCCGGCCTTCGGCGCGCTGCCGCGGCCGGCCCTCCTTAACTCGTACCCCCCTCAGCGTTCGGGAGTGGGGCTGGTGCTTTGCCGCTTTATGCGGCTTTCACCCGCTCTGTATTACCGGCGCCGCTGGGCTTCAGTGGCGCCGGTCTCTTATCTGACAGGAGGGAGCTCTTTCCCTCCCGCATCTGCGTCGGGGAGGGGGCGGGGCCGGGCTTTCGTCTCGCGCTGTCCGCACTGGCCACGCCCCTTCCTTGCTCTTCCTTTTCACCTCACGATCGTTGTGAGGTAACTTCGTTCCCGCTCCCGCTCCTTAAGGATATGTGAGTGGCCCTGTGGGCCTTTATTCATTTATTTCATTTATTCATCTGTTCTTTCTTCATGTTGATTAGGGATTGTTTTCTGTTTTTCAGACTTTGGACTGTCAGTGGATCTGCATTAGTAATTAGAGGGTCTCTCCTAGTCCTGGGTCCCTGGGTCCATTTTTTATTGTCCAAAATCCTCCCACTCGGGACATTAAAGGGGCATCCCGGGTTGTCTAACTGGCGTAATTCCCTGGGTCATAGCGACCACTCAAAATTCACCTTATGGAGGCATCCCCGGATACTGGGACTGGGACCCCTTCGGGGCATCCCAAAAAGTGTATGTTGTGTGGGGTTTCCATTACTGGGGATGATGTTTTACTGTGTATACCATGCGCACAGCAAACTATTACGCGGCAGTCCGAACCCCTAGCGGCGGGGTCAGCACAGCCGGCTACCTCAACTCCCCCTCCCGCCTTGACTCGTGCCCCGTGTGACGTGGTCATGGGCAGGGATCTGCAATCCGAGATGTGTGCCAGATTGGCTAGCCTTGAGAAAATGCTCTCTAGCTCGGTCGCCCGTAAGGCTCCGTCTAAGAGAAAGCATTTGTCGCCGGCTCCGCCGGTGGATGATCTTGATGACAGAGACAATCTGGATTGGTCTGATTGTCCTCAGCTAGAGGACGGGGAAGTTGATGAGGATTCAGAATTTTCGGATGATGAGCAATCTGCTGGCGCTGATGCCGAGCTTTCTGATTTAGGGAGATCCTTGGACTCTCCTCACGCTCTGTCTCTCATGCTGGAAGTTCTGAATATTTCCCCTCCTGAGGAGGCGTCACAGCAGAAAGGTGAATTGTTTGAGGAATCCAGGCCGCGCCTGGTGTTTCCTACGCAACGCCATTTTGATAGAATCATTGACAAGGAATGGGATAGGCCGGCTCGGCTCCCTGGCATCTCTCAGGGGTGGGATAGGAAATATCCCTTTCCTTCTGAGGCGATCAAGCGCTGGGCATCTCCCCCCCCGAGGTGGATGCACCGGTTTTGGGGTTGTCTAACTCCTCGGTGTTAAACAGACCTGATTGTTCCACTCTCAAAGATGGAGAGGATAAACGTATTGATCAGATGGCTTCTCATGGCTTTACTAGCATTGGGTCGGCCATCCGGCCTGTGTGCGCTTCGGAGCTAATGGTGTTGGCCACCAGGTCTGTGGTCAGGGACCTGTTGACTTCTTCCGGGCTTCGTCCTGGTAGTAACGAGTTCCTTAGCCTGAAACGGTGTGAGTTGTTTCTATCCTTTGTGTTGACCGCTTTGGATGATACTTTGATGATGTGTGGTAGGACTTCGGCTCTGCTTGTGGCTATTCGGCGCTCAGTGTGGCTGCGCCAGTGGGCGGCCGATTTCATGTCCAAAAAATCACTGACGGCCTTACCCTTTGTTGGTCTACGGCTCTTTGGAGAGACATTGGACTCTGTCACCAAGGGTGGTAGGTTACCTCAACGTAAGAAACAACGCCGCCCCTTTCGGGGGGCGCCTGCTTTTAACCCCTCCTTTCGGGGGGCCAGATCTGGCAGGGGTTCTGCATTTCCCTCTTCCAGAGGAGATTTCGGAAACAGGGGCAGAGGACGTGCCCGTTCTGGATACAGTTGGAGCTCTAAGCCCAAACCGGCTCCTAAGCCGGCCCAGCAATGAGGGGGCGCCCTCACCCATGCGGGTGGGGGGACGGCTGCAGCACTTCTCTCTGATCTGGGATCAGGAGGTCTCGGACAGATGGATCCGGGAAGTGGTGTCTTCCGGCTACAAGCTGGAGTTCGAGCTCCGCCCCCCTTCCAGATTTGTCAGGTCTCGGATGCCGTCGGAGCCTCTAGCGGCGCAGGGGCTCCTGGTGGCAGTGGAGAATCTTCTGGACATGGCTGTCATTTGCCCAGTGCCCCCTTCAGATCGGGGCAGGGGCTTTTATTCCAATCTGTTCACGGTTCCCAAGAAGGACGGGTTCGTCCGACCCATCTTGGATCTGAAGTTTCTCAACCGGTTCATCCGGCCGAGGAAATTCCGCATGGAAACGCTGCGTTCGGCCATTCACTCTCTTCGTCAGGGAGACTTTCTGACGTCCATAGACATCAAGGATGCTTATCTACACGTTCCGGTTTTTCCAGCACACCAGAGGTTTCTCAGGTTCGTGGTGGAGGATCGGCACTTTCAGTTTGTGGCACTTCCTTTCGGTCTCACCTCAGCGCCTCGGGTGTTCACCAAGGTGCTAGCGGGGGTGATGGCTCTGCTCAGAGGTCAGGGTATCCGCATCGTGCCCTATTTGGACGATCTACTGATCATGGCCTCTTCCTTCAATCAAGCGGAGTTGGACACCAAAGCGGTGGTGTCCACTCTGGAGAGGTTCGGTTGGGTGATCAATCACCCCAAGTCTTCTCTTTCTCCGTCCAGAATTCTGACCTTTCTGGGAATGTCTCTGGACACTTCACAGGCCAGGGTGTTTCTACCCCAGGCCAAGATTCTTTTGATTCAGGAGTTAGTTCGGCTTCTCTTGTCAACCCCTCATCCGACCATCCGGTTAGGGATGAGGCTGGTGGGGTTAATGGTGGCCTCTTTCGAGGCTGTTCCCTTTGCGCAGTTTCACACAAGGACGCTTCAGCTTCATCTGTTGAAGGTTTGGGACAAGTCTCCTCTATCGTTGGATCAGTCCTTCCTGATGACTCCCCGAGTTCGTCGATCCCTGCAATGGTGGCTGGGGTCGGTCAATCTGTTGAAGGGCAGATCTTTTCTGGCTCCGCGTTGGGAAACAGTCACCACGGATGCCAGTCTGTCAGGTTGGGGGGGTGTTTGGAAGGACCTCCAGTTTCAGGGTCTGTGGGGCCCGCAGGAGGCTCACGAGCCCATCAACGTTCTGGAGTTGAGAGCCATCAGGTTGGTTCTGTTTCGCTTCACTCATCAGTTGAGAGGCCTGCCAGTTCAGGTCCGGTCGGACAACAGAACGGCGGTTGCTTACATCAATCACCAAGGAGGGACTCGCAGCAGGAGTGCCCTCAGGGAAGTGTCTTTGATTCTGGACTGGGCAGAGACCCACGTCCCGTGTATCTCAGCAGTCTACATTCCGGGAGTGGAGAACACGGAGGCGGACTTGCTGAGCAGGGCCTCCTCTTGTCAGGGGGAGTGGTCTCTCAGTCCCAAGGTGTTTCATTCGATATGTCTCAGGTGGGGGGTCCCAGCGGTGGACCTCTTTGCCTCTCGTCACAATCACAAGCTTCCAGTCTTTGTGTCTCTCTCGCAGGATCCTCTGGCTCTGACAGTGGATGCCATGTCTCTAAACTGGAGGGATCTGGGGTTCCTTTACCTGTTTCCTCCGTTCCCAATGCTAGCCAGAGTGCTGCGCAAACTGGCCTTGGATGGTGCGTCAGCGATTCTGGTGGCCCCAAGGTGGCCAAGGCGAGTTTGGTTCGCAGACCTTGTAAGACTGGCAGAGGATCAGTTCGCTCTGCCTCTGCTGCCGGACCAGCTCACACAGGGTCGACTGCGCTATCCCAATTTACCATTGCTGGCTTTGACGGCATGGCTGCTGAAACCGCCATCTTGAAGGAAGAAGGTCTTTCTGACGCGGTGATTCAGACTCTTATCTGTGCCAGGAAGCGCTCTTCCTCTTCTATTTACTACAGGACTTGGAGGGCCTATATTGATTGGTGTGAAAATAGGTCTTTCTCTTGTCGAGAGTTCTCCATTCCTAGAATTTTAGAGTTTCTCCAGCATGGTCTAGATCTGGGGCTCCAGCTTAGTACATTGAAAGGGCAGGTTTCTGCCCTGGTGGTGTTCTTCCAAAGGTCTTTTGCACTTCATCCCTTAGTCAAGACCTTTTTCCAAGGTGTTACACATGTTCGGCCTCCTAGGAAGCCTTTTGTTCCAGTTTGGGATTTGAACCTGGTTCTTTCTGCTCTCCAGGGCCCTCCGTTTGAGCCCTTGAATGAGATAGCTTTGTCTTCTCTTACGCAAAAGGTGGCCTTTTTGGTAGCTATCACTTCGGTTAGGCGTGTTTCTGAGTTGGCAGCTTTATCCATTACAGCTCCGTACTTCGAGAAACATCAGGACAAGGTTGTCTTTCGTTTCAAGCAGGATTTTCTTCCTAAAGTGGTCTCGGAGTTTCATCTGAATCAGGACATTGTTTTGCCCTCTCTATGTCCAAATCCCAGCGACGACAAGGAAAGGGCATTGCATTCCTTGGATGTAGTTCGTGTTGTGGAACATTATCTGGAGGTTACGTCTTCCTTTCGTAAGACTGATGCTTTCTTTGTGGTGCCCTGCGGGCCTAGGAAAGGTTTGGCTCCTGCCAAATCTTCCATTAGTAAATGGATTCGTCAGGCCATCATTGGGGCCTACTCTGCCAAGGGGAGGAGTCCCCCTTTTCGTGTTACTGCTCATTCTACTCGTGCAGTTGGTGCGTCCTGGGCTTTTCAGCACCAGGCTTCTGTTGAGCAAGTTTGTAAGGCCGCCACCTGGTCTTCTGTTCATACTTTTTCCAAGTTTTACAAGGTTGATGTTCGGGCATCAGCGGATGCTGTTTTTGGCCGCAAGGTTTTGCAAGCTGTTGTGGTTTAAGGTTGTGCATTGTTGCCTAGTTTTGGATCCCCGCCCTTGTTATGGACACTGCTGTTGGATGTCCCACATGTTATGGATTCTTGAAGCGGGGTGTGTGACATACTAAGAATAATACCATTTTGTGAATACTCACCTTGTAAAATGGGTATTATGAGTATGTCACACACCCCGCTTCAACCCGCCCTTTTGTATTTAGGATCCTCTTTATTGCGAACTTTGCGTGGTTGTTGTTTATATTTGCCTCTTCCTGGTCCCTTACCTTACTGCTTTCTGTATACTGGGTAGTGAGTGGGAGGTCCCAGGTATTTATGGGTCAGGGAGGGGCTTTCTTTTGCTATCATCTCTGCAGGAACGCCCTCTTCAGGACGATATTACCCACATGTTATGGATTCTTGAAGCGGGGTGTGTGACATACTCATAATACCCATTTTACAAGGTGAGTATTCACAAAATGGTATTATTCTAAGTATGTCACACACCCCGCTTCAAGACATTCATTACAAGTGGGTATACTGACCTGTAGATGGCGATCTTGCAGAGATGATATCAAAAAAAGGTAAGACCCTCCCGGCCCATAAATACCTGGGACCTCCCACTCATTACCCAGTCTTTCATCTCTGCAGAGGCGAGCAAGTCAGAAGATGATGTCTCCTCCTTGCAGGTAGCCGGGATGACTCCCTGCCTTTTATTCTTCTATTCCTGCCCGGATCCCCTTATTTGAAGTGCTTGCCTCCCAGCCTAGGCTGCTGGTCCGGGCAAAGGTAGTTGGCACCCATGGTGCTTAGGAGCCGTGAGACCCCATATCAAGGGGTAGGCGGCTATCCGGGTTGGTAAAAAATCACCATATGGAGGCTTCCCCGGATACTGGGCTTGTGCCCCCCTCGGGGCAATCCAGGCTGTGTTTGGGGTGTGGGGTATCCCTTTTGGGGGATGATGTATTTCTATGTGTACCCTGTGCGTAGCGGTCTATTACGCGGCAGACCGGATCTCAGGCATCCGGTTCTGCTCCGCCAGTCTCCTCGCCGTCTCCCCCTCGCTTGACACGTATGTGTGATGTGGTTATTAGCGGGGAGTCGCAATCTGAGGTGTGTGCCAGATTGGCCAATCTTGAAAAATTTTTTTCCAGTGCCGTTGCTAAAAAGGCCACGGCAAAGAGAAAACATTTGTATTGTATGAGGATTTTTACTCCCTGGATTGATCTGATTGTTCCCCGCGTGAGGAAGGGGAGTTGTATGAGGAGTCTGACTCCGATGATCAGCAGTTTGTGGGTGCTGATACTGAGCAGGGCCAGGGGGATTCTTTGGATACCGCTAGGGTCCTGGCTCATATGTTTGAGGTCCTGGATATTTCTCCCCTCGAGGCGGCTCCTCCGCTGAAGGGGGAGTTCTTTGAAGTGACTAAGCCGCGCTTGGAATTTCCTTATCAAAAGCATTTTGATGGTATCATTCTCAAGGAATGGGAGAGGCCGACTCGGCTTCCGGGTGGATGCTCCTGTTTTGGGGTTGTCCAGCTCCTCAGCCCTCCATTCTCCGGAGTGCACTACTCTCAAGGATGGTGAGGATAAACGCATTGACCAGATGGCTTGTCATGGTTTTGCCAGTGTTGGATCGGCCTTGCGGCCGGTTTGTGCTTCTGCGCTTGTATTGGAAGACCCTCCCGGCCCATAAATACCTGGGACCTCCCACTCATTACCCAGTCTTTCATCTCTGCAGAGGCGAGCAAGTCAGAAGATGTCTCCTCCTTGCAGGTAGCCGGGATGACTTCCTGCCTTTTATTCTTCTATTCCTGCCCGGATCCCCTTATTTGAAGTGCTTGCCTCCCAGCCTAGGCTGCTGGTCCGGGCAAAGGTAGTTGGCACCCATGGTGCTTAGGAGCCGTGAGACCCCATATCAAGGGGTAGGCGGCTATCCGGGTTGGTGATCCTGGTTTGGGATGCCCCGTCCCTTGTCCCTACCCTGGCATGGATTCCCCCTCTCCCGGATACCCTTAGGGGGGGGGGGAGCCGGGTCCCTTATGGATTCATACATATTCTTTACCCGCCATCTTGACTCAATCACATTATTGTGTATGTGTGTGTGTTAACTGTATGTGTGTGTTTTCAACGTTTAGGCTGGCGCCGGCGTGCGGCAATGGCGGGGGAGCTGTGGAGGCTGTGTGTGCCCATGAGGGCTTCTTCTCCTCAGGATAGGGGCGGCGGGGCCGGGCGCTTGCGCGCGCGTTTACGGCCCGCCCCCATGCTGTGTGCGCCGCTTTCAGGTCCCGGCTTCTGGTCGGGAGAGACGCCCTCCTTCTGCACGCTGCGCGTCCTACACATCCCTCCTGCCTGGCGTGCGGTGCGTGGGTAAAGGTCGGGTGAGTGGCCTGTGGCCTTTCAGATGCATCTATTATTAACCCCTTATGCATTGCTAGCATTCTGAGCGTGTGTTCTGTTTTGTGTGTTCCAGGTGGACCATTGATCTTATTAAAGATCTTATTAAAATCCTCCCACTCGGGACTTAAAGGGGCATCCCGGGTTGCATTATTGCGTAATTCCCAAAAGAGATATATATATATATATATATATATATATATATATATATATATATATATAATTAAAAAATCACCATATGGAGGCTTCCCCGGATACTGGGCTTGTGCCCCCCTCGGGGCAATCCAGGCTGTGTTTGGGGTGTGGGGTATCCCTTTTGGGGGATGATGTATTTCTATGTGTACCCTGTGCGTAGCGGTCTATTACGCGGCAGACCGGATCTCAGGCATCCGGTTCTGCTCCGCCAGTCTCCTCGCCGTCTCCCCCTCGCTTGACACGTATGTGTGATGTGGTTATTAGCGGGGAGTCGCAATCTGAGGTGTGTGCCAGATTGGCCAATCTTGAAAAATTTTTTTCCAGTGCCGTTGCTAAAAAGGCCACGGCAAAGAGAAAACATTTGTATTGTATGAGGATTTTTACTCCCTGGATTGATCTGATTGTTCCCCGCGTGAGGAAGGGGAGTTGTATGAGGAGTCTGACTCCGATGATCAGCAGTTTGTGGGTGCTGATACTGAGCAGGGCCAGGGGGATTCTTTGGATACCACTAGGGTCCTGGCTCATATGTTTGAGGTCCTGGATATTTCTCCCCTCGAGGCGGCTCCTCCGCTGAAGGGGGAGTTCTTTGAAGTGACTAAGCCGCGCTTGGAATTTCCTTATCAAAAGCATTTTGATGGTATCATTCTCAAGGAATGGGAGAGGCCGACTCGGCTTCCGGGTGGATGCTCCTGTTTTGGGGTTGTCCAGCTCCTCAGCCCTCCATTCTCCGGAGTGCACTACTCTCAAGGATGGTGAGGATAAACGCATTGACCAGATGGCTTGTCATGGTTTTGCCAGTGTTGGATCGGCCTTGCGGCCGGTTTGTGCTTCTGCGCTTGTATTGGTAGCTGCCAGGTCGGTTGTTAGAGGATTGTTGACCTCTTCCGGGCTTGACCCGGCTAGTGAGGAGTTTGCCGACCTTAAGCGCTGTGAGTTATTTTTGTCCTTTGTGCTGTCCGCCCTGGACGACACATTGGTGATGTGTAGCAGAGCTGCGGCCCTGCTTGTGGCTATCCGCCGGTCGGTTTGGTTACGCCAGTGGGCAGCTGATTTTGTGTCCATAAAAGTCGCTCACGGCCCTTCCCTTTGTGGGGTTGCGGCTCTTTGGAGAAAAATTGGATTCGGTGGCAAAGGGAGGTAAGTTACCTCAGCGTAAGAAGCAGCGTCGCCCCTTTCGGGGGGCGGCTTCCTTCCCTCAGTCCTTTCGTGGGGCTAGAGTTGGCAGGGGTTCGGCCTTCCCTTCGTCCAGAGGTGATTCCTGGCCTGGGGGCAGGGGTCGGGCCCGTCCAGGGCACAGTTGGGGTTCCAAGCCTAGAGCCGCTGCCAAGCCGGCTCAGCAATGAGGGGGCGCCCTCACCCTTGCGGGTGGGGGGACGGTTGCAACTCTTCTCCCAGGTCTGGGTCCAACAGGTCTCGGACAGGTGGATTCAGGAAGTGGTGTCTTCCGGTTACAAGCTGGAGTTCGAGTTCCGGCCCCCTCCCAGATTCTTCAGGTCTCGGGTGCCGTCAGATCCTCTGGCCGCCCAGGGGCTTCGGGCGGCAGTAGCAAGTCTCATGGACATGGCTGTCATCTGTCCGGTGCCCCTCCCAGACCGGGGCCTGGGCTTCTATTCCAATTTGTACACGACGGTTCCGTCCGTCCCATTCTGGATCTGAAGTTGCTCAACAGGTTCGTCCGTCCCCGGAAGTTCCGTATGGAAACTGCGCTCAGCCATCCATTCACTTCGTCAGGGGGACTTTATGACGTCCATAGACTTCAAGGATGCTTACCTGCATATTCCAATAGTTCTACCACACCAGAGATTCCTCAGGTTTGTCGTGGACAATCGGCATTTTCAGTTTGTGGCTCTTCCGTTTGTACAAAAATTTGTGCTAGGGTATAGAAGACCATCTCCCTAGTCACCTAAAAAGGGGAACCGGGCTCACTATGCTGTACCTCGCCTCAATACATTACATATGTTCATGATAACCATTAAAATATTATTTTATTTATATATAAAACAATTTTTTGAACATTATTGTGTATAATCACCAGTGAAAACGCAGAAATCACAGTACAAAACAATAACAATTGATTCCAATGTCCAAAATCAGACTAATAAATTGATAACCTTGTCCTGCAGATCAAACTAGTTTAGCTGTACTTAGCTTCATCAGTGTCTGCTAGGGACATGATACATTTCTGCTTTGTTCTCCATCTGTAATCATACAGTGTGACATGCCACAAGCACATTTATTACAATTATGATGGCATATGGACATTCATATTAATACAAACATCTGTTTTAACATAACAAAGTACCTGGATATGAGGGGCAGCTGCTCCGACCCGTTGAATGGAATTGTATACCTCACTCATGCATAGCACATCATGGTCATGTTTGAATGATATATGTGAGACCAATGGGGGGTAAAATCCTTTAGAGAACTAGTCTTCCATACATGCTACAAAGGTATTGTTATATACAACTATATGAAATTTGTAATATTAGAGACACCTTCACCAGGATCACCTGTGCTGGTTTGCCCAGGGTTCCACCTTATGGGGCTAGATGCAGTAATTACCGAGATGGATGCAAGGAACGCCAAGTATAACTGTAGAAACGGTGGTAATCATATCTTAATGGGGCTATGGGAAGTGTCTAAGAGTAATAATTACCGGGCGTGAAACAACCGCTTATAATGGAGGTGCATAGCACCCTATCATAGCACTGTTATACGGTACCTGCAATAAAACTTGATGTAAGCATCCATTCCGGCCCTGCACCCCCGGGTGCCTGAGGGCGCGCACAGAGTGTTAGCTGGATCAGTGTGGACACCGCCAGACCCAGCCGCGCCCGCTGGTGGAAGCGTGTGCTCCCCACCGCATTGAAGCCAGCGTCCCGTTTCTCCCTTCGTTGCCGCTGTGCTGCGGCTACGAACACGAGGAGGGATATTGCATAGGACGCCGACGTCACCTCCGGCGAATGGAGCGCACGACGTAAAGGGCTAGATGCCGAAGACGTACGTGCGCTCCAGCCGGGCGGAAGTGACGCGGCACCCGGTCACCACCACTATGCAGGCACCTCTGCAGCCATCCTCCATGTTTCTGAAGTCCGCGAATAGGGAATATGCATTTATTATCCTCAGATATACTACAATCAAGAAAAAGCGCCAAATGCCTTATGGACAGCGCCAAATGCCTTATGGATATTTTTGTAAACAATATGTATAAAAGAAAATTTTTTTTTAAGTGTGTTAAAAATGACCAAATCAGCCTCACGGATAGCTGATAGGTATGATGTTAAACTGCTGAGTCAGTGGCAGTGTGTGGTAGCAAGGGGGCATAAAAGCTGCGCTGTATACTGCGTGGTATAGCCCCAGGCAGTGGCGACATCCTGAGAAAACAAACCCGATTTTTGTTAGTAAACCGTATTCAATCATGAATAACAATTTAAGGTAGCTCCTAGGGTTTGTTTCATAGAATTGAAAAAATACTATTGTACTTTAAATTAAATGTAGTATTGGTTACACCCTGAGCTGGGTCATATTAGAGCAGTACGGAGCAAGTGCCCTTCATTTTACAAAATTGCTATGCAGAAAAAGGGAAAAGGGGAATACTACAAAGGAACAACAATACAACATATAAGAATCTAATCGTATAAATGGAGAGAGAATCCCAAATATTGCACATATGGATGTGATAAATCACAATGGCAAATGCTTACCAATAATTAATGTCTTTCAAGTGGATCTACATCTATAAAAAGGGTGCAAAACTAATGGATTGGTTGAGACCAGGGGGGTGATGGGCTTTGAAATAATAAATCCACTTTGTTTCCCTCTGAAGCGTAGTCTCTTCCGTTTGGCCTTACCTCGGCTCCAAGGGTGTTTACCAAGGTGTTGGCAGGAGTGATGGCCATCCTCAGAGCCAGGGGTATCCACATCGTGCCCTATCTGGACAATCTTCTCATCATGGCGTCTTCCCTCAGTCAGGCGCAGCTGGATACCAGGACTGTGGTGTCCACTCTGGAGAGTTTCGGTTGGGTGATCAACTATCCCAAGTCCTGCCTCACTCCCTCCAGGGTGGTGGAGTTCTTGGGAATGTCTCTGGATACTTCTCAGGCCAGGGTGTTTCTCCCCAGAGCCAAGGTTCTTCTGATTCAGGAATTGACTCAGTGTCTCCTATCCATCCCCCGCCAGTCCATCCGGCTAGGGATGCGACTGGTGGGATTGATGGTGGCGTTGTTCGAGGCGGTTCCCTTTGCCCGGTTTCACACAAGGACGCTCCAGCTCCATCTCTTGGCGGCCTGGGACGGGTCTCCGCTGTCATTGGATCAGTCCTCTCTGATGTCCCCCTGGGTGCGGCGTTCCCTTCGGTGGTGGCTGAAACCGAGCAATCTGGCAAAGAGGCAGGTCCTTCATGACCCCTTTTTGGGAGACGGTCACCACGGATGCCAGCCTGTCAGGTTGGGGGGGATTTTGAAAGGGGCTGTGGGGGCCTCAGGAGGCTCACGACCCCATCAATGTTCTGGAGCTGAGAGCCATCAGGTTGGTTCTGGCTCACTTGACTCCTCAGTTCAGGTTCGGTCGGACAATCAGACGGCGGTCGCCTACATCAATCACCAGGGAGGGACTCGCAGCAGGCGGGCCCTCAGGGAGGTGTATTTGATACTGGATTGGGCAGAGGGCAATGTCCCATGCATCTCGGCAGTGTACATTCCGGGAGTGGATAACACAGAGGCGGACTCCCTGAGCAGGGGGTCATCTCGCCGGGGGGAATGGTCGCTCAGCCCCAAGGTGTTTCGGTCGCTTTGCCACTGGTGGGGGACTCCGGAGGTGGACCTCTTTGACTCTCGTCACAATCACAAGCTTCCGGCATTTGTGTCTCTCTCGCGGGATCCGCTGGCTCTGGCAGCGGATGCCATGCCTCTGAACTGGAAGGATCTGGGGTTTCTGAACCTGTTCCCTCCGTTTCCCATGGTGGGCAAAGTGGTGCGCAAGCTGGCCCTAGGAAGGGTTTGGCTCCTGCCAAGTCTTCCATTAGTAAATTGATTCGTCAGGCCATTGTTGGGGCCTATTCTGCCAAGGGGAAGGTTCCCCCTTTTCGTGTTACTGCTCATTCTACTCGTGGGGCGTCCTGGGCCTTCCAGCACCAGGCTTCTGTTGAGCAGGTTTGTAAGGCTGCTACTTGGTCTTCGGTTCACACTTTTTCCAAGTTTTACAAGGTTGATGTTGGGGCCTCAGCGGATGCTGTTTTTGGCCGCAAAGTTCTGCAAGCTGCAGTGGTTTAAGTTTGTGCCTTGTTGCCTTGTTTTTTGGATCCCCGCCCTTTATGGACACTGCTATTGGATGTCCCACTTGTAATGAATGTCTTGAAGTGGGGTGTGTGACATACTTAGAATAATACCATTTTGTGAATACTCACCTGTAAAATGGGTATTATAAGTATGTCACACACCCCGCTTCACCCTGCCCTTTTGTATTCTGGATCCTTTATATGGTGAACCTTTGTTAGTTTTAATTGGCTTTCCTGGTCCCTTGATCTTACTGCTATCTTTGTACTGGGGAATGAATGGGAGGTCCCAGGTATTTATGGGCCGGGAGGGTCTTACCTTTTTTTGATATCATCTCTGCAAGATCGCCATCTACAGGTCAGTATACCCACTTGTAATGAATGTCTTGAAGCGGGGTGTGTGACATACTTATAATACCCATTTTACAGGTGAGTATTCACAAAATGGTATTTTTAGGTGGGAGTTTGGACGTAGCACTAAAGGGCAAGCAACAAATATCTTTGGCGTGTGATCTTGGGCTGACAGTTTAGTTTCTTACCTTCTATTCCTAGAAAAGGCAATCTAGAGCCAGTGCCATACTCCTTGGATAGCCAGCTTTAGTTTGGCAATTATTGTACCGCACTCTCACTGATTGCCACATGGTGGCGCTACAGGCTTTCTATATAAAAGACATGCTACTGGTAACGCCAAGTACAGAGTATATAGGACTCCCAACATGTATGATAGGAGTCCCATCAGTCCTATATTAAAAGGATTTGGGTGGGGGTTTACTTATTCAAGTAGTACAGCCAGGTTGGATTTTTCCGACAAAATGGCCATAAGATCGAACAGTCATGTTTTATACAGAGGCCAGTAACTCCCTCTGACACAAGGTTATGTAGAGCTGACAAAGGCAATGCACCAATGTTTCCTAACTCGTCTCATTGCTATTTTCCCATGGAACAGACATGAGATTGTTAGGGTTTGTGTGTAAAAATGACAGTAAACTCTAAGTCTATAAAAAAAGCTATATATATATATATATATATATATATATATATATTCTAAGTAATGGTTGGAAGATGCTGGCCTGTTATTTCTTAAAGGAGCGCTATCAGGAAAAAAAATGGTACAATAATAAAAATCCAGTTATGCTATACAGAAGGAAGAGGTTACATTTAAAACAAATCCACCCACACATGATTAACCCTTCTAGTGCCAGCTACGTGAGTCTCACGTAGCAGCCTCTACTCCACTTAAGTGCCAGCTACGTGAGACTCACGTAGCTGACTTTAAACCCCCACAGTAAAAAAAATATAAAAGTAAAATACTCACCTGACCCCTCGTTGGATTCAGCCGGGTCTCCTCTTTAATTTGGTGCCATCCGATCCCCCGTGGGGGGTCGGATGGCTCCAGGAGAGCCCCCGGAATAGCACCCCCCCCCCGTTTGGCAGCAGCAGCTGCTAACTGTAAAAAAAAAAAAAAAATACAAATGACATTTACTTACCTGCAGTCGCGCTGCCTCCCTCCGGGTCTCCTCTTCACTGGGGGGGCCTCCGATCGCCCCCCCCAGCCTCTTCAGCTTCAGGGGAGAGCCTGAAAGGGCTCTCCCCTTCCTCTCCCGACGGGCGCCGCCATCTTGCCGTTAAGCCCCGCCCCTTTGGGGGCGGGGCTAATGACGTCACCGCCGGGTGTCATGGGGCACCCGGCAGTTCTCTTCTCAGATGCCGGTGATGGCTGGGTGGAGAAGGAGGGAGGTAGGCGATCCTCCGATCGCCTGCCTCCCCCCTTCTCTGCCCAGCTGTCACCTGCATCAGATCGCCGCGGGACATTGCTTCTGAAGATCGGAGGTGAGTAAAGGTAAAATGTTTTTTTTTTTTTTAATAAACATATTTGAAAACATGTGTGTTTTGTTTTTATTTATACTTTTAACCCCTTGTGAACTGGTAAGGGGTCCATGACCCCTATACCAGTTCACAAGGCTGGGGGGATGGCAAGCCACCTGCGCTAGCGGGTGGCTTGCCATTAACCCCCGGCACCCCCATTACCTGCCTCCCCAAAGGCCAGGGGGGGGCAGAAGAGCCCGGGCCCACATAGGCTATGTGGGCTCGTAGGCTGCAGGGTGGGGGGGCCACAAAAGCTGGCCCCCCCACTCTGTGCCTACAAGCCCCCATAGCTGGTCCCGGGCTGGTTACTGTGGGTAAGGGGGACCCCACGTCAATTTTTTTTTTGATTTTTAAGGGTTTTTAACCCTTAAAAATCAAAAAAAAAATGGGATCCGCCCCCCCTGGGAGGGGGGACCCTATGTCATTTTTTTTTTTGATTAACCCTTTGTAATCTGTCATCCAGCAGCTATAAAAGGCTTCTAGCAAGTGAGCAGAAGCCAGTGATCGCCGAGGGACAGAGTGCTCCAGGATGGATGGGAGGTGAGTACAGTGTAAAAAAAAAATAAAAATTAATAAAATATTTTTTTCTTTATGTGTGTCTGTGTCATTATTTACTTTTAACCCCTTGTGAACTGGTAAGGGGTCCATGACCCCTATACCAGTTCACAAGGCTGGGGGGATGGCAAGCCACCTGCGCTAGCGGGTGGCTTGCCATTAACCCCCGGCACCCCCATTACCTGCCTCCCCAAAGGCCAGGGGGGGGCAGAAGAGCCCGGGCCCACATAGGCTATGTGGGCTTGTAGCCTGCAGGGTGGGGGGGCCACAAAAGCTGGCCCCCCCACTCTGTGCCTACAAGCCCCCATAGCTGGTCCCGGGCTGGTTACTTTGGGTAAGGGGGACCCCACGTCAATTTTTTTTTTTGATTTTTAAGGGTTTTTAACCCTTAAAAATCCAAAAAAAAATGGGGTCTCCCTCCCCTGGGAGGGGGGACCCTATGTCATTTTTTTTCCTGATTTAACCCTTTGTAGTGTGGATGGTTTTTGTATTTTTTTTGTGAATGTTATAAAATACTTGTTTCAGTTAGGGGGGTCTCCTGGGCAGGAACAGGGGGCTACCGATAAATATGTGGTACCGTTCTAATCGGTAGAAATGGGGCTTTCACATGCAATATGATTTTCCTTAATAAAATACATTTTTTATTTAAAATAAAGGAGTCAATTTTCTAAAAAAAATGTTTTATTTATTTTTTTTTTCACTTAATAATATTGTAAAAAAAAAAAAAAAAATTACAGACAAGACATTTCATGTTAAAGTCTAAACTCTGCTGCAAAAAATATATATATAATTTTTCTGAAAGTTACAGCAAAAATGGCGCAAAACATGTCGCAAAACATGACGCAAAATGGGGAAAAATGGCCTGTCAACAGAGGGTGACAAAATCTCAAGTAGGCTGGCAATTAAAAGGGTTAAAAGTACCTATGCATGTTGGGTATTGTCTGCGCTTTCAGACTTAGCTTGTTTTTTCTGGTTTGCATATTTATATTTTAGGAAAAGGTGTTTTTTATTCAGCTTTTTTATACATTTTTTAGGAAAACCCTGCGCAACCAAAGAATTCTTTGAGGAATTAATTCCAGAAAGATGAGCCCACTACAACAAGCTGGGTACCCTTAGAAAGCTTAACGTGTGTACTTTCAGGGAATATATGGTTTATGGGGGATATTCCAAATGTAAAGGGTTGTTTTGGTTGAAAAATCGCAAGGTGCGCACTTTGTCTGCAGAGCTGAAATTTTCAAGTAAAATTACCGTTATGCGCACGCTTTACTTTGGGGTGTTTGGCAACTCTTCCCTTGACAGAACCTATGCATGTTGGGTGTTGTTCTGTTCGGGGGATGTTGCGTTTTCAGATTAAACTTGTTTTTTCTTGTTTGTATATAGTTTTTTTAGGAAAATGTGGCTTTGATTCTGCTTTTTTATCCTTTTTTTAGGGAAACTCTTTGCAACCAAAGATTACGTTGAGGGATTACTTCCAGAAAACTATGGCCACATCCACAAGCCTGGTACGCCTAGAAAGCCTGAGGTGTGTACTTCCAGAGAATATATAGTTTGTTGGGGATATTCCAAATGTAAAGGGTTGTTTTGGTTGAAAAATCGCAAGGTGCGCACTTTGTCTGCAGAGCTGAAATTTTCAAGTAAAATTACCGTTATGCGCATGCTTTACTTTGGGGTGTTTGGCAACTCTCCCCTTGACAGAACCTATGCATGTTGGGTGTTGTTCTGTTCGGGGGATGTTGCGTTTTCAGATTAAACTTGTTTTTTCTTGTTTGTATATAGTTTTTTTAGGAAAATGTGGCTTTGATTCTGCTTTTTTATCCTTTTTTTAGGGAAACTCTTTGCAACCAAAGATTGCGTTGAGGGATTACTTCCAGAAAACTATGGCCACATCCACAAGCCTGGTACGCCTAGAAAGCCTGAGGTGTGTACTTCCAGAGAATATATAGTTTGTTGGGGGTATTTCAAATGTAAAGGGTTGTTTTTCTGGAAAAACCGCAAGGTGCGCATATTGCATAGCATAGTTGTATTTTATCTGAAAATCTCCTAAAGCGCTGTTTCAGTTTGGGGGAGTCTCCTGGGCAGGAAAGGGTGTCTACCAATACATATGTGGTACCGCTGTAACCGGGAGAAATTGGGATTTCACACGCAATAAGATTTTATTGACAAACTTACATTTTTAATTCCAAAAAAAACTACAATATGTAAAAATTTTTTTTTTTTTTTTTTTTTTTTGCACATATTTCACCCAAAAATATTAAGAATACACCTAACAAATGACAAACAAGACATTTCATGTTAAAGCCCAGACTCTGCTGAAAAAAACAATATATCATTTTCCTGGGAAATTCCTGGAAATCCCTTCAAAAATCACATTTGAACATGGGGAGCGCAAAATAGTGCAAAATGGTCTGGCAACAGAGTGTGACAAAAACTCCAGGTAGGCTGGCACTTAAAGGGTTAATGGAAGGAGGAAGGCCTAATCCTTCTTCCATTAAAGTGGACCGTCACCCAGGGGTGATCGGCCCGGGAATCTATAAGATTCCCGGGCCGATCACCTCCCTCACCGCGGGACATCCGAGATCGGGATGTCCCGCGGGGTGAAACCCCCCAAACCCCCCAAAAAACTTACCTCATCGGGGTGCCCCCCTGAAGTGGACCAAAACCCAGGATAGTCAAAATCCTGGGTGTTGGTCCACTTTAAAGAAAACTAGAAGGCTTTCAACATACCATTTTGCTTTTACAGGGGAGACCTTTTCAACTCGGACTGGTTTCTTGAACCAGCCTTTGCTGGAATAACCACTTATTGCAATTCTTCTCATGTGTGTAGATGTATTTACCCATCATGCCATGGTTTGGACAGGAATTGAGAGTGGTTAATGCTGCTGTTGGTCACATGCTGTCTCAGGAAACGGGCAATAGAAAAGAACAGGTCACGCTGTAATAGTGGAATGGTATGATCAAAAACCTGTCACTCCTGGAATTCCTTCCAAGAGAAGAAAACCACAAGCTTGCTTGTATTTTTTTTCAATTATAAGTAGCGTATAAGTAGCTGCTCCTCTCGCTATCATGTATGTTTATATGGATTTTTAATATTTATATTATATGATTTTGCAATACAACTTCCTTTAAACAAGAACATCAGAGACCCTGGAGTATAAAAGACTCGTCGGGGTTCCACTCCTTGGGGCAACTCTAATTGGGATGCCTCGTTGTGTAAAACCCCCCTTGATCGCTAGTTTCACCTTCTCCAGGAGCCCTCGCCACGTCTGTGTGCTCCGACCACATGCCCAGTCACCTCTAACAGTGGGCACGTCAAGGCTGGCTGCCACTTGGCTCTTTACAGCTCACGGCTGTGCAGCCGAGCGGCACCGAAGGGAGTCAAGTAACAGCAAGTGCGCTGATTGGCTGGGCACCTTGCTCAGCCAATCAGCGCACTTGCTCTTGGCTGAGTCTCTGCTGTGAGAGCGGAAGGAAAGGGAGTAAAGCGGGGTGACCTGGGGAGTGTACACACATCGGGGCATTCTAATTTGGACTGGCACCGCACCGAGGAGCATTTACCTTTTGTTCATTTAAGTAGCACGATAGTCAAGGATTATCTGGCATTTGCTGCCAAACATGTAACTGAGGAAGTGATTACTTGACTTTAGTGACCCTTTTACATCTAATATTTTTCTTAACAAATCTTACTGATGTGCAAGAAGTTTTCCAGATTCTTCAGAACACCGTGAAAGACTCCCCTGCAGAACAGTTGTTTCTCTCCATCTTACAGCATCTTTTACTCATTAGAAATGACTATGATGCAAGGTAAGAAGCCACACGGACCTTTACTCACTTTACTTTTTATTCGTGTTTTCTTTAAAATAATGTAATTACTATCTATGGAAAATAAAGCAGGAAAGACAATTCACAAACATAAACCGCATGTGATGAGGAGAGTAACATCTATAGTGAGAGATTTCACAGCTCTTATTCACTCATGAACATTTCTTCTAGAATCTGAAAGCTTATAGGAGGGATCATCTTTATTTCCATGTACAAGCAACCTGCAATACAAGTACTTCATATACATTGGTGAGAAATTGCACGTTCCTGTCCTGTCTTGCCAGGAGATGGCGTCCTAACTCCACTCGGATTTCAGCGGTTGCTTGGTTCATCTTTATTTTACTTACTCAATTGCAACGACGCTCTAAGCCGGTTATTTTCCCAATAGCATGACAGTCTAAGGACCATTACTTTTCAGATAATAGTTAAGGTTAGACGAGACTGCTGCCCACTCCTGGGATTGCTTGATGGCAAATGATCCAGTGTTAATTGCGTTAAGTGCGGCCCTTTATCTGTCAGTGCAAGAAGGCAGAACCAAATTTCAATTCAAGTTAATGCAGATATCTTCTCTCTCTGTATTGTGGCCTGTCCTTAGAGTTCCAATCCCAAGCACCTTATTAAAAATGGGTTCCAGATATCTTCTCATCTGAAGCATGTGTGAGAGGAGTGTATACCTGCATAAGCCCCTTGGTCAGCGGGTCCCCTGCGTATCTGTGTGTATTGGAAATTGGAAGACATTGGAACTACTTTATAGGAATGTGTCGTGCTGGGTTAGGAAAATCTGGTTCCATAAAGTAGGGCTCTAATCTTTAATCAGTCTTGTTTTCTTAAACTTTGCTCATTACTAACATAAGGTTTGCCCAAGCTACTAAAATAATTTCTTTCCAATGCATTATTATAAAGTGGAAGGACAGTGGGGGAAACATCTGTTTTTTAAGGAAGCAATGTGGTCGGGAATTTTTTTTTGATTGATCGTGATCAGCGATCACTTAAAGTAGACCAAAACCCATATTGACTGACCCAGAGTCTAATTCCCTTACCCATCCCTAGGGCAATCCCATTAAGTTACCTATTTGTTTTCCCATTTGGGCATGGCTGGCATGGGCACACTCCCAGCCACAGGCAAGCCGGGATGCTGCCGGTGGAGTGCTAGCTCACTTCAGTTTCTTAGCTTCTCTCATTTTAGTGTGGTGAACAGAAGCTAAATAGAGCTAAGCGAGCAGATTGGTTGCCCTTGCTGTGGGAATGCCCGAAGAGTGTGGTTTACTGCCGATTTGTGAGAATACACATAGCTGTTAAAGAGGACCAAAACCCACCTGAGACTCCAGGGCAGACATACTCGATCCCCCCGAGGCACCCCACCAGGTCGCCCGAAAAGTCTCATCCCCGCTATCCCTTTAGCTGGGCGAGTGCCTGCGCCAGGCATTTGTAAATGGCCGCTCCCTGTTAGAGGGTAGCAGGGGATTGTTGTCGCCAGCGTGCTCAGATCCGTTCGCATTAGACAAGCTCCTGGACGAAGGGGCTTGAGTGGATCTGAGCACGCTGATTGGACGAGTGGGCGCACATGCGTTGTAGGACCGGGAAGAGGTGAGTTTGTCCAGGCGACCTGGGGGGGTTTCACACCCGGGGGCAAGGGTCAAAATCCTGGGTTTTGATCTTGGGTTTTGATCCTGGGTTTTGGTCCACAATTTAGCCTGAAAATCACTTGTCAGTGAGGCTATCTGGCTAAAACTGTTTTAATTTGCCAGGGAGCATAAAAGATATAGCTCTAGAGTCCACATTTACCCTTTTCCAGAATGATGTGCGGCACATCATGGTAAGATAAGTGATCTAAAGTGATGCACCCATCATGCCTAGTGAATACTGTACAAGCCTGTGGGGGCAGTGCTCTTGAGTTGCTGCAGTTGGTCAGATCTTGGTTTAGCCATGTTAAATGTGCCCAAAGAATATGGTCAGCTGACTACCTGAATATACTGGATGACCAGGTTATTCCATCAGTGGATTATTCCAAGTATGCAGCACGCCCAGCGCTATGCATCTGGCCCGCCCCCTCCGGAGATGATCGGTGCCATCTTGCTGGCTGCTATCGAGTGTGAGCTGCGGTTCTGTGAGTGCCCTCCGCGGGCTTTATTATTCCAAGTATGTCACACACCCCGCTTCCACTATTCATGACATATGGGTTATGGTCCAGTAGAGGGCGAACTTCTGCAGAGATGAAAGCAAAAAAGAAGCCCCTCCCGGTCCATAAACACCTGGGACCTCCCACACATTCCCCAGTTCCTTCTCTGCAGGACGGCGAGCAAGTCAGAAGATGTATGCTGCTCTTCCTTGCAGGTAAGCCGGGCTTGCACCGGACCTTTATACTGTAAGTCCCTATACTAGCCTCCCAGCCTTGGCTGCAGGTCCGGGTGAGGGTAGGAATCACCTTAATAGGTGTTCAGGGAGCCATGCTCCCCCGTGAGACCCCATATTAAGGGGTAGGCGGAATCTGGGTTGGTGATCCCGGTTTGGGATGCCCTGTCCCTAATAAATAAGTATATATATATATTCTAAGTATGTCACACACCCCACTTCAATCATTAAATATTACACTTGGGTAACTCCACCAGCAGGTGGCGACGTGCAGAGAAGTCATGAAAAACAAGCCCCTCCTGGTCTATACATTCCTGGCACCTCTCACTCATTCCCCAGTGTTTCTTCTCTGCAAGATGGCGACAAGACAGAAGAAAGAAGTCTCCTGTTTGCAGGTAGCCGGGGTAACACCCCGGCCCCCCCTTTCTGGTCTATTTCTGCCCAGTCCTTTTTTGTTTGCCTAATAGATAACAATAGAAGCCTCCCAGCTTAGGCTGCTGGCTGGGTAATGGTAGATGGCACCTAATGGTGCCTAGGAGATTAGCTCCTCCGCTAGACCCCACACGTGGGGCAATGCGGTTATCCGGCCTGGTGATCCGGATTTGGGATGCCCCGTCCCGCTGTCACCTTATTGGTGCTGTCCCTGTCCCCCGCTTGGTCCCTTTCTCCCTGCGCTAGAAAGGGGGGGGGGGGGGCGCTATGTGATTACTAGTACTGAGGAGGGGGAGCTCTTTGAGGATTCGGATGGGCCTGATGTCCAGCAATTGCCCGGCGCTGCGGGTGACCAGGTTGCTGGGGTGGCCTTCGACACCCCTTCAATATTGGCTCAATTGTTGAGTCGGTTCCTACGCCTAAGGGTGAGTTAATTGACGTGGTCTGGCCACGCTTGGAATTCCCAGTCCACGAATTTTTGAGGATGTCATACTTAAGGAATGGGTGCAGCTTACCCGTTTTGCTGGTGTTACGCCTAGTTGGGATAAAGAGTATCCTTTCCCGGCGGACTTGGTTAAGCGATGGTCTTCTTCCCTGTGGTCGATGCTCCGGTTTTGGGGCTGTCCAACACGGCTGTGTTGCACTCTCCTGACTGTACTACTATTTAGGATGGTGAGGATCGCCGGAGTGACCAGTTGGCTAGCCACGCCTTTGTCGGTTTTGTGGCTGGTTTTTGTGCTTCGGCACTTTTGATGTTGGCTGCAAGGTCCTTTATCAGGGACTTGCCGTCGGGCCTTGATCCTGTTTGTGAAGAGTTTGTGGCTCTCAAGTGTTGTGAATCTTTTTTTCTTGCCGCTCAGGTTGATGCCACGGTGATGTGTAGTAGGACCGCGGCCTTGTTGGATGACTATCCGGCGGTTGGTGTGGCTGCGGTAATGGACTGCTGATTTTTATTTAAAAAAAAAAAACATCATGACTCTTCCCTTTTAGGGTTTGTGACTCTTTGGTGAGAAATTGGATTCTGTTGCCAGAGGAGGTAAGTTGCCTCAGAGCAAGTGACTATGCCGTTCCTTTCGGGGGGGCGGCTTCTTTTAATCTCTCCTTTTGGGGAGCCAGAGCTGGCAGGGGCGCGGTCTTTCCCTGTCTATAGGGGTGCCGGTTGGAACCAGGGTAGTGGCCGTCCCGGTCACTCCTGGGGCTCCAAGCCAACACCCGCTGCCAGGCCCGCTCAGCAATGAGGGGGCGCCCTCATCCATGCGGGTGGGGGGACGGTTGCGACACCTCTCCCAGGTAAGGGACCAGGCGGTCTCGGTTAGATGGATTCGGGAGGTGGTGTCGTCCGCTTACAAGCTGGAGTTCGAGTCCCGACCTCCTCCAAGGTTTTTCAGGTTTCATGTGCCCACGGATCCTTTGGCTACGCAGGGGCTCCTGGCGGCGGTAAGAAATCTTCTGGACATGGCAGTCATCTGCCCGGTTCTGTCCTTGGTTGTGGGCCTCGGGTATTATTCGAATCTCTTTACAGTGTCTAAGAAAGATGGATCGGTGCGTCCTATCCTGGATCTGAAGTTCCTCATCAGGTTTATACGTTCTTGGAAATTTCGCAGGGGAACTCTGCGCTCTGCCTTCACTTCTTTTCGGCAGGGGGACTTCATGTCGTCCGTAGACATCAAGGCTGCCTGCCTTTATGTTCCTATCTTTCCGGCTCATTAGGCCTTATCTCGGCTCCAAAGGTGTTCACCAAGGTGCTGGCCGTAGTGATGGCCCTTCTCAGGGCTCAGGGGATTCGCATCGTGCCTTATCTGGATGACCTTCTCATCATGGCTCCTTTCTTCGGTCAATCGGAGACGGACACCAGGTCGTTGGTGTCCTCTCTGGAGAGTGACGGCTGGGTGATCGACTATCCCAAGTCCTCCCTCGCTCCGGCCAGGGTGGTGTCCTTCCTGGGGATGTCCTTGGATTTTTGTCAACACAAAGTGTTTCTGTCTCAGCCCACGGTTCTCTCGATTCAGGAATTGGCGCGGTTTCTTATATCCAATCCTTGCTTGTCCGTCCGGTTGGGGATGAGACTGGTGGGGTTGATGGTAGCCTCCTTCGAGGCGGTGCCCTTTGCTCATTTTCGCACAAGGACGCTTCAGCTTCATCTTTTGGCGTCTTGGGATCGGCGACCGCGGTCGTTGGATCGGTCCTTCCGGATGTCCCCTCGGGTTCGGCAGTCTCTTCTGTGGTGGATGGTCTCGGACAATCTTCTGAAGGGTAGGTCATTTCTGACCCCGCTTTGGGAAACTGTCACCACGGATGCCAGTTTGTCAGGATGGGGAGTTTTCTGGAAGGATCTTCGGTTCCGGGGGCGGTGGGGCCTTTAGGAAGCCCACTTGCCCATCATTGTTCTGGAGTTGAGAGCCATCAGGTTGGTTCTGTCTCACTTGACGCAGCATTTACAGGACCTGCCGGTTCAGGTTCGGTCGGACAATCGGACGGCGGTTGCTTACATCAATCACCAAGGAGGGACTCGCAGTCTGGGTGCTCACAGAGAGGTGTTTCTGATTCTAGTTTGGGCAGAGACTCATGTCCCTTGCATTTCGGCAGTGTACATTCCAGGAGTGGAAAACACAGAGGCAGACTTTCTGAGCCGGTGTTCGTCTCGCCGGGGGGAATGGTCTCTCCATCCCCGGGGGTTTCGGTCGCTTTGTCTCCGGTGGGGGACGCCGGAGGTGGATCTGTTTGCCTCTCGTCACAATCACAAGCTTCCGACATTCGTGTCGCTGTCTCAGGATTCTCTGGCTCTGGCGGCGGATGCCATGTCCCTGAGCTGGAGGGACCTGGGGTTTCTTTATCTGTTTCCTCCGATTCCCATGCTAGGCAGGGTGCTGCGAAAGTTGGTTCTGGAAGGAGTTCCCGCCATTCTCGTGGCCCCAGGGTGGCCAAGGCGGGTGCGTTTCGCAGACATAGTTCGTCTGGCGGTGGATCAGTTCGATCTGTCTTTTCGGCCGGATCTTCTCACTCGGGCCAACTGTGTTACCCTAGTTTACTAACGCTGGCTTTGACGGCTTGGCTGCTGAGACCTCCATCTTAAAGGAGGAGGGTCTTTCGGATTCGGTCATTCGGACTCTTATTAGTGCCAGGAAGAGATCCTCTTCTTCCATCTATTATAGGTCTTGGAGATCTTATATTGATTGGTGTGAGGCTAGGTCTTTACCTTGCCGGGTCTTTTCTGTTTCTAGGATTTTGGAATTTCTTCAATCAGGGCTGGACTCTGGTCTTCAGCTGAGTACTTTGAAGGGGCAGGTCTCTGCCTTGGCTATCTTTTTTCAGGAGGTCTTTTGCAAGTCATCCTTTGATCAAGACTTTTTTCCAGGGGGTTTCGCATCTGCGGCCTCCTGGGAAGCCGTTGCTCCCTGTTTGGGATTTGAATTTGGTTCTCTCTGCTCTTCAGGCTCCTCCTTTTGAGCCTTTGCGGGATATTGCTCTGTCCACTCTGACTCAGAAGGTTGCCTTTCTGGTGGCCATCACTTCGGTTCGGCGTGTTTCGGAGTTGGCAGCCTTGTCTATTCAGGCTCCTTATTTTGAGAAACTTCAGGACAAAGTGGTTTTTCGTTTCAAGCCAGACTTTCTCTCTAAAGTGGTTTCTGCTTTTCATCTGAATCAGGACATTGTCCTTCCCTCCTTGTATCCTAGACCTGGGAATGACGAGGAGAGGGCGTTGCATTGTTTGGATGTGGTACGTTGTGTCAAGTACTATTTGTGTATTACGTCTTCGTTTTGTAAGACTGATGCCTTTTTCGTGGTGCCCTGTGGGGCTAGGAAAGGTTTTGGCTCCGGCTAAGTCTTCCATTAGTAAATGGATTCGTCAGGCGTTTGTTGGGGCCTACTCTGCCAAGGTGAAGGATCCCCCTTTTCGTGTTACTGCTCATTCTACTCGTGCGGTTGGAGCGTCCTGGGCTTTTCAGCACCAGGCTTCTGTTGAACAAGTTTGTAAGGCTGCTACTTGGTCTTCGGTTCACATTTTTTCCAAGTTTTATAAGGTTGATGTGCGGGCCTCAGCGGATGCTGTTTTTGGCCGCAAGGTTCTGCAGGCTGCAGTGGTTTGGGTTTTGCATTATTGCCTGGTTGGATACCCGCCCTTTTCTGGACACTGCTGTTGGATGTCCCAAGTGTAATATTTAATGATTGAAGTGGGGTGTGTGACATACTTAGAATAATACCATTTTGTGAATACTCACCTGTAAAATGGGTATTATAAGTATGTCACACACCCCACTTCACCCGCCCTTTTTGGTATCCCGGATTCTTTATAGGGTGAAATTTTCGTTTACAGTTTGAGGGTTTTTTCCTGGTACCTTGTCTTTACTGCTGTTTGAATACTGGGGAATGAGTGAGAGGTGGCAGGAATGTATAGACCAGGAGGGGCTTGTTTTTCATGACTGCTCTGCACGTCGCCACCTGCTGGTGGAGTTACCCAAGTGTAATATTTAATGATTGAAGTGGGGTGTGTGACATACTTATAATACCCATTTTACAGGTGAGTATTCACAAAATGGTATTATATATATGTATATCGCTTACACCTATGGTGCGGGATTTCCCCCCCCCCCTTCCGGGTCCCTCTCGTAGCCCTCCGGGGGGGGGGGGGGTCTTGTTCAACTTTTCACTCTTATGTATGGAAGTGTGTGTGTGAAATAGTGTGCTTGGTGCTGCACTCTAGATCGCATTATTGTTATATGCTGAGGGGAGCTTCTTCCCCTCAGGCTGCGGTGTCGAGGGGGCGGGGCCGGGCGCTCGTGCGCTGCCGTGGCCGCCCCCTCCTGTTTGGCGCTTTGTGCGGAACCCAGCCTGTACCGCGCTGCTGGTTGTGAGGGAAGGGGGCGAGGCCAGGCGCGCGATCCGCGCTGGCCCGCCCCTCCTTATATCTATCTATCTCTCTCTCTCTCTCTCTCTCTCTCTCTCTCTCTCTCTCTCTGGAGTGCTGTGCTGCTGGCTGCCATCTTGTGAGACATGTCAGTGCCCTCCTGGGGCCCTTCTTTTTATCCTTATTCAGCATAATTGTGTTCCCTTCAGCTGGGGGCAGCGCAGGTCACACTGTGTGGTTAACTATTTGTTGGATGTTTTGCTATTTATCTGTGTGTGTGTTTATGACCACTGCTTGTGTCTTTCAGGAGGACTCCCTGCTACCTGCTTAAAAGTGGGTTCGCCCAGTCCTAGGGTCCCTAGAGTAAATTGGGCACCTAAAATCCTCCCACTTGGGACGTAAAGGGGCATCCCGGGTAGCTTATCAGCGTAATTCCCTCTGGTCATTGCGACTACCTTTAAAAGCACCATATGGAGGCTCCACAGGATACCGAGCTCAGGCTCCCTTCGGGACAATCCCGGCTGTGTGTGGCTTGTGGGGTACCCCTTGCGGGGGAAAATGTACTAATTTGCATACCATGTGCGCAAAAGGCCATAACGCGGTAGTCTGGATCACAGGCGTCTGGGACAGTGCCGCCCGTCTCATCTCCCACCCCACCCCGCATTATTTGTACCCTAGGTGACACTGTCATTAGCGGGGAGTCACACTCTGATGTATGTGCTAGGCTGGCCAACCTAGAGAAAATAATTTCTAGCTCAGTGGGCAGAAAAGCCCCTGCTAAAAAAAAGGCATCTGTCACCGACTACGCCGGTACTTGATTTTGATGATTATGACTCCCCTGACTGGTCTGATTATTCCCCTCTTGAGGAGGGGGAATTGTTTGCGGAATCTGAGACTGAAGAACTGCAGTTCTTTGATTCTGATGCCGGGCAGGCGCTGGGGGATGCTGTGGATACCCCCAAAGTCCTGGCCCATCTCTTAGAGGTTCTGGATATTTCCCCACCGGCGGACGCGGTGAATCGATGGTCTTCCCCTCCCGAGGTTGATGCGCCCATCTTAGGATTGTCCAACACCTCCGTTGTACATACTCCTGACGCCACTACCCTTAAGGATGGCGAGGATAAGCGCATTGATCAGATGGCATGCCATGCCCTTGCCAGTGTGGGTTCAGCCTTGCGGCCTGTTTGTGCATCTGCACTCGTGGCTGTGGCTACCAGGTCTGAGGTTAGGGACATGTTAAAAGGGTCCCAACTCAACCCGGCCAGTGTTGAATTCACAGCCCTTAAGAGGTGTGAATTGTTCATGAACTTTGTGTTGGCGGCTATGGATGACACTATTATCATGTGTAGTAGAACCTCGGCTCTGCTGGTGGCCATGCGTCGATTGGTATGGCTACGCCAGTGGGCGGCTGACATGTTGGCCAAGAAATCACTTACAGCACTGCCCTTCCTGGGTATACGGCTGTTTGGTGACAAATTGGATTCTGTGGCGAAAGGTGGGAAGCTACCTCAGCGCAAGAAGCAGCGTCGCTTCTTTCGGGGGGCAAGATCCTTCAATCCTTCCTTTCGCGGTGCCAGAGTGGGCAGAGTTCTTGCCTACTCTAGCTTCAGAGGTGATTCCTGGAACAGAGGCAGGGGACGCGCCCGTCCAGCCTCTACCTGGGGTTCCAAGCCCAAGCCCGCTGCCAAGCCAGCTCAGCAATGAGGAGGCGCGGCTGCGGCTCTTCTTCCAGGTCTGGGCCCAGGAGGTCACAGACAAGTGGATATTGGAAATGGTCTCGTCTGGGGACAAACTGGAGTTCGAGTCCCGGCCTCCTCCCAGATTCCTAAGGTCTCAGGTGCCATCGGATCCTCGGGCGGCGCAGGGGCTCCTGTTGGCTGTAAAGAATCTCCTGGACATGGCGGTCATATGCCCGGTTCCTCTTTCAGAGAGAGGCCGCGGCTATTATTCCAACCTCTTCACGGTTCCCAAGAAGGATGGCTCCATAAGGCCCATTCTGGATTTGAAGCTTCTCAACAGGTTCATCAGAACCAAGAAGTTCCATTCTGTGAATACTCACCTTGTAAAATGGGTATTTTAAGTATGCAGCATGCCCTGCTCCATCCCACCCTGAGTTTTTCTTCTTGGATCCTCTATATGGTGAATGTTTTCTTGTTAATATTGTTAATCTTGTTATTGGCTTCTCCTGGTTCCCTTACTGCTTTTCTATACTGAGGAATGTCGTGGGAGGTCCCGGGTATATAAGGACCGGGAGGGGCCTCTTTTTTGCCATCTCTGCAGTAAAGTGCCCTCTTGTGGACTATATCCAGACGTAATGAATCATTACTGGAGCAGGGCGTGCTGCATACTTATAATACCCATTCTACAAGGTGAGTATTCACAGAATGGTATATTCTTAGTATACAGTACGTCCTGCTCCAGATAGAATACTTACATTCGGGTACTACTCCGCCAGATGGCGCAGGACTGCAGAGACATCGAAAATAGGCTCCTCCCGGCCCTTCAAATACCCAGGGACCTTCCACAATCCCCAGATCTTCTCTGCAGTCTGGCCTGCGAAGGACAAGAAGATGGCTCTCTCTACTCGCAGGTGAGCGGGGCAATTATCCTACGGCCCTGTAGGACTATTCCCACCCATTCCGTCAGTAATTGCCTCCCAGCCTTGGCTGCGCTGGTCGGGTGAAGGTAGGCAGCACCGCTGTTAGGTGCTTAGGAGCGCTGCTCCACCGCAATCCCCCACCAAAGGGTAGGCGGTACAGGCATATGGTGAGCCTCCATGGGATGCCCCTCCCGCCCTTTTGCCCCTTGCCCCTGTCTATCGGTGGGCCCTATGTTAAGTGGCCGCCATCCTCCCTCACTCTCCTTGTAGCCTTCGGGGGAGGGTGTGTGTGTGTGTGTGTGTGTTTGTATATACGTGTATTGGCTTTTATGCTTCACTACATTATGCTTGGTGTCAACCGCCGCGCTGACTTGTTTTCATTTATTGTGCTTGAAATCGCCGCCGCCGCCGCGCGCGTTTTTTTTGTGTTCCGTGCTTGGCGGCGGCATTACCTCGGGCGCCTGTGCGCTGTCATTGGCTGCTTGTCACGAGTTGGCTTCGCGCTCTTCGGGGGGCGGGGCCTGTCTTTGGTGCGTTCCGAGTCATTGCTCATGCGGGCCTGCCCCTCGAGGTATACCGACGGCATTTTTTTGCTTGGTTCCGGCTGCTGCGTGATGGGCTTCTACCTACCGCGGTCCGTGAGTGCCCTCGTGGGCGGCTTTATTACCGCTGTTAATTATTGTATACTTACGGCTCCCCTTTGATTATGTCTTTCGGACGGGCGAACCCCTTTGGCTTCTCCCGGCCCTACTCCCTCTATTTAGTTGGTTAACTTGTGAGGCCTAGTGTTAATTACTCCCACTTCCCTAGCGGGTTATTGGGGCATCCCAGGTTGCTGTATAGCGTTAATCCCTATCGGCCTATTGTGCCGCTATAATCACCATATGGAGGCGTCTCAGGATAATGCAACCGGGGTTCCTTCGGGACAAGCCCGGCTGTGTGTAGCTTGTGGGGAGTCCCATGTTGACGCTGACCAGGCGCGGGTCAGTGTACCCTGTGCTAAACAGGTGCTTGCACTGCAATCCGGCCTTCCAGTGGCCGAGTCTGCGATTCGTTTCGCCTCACCTACTCCCCCAAGCTTAAATCTCACTTCCTCTGAGTTGCATACAAGTGGGGATTCTCAGCCTGATGTGTCTTCTAGACTGGCTAGTGTTGAGAAGTTAATTGCTTATACCTTGGCACGTAAGGCCTCTGCAAAAAAGCGGCACTTAACGCCTGAGGTCACTCTTTTCCCTATGGAAGCTGATGAGTTTTTGCAACTGTCTGGCTATACCCCTTTGGAGGAAGGGGAGCTATTCGGATGATACTGATAGATTGTTGGCTCAGATTTTTAAGGTTCTTTCTATCTCTCCCCCTGTTGCGGCCCACAGGCAAAGGGGGGAACTTTTTCATACTGCTAAGTCACGCTTGGAATTTCCTGAGCAAGCACATTTCAATAACCTTGTGATGAAGGAATGGGAGCGTCCCAGTAGACTTCCCGGTGTACCTAAGAAGAGTTGGGATAGGAAGTATCCCTTTCCTGCTGATGTGGTAAAGTGTTGGTCATCCCCTCCCGAAGTGGATGCCCCGGTCCTAGGGTTATCTAATACCTCTGTCATGCACTCCCCTGACTCTACTACCCTGCGGGATACTAAGGACCGGCGCATTGACCAGCTGGCATCCCATGCCTTTGCATGTGTGGGGACGGCGCTGCGCCCGGTCTGTGGCTATTAGGACCCTGCTCAGAAGTATCCTTGATGGTGCCCCTGATGATTTGTCTTGTGAGGAGTTTAATGCACTCTCTCGTTGTGATGTTTTTGGGAAATATGTCCTCTCTGCCTTGGATGACACCATTAGAATGTGTGGCAGAACCTCTGCCCTTGTGGTGGCTATACGCCGCTCGGTTTGGCTGCGCCAGTGGGCTGCTGACAACTCTGCCAAGAAGGCCCTCACTGGTTTTCCCTTCCAAGGACTACGCCTGTTTGGGGACCGCCTGGACCTATTTGCTAAGGGTGGCAGGTTACCCCAGCACGGGCGGCAGTCTCGGCCCTTTCGGGGTCAGGGCTCCTTTTCCTCCCCCTACCGTGGTGCTAGACAAGGCAGAAGGGTTTCCTTTCCTGGGGTCCAAGGAGACTTTTGGGGTAGGGGCAGAGGACGGGGACGCCCTGGCTCCTCCTGGGGCTCCAAGCTTAAGTCCTCTCCCAAGCCCCCTCAGGCATGATGGGGCGCCCTCACCCATCCGGGTGGGGGGACGGCTTCAGCACTTTGCTCACGTCTGGAGGCTTCATGTCTCAGACCGGTGGATTCAGTGTCCTCCGGTTACAAGATGGATCAGTCAGGCCCATCCTGGACTTGAAGATCCTCAACAAATTTGTCAGGTGCAGGCACTTTCGCATGGAAACTCTGCGCTCTGCCATCAATTCCCTGTGCCCAGGGGATTTCATGACATCTGTGGACATCAAAGATGCTTACCTTCATATTTCTGTATTTCCAGATCATCAAAGGTTCCTCAGGTTCGCTCTGGAAGATCAGCACTACCAGCACTATCAGCACTAATTTGTGGCATTGCCCTTCAGCTCCTGCTGGCAGGAGTGATGTCTCTGCTCAGGTTTCAGGGCATCCGCGTTCTGCCCTATCTGGATGACATTCTCATCACTTCCCAGTCTCTACATCAGGCAGAGTTGGATACTCAGCTGGTGGTGTTCACCCTGGAGTCATTTGGCTGGGTGATCAACCACCCCAAGTCTTCTCTGTCACCTTCCTTGGTGACTTCATTTCTGGGAATGAATCTGGATACATTTTTCTTCCTCAGCGGAAGGTGGACAGTCTGATTGCGCAGGCCCAGTTCCTGCTATCTTGTCATCATCCCTCCATCAGGCAGGGAATGCAGCTGGTGGGCCTGATGGTGGCGTGCTTCGAGGCGGTCCCTTATGCTCAGTTCCACTTGAGGCCTCTGCAACTCCACCTCTTGTCAGTATGGGACAAGGACCCTGCGTCCCTGGGCCGGGTCTTTGCGCTTTCCCCCCTGGTCAGGCAGTCCCTCTCGTGGTGGCTGGACTCCAGGAACCTGTTGGGGGGCATATCCTTTCTGACCCCCTCCTGGGAGACATTCACCACGGATGCCAGTCAGGTTGGGGGGGTTTCTGGAAGTCCCTGCAGTTCCAGGGGAGGTGTAGCCCTCAGGAGGCCCACACACCTATCAACGTCTTGGAGCTGCGGGCGATCAGGTTAGTTCTGGCTTAGTTGACTCATTACCTTCAGGGCCTGCCTGTTCAGGTGCGCTCGAACAACCAGACGGCAGTTGCCTACATCAATCGTCAGGGAGGGACCCGGAGCAAGAGGGCCCTCCAGGAAGTGTCTCTGATCCTGACCTGGGCGGAGGCCAATGTTCCCTGCATATCAGCGGTGTACATGCCGGGGGTGGAAAAAATGCGGGCAGACTCTCTGAGTAGGGGGACCTCTCGCCAGGGAGAATGGTCCCTCTGCAACAGGGTGTTCCAATCTCTGTGTCACCGTTGGGGCCAACCAGATGTGGATCTGTTTGCGTCCCGTCACAATCACAAGCTCCCGGCCTTTGTTTCCCTGTCCCAAGATCCTCTGGCCTTGACCTTGGATGCTCTAGCAATGTCATGGCAGGACTTTCAGTTCCTGTATGTCTTTCCTCCATTCCCCCTGCTGGGCAGGGTTCTGCGCAAGATTGCTCTGAAGGGGGTGCCAGCAATTCTGGTGGCCCCAGGTGGCCACGAAGAGTGTGGTTTGCAGACGTGGTGCAGCTGGCAGTAGATCAGTACGTTCTGCCCAGGGTGCCAGACCTGCTCACTCAGGGTCCCTTACGCCATCCCAATTTACAAACTCTGGCTTTGACGGCCTGGCTGCTGAAACCTCCATCTTGATGGAGAAGGGGCTCTCTACCTTGGTTGTTGATACCATGATAAAGGCTAGGAAGAAGTCGTCTTCTTCCATTTATTACAGGGTTTGGCGTGCCTGTATTGACTGGTGTGAGTCTAAGTCTCTTCCCTGTCGTGTATTCTCTATTCCCAGGTTTCTGGAGTTCCTGCAGCATGGGTTGGAGATGGGGCTCCAACTCGGTACTCTGAAGGGTCAGGTTTCTGCCCTGGCTGTTTTCTTCCAGAAGTCCTTTGCTCAGCATTCTCTGATCAGGACTTTTTTCCAGGGGGTTACTCATGTGCGTCCCCCACGTAAGCCTATGGTGCCTGTTTGGGATTTGAACTTGGTTTTGTCAGCCTTGCAGGGTGCTCCCTTTGAACCTGTGCAGGATGCTGCCCTGGCCATTCTTACTCTCAAAGTTGTCTTTTTGGTGGCTATCACCTCTGTTAGGCGTGTGTCTGAGTTGGCGGCGCTTTCCATTCAGCCCCCCTACTATGAGAGACACCAGGACAAGGTGGTGTTCCGCTTCAAGCCATATTTTCTGCCTAAGGTGGTGTCTGCCTTTCATTTGAATCAGGACATTGTTCTTCCTTCATTGTGCCCTAATCCTAGTAATGCTAAGGAGAGGGTTTTGCATTCTTTGGATGTGGTTAGGTGTCTGAAGTACTATCTGGTGGCTACTGTACCTTTCAGAAAAACTGATGCTCTTTTTGTGGTCCCTTCTGGTCCTAGGAAGGGTTTGGCTCCTGCCAAGTCTACTATCAGCAAATGGATCAGTCAGGCTGTGATTCAGGCCTACTCTGCTAAGGGGAAGAGTCCTCCCTTCCGCCTTACTGCTCATTCTACTCATGCTATTGGTGCCTCTTGGGCTTTTCAGCACCAGGCTTCTGTTGAACAAGTTTTCAAGACCGCTACTTGGTCTTCTGTTCATACCTTTTCAAAGTTTTACAAGGTGATGTTAGGGCCTCAGCTAATGCTGCTTTTGGCCGCAAGGTTCTGCAGGCGGCAGTGGTTTAAACTGTCTGCTGTTACCTTTGGGGATCCTACCCTACTTTATGGACACTGCTATTGGATGTCCCGAATGTAAGTATTCTATCTGGAGCAGGACGTACTGTATACTAAGAATAATACAATTCTGTGATTACTCACCTGTAGAATTGGTATTATGAGTATACAGTAGGTCCTGCTCCACCCCACCCTTGGTTTTTGCATTATCTTGGATCCCCTGATGATCCCCTGATGATTATCATTGTTATAGTTACTAGTTTAGGTTGTTTTAATTCTCCCGGCTTCTCGTTAACTGCTTTTCAATGCTGGGGATTGTGGGAGGTCCCTGGGTATTTGAGGGGCCGAGAGGAGCCCATTTTCAATGTCTCTGCAGTCCAGCGCCATCTGGCGGAGTAGTACCCGAATGTAGGTATTCTATCTGGAGCAGGACGTACTGTATACTCATAATACCAATTCTACAGGTGAGTAATCACAGAATTGTATTTTTTTCTTCCCTGATGGCACATTGGTTGTTGACAATGCCCAGATTCATTCAATTCAAGAGTGGTTAAGGGATCATGAGACATCATTGTCACACTTGGGGAAAAATTCATGCAACTCTGGACACAAATAAATGTTGCAACGTTGCAGAAGCGTGTGAAAACGCTGCCAACACAGCCAATGTGTGTTGTAATTAAAGTTGAAGGCAGTTGGATTAGTGTGTGGGACTTTTTTTTGGGCCACAGTGTATGTACAACGTGATCATAATGTGTGCCACCTAATGTATAATCTTATTTACCAAATTTTTCACCCTATAAGATGCACCTAGGATTTGGAGGAGGAAAATGAAAAAAATATTCTGAACCAAATGTTGTGAACCAAATAGGCAAGATGAGCAATCCTCCAGTTACAGTCAGTGTGGCATCCCCCCTCCCATTCCCATAGGCAGTGTGACTTGCCCCCCTCTCGTTCCCGAATGGTGGCAGAAGAAAATGAAAGAAAAATAAAAAAAAGTAAACTCACATGTCCTCCTGCTTTGCTGGCTGGGCTGCCACAATGCGGGAGGCTAGAAGAAGATGGAGGAGCGACGGATGCTGCCGAGACATGCAAACACTTGGTTCTGTACAGCAGGTGGGACAGAGACATCGCCTCTTCTCCATCTTCTTTTGGCCTTTCACATTGTGGAAGCCCGGCCAGCAACACAGGAGCACCGACTTTTTTAAATTATTTTTTCTTTTTTTTTTACATTCGCTGATAAGGCGCATGCACATAAGTGCGTCTTGTACGCCGAAAAATAAGATATTTAATAAACACTGTCATTTCGTGGTGCTATATAGACCCCAGAAATGAGAGCAGGTAAATTAGATTATTGCATTTCAGTTTGTTTGGAGAAAAGGGCTCACATCTATTTATAACCTACAAACATTGATTTCTAAAGTAATCTATTCTTAGCATTTAACTGCTTTCAGAACACATAGCCCGGTTGGTGATCTCTCGCAACGCCATGCTGAGATGCCGCCACTCAGAACGTTGAAAGAGTTTCAGAAGGGTTCATTTTTTCAGCAGGTTTTCTGAGCTGCATATTTTTTCCTTTCGTTTAAAATCCAAATTGCTGCGTGTTAAAATAAAGCCACGTACTTTGCACAAGTTTTGGGGTATACAGGCTGTGTGACTTTTTGTTTTTCAATTTTCTCTTCAGGCCACAGTACTATAAGCTGATCGATGAAGTGGTATCGCAAATAATCCTACACAAAAATGGAGCAGACCCCGACTTTAAATGTCGACACCTTAGTATAGATATTGAAGGCTTGATTGGTACGTCAAATTTTTTTTTCTTTGCTGCTGTTCTAAAAGAAGAATGGAAATGCCGTTTTCTGACATAAATTTAACTCCTCTTAAAGTGGACCAACACCCAGGATTTTGACTATCCTGGGTTTTGGTCCACTTCAGGGGGGCACCCCCTGCCGCCGCCAATCAGGTGAGTTTTTTGGGGCTTTTGGGGGGGTCCCTCACCGCGGGACATCTCGATCTCGGATGTCCCGCGGTGAGGGAGGTGATCGGCCCGGGAATCTTATAGATTCCCGGGCCGATCACCCCTGGGTGTTGGTCCACTTTAAGAAGTTTCTTATTAGACCACAGATTAGATTATCCAGATCTGCCATTGTTGTCGGGGAGTCTATTGTGCCCCCTGCATCTGTTATCTCCCAACAATTCATCTGTACACAGAGTTTAGGATGAGAGTAGTAAATGGTTCTTGCTGTTCCAAGGGGAATTATGGGACGCCAGATATAGGCCTTGATATCTGCTTGCCAGATCATTTGGATGCAATTTCCTTTTATTTGCCCAAGAGCTCATTTTTGGTCAAAATCACATAGGTAGTTGATTCAACCAAAGTTGAAAGGTTTAGGTTGTAATTTGTTGGCTTAGTGAAGGCTTACTGTGCCAGTTGAGTTGATTTGAGAGGTTATGTACAGTAAGCTCAAATATTGACAGGCTAAGGAGGAGGCAACTGTGGTAAAAGTAGTAAACTAAAGATGCTGAAGGTTTTTTTGTGGTTCTTGGCATGTGAGGATATACGAGAAGAAATATACCTGTTTAACAGATAAAATGGTAGTCCTGTTTGTATAGCAGGACATTTTCTTTTGCCTTGGTCCCCTGCCATTCCCATTAAGTGCCTTTTCAGTCTGGCAATATCTGAATTTAGCCATGGTTGTTGGTTTGCCCATCAAGGGTGGTTGTAGGTGAGGGGGGCAGCAAAGTCCATGGCAGATGTTAGTGTTTTATGGTAGTGCAAGTTGCCAGAGTCTGTGTTGGTAAATGAGGACAACGTTCGGAGAGGTTGTAGAGAATCAAAGAGACACTGAAGATAAAGTATATAGGTTGCTGGGAGAGTATAGATGGATGCAGTGGCCTTCAAAGGAAGAGAAAGAAAGTGTGTGTAAGGCAAAGGAGAAAGAGGAGGGCCAGGGTTGGGTGATATGCCCCCTGCAGCAAGCAGGAGCATAAAGAGGCAGAGAAAATGGCTGTAGGATTTAAAAGTAGTGGGTATGGGATGTTAAAAATGGAAAAACCGTATTGGTAAAAGTGATAAATTCATTATATGGGGATGAAGTGGAATTGTAAATGCACTTAAAAGTTTGAAGGGGGTTGCACTGTGCTCTCTGCATCATGGGAATCATGAACGTGAAGTAAAAGACGAACATCGTGTCAGGAGGATTCTGACAAGCAGAGTCTTGACTTAGATCCCCTCATATATTTTTGGGGTGATTTCAGGGAATTATTCAGCACAGCACCTAAAATTGTGCCAGCACTTAAAATTGTGGCACCAAGCAATCTGTTCTTGGGCGCTCAGCACCGAAGCTTAGTAAATATTGGTTGAAGTCATGAGCCAGAGCTACCCTGATTCCCCGAAAATAAGACAGGTCTTATATTGATATTTTGCTCCGAAAAAGGTGGTAGGGCTCAATTTCAGGAGATGTCTTAATATGAATACAAATAGTAATACATTTGTGCCCACATTTGTTAGCTAGGCTATACTACAATCAGTCACCGCCCCATGAGTTAAAATTTGTGCCCCAATAAGGGAAAAGATGCTACTTGCTACTGATACTATCCATCAATATATGTCAGCCCCATCAGTGGGACACTAGTTTTGTAGAGGCGATCAAGCCCAGCATCTACCTCAAGCATATGGGCAGGCAAGATGGGTGGATTCAGTAACGGTGGCCAATCACCAGAGAGACTGCCCCCTTCTTCTAACCTCCCCTGGAGCCCAGCTCTGTACTAGTGGTTCAAATTATGAAAGAAGTTAACGTTGATAGTCCTCACCCTGTAACACAGCCCCATCTTCATTATCTTCAGTAATTGTGGATCACCCCAGACCTCCCTGTCCTGATCCCTCAGCTGTCTTGCACAGAGCCTCATTCCCAGCTCTATGCATGCTCCCGCCTACCCATTTAACTGAATAGGCTGCCGGGAATCGGCATAGTGCTGAGGATGCTGCTCTGTGTGTGCAACAGCAGGAGCACCGGATCCGAGCAAGGTAAACTTTCTTCTTCTTCTTACTGTAAAACTGGTCCCTCTTCAGCAACTGAGGGTGGGCAGAGCTATAAATTAGGGTGTCATTAAATTGAACCAAAACCCTGGATGGAGGTTGGCTGGCGAAGGTCAGATTGTGCAGGATGTCATGAAGTGAATTTGGGGTATAATAGGGCATAGCACTTGAATTTGTGCTAGCACTTAAAATTGAGGCAAGCAGTTCAAATAGGGGCGGCCAGCACCATAGCTTACTAAATACTCATACACCGCTAAGTGTAAATTCGTCAATATAAATAATTATTGCTAACACACATTGCAGCAATGGTAATATTAAGGCAGCAAGGAGCATATGTGAAGTCTGTCCCACATGCCTAATTTCTCTCCTATTCCACTCTAGTTCATCAGAATTCAGTAACTAATGGGTTAACTCTTGCCTGGAGGGCATGGACTACAAGACAGAGGCGTGGTTTCTCCCATCCTATATACTTTCGGCTGTGTCTCCCTAATCCAATTTCATTCCTACAGTTGGAACTGGACTGCAAAGATGTACCTAGAGCTACTCTCTTGCATTTATTTTTGGTTTATAGGATTTTTAGTAGGGGGTATTTAACCCTGCCTGTCTTCCAGGCTCTTATATTCCACTGATGTGACCCACAATGCCTGCTCAGCTATTCTGTAATACGGATCAGGGTGGTAAGCACTTTCAGGCACTTTTTGTTTTGTCCCCCTGGGGCTGCAGTTTTTGTCTGGTGAGCCTGCGAGGTGGACCAGGGGAATCATTTTCCTTTTTTTGTTGCTTTTCCCACAATTTTTTATTTTTCATGTCGGCACTTTAAAATTTGAATTTCGCGCCTTTTCGAGCGGGGCCGCTGCTCCAGCCACGCTGCCGGTTTTCTCTCCAGCTTGCGGCATTCATCCTCCCTGCGAGCGGGGCCGCTTCTCCAGCAGCACCACCGGTTCTCTCTCCAGCTTGCGGCTTTCACTTTCCCCGCGAGTAGGGCTGCTTCTCCCGCTGCACCACTTGGAGGCACCATGTAAAAGATCTTGGTTACAAGAAGTTGTTTTCTTAGGGTACAAGATTGAATTAGGGGCCAGACCTCCTCAGAGGTTCCTTGGTCAAGGGTCTCCCGGAATCAGGTGAAGCAGGAGCCTTGAGCTCCGCTGTAACCCACCTTTTACAGATCTGAGTAGTTTCTTCAGTTCCCCCTTTCAGTATTTTATTTCCAAGAAGGATGGTTCTATGCCTCCAATATTTGATCTATAGGGCCCCAACAGGTTCGCTTGGATCAGGGCCCTATTTTTTCAGGTAGCTCTGAAGGATTCCCTGACTGTCAGAGTTTAGAAGGGTTTGGCTGGATAGTTATCTATCCAAGGTTGCATATCATATCTTCCAGAGTTATTTTTCCTGGGAATGTCATGTCACAACTCAGGCTAAGGTATTTCTTCCGGAACAGAAGAGAATTTCACTTCAGGCTAGGGTACAGGATCTCTGGTTCTTTCCTCACCCGACCTTCTAAGAATGCGTCTATTGGGCCTGGTGGTATCTTGCATCAAGGCCATGCCTTTATTCCAAGTATGTCTCTTACCCTGCTTCGGAAGATTAATTGCACGTGGGTTATGGTCCAGTAGAGGGCGAACTTCTGCAGAGATGACAAGAAAAAGAAGCCCCTCCCAGTCCATAAATACCTGGGACCTCCCACACATTCCCCAGATTAGTCTCTGCAGACGGCGACGAAAGTCAAGAAGATGGCTATCTCTTTCCTTTGCAGGTAAACCGGGTGTACACCCGGCCCCATTTTTTCCTATTTCCGGACTCTTTTATTAATGTCCCTATGCCTCCCAGCCTTGGCTGTGGAGTCCGGGTGAGGGTAGGGCACACCTTTAGAGGTGTTTTGACTAGGAGCTAAACTCCACCGCAAATCCCCCACCAAGGGGTAGGCGGTCGTCAGGTTGGTGATCCTGACATGGGATGCCCTGTCCGTCTTGAAGCCCTCGCTACACATCTAAATGTAGCTATCTGCTTCCCCCCCTCCCTGTTTCCCAGATAGTGTGGGGGGGGGGGGGCTGTCCCTTCTTGTAATTGAATCTTTTAATAATGTGTTTGGTGCAGTTTTATTCTCACAAGCTGGCTGCTGCCAGCACGCGTGTGTGTGTTGTGCGATTGTGTTTCACTTGTTTTCTGGCGGCCTGCACGCTCGCTATGGAGCGGCGGCGTGCCAGTTGTCTCTTGGCTGGGGAGCGCTGCTCTCTGTCTTCAGTCTGGGAAGGGCGCGTTTACGGCCTGCCCCCTCCTTTGGCGCGATTAGCGGCTCTCAGCCTTATTGGCGTTTCTTGCAGTTTCCGGGTTTGGTAGGGGGCGGGGCCATGCGCACGCGCGAGATCTGCGTTGGCCCGCCCTTCTTCCTCCTTCTCCTCTGGTGCTGCGCCGCCATTTCAAGCTGCCGGCTGAGTTTTGTGAGTGCCCCTCAGGGCCCTTGGATTTTGTATATATGTGTATATATTATGATTTGCGCTGTTATACCGGCACCTGGTGGCCTCGGGATACTGCACTTATATTTCTGCCCTGTTCTTGTATGGACATGTGTACTTATGTATGGGATTATATATGTATGGGTATATATATATATATATATATATATATATATATATATATATATAGGCATATATATATGATGCCTTTTATGCCTGCTTATGCTTATGTGCATTAAGGATGACTCTGTGTCGATATATTTAAGGGGTACCCTCATTATGTCTTTCAGGTTGGACTGTTTCCATATTATAAGGGGGTTTTCTCCCGGTCCTAGTCCCTTGTTCAAATTAGGGTTTCCCTGTGTGATTATAAATCCTAAATAAAGGGGCATCCCGGGTAGCTTCATAGCGTAATTCCCATTGATCATTGCGACTATCAAAAAATCACCATATGGAGGCTCCCCAGGATACTGGACTCGGGGTCCCTTCGGGACAATCCCGGTCGTGTGTGATATGTGGGGCATCCCTTTTGGGAGATAATGTGCAAATTTGTATACCATGTGCACAACAGGCGCTTGTGCGGTAAGCCGGGCCCCGTGCGGACGGTTCAGCCCTGCTGGCCTCATCACCTACGCCCCTATGCCTGGTTATGACCCCAAGTGACGTCACCAGTGGGGAGTCGCAATCTGATCTATGCGCAAGACTGGCCAACATTGAGAGACTGATTGCTAGCTCTGCGGCCAGGAAGGCCCCAGCTAAGAGACGGCACTTGGCGCCCGCGGCGCCGGCCTATGATTATGCTGATTTTGAACCATTTAACTTGTCTGATTGTTCCCCGCTCGAGGAAGGGGAACTGTTCCCAGACTGACTCATCTGAGGATCGGCAGTACCCTGGCGCTGATGCCGGCTCAGAGCGCGGGGATACTGTCGACATCCATAGGCTCCTTACTCAAATTTTTGAGGTACTTGCCATTTCCCCTCCTGCGGAGGCCCCTCCGCAACGGGGGGAATTTTTTGGGACCGCCAAACCTCGTTTGGAGTTCCCGGATCAAAAGCACTTTAACAATCTGATCCTTAAGGAATGGGAAAAGCCTAGTCCTCACGGGTGGGATAGGAAGCATCCCTTTCCTGTTAATGTGGTTAAACGTTGGTCTACACCCCCAGAGGTCGACGTGCCCGCCCTTGGTTTGTCCAATACTTCAGTCGTGCATACCCCGGATTCCACTACCTTGAAGGATGGTGAGGACCGACGTCTCGATCAGTTGGCTTCTCATGCCTTTGCTTGTGTGGGTTAGGCCTTGCGCCCAGTTTGTGCTTCTGCGTTCACGGCCGTGGCTACTAGAGATCTAATTAGGGGTCTTTTGGATGGTTCCCAATTGGATCCTTGCAGTGAGGAGTTTACAGCATTGACTCATTGTGAGATGTTCATTGCTTTTGTCTTATCAGCCTTGGATGATACTATCCGTATGTGTAGCAGGACCTCGGTATTGCAGGTTGCTATACGCCGGTCGGTCTGGTTGCGCCAGTGGTCGGCCGATCTGCACCTGTTTGGTGATCGTTTAGGCTCTGTTACCAGAGGGGGTAAGTTACCTCAACGCAAGAAGCAGCGCCGCCCCTTTCAGGGTTCGGGTTCATTCAACCCTTCCTTTCGTGGCTCTCGGTCAAGCAGGGGAACGTTTTTCACTGCATTCCGAGGAGATGCCTGGGGTGGGGGCAGAGGACGTGCCCGACCCGGGACTTCCTGGGGTACTAAACCCAAATCCGTTGCCAAGCCCGCTCAGCAATGAAGGGACGCCCTCACCCTTGCGAGTGGGGGGGGCGGCTGCGGCTCTTTGCTCAGGTCTGGACCCTAAAGATCACAGACGTCTGGATCCGGGAGGTAATTTCCTCCAGGTACAAGCTGGAGTTTGCATGCCTGCCTCCTCCCAGATTCCTCAGGTCCCGGGTTCCATCTGACCCACGGGCGGCACAGGGCCTTTTTCTGGCAGTGCAAAACCTTTGGGATATGGGGGTAATTTGTCCGGTTCCCCCCACAGAGAGAGGTCTGGGTTACTATTCCAACCTCTATACGGTGCCCAAAAAAGATGGTTCCATAAGACCCATTTTGGACTTGAAAACTCTCAAACGGTTCATCAGAACCAAAAAATTTTGCATGGAGACTCTGTGCTCTGCTGTCGACTCACTACGTCCCGGGGGACTTTATGACCTCAATAGATATCAAGGACGCTTACCTTCATGTGCCGGTTTTTTCGGGACACCAAGGGTTCCTCAGGTTCGTGGTAGACAACCAGCACTTTGTGGCTCTTCCCTTCGGGCTGACTTCTGCGCCCAGGGTGTTCACCAAGGTTTTGGCGGGCGTGATGGCTCTTCTCAGAGTCCAGGGCATTCGTATCTTGCCGTACCCGGACGACCTTCTCATTACGTCATCCTCTCTCCACCAGGCAAGGCTGGACACCAGAACGGTGGTGACGACGCTGGAGAGGTTCGGGTGGGTAATCAATTACCCCAAGTCCTCTCTATCCCCGTCAAGGGTGGCTTTGTTCCTGGGCATGACTCTGGACACTATTCAGACCAGGGTGTTCCTACCCCAGCCGAAGGTGGATGTTCTTCAGGCTCTTATTCGTTTTCTTCTGTCCAGCCCTCGTCCGTCCATCAGGCTATGCATGAGGCTCGTTTTATTTTTTTATTTTTTTTAAGTTTCTTTTTATTTGCAATTCAAGAAACAAAAAAAACAGGACAAGTTACATATCACAATAAGATGCCACAGGCACCAATCTCAGTATTAAAGCTTCAAGTAACATTATAGACAAGACAACCATTCACACAGCACTCATACATTCAGGACTCGGACATCTAATTGACCGCTCATTAAGACAGAGGGACAGGAAAGTATGCCGCAGCCGTCGGGATGCTCCTTCTGTTCAAATTTCCCTTTCACCCATTCAGCCTATCCTTAGTTCCATGGGTCACCTCAACCAAACAAGGGTCAGCAACTTTACTCAGTCAAGCAACGCCCCCCCTCTCCTTAATTATCTTCAGAAGCGGTGTCCTGACACTGCAGCCAGGGATCCCAAATCTTCTCAAATTTATCGGGCACCCCCCTGGCAGCATAAGTCAGTTTGTACATAGTGAGTTTCTGGTTAACTAAAGCCTTCCATGCCTGTACAGATGGTTTGGCCGGGTGTCTCCAATTTAACAAAACACATTTCCTGGCATAAAAGAGCAGCAACCTGAATAGTGACTTTAACGCCCTCGCCTCCGACAGTGGTTCAACCACCCCCAGAAGACACAAAGAAATCGAACAAGGGATCCGAGTACCCACCACCCCACCAATCAAATCCATTACCTCTCTCCAATAGCCCGCCAGAACTGCACAAGACCAGGTTACATGAACCCATGTGCCAGCATCCCTTTCACACCTGGGACATAAGTCACTAGCCAGTAGTCCCATCCTATGCAGACGTATCGATGTGATGTATGCTTAGTGGATCCGTTTAGTCTGGATAAATCTGTCTCTGGCTTCTATGACGGATGAGTGTAGGTTATCTAAGATTTCCTCCCCGTCATCCCGATCCAAGGTTTGATCTAAAGCTTGCCATTTGCTTTAAATTTTCCCCTAGGGGACTCCAACTCAGCGATCAGGCACTTGTATAATGTAGAGACGGGCTTTTCCAAGTCCGTCCCTCTGACCACACTCTCCACTTGGGACACCGATAAATTTGGACCTCCCCTCTGGAATTGGGTCTGTAGAGCGTGCCTGAGTTGTAGATAGCGGAAGAAGTCCCGATGGGAAATCCGAAAAGTCTCCCTAACCTGGTCAAATGACATAAGCACTCCATCCTTGTACACTTGGCCCAACGCCTGGAGGCCCCTTCCATCCCAAAACTGCGGATCCTGTATAGAGACCAACTCAGGGAGCCTGGAGTTATTCCAGAGAGGAGCAAAGGGGGACCAATACTGGGCCTCACCTGGATTCCTATTCAACCCGGCCACCCTTTCCCATATGTTGCACACTGTCTTCATACAAACAGTTGCCTCCCGAATCCCCCGAACCCCCCTATATACCAGGGATGACCGTTTCCCAGAGGAGCCCGAGGCTCGTAGGTTTGATGGTGGCTTGCTTTGCGGCAGTGCCATTTGCTCAGTTTCAGATGAGACCCCTTCAGCTCCATCTTCGATCAGTTTGGAATAAATGTCCTCTGTCTCTGGATCAGACATGTGTTCTGTCCCCTCTTGTCCGGTGGTCCTTCCAGTGGTGGCTGGACCAGAGGAATCTCCTGGGGGGCAGGTGCTTTCTTGCGCCCTGTTGGGAGACGGTCACCACGGATGCCAGTCTGTCAGGCTGGGGAGGCTTCTGGGAGGGAACATCAGTTCCAGGGGCTGTGGGGTCCTCGGGAGGCCCATATCCCCATCAACATTCTGGAGCTGAGGGCGGTTCGTTTGGTGCTGTCGCACCTGACACATCACCTTCAGGGCTTACCAGTTCAGGTTCGCTCCGACAATCGGACAGCGGTCGCTTACATCAATCACCAAGGAGGGACTCGCAGCTGGAGTGCCCTCTGGGAGGTGTCTATGATTCTTGCTTGGGCCAAGAGCAATGTTCCGTGCATCTCGGCAGTCTACATTCCAGGGGTGGAGAACCTGGTAGCGCACTCCCCGAGCAGAGGGATCTCTCGCCGGGGGGAATGGTCCCTCAGCAACAAGGTATTTCTATCCCTCTGTCGCAGGTGGGGGAGTCCGGAGGTGGATCTGTTTGCCGCTCATCACAATCACAAGCTTCCGGCATTTGTGTCTCTGTCCCAGGACCCTCTGGCTCTGGCAGTGGATGCCATGTCTCTATCCTGGCGGGAGCTCGGTCTCCTGTATCTGTTTCCTCCCTTTCCCATGGTGGGCAAGGTGGTACGCAAGCTGGCTCAAGAGGGTGTGCCAGCGATCCTGGTGGCCCCAAGGTGGCCAAGACAGGTGTGGTTTGCAGGCATCGTCTGGCTGGCGGTCGATCAATTCAGGCTGCCTCTGGTTCCGGATCTGATCACACAAGGTCAGCTTTGTTACCCCAATTTACAAACGCTGGCTTTGACGGCGTGGCTGCTGAAACCTTCATCTTAAAGGAAAAGGGTTTGTCTGAAGCTGTTGTCCGGACTCTTGTCAGGGCTAGGAAGAAATCTTCCTCTAATATCTACTACAGGACCTGGCTGACCTACATTGATTGGTGTGAGGCTAGAGCCTTTCCTTGTCGAGTGTTTTCCATTCCTCGGATTTTGGAGTTTCTTCAGCATGGTCTGGACATGGGTTTTCAGCTTAGCACTCTTAAGGGGCATGTGTCCGCTCTGGCGGTTTTCTTTCAGGGATCTTTCGTTCTTCATCCTTTGGTTAAGACCTTTTTTCAGGGGGTCACTCATGTGCGCCCTCCTCGCAAACCCATGTTACCTGTTTGGGATTTAAATTTGGTGGTGTCTGCCCTTCAGGGTCCTCCTTTTGAACCGGTGCAGGATTCTGCACTATCCATTTTCACCTTAAAAGTTGCCTTTTTGGTGGCTATCACCTCTGTTCGACGTGTTTCTGAGTTGGCGGCTCTGTCCATTCAGCCCCTTACTTTGAGAGACATTAGGACAAGGTGGTTTTCCGTTTTAAACCAGACTTTTTGGCAAAGGTTGTCTCTGCCTTTCACCTCAATCAGGACATTGTGCTTCCATCGTTGTGTCCTAAACCTAGCAATGACAAGGGGAGGGCCTTGCATTCTCTGGACGTCGTTAGATGTGTAAAGTACTATCTGGTGGCTACTTCGCCATTCCGGAAGACGGACGCCTTTTTTGTGGTGCCCTCTGGGCCTAAGAAGGGTTTGGCGCCCATCAAGTCTACCATTAGTAAATTGATTCCGTTATTAGGGCCTATTCTGCTAAGGGGAGGGATCCCCTTTCCAGATCACTGCTCATTCTTCTCGTGCTGTTGGGGCTTCCTGGGCGTTTCAGCACCAAGCCTCTGTTGAACAAGTTTGTAAGGCTGTTACTTGGTCTTCTGTTCATACTTTTTCCAAGTTTTATAAGGTTGATGTGCGGGCCTCAGCGGATGCTGTTTTTGGCCGCAAAGTTCTACAAGCTGCAGTGGTTTAATTTGTGCACTATTGCCTGTTGGGATCCCCACCCTTTTTGGACAATGCTATTGGATGTCCCACGTGTAATTAATCTTCCGAAACAGGGTGTGAGACATACTTGGAATAATACCATTCTGCCTCTTTGGAACTTGATTCGGTTTTGTCAGCCCTTCAGGGTCCTCCTTTTGAACCATTGGCAGAAGCATCACCAGGGTTGATGACACTTAAGGTAATTTTTTCTAGTAGCAATTACCTCAGTACAGCAGGTTTCTGAATGAGCATCCTTATTGGTTAAGTCTCCTTATTCAGTGTTGCATATGGACAAGGCAGTCTTCCGTTTTAAGCAGGTGGTCTCCCCTTTTCATATTAATGAAGAGGTGGGTTTGTTTCCTTATGTCCTACTCCAGAAAGAGGAGGTCCTTCATTCTCTGGATGTAGTGAGAGCACAATGTTATTATATCTCTGCTACACAAGCCTTTCGTAAGCTGGTCTCAATATTATATATTGTTATTATAGCCACAGAGAATCTTCCACCTGCTAGGTCTACCATCAGCTGATGGATTAGACAAAGGGTAATAAAGGCCTATATCTCCAAGGGGAAAAATCCTCCTTTTCGTTTTTACAGCTCATTGGAGGTTCCTGGTCTTTCAGCACCAGGCTTCGGTGGAACAAGTATGCAAGCTGCTACTTGGTCGTCAGTTCATACATTTACCAATTTTTAGATGTCAAAGCCTCAGCGGATGACACTTTTGGTAGGAAGGTATTACACACAGTAGTAAGCCAAACTTTTGATTTGGAATGACTTACTCATTAAAGGAATAAGAGTATTTTTGGGATCCCACCCTAAAGTAAGGGCAGTGCTTTTGGAGGTCTCATTTGTTACTGAATTGTGATGAACTGGAGAGAATAGGATAGAAATTCTTGCCTGTAAAATTGATTTCTCTATTACCACTCCAGTTCATCAGCCCCTCCCTGTCTGCTAGGATGCCTAGTCCTAGTGGAGCTTGTTTATAGGTAAATATGTAAATAATTGATCAACGTTAAAAAAAAGGGAGTGGTTGAGGGGAGCTTATTCCGTCTCTCATCTCTGACAAAGTCATAGGGCGTCTTAGGATGCCTTATCTTCCTGGACGGCTGTGTCTACTGCTTTTCAATTACTGGATTAGGGAGATGCAGTCGGAAGTATATAGGCCTGGAAGAACCACGCCCCTTTGTTTAGCAGGCCACGCCTTCCGGGCAAGAGTTAACCTATTTGTTACTGAATTCTGATGAACTGGAGTGGTATTAGAAGAAAAATCAATTCTACAGTTGAGAATCACAGAATTTTATTTTTTATTCCGCATGCTGTAGCTCCAAAATTGGCCCCTCTGTTCCATGACCATGCTCCAAAATGCACTCTTCCAGCCTGAGAGAGCCCTGTGGCTGGGCGTTCTGAGGGACAGGGGTGGCTGTGTGACCACATTTGGAAGGTGGTTATGGAGAGATAGAAAGGGAGGGGCAAATGTTAAAGACCTGCTACACCATCTATAGTGTGCTGCAGGATTCGGAGGAGAGACACAGGGAACAAGCTTCATGCAAGATGCTTGCTGCCCTATTATTTCCATTGCCCGGTCTGTCCCTATTTAAACATTAATATTTCACAGTTTGGCCTTTTGGTGACTGATAAATTAGTATGTATCAAATCTAAAATTACTAATAAATAGCAATCCTGGCAGTCCCAAAGAAAAATCTATACAGCAATTTTATTTTGTTATTGTCAGATTGCAGATAGTAAAAACTGCTTCCATAAAGCACACATTCGCTAACATTAGAAAATAGAAAAAAAATGCTAGATCAGCTCAGCACCTTTTAAGTTTGCCACACCAAAATATACACTTTTAAAAATTCAGTCGAAAGTGGGCTTGTCCTTTAATTATGTCTTTTAAATTTGCATTCTGGGAAGAATGTCCTTTTAGCTATTAGACGTGGAACATAGACACAGTAGTTCTTGATAGTAATAGTTGAAAAAAATTCTCATGGTACTAAAAAATTCACTTTAGGTGAAAAAAACCTGAGAATGTCACTGCTGAATTACCAGTAAGAGGGACAATGAAAGGCAATAGTACCTTTTACTGCAGTGTAACAAGTAGTGTAAAAGTACTATTGACTTTCATTGTCTTCCTAGCTGGTGATTCAGCAACTGTGAAATTCTAAGGCTTTTCCTAAAGTGACATTTTTTTTCCTACCATGAGAATTTTTTTCCAACTCTTAATGATTCAAGGCCATTGTAAATGTCATTTGGACAAGGCTACATCCTAGTACACAGCTTGTTTAGGAAAGGTCTAGTTGGGATCACGAGTTACGCACTATACTTGGAGGGCAATTTCCCCATGCGCAGATTCTGGCAGGTAAAAGTGTTGAACATTGTGAAGGTTAGATGAGGATCCTGTACACTTGTTAAAGAGGAGTTGAAATAAGATGAGCGGAGGTGAATAGTGAAAGAACCTCCTGATGAATGATAATGAAGTCTCATCGCTAATGCAGAATATAGACTGGAGTCTTAATTCAAGTAGGGAGTCTACAGCTGACTATTATATTGGAGGCTGTACACAGGGGAGGATGGCGGCACACAGAAAGAATAGGCGAGGTGTACAGAGGAGTAAGATGAGGACAGATCCTACCTTTTGCCTAACTTCGAGAAGTAGCAAGGTTTATAGGGGTAGATTATTATCTGTGTTGTACAAAAATATGTTTCTGCAATCTAAACTATTCAATGCCTTGACAAGATGTGTATTTGAAAGGTTATTTTTATTGCATTGCACTATTGTAATGTTACAGAACAACAATAAATATATTGAAACAGAAAAATGCTTCTGCACAAATGTCAGTATTTACTATGCACTGTGCTTTTTCAGCTGGCCTACAGGTAACCTTTATTTGACTGGAGCCCTTTCCTAGTATCATGTAGCTTTAGGGAGAATATCATACCACTCCTGCCCCAAATTTATCATCCAGTAGGAGTTCTAATGAACATTTGTTTGGCTGCAGGCTGAAATGTGTATAGGTCACTTGTAATAGCAAGAATGGCTTGTGAATAAATATTTCTTAGAGAGTAGCCACAACTAGCAAATGTGGAGCCCAGCCATCCTATCGCTACTTTTAAACCAGACCAAAATTCTAAATAGACTTTTGGTCCACTTGGAAAAATTCCTTATCTGAATGCCCCATAGTTTGTGTGTAAGGTGCCACAAACCACATGTCCCAGTTGGCATACTCAAATGTTTCAGGGATTACTATGTGGTCAAATGGGGCACTGAGTGCTACGCTCTATAGTTTTTCTGCAGTCCTGACTGGGAAGACAGAAGAATTTCGCAGGTGAGCGGGGCGTCCCAAGCTCGTCGGCCCTGCAAGCCTATTCCCACCTGTTTCCGGACCCTTCTGCCTCCCAGCCCCGGCTGACGGATCATGTGAAGGTAGGGGAACACCTGGGGTCGGGTGTTCAGAGAGCTATGCTCTGGGCCGCAGACCCTGTAACCAAAGGGTATCCGGCCATAGGCTAATGGTGAGCCTGGATCGGGGAAGGGAGAAACCACTCTTTCTTGTATATATCCCACATGCTTTAATGGTGTGCTTGTGTCACTGTCACTTTCACCACTGTTGAATTTTTTTTTTTACTTGTGGGTTCCCCCCCTCCCCCTCTCCTTCATGGGGTTTCTCTGCTGCCTGGGGGGGGGGAACCGGCCGCGCGCTGGCAGCATTCCTGCTGCGCCTGTTGGCTCCATTTCTCTGTGGGCGCACTGCGCCTGTTTGGCGTTGGCGGGGGCCATTTGAAGGGGCCATTGAGCCTTCCCCCTCTTCTGCCTCTGGGCGCTATTTTGTCACAGTTGGCGCCCGGAGTTTCTCGCGCTGCCAAGGGGCGGAGCCGCGAGATGACGCGATCCGCGTAGTCACCGCACGGCCCGCCCCTCGAGGATCCTTACCTTCGGCGCCATTTTCTGGCCTCCTCCTCTTCTCTCCATCTCTGCTTCAGCCCAGGAGGGCAGGCTGCTCACGTGCGGGGGTCTACGGATCCCTCTCTTCCTGCGCTGACCCGGTCTGATCCTGGTTGAGGCGGCTGCTGACTACTCCATTACTGGTCCGTGAGTCTGCTCCTTCATGTCATTTGCGTTTTAATTCTCGGTGCATGTGCTGTGGGATGCTCATTGGCTCTTACTATGTTTTTCAGACGGCCTACTTATTGCACTTGTGGTTTCTCCCGGGCCAGTACCCCCTCCCCCTTTCTTGTTAAGGGATACTTGGGGGCATCCCCTGTGGGGTCTCCTAGCCCCGAGCACCCGTGCCTGGCTTAATTGTTTGCTATTTTTGTGATTTCTGTAATCACCATATGGAGGCTTCTGGGGATAGCGAGCTTGGGGGTGGGCTCAGCTGTGTCTCATGTGCGGGGCATCCCCTGTGAGCGGTCGCAGCGTGGTCTGTGTTCCCTGTGCTCAGAGTGTTATTGCGGACCAGGTTGGGGTGAGCGCTGCTCTTCCCAGTCCCATCCTGCCCGCAGCATCACCTACTCCCCCACGCCTGCATTTAGCCCCTAGCGAGGGGGAAGCTAGCAGGGGGTCTCATTCAGACTTGGCGCTGCGCGTGGCTAGCCTTGAGCGGCAGCTGGCCCGTCCGGCCGCCGGCAAGGCCTCTAGTAGAAAGAGTCACCTGGATACGGGCTTGTGCCTCTTTGCCGATGATGATGAGGTTTATGATACCTATGGCGGCCGTGAATCCTTGGAGGAGGGGGAATTGTTCCGTGATTCCGATTCCTCCGGGGATCGTCATGGCGAGTCTGATAACGACCCAGGGTCCTCCTCAGATGAGGATTCTGGGCTCCCGGACGATACCGATAGGCTTTTGTCGGCCGTTTTTGATACTTTACACATCGTTCCCCCTAAGACGGCAAAGAAGAAGCAGGGTGAGCTTTCTGCCCTGGCAAGCAACGCTGAGTTCCCAGAGCAGGGACATTTTTAATATGGTCCTCAAAGAATGGGAACGGCCCAACAGGTTGCCCTCAGTGCCCAAGGGACTGTATAGAAGGTATCCCTTCTTGGCCGACTTGGTTCCCCGCTGGTCTTGTCCGCCCGAGGTGGACGCCCCTGTCCTGGGGCTGTCCAATACTTCTGTTATGCCGTCTCCTGACACCACTACCTTGCGCGATAATGCAGACCGGCGTATGGATCAACTAGCTTGTCATGCCTTCATCTTTGTGGGAAGGGGCTTACGCCCGGTCTGTGCCGCGGCTATCGTTGCCATTGCACTTAAGACGGTAAGGTGCCTTGCCGAGGCTGCCAGATCTCGCAAGCGAGAGGATGACTACAAGGACCTTTTGCTTTGCTCTGACTTTATTGCTTTTGTGCTGTCTGCCATGGATGATGCCATCCGGCTTGGTGGTAGGGCCTCTGCCCTGTTGGTTGCCATGCGTAGGTCCGTCTGGCTGCGTCAGTGGGCAGCTCCATCAGAAAGCATTCTCGGCCCTTTCGGGGGTCCTCCTCTTTTCGCCCTTCCCCTGGGGGAAGCGGATCTTCCTTCACAGGTAGCCGCAGAGAATCTTGGGGACGGGGTAGATCCCGTGGTCGCCCCGGTCTCTCCTGGGGTCCCAAGCCCCCCCACCAAGGCCCCTCAGGCATGAGGGGGCGCCCTCATCCATTCGGGTGGGGGGACGGCTTCGACTCTTTGCTCACGTCTGGAGACAACGCGTCATGGATCGGTGGATTCAGGAGGTTGGCCGTCCAACATCTTCTGTCATCCGGAGTGGTTTGCCCGGTGCCTCTTCAGGGACGGGTCGGGGGTTCTATTCCAATCTGTTCACGGTGCCCAAGAAGGACGGCTCCCTGAGACTCAGCCTGGATCTGAAGGGTCTCAACAGTTTTGTCAGGTTCAAACACTTCCGCATGGAGACCTTGCGGTCCGCGGTGAGCTCTCTTCGGCCAGGCGACTTTATGACCACTGTGGACATCAAGGATGCCTACCTGCACGTTCCTATCTTCCTAGGGCATCAGAAGTTCCTGAGGTTCGCTCTGGGGGATCAGTACTACCAGTTTCCGGTATCACTTCGGCCCCTCGGGTGTTCACCAAGGTGCTGGCGGGTGTCATGGCCCTCCTGAGGAGCCAGGGCATTCGCATTCTTGCTTACCTGGACAACCTGTTGATTGCTGCTCCATCCTTTCATCAGGCCGAGAGGGATAATCAGGTGGTGGTGTCCACCCTAGAGTCCTTCGGTGGGGTGATCAATTATCCCAAGTCTTCGCGCACTCCGTCATTGGTGAGGTCCTTCCTGGGCATGACGCTGGATACTTCTCAGGTCAAGGTGTTTCTTCCTCAGCAGAAGGTGGAGGGCCTTCAGATACAGGCGCGAGCCCTTCTGTCGTGTCCTCATCCCTCCATCCGTCTGGGGATGCAGTTGGTGAGTCTCATGGTGTCTTGCTTTGAGGCTGTGCCCTTCGCGCAGTTCCACATGAAACCTCTTCAGTTGAATCTCTTGGAAACAGGAATCCCTGGAGCGGGAATTTGCTCTGTCCCCTCTGGCCAGACAGTCCCTCTCAGGGTGGTTGGACTCGAGGAATCTTCTAGCGGGCAGGTCTTTTCTACCTCCGTGCTGGGAGATTGTCACCATGGATGCCGGTCTGACCGGTTGGGGAGGGTTTTGGCCCACACGTCAATCAATCTTCTGTTGACTCCCCACCTTCGGGGTCGTGCAGTCCAGGTCTGTTCGGACAATCAGACGGCTGTCGCTTACATCAATCATCAGGGCGGGACTCTGGGCATACGAGCCCTCAAGGAGGTGTCCCTAATATTGTCTTGGGCAGAGGAGAATGTTCCCTGCATCTCAGCGGTTTACATCCCAGGGGTGGAGAACCAGGAGGCAGACTCCCTGAGCAGGGGGACATCTCGTCTGGGGGAATGGTCCCTCGACAACACGATCTTTCATGCCCTGTGTCGCCGCTGGGGTCAGCCGGACGTGGACCTGTTTGCGTCCCGTCACAATTACAAGCTTCCAAGATTCGTCTCTCTGTCTAGAGATCCGCTGGCCTTCGCCACGGACGCTCTAGCCATTCCCTGGACTGATTTCTGGCTCCTTTATGCGTTTCCTCCATTTCCTCTCCTGGGGCAGATGCTGCTCAAGATAGCCCAGGAGGGGGTACCGACCATCCTGGTGGCCCCCCGCTGGCCGAGGAGAGTATGGTTCGCGGACATCGTCCAGATGGCGGTGGATCACTTTGTCATGCCCGACGATCCAGGGCTTCTCGCTCAGAGACAGTTGCGCCATCCCAATTTACAAGTGCTGGCTTTGACGGCTTGGCTGCTGAAACCTCCATCCTGATGGATAAGGGATTGCCGGCTTCGGTAGTCAGTACTATGATTCAGGCTCGGAAGAAATCTTCCTCTTTGATTTATTATAGGGTCTGGCATGCTTACATTGCCTGGTGCGAGTCTAAGTCTCTTCCTTGTCGCACTTTCTCCATTTCTAGGATTTTGGAGTTTTTACAACATGGTCTGGAGTCGGGTCTACAACGGAGTACCCTCAAAGGCCAGGTTTCGGCCTTGTCAATCTTTTTCCAACGATCTTTCGCCGATCATAGGCTTGTCAAGACTTTTTTCCAAGGAGTGACTCATGTACGTCCACCGCGTAAGCCCCTGCTACCGGTGTGGGATTTGAACTTGGTGCTTTCTGCTCTCCAGGGTCCTCCCTTTGAGCCCTTGTGCAATGCTGCGCTGTCCATTATGACTCTTAAGGTGCCTTTTTGGTGGCTATCACTTCGGTGCATCGTGTCTCTGAGTTGGCGGCGCTTTCTATTTGTTTCTGCCTTTCATCTGAATGAGGACATTGTCTGGCCTTCCTTGTGTCCTGCCCCTTCTAATTCTAAGGAACAAAGCCTTCATTCTCTGGATGTGGTCAGGGCGCTCAAATTCTATTCGACCACCACTGCGTTCTTTCGGAAGTCGGATTCTCTGTCCTTCCTGCTGGGCCTAGGAAGGGTTTGCCTCCAGCCAAATCCACTATCAGCAAGTGGATCAGACAGGCGGTGTTGCAAGCGTACTCTGCTAAGGGGAAGGAACCCCCTTTTCGTGTTACGGCTCATTCCACTAGGGCTATTGGTGCCTCTTGGGCTTTTCAGCACCAGGTTTAAGTTTGTAAGGCCGCTACTTGGTCTTCTGTTCATACTTTTTCTAAGTTTTACAAGGTTGATGTTAGGGCCTCAGCTGACGCTGTTTTTGGTCGCAAGGTGTTTCAGGCGGTAGTGTCTTGAACTGCCTGCTGTTGCTCACTTTGGATCCCACCCTTCTTCATGGACACTGCTGTTGGATGTCCCATATGTGAAGAATTGAAATGAAGCAAGCCGTGCTGTACACCAGGAAAAATACAATTCTGTGATTACTCACCTGTAGAATTGTTTTTACGGTGTACAGCGCGGCTTGCTTCATCCCTCCCTTGTTATAGTTATCCTTTTTTGCCTTGTTATGGTGATTTTTCTTGAGAGAGTTATTTTTTAGTGGGGCTGTGTTTTTTGTTAACATGGTCTTGCCTCCCGGCTTCTTGCATTACTGCTTTTCAAACACTGGGGTCTCTGGGTAATTCCTGCCCTTTTTATGGGCCGGGAGGTGCCACAAGTCTTCTGCAGTCAACTGCGCCACCTTGTGGAGGATTACCCATATGTGAAGAATTGAAATGAAGCAAGCCGGGCTGTACACCGTAAAAACAATTCTACAGGTGAGTAATCACAGAATTGTATTTTTATTGCCTGATGACCCCTCGGCTTCTCAGTTTGCTTCACCACCCCCCCCCCCCCCATGTGATGTGACCAGTACATGTTTTTTTTTTGCTTTGGTTAGAGGGCAACTCAAGCCAGATGACTAACCCCTTCTCATGCTACCCAACATTTTACAACAAGAAAAGACCTTTTATAACTGACGTTTTTATATTGTATGAGTACACTAGGCTATAGTATCCCACAGCATGACTTCTGCTCTCCTAATTAATGCAATGTAATTTCAGATCACTTTGTTGATAAGAAGAAGGTAGAAGAAAGCGAGGTTAAGGCACGGGATTTGATGAAAAAGGTAAATTAAAAATTCAAATCATTTTCAGAAATTGACACATATTGGTGATCTATTCATTGGTCATTGGTTCATTGGTTCATTTCATTGGTCTAATTAAAGCCAATTGTGCTTAGCAGATGTGAGCTGGTTTATTGAATGCTTACTGGTTGCTGAAATGATTATGACTTCTGCACTAAAAAGCTAATGCTTCCTCATTTTCAACTGCGAGGTGGCTAGAGAGTTCTGAGAGGTCAGAAGAGGGCTTTTTAGTGGAATTATGGTCGCATGCCTGAATAAGGAAGATACAATTCCAATAGAGAGGAGTAAGTTCTACAGAGGAATAGGGGATTATTTAGTAGGGGCACGAGGGATAGGTGTGGAGAGATCGTTTTATGGGAGAATTAGACACTATCCCGAGATCCCGAGGTTGTGCTGCATGAGAACACTTAGGTTTGTGTGTCCAACTGAAGAGGTGAGCCACAGGACTGAATCAATGGGCATAGGATGAGCGTTCAGGATTTCCAAAAGACCCATAGAGGAGTCTCCACCACTGCGTGCAGAGCTGACAGCTGGGGGTGTAGTCCTTTTCAACACCCACCCCTGAATAAAGATCCCTAGAAAGCCCAAAATCAGGCAGAATGAATCACCCAGTTCTTCTTCCTGGTCTTCTCTTGGGCTTATGTTGTCAATGGCAGCCTTTGGGGTCCTCAAGGTAGGGAATGCCAAAGGGCATAATGCTCCCTGCTTAGTTTACACTTGATCCATTGACACTTAATGCCCATCTGCAGCCCCGGTAGACTAACTGTGGTAAATGTGCTTTCACAGTCCAGGCTTCAGGTGGGACTGGCCTGTGTACAAATCGCACTCAACTGCAGCCTAGATTTCAGGAGTGTACTTATACTGAGGCTGTGGGAGTGCCATCAAGGGCAGAGGAAAACATGTTAGACAGGGAACCTCATGATCTTTGACACAGCGCCCCCCCCCCCCCGCCCCCAGTCTGAATTTTGCAAGAAAATTGGACTTTCCCTTTAAGCCATGTTAGAAAGGGATGTAGGTTAAATTGAACAGGAGGTTTGTCAATGGCTCATGGATAGTATCTAATTATGGAAAAGTGTAATGCTCAAGTGTAAAATAGAAAATAAAGGATTTCAGGGAAGGACTGTGTAAACAGCAGCACAGTGCAGTCACTGAGGAAGAACTTGGGCAAGGCCTCATCTTTTTTGCTTGCAAATGGTGATTGGAATCAGCACATGCATCCCACTTGGCATGATCTAGTCAATTGTAGATGAAGCAGCTGCAGAGCAGAACAGGTGTGAAGTTTTTTTTTTTTGCATGGACTGTCCCTTTAAAAGCTACTGCGACACACACACTGCTTTTCAGTCCTATTGCTTGGTTAATAAAGCGACATTGTCTATTGCAGAGAGGACAGATGTAATATGATGTTATGAAATTGATTTACTGTTTCTGGGGGATCCTCAGGGAGGAGAGGAGTAGACATTTGGAGAAGATGCAGATCATGAAAGGCCTTGCTTGAGTAAATTTTTCCAAAACCGTTATTAAAGGGACTCAGTAGGCAAAGTGCATGAACTGTCATTCATGGCTGCCCCCCTCCCTTCCTGTCAGAACACCGCTGCTTCTTAAAGTAGAAACAAGGCAAGAAGTAGTGGCACGCACTCTGTATTCCTTTGCCATAGACCAATAATAGAAGGGCTAAGCCGGTGATCTAAAGCTCCACCGTTTAGGACAGTGCCAAACATAGCCTGACACAATGGTGTAACAACTGTCTTTTTCTTCCAATCTATTCCAGGCCGTCCTTATTCATAATGATTGGGTAATTCTCTGCCCGAAGGGGCGTGACTGCAAGACAAAAGCGTGGCTCCGCCTCCCGGCCTATATCCTTCTGGCTGACTTCCTAGATTCCAGTTTTCATTCTTGCAGTTGGGATGACTGCATGGCTCTCTAGACTCCTATTCCAGTTACTTTTTTTGTTTCTCAGATTATACCTTTGAAGTGGGGGCAAGACCCTGTCTGTCTTCCTAGGTCCCTTATGCTGCTCTGATCTGGATTGACCCATTATGTCTCCTCAGTTTTTGGCTTGGCGAAGTTCCGTAAAACTGTATCTGGATCAGGATGGTAAGGTAAGCGCAGAGTCCAGTGTGCGCTTTGTAGTGCTTTGGCACTCTGAAGCCTTTCATGGAAAGGTATAAGCAGCCACAGGTTTTTGTCTGGTGAGCCTGATTTGGGGGTGACCAAGGGAATGATTTTCCATCTCTTATTGTTTGTATTGCTCCTTCCCATGTGTTTTTTTGTTCTCTGGTTGAAAAATTCAAAAATTGCGTCTTTTTTAGGGGGCGGAGCTAAAGTTGCAACGAGGAAATAGTCCGTCGCCATGGATAGATCTTCGGCTTGGCAAAGTACCGAGTACCGGGCGCAGAGCGCTTCCTCCGTCCGCCTCTGTGGAAAGATTTTCGGTTTGACGAAGTACCGAGTTCCGGGTGCAGAGCGCTTCCTCCGTTCGCCTCTGTGGAAAGATTTTTGGCTTGACGAAGTACCGTGTTCCGGGCGCAGAGCGCTTCCTCCGTCCGCCTCTGTGGAAATATTTTCGGCTTGGCGACGTTCCGAGTACCGGGTGCAGAGCGCTTCCTCCGTCCGCCTCTGTGGAAAGATTTTCGGCTTGCCGAAGTTCCGAGTACCGGACGCAGAGCGTTTTCTCCGTCCGCCTCTGTGGAAAGATTTTCGGCTTAGCGTAGCAGCTAGCTCCGCTGAGCTCTCCGGTTCTTTTCAGCGGTACTACGCGTTTTCTCTAGCCGGGGACGCTGGAAGATTTTCAGCTTAGCGAAGTCACTAGCTCCGCTGAAGTGGACGGTTCTCCTCCGACGGGGCACGGTTTTCTCGCTCTCCAAGCTAGCATTTTTGGCTAGGCAAGGTGCCTAGCATCGCCAGAGATCGCACATAATTTCTGGGGTAGTGGGCCAGCAAAAGGGCTTCTCTAAGCCGCTGCACGGCTACCCTCAAGTGGACCTAAACCTTTTGGTAGGTTATTTTTTATTTAATTAATTTTTTATCTTGATTGATTCTGAAAGGGCAAGGTAATATATAATTATATGGTGGTCTACCCTCAGAGGACTCGCAGTAGGTGACTGTCGAGAACCTATATATACTTGGTCTCAGATCCCCAGGGTCATAGACTAGTATTATTGAATTCACCATGGCGGAGGCGTCTGGGCTAGTCATTTATCAGATTTACCCCATATCCAATGACATGCAGTGGCACTGGATAAGGATAGCACGGTGCGCAGGGATTATGCTATGGTTGTAGTGGATAGGCAGACAGTTGTCTCCTCCCTGAAGGGGCTTTGACCCCTATCGCCGGTGCTTTCTAAGTAACCCCTTGGCAGTTTTCATGCGGACCGTGATGTGAATCGTACCGGTTACTAAGAAGGTTTAAAAAAAAAAAAAAAAAAAAGAAACGGTGGCTGCCATAGGCCCCTTCTGAGTTTGTAATCTGTCGGCAGCCCTCAAGTGGTCCTAAACCTATAGTCATCATGGAGTATTGACTACTAAAAAGGTTTTAAAGAAAATAATTTTTCCTCTGATTTGAAGAGGATATTGTGTCTGCCATAGTCTCCTTCTGAGTCTTTTAACTCTGTCGGCAGCCCTCAGGTGGTCCTAAACCTATAGAGTGTCATAATGGAGTATTGGCTACTAAAAAGATTTTAAAAGAAAAGATTTTTTCCTCTGAGTGGAAGGGGATATTGTTGGCCATAGTCTCCCAGGAAGTTATCTGTTGGAGAGTCCTCTACACATGGGGTGTCCGGTTAAGGAGAAGTTGGATGGATGGTTGATTTTCTCCATTTCTAGAGGATGTTGCGGAGCATTTGTATTATAATCTGATCAATAGGGAATGACAGAAGTCAGGGTGTCTTCCGACCATTCCTAAAGTACTAGATACTATGTATCTCTTTCCTCCAGATCAGATTGAATTATGGTCTTACCCTCCTGTGGCGGACGTTCTGGTGCCATGTCTCTTTAAGTTTTTCGTTTTGCCATCCTCTGATAGTGCTTCTCCAAAGTATCCAGCTGATAGATGCGTGGATCAGGTGGCATGTCATGCTTATCTATTATGAGGTCGACCTTGGGGCCGGCTGGTGTTACATTCATAAACCGTGATGTGAATCGTACCGGTTACTAAGAAGGTTTTTTTGAAAAAAAAAAAAAAAAAAGAAATCCTCTGAATAAATTTAAGAAGATATGGTGGCTGCCATAGGCCCCTTCTGAGTTTGTAATCTGTCGGCAGCCCTCAAGTGGTCCTAAACCTATAGTCATCATGGAGTATTGAGTATATAGAGGGATCCTCTAACAATAGCAACAGATGCCCTGACTCTTAGTGGTCAGCATTCAAGCTTCTTTATGCATTTCCCTCCGATTTCACTCCTGGGTCATGTACTAATAAAGTTTAGCTCACAAGGAAGTCCCAACCATTCTGGTGACTCCGAAGAAGCTGGTTCTCTGACATAGTAAGGATATCAGAGGGCAACTTGTGGAGGTATCTATCCAAATCTTCTCACACAGGGGCCTTTAAGGCATCCCGATTCACAGTTCTTGCTTGGACGGCCTGACTATTGGATCCTTTATCTTGGCAGAAAGGGTTTTTTCTGCCAGAGTTATCCAGACTATGATTCAGGCCAGGAAGAAATCTTTATCAGATGATCTATTATTGAGTGGGGCAAGCAATTATCGGTGAATCCAGGGGTTCGCTTGTAGTACGGTTCTGTTACAGAATATATTGATTTTTGCAGAAGTCTTGATGAGGACCAATATCTGCCATTTATCCTCTCTTCAGAAACCCATAGCTGAGAATGAATTTATCAGAACTTGTTTTGCAAGGAGTCGCTCATGTGCGGCCTCCTCATAATCCACTTCTGCCGGCTTGGGACCTGAACTTGTTTTTCAGGGTCCTCCCTTCTGAGCCAGGGTAGATGCGTCATTAACTTTAAGGGTGCGTATGGTTATCTCTTACTGGCGATAACTTCAGCAGGCGGGTTTCTGAATTAGCAGCTTATCAGTAAGCCTCGTTATTTGAGTGTTTTAGGATTTTCTTCCTAAAGGTGTCTTTTTCATTTTAATGAAGAGATGGTTTTGCCTTCCTTATGTCCTGCTCCAGTGTCTGATAAGGAAGGGAGTTCTTCACGGTTTGGATGTAGTGACTTTAGTGAGAGCATTAAGGCATTATCTCACTACTACATAATCTTTCCATAGTTTGGACTTCTTATGTCATACCTGAGGGTCCTCGAAAGGGTCTTCCACCAGCTAAGTCTGCCATCAGTCGATGGATCAGACAGACAGTGGTAAGAGTCTTTTCTGCCAAGGGGAAGGAGCCCCTTGTTTAGGTCACAGCTCTTTCCACTAGGTCCATTGGTGCTTCTTGGGCTTTTCAGCATCAGGCCTCGGTGGAACAAGTTTGTAAAGCTGCCACCTGGTCTACGGTTCATACATTTACCAAATTGTACAAGGTAAGTGCCTCAGCTGACGCTGTATTTGGTCGAGAGGTTCTTTTGGCGGTAGTGCAATGAACTACCTGCTGTTCCACGTTGGGGATCCCGCCCATATTTGGCACTGCTTTAGGATATCCCAATCGTTATGAATAAGGATGGCCTGGAATGGATTGGAAGAAAAAACACAAATCTGTGATACTCACCTGTAGAATTGGTTTTTCTGTTAATCCATTCCAGGCCGTCCGACCCGCCTCTTTTGGGGGAATATAGGAAGTTACGATCTATCCTGAGACCCTTTTTATGGTGGTCTTTTTTTATAATAATATTTTGCATTGAAAGGAATGCTAGGTTGATATATCCATGTCTTGGATGCCTTGTCTTGTGGAGATATAAAAAAAAAAGAAAAAAAAAGAAATGGTACATATTTATAATCAGGAGGAGTGTTTTTATGTTGTCTCCAAAGAGATATAGGTATGCCTCCCGGGCGGCTGGTTATACTGCTTTTTAATTAACTGGAATCTAGGAAGTCAGACGGAAGGATATAGGCCGGGAAGCGGAGCACCACTTTTGTCTTGCAGTCACGCCCCTTCGGGCAGGGAATTACTCAATCGTTATGAATAAGGACGGGCTGGAATGGATTAACAGAAAAAACAATTCTACAGGTGAGTATCACAGAATTGTGTTTTGCCTTCTGTATCCCTTTAAATAGTCATTGTGAATATCCTTTACTGAAAGAGCCTACAATTCTCTGCCAAATTGGGGCTGAATCTTCCAAGTCCTTAGTGAGACCTTTTCACCTTTCCACCTTGACTTTATCTTATTATTTATTTTAGAAGAAATTTTTTTTTACATTTTTATTTTTGCTCCATACACTTGGCATAGGATCACAGGTTCCCAGCGTTTATTAGTTTTGCAGCTCAGCATTTTTGACCCTTATCAGTCAAGAGGAGCCCACATGTTTACTTTTTCAATTTAAAAAAATAATTTAGCTGTCAGTGTGAGAAGAGATAGTGCTGTGGCCGAGCTTTCGGGTGGCCTCACCCAGGAAATTTCATTCCCAGGCACGATGGGACTGATAGAATGACCTCCAGGCCCTGGGCTGATAGGGGATAATTGAAGTTGTGACTGGGATGTAATTAGAGGGAGCTGCTGTATGTCAGAAAACCTCTCTGGTGTTTCTCCTGTGCTCTCTGACTTCTGGACAAATGTTCCTTTCTGTTCACAAGCATGCTTTAAAGCATGTATGCTTTAAATTGCTTTTCCGGAAAATCGGCAACTCTGCATTGGGTCCAGTAAAAACACATTTTACTGATGGACAACCTAAAATGTGAAGCTTTAATGTAGCGGACATAGATTTTCACCATATGGGACAAAGAAAAAAAATCCTTACGTGACCCTTGTGTCGCTGCTGCTCCTGTCGGAATGACACAGAGCTGCATCCCCCGGCTCCATACGTGCTCCCACCTGTCCATTCAAGTGAATGAGCGTCCGGCTCGGGGGGTGTGGCTCTGTGTCATTTTCAGTGGCGGCCACACAGAGACCGGGAGAGTGCCGATTGGCCCAAGGATAAGGTAAAGGGTTTATTCTAAGTATGTCACACACCCCGCTTCAAGATATCCATAACATGTGGGTAATACCGACCTGAAGAGGCGTTCCTGCAGAGATGATAGCAAAAAGAAAGCCCCTCCCTGATCCATAAATACCTGGGACCTCCCACTCATCACCCAGTTTTCCATCTCTGCAGACGGCGAGCAAGTCAGAAGATGATGGCTCCTCCTTGCACAGGGGGATTTCAGGTAGCCGGGATGACTCCCGGCCCGCTATTTATTTATTTCCGTTTGGACCTTTTTTCCCCAGAAATCCATATGCCTCCCAGCCTCGGCTGAGGGTCCAGGCGAGGGTATATCCGCACCTTAGGTGCTCAGGAGCTATGCTCCACCGTGAGACCCTATATGAGAGGGTAGGCGGTAATACCGGGTTGGTGACCCCGGTTTGGGATGCCCTGTCCCTTGAATTAATTTTCGCTGGCCCTTCCCAATTCCCTTTTCCTCAGCGGGGATGGGGAGTGTGGGTCCCTCCTTTATTAGTCCCAGGGGGTATGTGGAAGTATCTCTGTCATGTTGTGTGTTAGTGTTCCTTTAAATGTTTTTTTACTTTAGCGCTGTAGCTGAATAACATTCCTTTCACAGGGCAGCATACTTTTGAGATTCTCTGTCTCCTGTTCTTTTCTCCCCCCCCCATCTTGTCTCTGTCTTCAATGGCGGAGGCAGTTCCCTCACGCCATATCATACTACACATTAGTGTGGGGGGGGTCCGTCGGTGCAGGGCCGGGACCCGTCCCTGCTGTTTGCTAGGCTCTGTGTGTGTGTGTGTGTGTGTGTGTGTTTGTCACTGTGACCGGGCACGGCGGCCGCACTTCTTGCTGCGGCGCCGGCCGGTTCTTGGCGCCCTTTTTTTCCCTGAGGAGATTTCTCCTCACGATGTATTGGGGGCGGGGCCGGTGTTGCGCGCGTCACCGCTGCCCGCCCCCATCTTTCCCCGGCGCCGCTGCGGAGCTCTGCATGGTGTAGGAGGAGGGGGGGGCGTGGTTCGGCGTCGCGCGTGTCCCGCGCTGACCACGCCCCCTTCTCCTCTTCGCCTTTTCTGTCAGCAGCATCAGGAAGATTCTTCTGGTCGCCATTCCAGCTCCGCGGTTCCGTGAGTGGCCTGTGGCCCCTTTTCCTTCTTTCCTGTATTTGTGCTGTATGGGTGTTTTGGCCATAGCCTTATTAGTCCTTCTGTGTCTTCCAGGTGGTGGTTCAGGAGGATCTCCAGTAGCATTTAGGGGGGTCTCTCCCGATCCTTAATCACTGGGTTCATTATTGCTCATAAATCCTCCCACTCGGGACATTAAAGGGGCATCCCGGGTTGTCTAGTGGCGTAATTCCCTGGGTCATAGCGACTATTCCTAAAAAAGTTCACCTTATGGAGGCATCCCCGGATACTGGGCTCGGGGCCCCTTCGGGGCATCCCCGGAAGTGTATGTTGTGTGGGGTATCCATTTCTGGGGACGATGTACTTCTGTGTATACCATGTGCACAGCAGACCATCACGCGGCAGTCCGAACCCCAGGCGTCTGGGTCAGCACCGCCAGTCGCTTCGTCTCCTCCTCCCACCTTGACACGCACCCCGTGTGACGTTGTCATGGGCCGGGAGCTGCAATCTGAGATGTGCGCCAGGTTGGCTAACCTTGAAAAAATTATCTCCAGCTCGGTCGCCCGTAAGGCTCCGACTAAGAGAAAGCATTTGTCGCCGGCTCCGCTGGTGGAGGACCAGGAGGATGTTAATAATCTGGATTGGTCTGATTATTCCCCGCTAGAGGAAGGGGAAGTTTATGAGGATTCTGATATTTCGGACGATGAGCAGTCCTTTGGCGCTGAAGCCGAGCTTGGTGACTTGGGGAGATCCTCTGATACTCCTCACGCTCTGGCTCTGATGTTAGAGGTTCTGAATATTTCCCCTCCTGAGGAGGTGTCACAGCAGAAGGGTGAATTGTTTGAGGAATCCAGGCCGCGCTTGGAATTCCCTACACAAAGGCATTTTGACAAAATTATTGCTAAGGAATGGGACAGGCCGGCTCGGCTCCCTGGCATCCCTCAGGGATGGGATAGGAAATATCCCTTCCCTTCGGAGGCGATTAAGCGCTGGGCATCTCCCCCCGAGGTGGATGCACCGGTTTTGGGGTTGTCCAATTCCTCGGTTTTAAATAGACCTGATTGTTCCATTCTCAAGGATGGAGAGGATAAACGTATTGACCAGATGGCTTGTCATGGTTTTGCTAGCGTTGGGTCAGCCATGCGGCCCGTTTGCGCATCGGCACTAATGGTGTTGGCTGCCAGGTCCGTGGTCAGGGACCTGTTGACTTCTTCCGGGCTGCGTCCTGGTAGTGCTGAGTTCCTTAGCCTTAAACGGTGTGAGTTGTTTTTATCCTTTGTGTTGACAGCATTGGATGACACTTTGATGATGTGTGGTAGGACATCGGCGCTGCTGGTCACTATTCGGCGCTCGGTGTGGCTGCGCCAGTGGGCGGCAGATTTTATGTCCAAGAAGTCACTAACGGCTCTACCCTTTGTTGGATTACGGCATTTTGGAGAGACATTGGACTCTGTTACCAAGGGTGGTAGGTTACCTCAACGCAAGAAACAACGCCGTCCCTTTCGGGGGGGCGCCTTCCTTTACCCCCTCCTTTCGTGGGGCCAGATCTGGCAGGGGATTTGCATTCCCCTCTTCCAGAGGAGATTCTGGGAGCAGGGGCAGAGGACGTGCCCGTCCAGGATACAGTTGGGGCTCTAAGCCCAAGCCGGCTGCCAAGCCGGCTCAGCAATGAGGGGGCGCCCTCACCCATGCGGGTGGGGGGACGGCTGCGACTCTTCTCCCAGGTCTGGGATCAAGAGGTCTCGGACAGATGGATCCGGGAAGTGGTGTCTTCCGGTTACAAGCTGGAGTTCGAGCTCCGCCCCCCTTCCAGATTTTTCAGGTCTCGGATGCCTTCGGAACCTCTAGCGGCGCAGGGGCTCCTGTTGGCAGTACAGAACCTTCTGAACATGGCTGTCATTTGCCCAGTGCCCCCTTCGGATCAGGGCAGGGGTTTTTATTCCAATCTGTTCACGGTACCCAAGAAGGACGGATCGGTTCGACCCATCTTGGATCTGAAGTTTCTCAACAGGTTCATCCGGCCACGGAAATTCCGCATGGAAACGCTGCGTTCGGCCATTCACTCTCTTCGTCAGGGAGACTTTCTGACGTCCATAGACATCAAGGATGCTTATCTACACGTTCCAATTTTTCCAGCACACCAGAGGTTTCTCAGGTTCGTTGTGGAGGATCGGCATTTTCAGTTTGTGGCACTCCCTTTCGGTCTCACCTCGGCTCCTCGGGTGTTCACCAAGGTGCTAGCGGGGGTGATGGCTCTGCTAAGGGTTCAGGGTATCCGCATTGTGCCCTATTTGGACGATCTTCTGATCATGGCCTCCTCTTTCAACCAAGCGGAGTTGGACACCAGAGTGGTGGTGTCCACTCTGGAGAGGTTCAGTTGGGTGGTCATCCACCCCAAGTCTTCTCTTTCTCCGTCCAGAGTAGTGACCTTTCTGGGAATGTCTCTGGACACTTCGCAGGCCAGGGTGTTTCGGCCCCAGGCCAAGATTCTTTTGATTCAGGAATTAGTTCGGCTTCTTTTGTCGGCCCCTCGTCCGGCCATTCGGCTAGGGATGAGGCTGGTGGGGTTAATGGTGGCCTTGTTCGAGGCAGTTCCCTTTGCGCAGTTTCATACAAGGACGGTTCAGCTTCATCTGTTGAAGGTTTGGGACAAGTCTCCTCTATCGTTGGATCAGTCCTTCCTGATGACTCCCCGAGTTCGTCGATCCCTGCAATGGTGGCTGGGGTCGGTCAATCTGTTGAAGGGCAGATCTTTTCTGGCCCCGTGTTGGGAAACAGTCACCACAGATGCCAGTCTGTCAGGTTGGGGGGGTGTTTGGAAGGACCTCCAGTTTCAGGGTCTGTGGGGCCCGCAGGAGGCTCACGAGCCCATCAATGTTCTGGAGTTGAGAGCCATCAGGTTGGTTCTGTTTCGCTTGACTCATCAGTTGCGGGGCCTGCCAGTTCAGGTCCGGTCGGACAACAGGACGGCGGTTGCTTACATCAATCACCGGGGGGGACTCGCAGCAGGAGTGCCCTCAGGGAAGTGTCTTTGATTCTGGACTGGGCGGAGAGTCACGTCCCGTGTATCTCAGCAGTCTACATTCCGGGAGTGGAGAACACGGAGGCGGACTCGCTGAGCAGAGCCTCCTCTCGTCAGGGGGAGTGGTCTCTCAGTCCCACGGTGTTTCGTTCGATATGTCTCAGGTGGGGGTTCCCAGCGGTGGACCTCTTTGCCTCTCGTCACAATCACAAGCTTCCAGCCTTTGTGTCTCTCTCGCAGGATCCTCTGGCTCTGGCAGTGGATGCCATGTCTCTGAACTGGAGGGATCTGGGGTTTCTTTACCTGTTCCCTCCGTTTCCAATGGTAGCCAGAGTGGTGCGCAAGCTGACTCTGGAGGGAGCGTCGGCGATTCTGGTGGCACCAAGGTGGCCAAGGCAGGTTTGGTTCGCAGACCTGGTAAGACTGGCAGAGGATCAGTTCTTTCTGCCTCTACTGCCGGACCTGCTCACCCAATGTCGGCTGCGCTATCCCAATTTACCTTCGCTGGCTTTGACGGTGTGGCTGCTGAAACCGCCATCTTGAAGGAAGAAGGTCTTTCTGACGCGGTGGTTCAGACTCTTATTAGCGCCAGGAAGCGCTCTTCCTCTACTATTTACTATAGGACTTGGAGGTCCTATATTGACTGGTGTGAAAGTAGGTCTTTCTCTTGTCGGGAGTTCTCCATTTCCAGAATCCTGGAGTTTCTTCAACATGGTCTGGATCTGGGGCTTCAACTTAGTACCTTGAAGGGGCAGGTTTCTGCCCTGGCGGTGTTCTTTCAAAGGTCCTTTGCACTTCATCCCTTAGTCAAGACCTTTTTCCAAGGAGTTACGCATGTACGGCCTCCTAGGAAGCCTTTTGTTCCAGTTTGGGATTTGAACCTGGTTCTTTCTGCTCTTCAGGGTCCTCCGTTTGAGCCCTTGAATGAGGTTGCTTTGTCTGCACTTACTCAAAAGGTGGCCTTTTTGGTGGCTATCACTTCAGTTAGGCGGGTTTCTGAGTTGGCAGCTTTATCCATTAAAGTTCCGTACTTCGAAAGGCATCAGGACAAGGTTGTCTTTCGTTTCAAGCCGGATTTTCTTCCTAAGGTGGTCTCTGCCTTTCATCTGAATCAGGACATTGTTCTGCCTTCTCTATGTCCTAATCCCAGCAACGACAAGGAAAGGGCGCTGCATTCCTTGGATGTAGTTCGTGTTGTGAAATATTATCTGGTGGTTACGTCTTCCTTTCGTAAGACTGATGCTTTTTTTGTGGTGCCCTTTGGGCCTAGGAAAGGTTTGGCTCCTGCCAAATCTTCCATTAGTAAATGGATTCGTCAGGCCATCATTGGGGCCTATTCTGCCTAGGGGAGGAGTCCCCCTTTTCGCGTTACTGCTCATTCTACTCGTGCGGTTGGAGCGTCCTGGGCTTTCCAGCACCAGGCCTCTGTTGAGCAAGTTTGTAAGGCCGCTACTTGGTCCTCTGTTCACACTTTTTCCAAGTTTTACAAGGTTGATGTTCGGGCCTCAGCGGATGCTGTTTTTGGCCGCAAAGTTCTGCAAGCTGTTGTGGTTTAAGTTGTGCATTGTTGCCTTGTTTTGGATCCCCGCCCTTTTTATGGACACTGCTATTGGATGTCCCACATGTTATGGATATCTTGAAGCGGGGTGTGTGACATACTTACTATATAATACCATTTTGTGAAATACTCACCTGTAAAATGGGTATTATAAGTATGTCACACACCCCGCTTCACCCGCCCTTCTTGTATTCTGGATCCTTTATTTTGTGAACTTTGCGTTGTTATGACTTATATTTGCCTCTTCCTGGTCCCTTACCTTACTGCTTCTATATACTGGGTGATGAGTGGGAGGTCCCAGGTATTTATGGATCAGGGAGGGGCTTTCTTTTTGCTATCATCTCTGCAGGAACGCCTCTTCAGGTCGGTATTACCCACATGTTATGGATATCTTGAAGCGGGGTGTGTGACATACTTATAATACCCATTTTACAGGTGAGTATTTCACAAAATGGTATTTTTTCTTTGTAACCCCCACACCCTCAGCTCCAGTATGGGGGGGGGGGGCATTTTAGACTTCAGAATGCCTTAAAGGGGACCAAAAGCCCTTGAACAAGTGAAATCCATTTGGCAAAATCCCCTGCAGAATACTCTCTTCCTAGGGTGTAAAACTAGAAATGGATTTTTTTTTTTTGCTGCCCTCTGGGAGATGGCAGGTGCATAGGTGTGGCAGTGATATCATTGGGGGAGGAGAAATTTAGGGGATGGTAGTTAAACTGTACCTTGACCCTGAATAAGAGTCTAGCTTATATGTTCCCCCTGCCCTGTACATACAGATTGTATACATTAAAAATCCTCCTACCTGCATCTACTGCATTTTATGAGCCTTTAAATGATGGGCCATGGAGTGTCAGGCTGCCTGCAATCAGAAAGTGTCTTCTGACTGTGCCGCTCTGCATTGTGAGATTGCTGTCCTTTTCCTGACCTCAGCTCTGCTCTGTCTGTGCAAAGCACAGCTATAACCCGCCCACACTGTACTTATTCTTAGTATACAGTACGTCCTGCTCCAGATATAGTACACTTGGGTTATCCTCCGCCAGATGGTGCTGCACTGCAGAGACATGCAAAAAAACAGGCTCCTCCCTGCCCCTCAAATACCCAGGGACCTCCCACAAATCCCCAGATTTCTCTGCAGTGCCGACTGCGAAGACATGAAGTATCACTCTCTCGCAGGTGAGCGGGGCTATCAAAGCCTGCGGCCCTGTTGGACTATTCCCACCCGTCCTCCCTGTGATGTGCCTCCCAGCCTGGGCTGCGCTGGTCGGGTGAAGGTAGGCAGTACCATGCATGCTTATGGAGCTATGCTCCACCGCAGTCCCCCACCAAAGGGTAGGCAGTTTAGGCTGATGGTGAGCCTCTAGGGGATGCCCCTCCCGCATTATTGCCCCATACCCCGTGTAGCGGTGGGTCCTGTACAAAGGGTCGCCATCCTCCCTCGTTCCCCCCCCCCCTGTAACTCGGGGGGGGGGGGGGGGGAAAGAAAGGGGGGGGAGTGTGTGGTGGTCTCAGTGTATTGTGTTTACACGCTTATGGCCTTAGTATTGTCCTTTGACTTGTATACCTGGTGTCAGAGCATTGCATTTTTTATTGTGTATCGGCCGCCGCCGCGCGCGTCTCTTGCCTTTATTGTATGTGCTGCGCCGGGCAGCGGCGTTGCATCAGACGCTGCAGCGTCTTCATTGGCAATTCATTTTTCTAAGTGTGTCATACACTCGCTTCTCTTGACAACATTGACTACTGTCTCAGAGCTTCGGGGGGGCGGGGACCTGGCTTGGCGCGCTCCGCGTCCCAGCCCGCTCTGGCCCGCCCTTCGAGGTTCGCTTGGCGCCATTTTGATGCTAGTCGCGCGCGCGTGGTAATGGTCCTCCTCCTGCCTCGGTCTGTAAGTGCCCTCGCGGGCGATTTTTATCATTCTTGCTTACTGCGCATGGCTCTGACATCCTTATTCCCATTATGTCTTTCAGACAGCCAGTGGCTTCTCCCGGCCCGGTGTAATTGCCAGTTGGGCCTAGTATAATTACTCCCACTTCCCTGCGGGTCTTTGGGGCATCCAGGGTAGCTTACAGCGTCAATCCCTACTGGCCTATTGTGCCTATAAATCACCATATGGAGGCATCCCAGGATATTGTGACCGGGGTTCCTTCGGGACAAGCCCGGCTGTGTGTAGCTTGTGGGGTCTCGCCTATCAGCGGTGACAATGCACGGGTCTGTGTTTCTTGTGCACAGCAGGCGCTAACGGTACTTCCCGCCCCCCTGGCTGGGCCTGCACCTCGCCTCACTTCACCTACTCCCCCAAGTCTAACCCCCAATACTAGCGGGGATTCTCATCCTGATGTGGCTACTAGACTGGCCAGTGTTGAAAAATTGCTTGCTAATTCTTTAGCGCACAAGGCCTCCTATTCCTATTCTAGGGTTGTCCAACACCTCTATTATGCACTCCCCTGACACTACTACGCTGCGGGATTCTGAGGACCGGCGCATTGACCAATTGGCATGTCATGCCTTTGCATTTGGAGGGGCGGCACTGCTCCCGGTTTGCGCTTTGGCCATTACTGCTGTTGCGCTGAGGGCCATTGTTAGGAATGCACTTGACGGCCCAGACGAGTTGCCTCCTGATACTATTAATGCACTGTCTAACTGTGATGTGTTTGGGAACTTTATCCTGTCTGCATCGGATGATGCTATTAGGATGTGTGCCAGATCTTCCGCCTTGGCAGTGGCTATACGCCGCGCGGTATGGCTGCGCCAGTGGGCTGCTGACAATGCTGCTAAGAAAGCCCTTACTGGGCTTCCATTTAAGGGGCTGCGCCTGTTTGGGGACCGCCTAGACCTTTTTGCTAAAGGAGGTAAGTTACCTCAGCACAGGCGGCAGCCTCGGCCCTTTCGGAGCCAGGGCCCCCTTTCAGTCCCCTACAGAGGCGCTAAGCAGGGGAAAGGGGTGTCCTACGCGGGGGCTCGCGCAGATTCCTGGCATAGGATCAGAGGACGACGTCCTGGCTCCTCCTGGGGGTCCAAACCCAAAGCCCCTCCCAAGACCCCTCAGGCATGATGGGGCGCCCTCGCCCGCCAGGGTGGGGGGACGGCTACAGCACTTCGCGCACGTCTGGAGGCGCCAAGTCTCAGACCGGTGGATTCAGGAGGTAGTGTCCTCTGGTTACAAGATAGAGTTTGCTGTGCGGCCCCCCACAAGATTCATCAGGTCCCGAATCCCCCAGGACCCTGTATCAGCTCAGGTCTTGTTGCAGGCCGTGCAAGGACTTCTGGATCTGGGGGTCATTTGCAGGGTCCCCTTGAGAAAATTGGGCAAGGGGTTTTATTCCAACCTTTTCACAGTGCCCAAAAAAGATGGGTCAGTCAGGCCCATTCTGGATTTAAAGATCCTCAACAAATTTGTCAAGAACAGGCGCTTTCGCATGGAAACTCTGCGCTCGGCCATCGGCTCTCTGCGCCCAGGGGATTTTATGACGTCTGTGGACATCAAAGATGCTTACCTTCACATCCCTGTGTTCCCGGGACATCAAAGGTTTCTCAGATTCGCTTTGAAAGATCAACATTATCAATTTGTGGCCCTACCATTTGGCCTCACTTCAGCTCCCAGAGTGTTCACCAAGGTGCTGGCGGGGGTGATGTCTTTGATAAGGTCAGGGGGCATTCGAGTGCTGCCCTACCTGGACGACATCCTCATCACCTCACGGTCTCTACAGCAGGCGGAGCTGGACACTCAGCTCTCGTGCCCCCAGCCCTCCCTCAGGCAGGGAATGCAGCTGGTGGGCCTGATGGTGGCGAGCTTCGAGGCGGTGCCCTTTGCTCAGTTTCACTTGAGGCCTCTGCAGCTTCACCTTCTATCAGTATGGGACAAGGGCCCCACGTCTTTGTGTGTGCTTCCCCCCTTGGTCAAAAGGTCCCTCTCTTGGTGGCTGGACCACAAGAACTTGCTAAAGGGCAGGTCCTTTCTGGCCCCCTCCTGGGAGACAGTCACCACGGATGCCATTCTGTCAGGTTGGGGGGGATTTTGGAAGTCCCTGGGGTTCCAAGGGAGGTGGGGCCCTCAGGAGGCCCATTTACCCATCAACATTCTGGAACTACGGGCGATCAGGTTGGTACAGGAGCAGTTGACCGATCACCTGAAGGGTATGTCTGTGCAGGTGCGCTCAGACAACAGGACGGCGGTTGCTTATATCAACCATCAGGGAGGGACCCGGAGCAAGGGTGCCCTCCAGGAAGTGTCGCGGATTCTGACATGGGCGGAGGCCAATGCTCAATGCATTTCGGCTGTGTATATCCCGGGGGTAGAGAATCTTCTGGCAGACTCTCTGAGCAGGGGGACTTCCCGTCAGGGGGAGTGGTCCCTCTGTAACAGGGTATTCCAGTCCCTGTGTCACCGTTGGGGCCTACCGGATGTGGATCTGTTTGCATCCTGTCACAATCACAAGCTCCCGGCCTTTGTCTCCCTGTCTCAGGATCCTCTGGCCTTGGCCACGGATGCTCTGTCAATGTCATGGAAGGAATTTCGGCTCCTGTATGTCTTTCCCCCGTTCCACCTGCTGGGCAGGGTCCTGCGCAAGATTGCTCTGGAAAGGGTGCCAGTGATTCTGGTGGCCAAGAAGAGTGTGGTTCGCAGACGTGGTACAAATGGCAGTAGACCAGTACGTCCTGCCAGGGGCGCCAGATCTGCTCACTCAGGGCTCCTTACGCCATCCCAATTTACAAACTCTGGCTTTGACGGCCTGGCTGTTGAAACCTCCATCTTGATGGAGAAAGGCTTGTCTGCCTCGGTGGTAGATACCATGGTGCAGGCTCGGAAGAAAACTTCTTCTGCCATCTATTATAGGGTATGGCGTACCTACATTGATTGGTGTAAGTCTAGGTCTCTTCCCTGTCGGGAGTTCCTAGTCTCTAGGGTTCTGGAGTTTTTACAGCATGGATTGGAGTTGGGTCTAAAACTCAGTACTCTGAAGGGTCAGGTTTCTGCCCTGTCTGTCTTCTTTCAGAAGTCTTTTGCTCAGCATCCCTTGGTTAAGACTTTCTTTCAGGGGGTCACTCATGTGCGTCCCCCACGTAAACCTATGGTCCCTGTTTGGGATTTGAACTTGGTTTTGTCTGCTTTGCAGGGTGCTCCCTTTGAGCCTATTCAGGATGCTGCTCTGGCTGTATTTACCCTCAAGGTTGTCTTTCTGGTGGCTATTACTTCGGTCAGGCGTGTGTCTGAGCTGGCGGCTCTGTCTATTCAGGCCCCATACTATGAGACACCAGGACAAGGTGGTGGTCCGCTTTAAACCGGATTTTCTGCCTAAGGTGGTGTCTGCCTTTCATTTGAATCAATATATTGTTCTTCCCTCATTGTGTCCTAATCCTAGCAACGCTAAGGAAAGGGTTCTGCATTCCTTGGATGTGGTCAGGTGTCTGAAGTATTACCTGGTAGTCACTGCGGCTTTCAGGAAGACTGATGCTCTTTTTGTTGTCCCTTCTGGTCATAGGAAGGGTTTGGCTCCTGCCAAGTCTACTATTAGCAAATGGATTCGTCAGGCTGTGATTCAGGCCTATTCTGCTAAGGGGAAGAGTCCTCCCTTCCGCCTTACTGCTCATTCAACTCGTGCTATTGGTGCCTCTTGGGCTGTCCAGCACCAGGCTTCTGTTGAACAAGTTTGCACGGCCGCTACTTGGTCTTCTGTTCATTCCTTTTCCAAGTTTTACAAGGTTGATGTTAGGGCCTCATCTGATGCTGTTTTTGGCCGCAAGGTTTTGCAGGCGGCAGTGGTTTAAACTGTCTGCTGTTGCCTTTGGGGATCCCACCCTACTTTATGGACACTGCTATTGGATGTCCCAAGTGTAAGTATTATATCTGGAGCAGGACGTACTGTATACTAAGAATAATACAATTCTGTGAAATACTCACCTGTAGAATTGATATTATTTGTATACAGTACGTCCTGCTCCACCCCACCCTGGTTTTTGCATTATTCTGGATCCCCTGTATGGTGATTGTTACCATTGTTATAGTTACCAGTTTTTGGTGGTTAAATTCTCCCGGCTTCTTGTTCACTGCTTTTAAATACTGGGTATTTGTGGGAGGTCCCTGGGTATTTGAGGGGCCGGGAGGAGCCTGTTTTTTTGCATGTCTGTGCAGTGCAGCGCCATCTGGCGGAGGATAACCCAAGTGTAAGTACTATATCCGGAGCTGGATGTACTGTATACAAATAATATCAATTCTACAGGTGAGTATTTCACAGAATTGTATTTTTCCCCGCTCTCCTCTGCTCAGTATGTGATGCTTTTGAGGCGAGACAGCGGCACTCGTATCCTAGAGTCCTGAACACAGTTGCAACCCAGTGACTAGTGACTAAAACTAAAAAAGTGACTAAAAACTAAAAAAGTGACTCCCGAAATAGAAATCCTAGTGACTTGGTTGATTTGCTGGTCCTCCTGCTGCATTAGCTATGGAGCCTCTATTACTATAAATGCAGCCCTGACAGCATCCTCAACAAGGAACAAGGATCAACCTTGTACCTTGAAATGCTGTCTGACTGGGTCATATGCAATCAACCTCAGAACCTAATTACATAGTGGGCCAGGGTGTCACATGAGTTGTCTTGGTGTGTCTTTTTTTGTATTTACCATTTTATACATTTAATTTTAATCCTTGTCCTGTATAGCTTGATACAGAGCTAACCACAAGGCATGAGCTCCAGGTAGAGATGAAAGCAAAAGAGAGTGATTATGAGCAGAAATTATCGGAGCTCCAGGGAGAGAAGCAAACTCTGGATTCTGAAAAGCAGCAAGCCCTTACTGAAAAGCAAAAACTGGAGTCTGAACTTGCTGAGCTTACTGAAAAGGTAAGATCCTTAGAGTCACATAGGTATGCATACAACCACCGCCACTGGAATAATTTAGTTATTAGTAGATTGCCAGGTGCCATAACAGCACAAGTTTATATTAACTTTTCTGAGCATGTTTGTTTGGGTGAGTCGTCTCATACAGTGGGCCTCAGTTGTTTCCTTTGACCTTATCAAGGGGGTGCAAGTTATATACAGTATAACCAGTGCCCACCTTTATCAGTGTTAATAAAAGTTTGCCTCATGAATATTGACCCCCCCCCCCCCCCTTAAAACATTAAAGGAGCACTATCGTTAAAAATGGCCCAATGATAAAAATACATATAAATATGCTGGTTGGCGGGAGGAGGGGTCACTTATACACCCGGCATCAAGAAATTTCCAGCCAGGCTTGGTTTTATTTTAATGGACGAAAGAGCCCCCGATACACTAAACCTGTCACCCCAGGATTTTATTCCTACTAGGAGAAGAAACTACAAGCTTGGCGGGAGTTTTACTAAGTTCAGATGTATGAGTGACCCCTCCTTTCAATAGCCGATGTGTTTATATGGCTTTTTAATATTACGCAATAGTGCTTCTTTAAAGCAGACCAGCCCATTCCTCACTGCGTTGCCATATGTTGAAGGATTGGAAACAAACATTGGCTGACATGTACACCAGTACGTGGTGCCAACTGCTGCATCAAGTGCTTAAGGTATGAATACATGTATGTGTAGAAGGTTAAAGTTGTATAACCTACAACAAAAGACACACAAAGCATTTTTGTATAACATTAATTAAAATGTTAGGTGATGGAAATATTTGTTTTGAGCATATCTAAAGTAAAAATAAAATAACACTAGGCCCGCTATAAACCCACCACCTGAGAATCCTGATTTAGGATGCCCAGCTGAGGAATATAGTGCAGAAAAACAGACGTATTATTCTTGGAGCGCTATCTGATAGAGAATATAGGAAACATTTGAAAGTACGGCAGGCATGCTTACACTCCACCAGTATGGGGTGCACGGCACTACCGCATGCATCTGGACATTGCCTGTCAGAGCTCTGATAGGTAAAGCCAAGTTTCTCTTCATTGCTTAGGTATTCCCTATACAAGAAACATAATAACATAAATAAAGCGGCATTTGCCTTTTGCCCCTTTGAATATTACATACTGTTTCAATGTCCTAAAACTTAGTTGGTGGCAAGATCAAGTGCGGGCCCAGTCTCCATTCTGTGTCCGCCCCCTTTTTTTATTCACAGTGATTCATTGCAATAGAGGCGACACACTACTCATTTCAGATGAGAATGGAATGGACAAGCTCCAGGCACACTGACTGATGCAGGAGGGCAGCTGCTCCTCCTGAGTTCATCGGATAAATATAGCCCGCGCCTGCACGCCACTGGAACATTATCTTGGTACCAGGTAAGTAGTGTGATACCGAAGCAGTAGGAAACAACCGCGGGGGACAAAACGGCGAGCATAGCTTTTTTTTGTTGGCTCCTAGATAGACAACTTAAAAAAAGTTATGTCAGAAGTGTGTAAATTATCGGCAAGGAGCCATAGGACGGAGGCTGTGAAAATGCAGTTATACAGGTATTACAAGCTTTTGTGGCTAAGATTTGATTAGCATGTATTTTATAATGTTGACATGATAGACCACCAGTCACAGATTTGTGGTATAGGCCAATGAAAGCTCACACCTGGTCAACCATTTACCAAAAGACAAGCAAGTCCTTAGTAGAGAAAGCTATGGTGTGATGAGACAAAATTCAGGCTATGGACCATATGGGATGCTTTTCTGTGACAGGTCTTGGAACGCTTGTGAGGCTAAATAATAAAAAAGCAATTTCTTTAATAATGCAAAATGTATTGAGGTGAAATGCGTTTCTGCAATGAAAAATGCCAGTTTAGGGTAGTGAGGGGAAAATGGAGGGGTTTTTAGGCATTCAGACATTAGTTCCATTTGACCTTAGCAGGAATATTTATAGATAGTACTGTTTATAGATCCTCACAGCACTTCTGACTTCTTCAGCTTTTCAGAAAAAAAACTCTTCAACAAAACTCTGCCAGTTATATAATGTGTAGCATTGAATGAGACATTGAAATGACCAGGGACAGCCTTTATTTTTAAATACGCTCAGGTGACCTTTTCACGGTCAGTCCTCCCGGTGGCTGCCGATTAACAAAAAAACGCATACATCGACTGTAGCCTACAGTGAAAGGCCTGGTAGATTTTCCTGCTAGATCTGTAAAGCTTTGTTCTTTCAGTGACTAAGAAAAAATGGATGTGAAAATGGAAAGCCAACAAAGCTTTCACCCCGCTTGATACTTGAGCCGTAAAATGAATAATACAATAGTTAAAAGAAATATAATGACTTCAGATGAAGACTTTTCAGCGCGGATTTCTAAAAGCACAAATCACTCCAAAATATTATATTTTTTTTACGCCTGCAAAGAAAAGATATCGGAGCACTCCTGGAATGGTGAAATAATAATTATTTCAGTCCGCTACAAAGCCTAAAACTTTAATGGATCGGTGATGGAAATGAAATATAAGATTTTAGAGAGACAAAAAAAAGGAATTACTAGAAATTGGCCTTGGCAATGACAAGTGTGCTTCAACATTTTCCTATTAAAGCAGCTCTGTGGTCCTGGTCCACTGGGACACTAAACACTTACCTACCCCCCCAAATGTTATCAGTTAGCCGTACATTAGAGATATCCTCTTTTGCTAGGAGAACTTTATCCTATGGGTCAGCTGTGTATATATATATATATATATATATATATATATATATATATATATACCAAAATGAACAAAGTAATTCTGCCAAGCTTGTGTTTTTTTTCTTCCTATTTTTGTCCCTATACTTGCTGCCTCAAATTGACTTTCACATTTCTCTTTGCAGATTGATAACATTTCTAAGGAACTTGAAGATACCAAAAAGGAAATGGCTACTATGACAAAATCTGCTATAGTTCCGGTTCCTAATTCCCCAGAATTGGCACCACCACCCCCTCCTTCTCTTCCAGGGACTGCGGCCCCTCCACCACCACCACCACCACCACCACCACCACCCTTTTTAGGTGGTGGTGCCCCTCCTCCCCCACCTCCTCCACCATTTCCTGGCCTTGTTCCTCCTCCCCCTCCCCTGCCAAGTGGTGGGAATATTCCCCCACCCCCTCCTCTTCCATTTGGTATTCCTCCACCCCCTCCACTACCTAATGCTTCTGTTCCACCTCCTCCACCTTTCCCAGGAGCCCCACCACCTCCACCTTTCCCAGGAGCCCCACCACCTCCACCTTTTCCTGGTGGTCCTGGGTTGCCACCTCCACCTTTTCCTGGTGGTCCTCCACCACCTCCCGGCATGCCAGGGGCACCTCCTCCTCCTCCAGGATTTGGAGGCTGGGCAGTACCTGCAGCTCTTGCGTTGCCATATGGATTATGCCCCAAAAAGGACTATAAGCCAGAGGTGCAGCTAAAACGACCAAACTGGTCAAAGGTAGGTTTGTTTACAAAAATGCATATGCTATTTTCCCAGCTGTATTTTACACATGCCTGAACAGCTTGTTTTTACCGTATCACCTGCTTCTGTCCTATATCTTTAACAGCCATTTAGCCATTTTAATTTTTAGGAGATGCTGGTGGGTTTAAATGCTCAACTCTCCACTGTACCCATTGCAAAGTGGTGTCATTATCCCAGATATTTATAAAAGATGGTCTGGTGACCTGCTCACTTGGTCTTTAGGCCCTGCATCATATGCCTCCTTGTAAGAATAGACAAATCAGACCTTTATGTTATGCATAGGCAGACAATCTCAGGTGCAGGCAGGATTGCAAAGTACATTTTAGTACACCTGTCTGCTAATGTTTGAAATAAGCACTTGGTTAAACATCCTAAAGCATATTTATTATTTGTATTTTCATTTCCCAAATAATGGTCCATCAATCTATCATGTTTATATCCATAAACCAGTTGTCCGGCCTGTATTCTTAGTATACAGTACGTCCTGCTTCAGATAGAATACCTACATTCGGGGACTACTCCGCCAGATGGTGCTGGACTGCAGAGACATCGAAAATAGGCTCCTCCCGGCCCCTCAAATACCCAGGGACCTCCCACAAGCCCCAGATTATCTCTGCAGTCTGGACCGCGAAGGACAAGAAGATGGCTCTCTCTACTCGCAGGTGAGCGGGGCTATTAGCCTGCGGCCATGTAGGACTATTCCCACCCGTTCCATCAGTAATTGCCTCCCAGCCTTGGCTGCGCTGGTCAGGTGATGGTAGGCAGCACCGCTGTTAGGTGCTTAGGAGCGCTCCTTCACCGCAATCCCCCACCAAAGGGTAGGCGGTACAGGCATATGGTGAGCCTCTATGGGATGCCCCTCCCGCACTATTGCCCCTGTCTATCGGTGGGCCCTATGTTAAGTGGCCGCTGTCCTCCCTCACTCTCCTTGTAGCCTTCGGGGGAAAGAGGGGGGCGTGTGTGTGTATGTATATACGTGTATTGGCTTTTATGCTTCACTACATTATGCTTGGTGTCAGCCGCCACGCTGACTTGTTTTACATTTATTGTGCTTGAAATTGCCGCCGCGCGCGTTTCTTTCCTGTGTTCCGCGCTTGGCGGTACCTCAGGCGCCGGTGCGCCGTCATTGGCTGCTTGTCACGTGTTGGCTTCGCACTCTTCGGGGGACGGGGCCTGTCTTTGGCGCATTCCGCGTCATTGCTCATGCGGGCCGGCCCCTCGAGGTATACCGACACCATTTTTTTGCATGGTTCCGGCTGCTGTGTGATGGGCTTCTACCTACTGCGGTCCGTGAGTGCCCTCGCGGGCGGCTTTATTACCGCTGTTAATTACTGTGTACTTACGGCTCCCCTTTGATTACGTCTTTCAGACGGGCGAACCCCTTTGGCTTCTCCAGGCCCTACTCACTCTATTTAGTTGGTTAACTTGTGAGGCCTAGTGTTAATTACTCCCACTTACTCCGGGTTATTGGGGCATCCCGGGTTGCTGTATAGCGTTAATCCCTATCGGCCTATTTTGCCGCTATAATCACCATATGGAGGCGTCTCAGGATAATGTGACCGGGATTCCTTCGAGACAGCCCGGCTGTGTGTAGCTTGTGGGGAGTCCCATGTTGTCGTGGACAAGGCGCGGGTCAGTGTACCCTGTGCCAAACAGGTGCTTGAACTGCAATCCGGCCTTCCAGTGGCCGAGTCTACTATTCGTTTCGCCTCACCTACTCCCCCAAGCTTAAATCTCACTCCATGATGTTAGTCATCCCCTCCCGAAGTGGGGTTATCTAACACCTCTCATGCACTCCCCTGACTCTACTACCCTGTGGGATGCCGAAGACCGGCTCATTGACCAGCTGGCGTCCCATGCCTTTGCATGTGTGGGGACGGCGCTGCGCCCAGTTGTGCCTCTGCCATTACGGCTGTGCCTATTAGGTCCCTGCTCAGAAGTATCCTTGATGGTGCCCCTGATGATTTGCCTTGTGAGGAGTTTAATGCACTCTCTAGTTGTGATGTTTTTGTGAATTTTGTCCTCTCTGCCTTGGATGACACCATTAGAATGTGTGGCAGAACCTCTGCCCTTGTGGTGGCTATACGCCGCTCGGTTTGGCTGCGCCAGTGGACTGCTGACAACGCTGCCAAAAAGGCCCTCACTGATTTTCCCTTCGAAGGACTACGCCTGTTTGGGGACCGCCTGGACCTATTTGCTAAGGGAGGCAGGTTACCCCAGCGCAGGCGGCAGTCTTGGCCCTTTCGGGGTCAGGGCTCCTTCCCCCCCCTACCGTGGTGCTATACAAGGGAGGGGGGCTTCCTTTACTGGGGCCCGAGGAGACTTTTGGGGTAAGGGCAGAGAACGGGGACGCCCTGGCTCCTCCTGGGGCTCCAAGCTTAAGTCCTCTCCCAAGCCCCCTCAGGCATGATGGGGCGCCCTCACCCATCCGGGTGGGGGGACGGCTTCAGCACTTTGCTCACGTCTGGAGGCTTCATGTCTCAGACCGGTGGATTCAGGAGGTAGTGTCCTCCGGTTACAAGATAGAGTTTGCTGTCTGCCCCCCGCCCCCCCCCCCCCCCCCCCCCCCAAGGTTCATCAGCTCCTGGATTCCTCAGGACCCTGTGTCTGCTCAGGATCTAGTGCAGGCAGTGCAAAGCCTTCTGGAGCTGGGGGTCATCTGCAAGGTCCCTTTAAGAGAAAAAGGCAAGGGCTTCTATTCCAACCTCTTCACAGTGCCCAAAAAAGATGGGTCAGTCAGGCCCATCCTGGACTTGAAGATCCTCAACAAATTTGTCAGGTGCAGGCGCTTTCGCATGGAAACTCTGCGCTCTGCCATCAGATCCCTGCGCCCAGGGGATTTCATGACGTCTGTGGACATCAAAGATGCTTACCTTCATATTCCTGTGTTTCCAGGTCATCAAAGGTTCCTCAGGTTCGCTCTGGAGGATCAACACTACCAATTTGTGGCATTGCCCTTCGTTCTCACTTCAGCTCCCAGGGTGTTCACCAAGGTGCTGGCAGGAGTGATGTCTCTACTCAGGGCAGCACGCGGATGCCCTGAAACCTATGTGGACGACATTCTCATCACTTCCCAGTCTCTACATCAGGCAGAGTTGGATACTCAGCTGGTGGTGTCCACTCTGGAGTCATTTGGCTGGGTGATCAACCACCCCAAGTCTTCTCTGTCCCCCTCCTTGGTGACTTCATTCCTGGGAATGAATCTGGATACAGTTCAGGCAAGGATTTTTCTTCCTCAGCGGAACGTGGACAGTCTGATTGCGCAGGTCCAGTTCCTGTTATCTTGTCATCATCCCTCCATCAGGCAGGGAATGCAGCTGGTGGGCCTGATGGTGTCGTTTTTTGAGGCCTTATGCTCAGTTCCACTTGAGGCCTCTGCAACTCCACCTCTTGTCAGTGTGGGACAAGGACCCAACGTCCCTGGACTGGGTCTTTGTGCTTCCCCCCTGGTCAGGCGGTCCCTCTCGTGGTGGCTGGACTCCAGGAACCTGTTGGGGGGCAAATCCTTTCTGACCCCCTCCTGGGAGACGGTCACCACGGATGCCAGTCTGTCAGATTGGGGGGGTTTCTGGAAGTCCCTGCAGTGCCAGGGGAGGTGGGGCCCTCAGGATGCCCACACACCTATCAACGTCTTGGAGCTGCGGGCGATCAGGTTAGTTCTGGTTCAGTTGACTCCTCACCTGCGGGGCCTACCTGTTCAGGTGCGCTCTGACAACCAGACGGCAGTTGCCTACATCAATCCTCAGGGAGGGACCCGGAGCAAGAGGGCCCTCCAGGAAGCGTCTCTGACCCCTGACCTGGGCGCAGGCCAATGTTCCATGCATATCAGCGGTGTACATTCCGGGGGTGGAAAATCTGCTGGCAGACTCTCTGAGCAGGGGGACCTCTCGCCAGGGTCCCTCTGCAACAGGGTGTTCCAATCTCTGTGTCACCATGGGAGCCAACCAGATGTGGTCTGTTTGCATCCCGTCACAATCACAAGCTCCCGGCCTTTGTCTCCCTGTCCCAGGATCCTCTGGCCTTGACCACGGATGCTCTAGCAATGTCATGGCAGGACTTTCAGTTCCTGTAAATCTTTCCTCCATTCCCCCTGCTGGGGTTCTGCGCAAGATTGCTCTGGAGTGGGTGCCAGCAATTCTGGTGGCCAGGAAGAGTGTGGTTCGCAGAAGTGGTGCAGCTGGCAGTAGATCAGTACGTTCTGCCCAGGGTGCCAGACCTGCTCACTCAGGGTCCCTTACGCCATCCCAATGTACAAACTCTGGCTTTGACGGCCTGGCTGCTGAAACCTCCATCTTGATGGAGAAGGGGCTGTCTACCTCGGTTGTTGATACCATGATAAGGGCTAGAAACAAGTGTTGTTCTTCCATTTATTACAGGATTTGGCGTGCCTACATTGACTGGTGTGAGTCTAAGTCTCTTCCCTGTCGTGTGTTCTCTATTCCCAGGATTCTGGAGTTCCTGCAGCATGGGTTGGAGATGGGGCTCCAACTCGGTACTCTGAAGGGTCAGGTTTCTGCCCTGGCTGTTTTCTTCCAGAAGTCCTTTGCTCAGCATTCTCTGATTAGGACTTTTTTCCAGGGGATTACTCATGTGCGTCCCCCACGTAAGCCTATGGTGCCTGTTTGGGATTTGAACTTGGTTTTGTCAGTCTTGCAGGGTGCTCCCTTTGAACCTGTGCAGGATGCTGCCCTGGCCATTCTTACTCTCAAAGTTGTCTTTTTGGTGGCTATCACCTCTGTTAGGCGTGTGTCTGAGTTGGCGGTGCTTTCCATTCAGCCCCCCTACTATGAGAGACACCAGGACAAGGTGGTGTTTTGCTTCAAGCCAGATATTCTACCTAAGATGGTGTCTGCCTTTCATTTGAATCAGGACATTGTTCTTCCTTCATTGTGCCCTAATCCTGATAATGTTAAGGAGAGGGTTTTGCATTCTTTGGATGTGGTTAGGTGTCTGAAGTACTATCTGGTGGCTACTGCGCCTTTCAGAAAAACTGATGCTCTTTTTGTGGTCCCTTCTGGTCCTAGGAAGGGTTTGGCTCCTGACAAGTCTACTATCAGCAAGTTTATTCATCAGGCTGTGATTCAGGCCTACTCTACTAAGGGGAAAAATCCTCCCTTCCGCCTTACTGCTCATTCTACTCGTGCTATTGGTGGCTCTTGGGCTTTTCAGCACCAGGCTTCTGTTGAACAAGTTTGCAAGGCCGCTACTTGGTCTTCTGTTCATACCTTTTCAAAGTTTTACAAGGTTGATGTTAGGGCCCCAGCTGCTTTTGGTCGCAAGGTCCTGCAGGTGGCAGTGGTTTAAACTGTCTGCTGTTACCTTTGGGGATCCCACCCTACTTTATGGACACTGCTATTGGATGTCCCGAATGTAAGTATTCTATCTGGAGCAGGACGTACTGTATACTAAGAATAATACAATTCTGTGATTACTCACCTGTAGAATTGGTATTATTAGTATACAGTACGTCCTGCTCCACCCCACCCTTGGTTTTTGCATTATCTTGGATCCCCTGTATGGTGATTATCATTGTTATAGTTACCAGTTTGGGTTGTTTTAATTATCCCGGCTTCTCGTTAACTGCTTTTCAATGCTGGGGATTGTGGGAGGTCCCTGGCTATTTGAGGGGCCGGGAGGAGCCTATTTTCGATGCCTCTGCAGTCCAGCGCCATCTGGCGGAGTAGTACCCGAATGTAAGTATTCTATCTGGAGCAGGACGTACTGTATTCTCATAATACCAATTCTACAGGTGAGTAATCACAGAATTGTATTTTTTCCTATTGCATGGCACGGCCTGCTTGGGTTATTCCACCACAAGGTGGCGCAGTGTATCGCAGAAGAGTTGTGGCTCCTCCCAGTACCATATAAAAACAGGATCACCAATAGACCTATCCAGTGTTTTCTCTACAGTAATTCTGCAAAGATAGAAGATTGCTCTTTATATTGCGCAGGTGAGCAGGGCAACCAAGCCTGCGGCCCTGCATGTCTATTTCCACCCGTTTCTGGACCCTCTTTGCCTCCCAGCCTTGGCTGACGGATCGGGTGAAGGTGGAGGAGCACTGGGGTCAGGTGCTCGGGGAGTGCTGCTCCAAGCCGCTGACCCTGTACCACAAAGGGTAGCCAGCCATAGGCTTTATGGTGAGCCTACTGAGGGATGCGGAGTTCCTGTTCTAGTTTCTGAGGGGATGAGTGTTTGGGGACTGTGTGACCTGTTTTCTCTTGTGTCTGGCCCCCCCCCCATCCCTGGCCTGGCTCTCGCCGCTTCCTGCTCACTCTCCAAACCCCCCCCCCTCTCCCCGACGGGTGGTCGGGAAGGGGGGGGGGGGGTAGCGGCGAGTGTTTTTTCTATTGTGTCATTAATTGTGTTTTTAACAGCGTTTTTCGCGCCATTGCCGCTTTGCTCCGTCGCGGCGGGCGGTGCTATAACTTGAGTGCGTTTGTAGCATTACAGTGATGGCGCGGTCACGTGAGCGCCGCTTTCGCCGGGGGATGGCGCGTATCACGCTGTCTCCCCGCGGCCCGCCCCTCGAGGTCCTCTGCCGGCGCCATCTTGAGTCTGCTGCGCGTCCGGGGCCCCTCTTCTTCCCTGGGCTGCGGCGGTGATCTCCCTGTGTCGCTTCCTCCTGTGGCCTGGCGGCTTGGTGATCCTTCGGTCTACTTGGTCTGTGAGTCCTCTTCGGGGGTTTTTGGTTCCTTGGGGCATTTGCTGCAGGATGCTTATGTGCATGTTACTTATGTCTTTCAAGACAACTCGGGACAACCATGGGTTGTGGGTTCTCCCGGTTCTGCTCCTTATCCCCCCATCTCATCTCCCCTTACTGGCTCTGGGGGCATCCCTTGGGGAGACATCCCGGGTGGCTTTTTTATTAGACCTTACCCTGTGCTGGCCTATTGCACCTGTGTTAATCACCATATGGAGGCTTCTGGGGGTAGCGTGCACGGGGATCCTTTGGGACAATCCCGACTGTGTGCCATGTGTTGGGTATCCCCTTTGAGTAACAGTGCCGCGGTGTGTGTGCCGTGCGCCCAGGGTATTGTTGCGGCCCAGGCTGGGCTACCCGCTTCGCTTCCCAGCTCTGCGCCCCCTTCGGCATCACCTACCCATCCGCGCCTGCATTTAGCCCCCAGTGAGGGGGATACTAGCCGGGGGTCACAATCTGATCTGGCACTGCGTGTGGCCAGCATTGAAAGACAGCTTGCCAGGCCTGTTCCACGTAAGGCCTCTGGCAAGAAGCGGCACCTGGCTCCCGCCCCCTCCCTCTTTCCTGAGGAGGATGAGGGAATTGATGCTTTTGGTGGTCGTTACTCCCTAGAGGAGGGGGAGCTTTTCCAGGACTCTGACTCCTCTGGGGACCAGCAGAAGGGTTACGTCTGGGGAGGACTCATGATTCCCTGATTACACTGATAACCTGTTGGCTCACATTTTTGAAATATTGCACATTGTCCTCCCTGAGGTGGCTAAGAGGAAGCAGGGTGAGCTCTTTCGTCCTGATAAACAGCTTCTGGAGTTCCCTGAGCACTAATATGGTGCTCAAGGAGTGGGAATGTCCTAGTAGACTGCCCGCAGTGCCCAAAGGGTTGGATAAGAGGTATCCCTTTCCTGCTGACCTGGTCAAGTGATGGTCGTGTCCCCCTGAGGTGGACGCTCCCGTTCTAGGGCTGTCCAACACCTCGGTCATGCCTTCCCCTGACACTACTACACTGTGGGACAGCGAGGACCGGTGCATGGATCGGCTGTCCTGCCATGCTTTTACATTTGTGCGGGCTGGGCTGCGTCCGGTCTGCGCCGCTGCCATTACAAATATTGCCCTTAAGAAACAGCTCAAGCGTCTCCTTGATGGCGCTACGGCTGGTAGGAGGGGGGAGGATTATAGGACCCTCTTGCTTTGCTCTGATTTTGTTGCCTTTGTCCTTACTGCCATGGATGATGCGGTACGGCTGAGTGGTAGGGCCTCTGCCCTTTTGGTGGCTATGCGCCGCTCTGTTTGGTTGTGTCAGTTGGCGGCTGACGCTGCTGCTAAGAAGGCTCTCAGTGGGCTCCCCTTTACGGGGCTGCGGCTCTTTGGTGAGCGTCTGGATGTTTTAGCCAAGGATGGTAGGCTGCCTCAGCGTAGGAGGCAGCCTCGGCCTTTTCGGGGGCCCTCCGCTTCCCTCCCCTCCTTTCGTGCTCCCAGATGAGGTCGCGGCTCCCTCTTTTCGGGTAGCCACTCAGATTCTTGGGGCCGTGGACATAAAGGATGCCTATTTTCAAGTGCCAATCTTTCCAGGTCATCAGAGATTTCTCAGGTTCACTCTGGAGGATCAGCATTACCAGTAAGCCTATGCTACCGGTTTGGGACCTGAATCTGGTGTTGTCTGCTCTGCAGGGTCCTGCCTTTGAGCCTATCCGTGGGGCTGCTTTGCCCATTCTGACTCTTAAGGTGGCCTTTTTGGTGACCATTACTTCGGTCAGGCGAGTTTATGAGCTGGCGGCGCTCTCCATCGAACCTCCTTATTTTGAGCAGCATCAGGATAAGGTGGTGTTTCGGCTTAAGCCGGATTTCTTGCCTAAGGTTGTGTCATCTGTTTTTCATCTCAATCAGGACATTGTTTAGCCTTCTTTGTGTCCTAACCCTGCTAATTCCAAGGAGCGGACCCTTCATTCTTTGGATGTTGTCAGGGCTCTAAAGTTTTATTTAGTTGCTACTGAGTCTTTCAGGAAATCTGACGCTCTTTTTGTTCTTCTTTCTGGACCTAGGAAGGGTTTGCCTCCGGCTAAATCCAATATCGGCAAGTGGATCCGTCACGTGGTGGAGCAGGCCTACCAGGGGGGAAGGTTCCTCCTTTTAGGGTTACTGCTCATTCCACTCGTGCTTTTGCCATGCAATAGGAAAAAGACAATTCTGTGAGTACTCACCTGTAGCATTGCTTTTACTATGCATGGCACGGCCTGCTTCACCCCACCCTTGTTATCGTTATTCTTGGTTGCCTCTTTATGGTGATTGTTCCAAGTTAGTCGGGGTTTGTTACCTTTTTTACCCTTATTATCTCCCGGTTTCTTGAATAACTGCTTGTCAACACTGGATAGGTCTATTGGTGATCCTGTTTTTATATGGTACCGGGAGGAGCCACAACTCTTCTGCAGTACACTGCGCCACCTTATGGCGGAATAACCCATACGTAAGGACTTCTTGAAGCAGGCCGTGCCATGCATAGTAAAAGCAATTGTACAGGTGAGTACTCACAGAATTGTCTTTTTAAACTGTAGCCTGGTGAACTTAAGGGGCATAGCGGGGTTATTGAAGGTTTTCTTATATTTCTATTAATATTCACTTGTACACTGATCCGAATACTAATCTTTCACCAGTAGGAACGTTATCAGGAAAATGGCACCTATTCTGTATATTTCATTTATTATAGATTAGTGGGCACACCGATGACTGTTCTAAAGCATGGTCTAGTTTACAAGCTTTATAGGCATTGGAAGGTCCACTCCAACCCAGGATTTTTCGATTATTAAATACCTCTGCTAGCGCTGGATCACGCGCTCGGGGAGGGGAGGGATTAATATAATGAAAGACACTTACCTGCACCCAGAATCCAGCAACTAACTCGGGCAATGCTGCAGATTCTGCCAGATCTTCGCTGCCATCTTTCTGAAGTACAGGAGGTAATAATTGCAATAAATCTGAAAGCACTACAAGCTTAAATGGGATTGAATGCGTTAGTACATGGCATGCCAGTCAACATCATAGTGCTTTGGGCTGCTTTGGGGTACTGGGATGGTTGTAAAAGGTGATGACATACACATCAATTGTTTTTTTTTTTGCTGTCTGTGGCCGTATTGGGTGTATTTCTGGTTATATCACTGAACACCATCACATATCTGGTTCCTTTGCTTGTGGACCATGGTTCAAGTAACAACCATATTGTTTTCTTTCATATAAACTTTTTACCACAGACACAAAGCAACGATAAAGGCAGCACATAGCCTTGCTGATTGACACCCTGCTGTACGCAACTTTTCTGGGAAGGCCCATACCAGAAGGCTGCTACCTGCCTCTTCTGTATACCAGGCCACAGCTGCGATGCACACGAATGCTGGCAGCTAGTCGGTGCACACTGGGCCGATCCGATAGGTTGCATACCATGCTGAAGCATGAAAGAGGTGATCAGTAGTTACCCTTCCTAGAACTTCCTGGGTGATGAGCAGCAGGTCATGTGGATTTTAATACTGTGTGCACCTACAGATTTGGGACCTCTTTTTAATTTCCCCACTGGGAGCTTGGACAGCAAAATAAATTAAAAATGGTATTACAATTTTCACAATACAAATAAAAATCATATATCCTCCTTACCCCAAGAAGTAATGATCCATTGCAGCCATGACTCATCTAATGGCAGCTTTCTTTCCCCCTCCTTTGGTAGACTTCAGGCATGGTCCCCTCCTCTCTGTTGCAAGGCAACAGCTTAGCTCAGTTAGAGCCTTGGAGGGGGGGGGGGTGTCAAGTCTTAAACCTAGCTGCATAGGCCAGAAGAATAGTGTAATTTTAGGATCCTGGGTTGTGCTTCATCATATGCATCCATAAAGGCCCTTTGGGGCCTCCAATAAACACATACACAATCACTTAGTCCAAGTTTGTTCTTTTGTCTGCTGGGGCTGTGACCATATGCTCTTTCTCTGGCTCCTGGGCCTAAATCATTGGACCTCAACTTGTAGCTCAGGAGCCACTGTGTGGCCCACAAACTGCCTGAGGTCAATGAGTTGGGCAGTTACCTGTCTCTGAAACTTTTAGCACTACACTCCTGAACCATGGAGTAGCCTGTTGAAAGCTGTATAGACAGGTAAGCCAACACATTTCTCCGGCTGCCCAGACAAGTATTTTCTGGGGGTGATTGTTTGTGCAGTCAATAAACTCTTCACACCAAACCTAGCTTGAGACAATCTCTCAGCAAATGTGGCTCTCAAGGTAGGAGAAGTTGATGACTCCTGATTACTGACATGTTGAATAGTAGCTTTTTATTGTGCACTAAAGTTTATCAGAATTCTATTAGTAACCACAATGAGCCTTTTATTGCTCTGTGTTTATTTCATAAAATCTGAGGTTATTAAACATCAGAAGAGCCTCCCATCTTCTTTTGAATCTCCTCTCTCTATGCCCGAAGCCTCTGATTAATGGACTCTCTTGCACTTAATTTCACTTAATTTCTTTTTCTTTATTATTTATTTCATGTTTTCTGCCCTCTGCCTTATAGGAAGCATTTTGAAGCCAGTACCATGGTAACGCGCAATTTAATGATCACATCATTTAAATTATGCAGGCGTGAGATAATTACCTCACCATGAAAAAGGACTGGTTTCCTTTGTCATTTAAATTGCATTTTCTCTGTGTTCTTTTTTTATTACAATATTTTTGGGGACACAGAAAATGGATGTGTGTTTCCAAGGGATCGTTATCCCACAGCCAGCCTGCAGGAGGCCACCATTGTCTCCGTGTGTAGATGACTTTGTTGGCCCTTGTGAAAAAGTCCTTTTTTGTTTAAAGCACCAGCTCTTGTCAGTTTGTGTAGTGAACAAAGAAAATTTCTCCACCTATCCTCTAGAACAGGGATGCACAACCTACAGGCTAGGGGCTGCATTGTGCCTGCACTGTGGTCAGTTGCAGCCATAAGCACTTCTAAAAAGGTAGAGAGATGATCTTGCCTTGCCCGCAGTGCAAGCGATTGGCCACCAGAGGACAGTAAATCACTAACTCCTGAAGCAGAAAGTGTGACACCTACTAACTGTGGGTGACACACATGTGCTACTGGCAAGGGCGAACCTAAGGGGGGTGGGTCTGGAGACCCTCAGTACATATATACAACAAAAAGATGACAGATGCACACCTTATACATGAAAATATGTAAATCATGAATTGTATTTAGGCTATTTAACTTTCTAACTTTCTAAGCTATTAAGCTTTCAACATAGAAATAGGATCAGGCATTCAGATAAATAATACAGAGGTTATCACTATTACAAATTGTAACACTTTCCAGGAATAGTATCTTATACAGGCAGCATTGTCTGGAATGTACAAGATGTATGTAACAAAAATAAAGATACATAATTTGTACAAGGTCCACTGGGAAAACTGCCAGCTGATTAGTTTAATACAAGTGACTAATACCGATTCAGATCTGATACATGTATAGCCCCAAGTTCACAGTATGGATATTACAATCCACAGCAGAAAAACTACTTATAAATATGAAATAATATACATTGTAAATAAAATACTATATATTTACAACTGCACCATCTAACCCCATCAGGGTTGAATGAGGGGCACTATACAGGGATAATACGAAGTTCCTAATGCAGGGATAGGCTGCCTATTCACATACTGTACATTTTCTCCATCACTTACTATGGCCGAGGGATGATAATTAGGCACAGATCTACCTGTTCATTAAGACCCAATTGGCATAAAACTCCACTTTCTGGTAGTCCCACGGCACACTCACTGGCTCCTGTCCAATCAATGCTGTATGCTGTGTAGTTTTTAGTTTGAACAAATTTTACAGCTGCCTCGAGCAGGTGTAAAGAATTCTCGGCACACATTCCCTTATGCTTGTTTTTTACCCAAAAAAGCCAGGTCAGCAATTGCCAGCATGTTTTTTTTTATATCAACTTTTAATCTGGAGGAAGGGCCATGATTTTATTCCAGTGTGCAATACACTCCACTTCGATCTTCATGACATCTGGGTAATCTCCAGTAGAGGGCGAACTTCTGCAGAGATGAATATGCAAGAAAAGAAAGCCCCTCCCGGTCCATATATACCTGGGACCTCCCACCAATTCCCCAGTTCCTTCTCTGCAGGGAAGGCGACAAGACAGAAGATGAAGACTTCTTTACTTACAGGTAAGCCGGGCTCGCGCCCGGCCATCTATTGTCCCTATTGCTGCCAGGACCCTTTCTAAATTGCCCCTAATTGAGCCTCCCAGCTTAGGCTGCGGGTCCTGGTGAAGGTAGGAGCACCCTATGGGTGCAGAAGGAGCACTGCTCCACCGTGAGACCTCACTATGGGGTAGGCGGTTACCCAGGTTTCTTGGTGATCCTGGTGTGGGATGCCCCGTCCCTACATGCCTGTGGCCTTCTTCGGGCCAGGTTTCCCCACCCCCCCCCTTCAGGGTCCCTTACTTCCCTCCAGAGAGGGGGGGGGGGGGCTGGCGGGCCGTCATCCTCGGCCTCTCCTTTATCGTTTAAACTTTTATTTTGTGTGTATGTGTGTTGGTGTTACCACTGTATTTGGGCAGTGTGTGTGTGATCGGAGTGGCTCATCTGGTAGTTGTCCCTCGATGGATTAGTAGCTTGGCCTAGCCTGCTGTGCCTTGCCTGTCAGCCTGGGGAACTTCTCTACCTCAGGCTGTGTTAAAAAAGGGGGCGGGGCCGGGCGCCCGGTTCGGCCGCTGTAGCCCCGCCCCCTCGTTCGGCGCGTTGTCTGGGGGGGCCTCCCTGGCTAGATCGGCGCTGCTGGGAGGGGGGTGGGGCCTGGAAAAGGCGCCTTCGGTGCTGACCCGCCCCCCTTCTTTCCCTGCTTCTCCAGATCGCCTCAGAGACGGGGGCCATCTTGATGCCTTGCTGCTGTTGTTTTTCTGGGGGACGGTAAGGGCCTGGTGGCCACTTCCTTAGTGATTGGGGGTCCCTCTCTGGTGGGGGGGGGGCCCTTTAGTGCTGGTTTGTGTTTTGCCAGTTGGTATGATTATATATATATATATATATATATATATATATATATATTTATTTATGTGTGTTACTCTGGATAGTAACTATATGCCTAATTGTATGTTTCAGTTTGCTTCATAATTGTGCATTTTAGGGGGTTCCTCCTGGTCCTGGGGTCCCTAGTGTTAAAATTGTTCACCTTAAATCCTCCCACTGGGACTTTAAAGGGGCATCCCGGGTTGCTTAGGCGTAATTTCCCTGCGGTCTGGCGACTGACCACAAAAATATATGGAGGCTCCGCAGGATACTGGGCTCGGGCTCCCTCTGGGACAATGCCGGCCATGTGTGGGGTGTGGGGCATCCCTTACGGGGGAGAATGTGCTGATCTGTATACCATGTGCACAAAATGTCATAACGCGGCAGTCAGGTACCCAGCTTTCTGGGTCGGCTCCTCCCGCTTCATCGCCTTCCCCTTCCCGCCTTATCCGTACCCCAAGGGACATTGGTCCCGGTGGGGAGTCGCTCTCTGATGTTTGTGTTAGGTTGACCAGCATCGAGAAAGTTATTGCTAGCACGATGGGCAAGAAGGCCCAGGCTAAAAAGAGACATTTGTCGTCGGCCCTGCCCTTGTGGGATGTGGACAACGATTCCATTGATTTGTCGGATTGTTCCCCGTTAGAAGAGGGGGAATTGTATGAGGAAACAGAGGCTGATTATGTTCAGTCTGGTGATGCCAATGTCGGGCAGGCACTGGGGGATACCGTAGACACGGCTTCTGTTTTGTCACATCTATTGGAGGTGTTGGATATTGACCCACCTGAGGTGCCTCCTCTCAAGAAGGGGGAATTTTTTGGGGTCCGCAAGCCCCGTCTGGAATTTCCTACCCAGGATCACTTTGATGCGCTGATCCTTAGAGAATGGGAGAGGCCCAGTCGGCTTCCTGGTGCTCCTCAGGGATGGGATAAGTATCCTTTCCCGGCAGAGGCGGTTAAGCGATGGTCTTCTCCTTAGGTCGACGCGCCAGTTTTAAGTTTGACCAACTCTTCTGTGCTGAACACCCCTGACGCCACTTCCCTTAAGAATGGCGAGGATAAGCGCCTTGATCAGATGGCGTGCCACGCATTTGCCAACGTGGGCTCGGCCCTGCGGCCTGTTAGTGCATCTGCCCTGGTGTCGCTTGCTACCAGGTCTCTTATCAGGGACTGGCTGAATAACGCTCAGTTTGATCCAGCTGGCGCTGAGTTCGCTATCCTTAAGAAATGCGAATTGTTCATGGATTTTGTCATGGCTGCGATGGTAGATTCTATTGTCGTGTGTAGTAGGACTTCAGCCTTACTGGTGGCTATGCGCAGATTGGTCTGGCTCCGCCAGTGGACAGCGGACGTTGGGGCCAAGAAGTCGCTCACAGCTCTTCCCTTCTTGGGTTCGTGGCTGTTTGAAGATAAATTGGATGCTGTTGCTAGAGGAGGTAAGTTACCTCAGCGGAGGAAACAGCGCCTTCCTTTCGAGGGGCCAGAGCGGTTAGGGGTTTGGCCTTCTCGGTTACGGTTACCACGGATGCCAGCCTGTCGGGCTGGGGAGGTTATTGGAAGAGTCATCAGTTCAGCGGGGTGTGGGGTCCCCAGGAGGCTCACACCCCCATCAATGTCTTGGAGCTCGGAGCCATCTGACTGGTTCTGGCTCGGCTGACCCCACATTTACGGGGTCTACCGGTTCAGGTTCGTTCGGACAACCGAACGGCAGTAGCTTACATAAATCACCAAGGAGGGACTCGCAGCAGGAGTGCCCTCAGGGAAGTCTCTCTGATCCTGCACTGGGCGGAGAGCAATGTTCCTTGCCTTTCGGCAGTCTACATCCTGGGAGTGGAGAACACGGAGGCGGATTCCCTGAGCAGGGGATCCTCTCGCCACGGAGAGTGGTCTCTCAACCCCGTGGTTTTTCTGGATCTTTGCCGCAAGTGGGAGACTCCGGAGGTGGATCTCTTTGCTTCGAGGCACAATCACAAACTTCCGGCCTTTGTGTCTCTTTCTCAGGATCCTCTGTCTCTGGCAGTGGATGCCTTGTCACTGGCTTGGAAGGAGTTGGGTTTTCTATACCTGTTTCCACCTGTCTCCATGCTGGGCAAGGTAGTTCGCAAACTGGTTCTAGAAGGGGCACCAGCGATTCTGGTGGCTCCAAGGTGGCCAAGAAGGGTTTGGTACGCAGGCGTCGTAAGGATGGCCGTAGACCAGTACCGGCTTCCCTTGTTGCCGGACCTGCTATCTCAGGGTCATCTACTTTACCCCAATTTACAAACGCTGGCTTTGACGGCTTGGCTGCTGAAACCTTCATCTTGAAAGAGGAAGGTTTGTCTGAGGCTGTTGTTCAGACCCTGATTACGGCTAGGAAGCTCTCCTCTTCTGACATTTACTATAGGACTTGGAGGTCCTATATTGATTGGTGTGAGGCTAGGGCCTTGCTCTGCAGGGTTTTTTCTATACCCAGGATTTTGGAGTTTCTTCAGCATAATCTGGATCTTGGGTTCCAGCTTAGTACTTTGAAAGGACAGGTTTCTGCTCTGTTGGTTTTCTTCCAGAGGTCTTTTGCTTTTCACCCGCTGGTTAAGACCTTTTCCCAAGGCTCAATCAGGATATTGTTCTCCCTTCCTTGTGTCCTAAGCCTAACAATGACAAGGAGAGGGTTCTGCACAATTTGGATGTTGTTCGCTGTGTGAAGTACTATTTGGTGACTACTTCTTCCTTCCGCAAGACGGACGCTTTTTTCGTGGTGCCCTGCGGGCCCAGGAATGGTTTGGCGCCTGCTAGGTCTACGATTAGCAAATTAATTTGTCAGGCCATTGTTGGGGCCTATTCTGCTAAGGGAAGGACTCCCCCTTTTAGGGTCACTGCGCACTCTACTCGTGCTGTTGGTGCATCCTGGGCTTTTCAGCACCAGGCTTCTGTTGAACAGGTTTGTAAGGCTGCTACTTGGTCTTCCGTTAATACTTTTTCCAAGTTTTACAAGGGTGATGTGGGGGCTTCAGCGGATGCTGTTTTTGGCCTCAAGGTTCTGCAAGCTGCAGTGGTTTGAGTTGGCACATTCTTTACTGTTTTTGGTTCCCGCCCATGACGGACACTGCTATTGGATGTCCCAGATGTCATGAAGATCGAAGTGGAGTGTATGGCACACTTAGAATAATACCGTTTACTCACCTTTAAAACGGGTATTATGAGTGTGCCATACACTCCACTTCGCCCCACCCCTTTTTTTCAGGTATTCTGGGGCTTTTATATGGTGAACCATTGGTTTTGATTGTTAAGGTTATAATTGGTTCTTCCTGGTCCCTTTACTGCTTTTATACACTGGGGAATCGGTGGGAGGTCCCAGGTATATATGGACCGGGAGGGGCTTTCTTTTTTTGCATATTCATCTCTGTAGAAGTTCGCCCTCTACTGGAGATTACCCAGATGTCATGAAGATCGAAGTGGAGTGTATGGCACACTCATAATACCCGTTTTAAAGGTGAGTACTCACAAAACTGTATTTTTTCATTTTATTTGAAACGGCTACAAAATAAATAAAGTTACCTTTTGAATATCTGTAGAAATATTTTTACCTCAACACATTTTACAAGTCATCCAGCTGCCTTTCCTAATAGTGGGATGAATAACAAAACATGTGAAGAAAAGGAAAAAAGGAAAACTGCATGTCTAGTTGCCTTACTCTATTACTTAAAGTGGACCAACACCCAGGATTTTGACTATCCTGGGTCTTGGTCCGCTTCCCCGGGGTACTCCGATCGGGGGTGCCCTGCTATGTGAAACCCCCCAGATCGCAAGTAAAAACTCACCTCACCCCACTCCTACGGCGTATGCGCGGCCGCTCTTCCAATCAGCGCACTCGGAGCCGATGTGGTATGCGCGTCTTACCACAGCGGCTCCAAGCACGCTGGTGCCCGCATCTTGCGCTTCCCTCTAACAGGGAGCGTGCCCGCGCCGGCCGGGCGGGCACGCGCCCTGCTAGAGAGAAGCGTGAGATGCGGCCCGCGCATGCGCCGTTGGGTCGAAATCCAGGTAAGGTTTCTGGGCGTCCTGGGGGGTTTCACACACCGGGGCATCCCAATTTTGGATGCCCCCGCAGGGAGGGATCGGATTCCCGGGCCGATCCGCCTGGGTGTTGGTCCACTTTAAATGCATATCTAGCGTTTCATGGTCTTACATAAAGACTAGTTGCACAAGTCCATTAACACACATGATTTTCACTTTTGGGGGCGTTGTTCCTCTCAGTGGTGGCATCCCCTATTGGGATGCCCCACTGTGTGTATGCCCCTAGGTCATTCACCTTCCTGTTGCTCCCACAACGCAAACTTGTGCGAGAATAAGCACGCTGATTGGCTGAGCGGCACATTCAGTTAATCAGCATGCTCGCTTCCTTCGGCTTCGCTATTGGCTAAGCAACCTGGACGGCTAAGCAGGCGAGCCGGATGCCTCAAGGAGTAGAACTCCAATGTTCCTTTTAAAAAAATAATTGTCACAAATTCAGAGATATATGACATAAATCATTCTGAAGCTGGGTGAAATGTAGAAAACTTTTTCAGAGATTTATGATTTTCAGCTAGAAAATTTGAACCGATTCTCCAGAAATGTTTGTTTACTAAAGTTGTTTAGACTAAACGAATTTAATTAGCTTTGTTGAATCTTTCGAAGTTACTTAAAACAGACCAACAGCCTGACACAGTTGGAAAAGAAAGGTAGCGTCCATTTTGGATATTCCTCTCCCAGCATCTCAGCCATGCCGCTGCCTGGATTCAACTGACATAACTGATAATGCTCAGTAACAGGAAACCCAGCAGCACTTCCTGTTTGCAGGTGGCCAGCAAAAGCACAAGCCACCATTTTGTTTCTAAATTTTGTTACACAAACATTAGAATAAGGTAAATTAGTTTTTATGTGCTGCATTCTAAATTGCCCTGGGGAGGGATGCATGTGAGCACTGTTTGTTGTGTTGGTCTAGTTGAATTTTTGACTAATGGTCCGTTTTTTACGTTTTTTTTCATGTGATCCAAAACAATTTTTTTTCTATGTTGAATCAAGACCAATGTTGCCCTATCTAGAGTGTGCACTCCCCTGACTAGCTCCAGTGCTAGTCGCAATGGAGCAAACTCCCTTGCTATTTGGAGTGTGAACCACAAATTAATTTGTGGGCAAATGTAAATATCTGCTCACTGCACCCTCAATATAGTATATTCAGCACAGTCCTGGGTCCTGACAAAGCTGCATTCCTCTGTCTTTTGCACTCAAAATACTTCCTGTTTGTTACCACAAGTGATCAGACTCCCTTTCTGATTAAAGGGAGGGTAACACACCCAGACTGCACTTGGGTCAGTGGTACCATACTGGGGCAGTAGCCTGGACTTGCCCTAGATCAGTGTTCTCCAACCCTCTTCTCAGTAACAGGTCAGGTTTTGCAGCACTCCACACTGTTGCACAGGTGAAGTCATTACTGCAGTAGCCGAGCTATAGAGTGAGCCAGTGGTGATCCAGAAAACATGACCCATTGGTGGCTCTCGAGGAGCTGGTTGGGAGAACATTGCTCTAGATCAGGTTTTCTTAATTCCAGCTGAAGGGAAGGTTTAGAGCTGAGAATCCAACAGTTCCTTAACCTAAGTGTACTTTTTTTTTCTTTCATCCAGAAAACTGCTTTTCACCCCTCATTCACACGGCAAGGTTCTGAAGAGATTTTATAGTTACCACTTGTTACTTCAAAGTAACACATAATTGCTTTTTTCCTGCAGATTGCTCCCAGGGAGCTTTCCGAGAAAGCGTTTTGGACAAAGGCTAAAGAAGACCGGTTTGAGAAAGATGAGCTGTTTGCAAAAATTACCCTTGTCTTCTCTGCACAGACAAAGTGTGAGTAGTTTGTGGGAGGGGGCTTATCTTTTAGGCTGTCATTAGTTGTTTGTTGTGCCGGTATATATATATATATGTATATATATATATATATATATATATATATATATATATATATATATATCGTATTTTTCGTCTTATTGGACCAATGTAAAAAGATATACTTACATAAACCGCGGCCCCCGGACGCCAGCCGATGAAAGATCGGTGGGCAGGGAGAGAGCAGGGTAACTGAACCCCGCCCACTCTGGCCGCTCCCGGCAGCGCCGCTGCTTCTCGGGCCGGAGTGCGCACACACCCAGTCTATGCAGCCAGTGGACATCCCGGCTGCATGGAGTGGGTGTTTGCGTGCTCCGGCTCGAGAAGCAGCGGCGTTGCCGGAGCGGCCAGAGCTGGGACAGTGGGCGGGGTTCATTTACATTGCCCTCTCCCTGCCCTCCGCTCTTTCATCGGTGGGGAGGGAGAGGGCAGGGTAACTGAACCCCACCCACTGTCCCTGCTCTGGTTGCTGCCGTCACCGCCGGTATTTCTCGGGCCAGTGTTCGCACACACCCGCTCCATGCAGCCGGGATGCAGACGCAGGCCACGCCCACCGTCTGCACGGACCAGATGTGTGCGCACGCCGACCCAAGTAATAGCGGCTATGTCTGCAGTGGCCAGAGCGGGGACAGTGGGTGGGGTTCAGTTACCCTGCCCTCTCCCTGCCCACCGCTCTTTCATTGCCAAAGCTGTAAGTATGTTTTTTTTTTCTCCAGCGTGGGGTGGGAATGGGGGGGGGGGAATTCAGCCACACTGCCTATGGAAATGGGATGGGGGATGCCACTGTGCTTATGGGGAATGGGATGGTGGGTGCCACACTGCCTATGGGGGGATGCCACACTGCCTATGGGAATGGGAGGGGGATGCCTCACTGCCCATGGGAATGGGAGGGGGTATGTAACACTGCCTATGGGAATGGAAGGGGAGGGGTATGCCACATTTCCCATGGGAATGGGATGGGGGTATGCCACACTGCCTATGGGATGAGGAGGATGCCACACTACATTTGGGGAATGGGATGGGGGTATGCCACACTGCCTAAGGGAATGGGATGGGGATATGCCACACTGCCTAAGGGAATGGGATGGGGGTATGCCACACTGCCTAAGGGAATGGGATGGGGGAATGCCACACTGCCTATGGGAATGGGATGGGGGAATGCCACACTGCCTATGGGAATGGGATGGGGGAATGCCACACTGCCTATGGGAATGGGATGGGGGTATGCCACACTGCCTATGGGATGAGGAGGATGCCACACTACATTTGGGGAATGGGATGGGGGTATGCCACACTGCCTAAGGGAATGGGATGGGGGTATGCCACACTGCCTAAGGGAATGGGATGGGGGTATGCCACACTGCCTAAGGGAATGGGATGGGGGAATGCCACACTGCCTATGGGAATGGGATGGGGGAATGCCACACTGCCTATGGGAATGGGATGGGGGAATGCCACACTGCCTATGGGAATGGGATGGGGGTATGCCACACTGCCTATGGGATGAGGAGGATGCCACACTACATTTGGGGAATGGGATGGGGGAATGCCACACTGCCTATGGGAATGGGATGGGGGAATGCCACACTGCCTATGGGAATGGGATGGGGGATGCCACTGTGCATATGGGGAATGGGATGGGGGGTGCCACACTGCCTATGGGAATGGGATGGGGGTATGCCACACTGCCTATTGGATGAGGAGGATGCCACACTACATTTGGGGAATGGGATGGGGGAATGCCACACTGCCTATGGGAATGGGATGGGGGAATGCCACACTGCCTATGGGAATGGGATGGGGGATGCCACTGTGCATATGGGGAATGGGATGGGGGTATGCCACACTGCCTAAGGGAATGGGATGAGGGGATGCCACACTGTCTGTAATGGGATGTTTTAGCACACCATTTGGGTTAGAATCAGTTTTTCTTATTTTCCTCCTCCAAATCCTAGGTGGGTCTTATGGGTAGGTGCGTCCTATAGGGCGAAAAATATGATATATGGTCCACTTAAGTCCCCCATGGAGCTCTTTCGTCCAGCTCTGGTGTTGTAAAACTTACCTCAGCGAGATTGAGAACCCCTGCCAGAAACTTTGTGAACAGAAGCGCTATCATTAAAGTGGACACACACAGCCAGACGTGGTTTAACAGCTACTTTGTCCTTTGGAGCTCTCTGTGCAAACAAGCACAGCAAGCCGCAGCTGGCTCTGCTTAATACTCATTAAGCCATGACCAGAAATGAAAGCAAAGCCAGCAGCTTTACTTAGAATACAGCGCCTATTTAAATCCAATTAAATATTTCATATGCTTTGAAATAGGACATTTTAACACCGTTCACACCCCAACTTGGTCAGACTGGAGCTCAACAACAGAGGAGACCAGAAGCCACAGCACGCACTACAGTGGCCTCTGGTACAGTCTGCAGTAGGGGGCGCTGGCTTCTGCAGTGTGTATGCACAGGCTTTTTGGCCATGGAGCATGTAGTTAGGGAGAGTACAGTGGAAGGGGGACTAAAGTATAAGCAGGGTGTGAGTCTAATACACGACCTTGGTATCAATGAATACTCTTAGTATACAGTACGTCCTGCTCCAGATAGATTACTTACACTTGGGTTGTCCTCCGCCAGATGGCGCTGCACTGCAGAGACATGTAAAACAGGCTCCTCTCGGCCCCTCAAATACCCGGGGACCTCCCACAAATCCCCAGATTTCTCTGCAGTGCTTACTGCGAAGACATGATATTATCACTCTCTCGCAGGTGAGCGGGGCTATTAGCCTGCGGCCCTGTTGGACTATTTCCACCCGTTCCTCGTGTGATGTGCCTCCCAGCCTGGGCTGTGCTGGTCGGGTGAAGGTAGGCAGCACCATGCGTGCTTTATGGAGCGCTGCTCCACCGCAATCCCCCACCAAAGGGTAGGCGGTATAGGCTGATGGTGAACCTTTATGGGATGCCCCTCCCGCGTTATTGTCCCATGCCCCGTGTAGCGGTGGGTCCTGTACAGAGGGCCGCCATCCTCCCTCATTCTCCCTGTAGCCTTCGGGGTAGGAAAGAAGGGGGGGGGGGTGGGTGAGCGTGCATCGTGATTCGTGCATACGGCTTTAATGCCCTGTCTAACTGTGATGTGTTTGTAAACTTTATCCTATCTGCCTTGGATGATGCCATTAGGATGTGTGCGAGAACTTCTGTCTTGGTGGTAGCTATACGCCGCGCGGTTTGGCTGCGGCAGTGGGCTGCTGACAATGCTGCAAAGAAGGCCCTCACTGAGCTTCCATTTAAGGGGCTACGCCTGTTTGGGGACCGCCTAGACCTTTTTGCTAAGGGAGGTAAGTTACCCCAGCACAGACGGCAGTCTCTGCCCTTTTGGGGCTTCTCGTTCACTGCTTTTCAATGCTGGGGATTTGTGGGAGCCTGTTTTACATGTCTGTGCAGTGCAGCGCCATCTGGCAGAGGATAACCCAAGTGTAAGTAATCTATCTGGAGCAGGACGTACTGTATACTTATAATACCAATTCTACAGGTGAGTATTTCACAGAATTGTATTTTTAGATGGCTAGGGATGGTAGTATGTTATTTTTACATAATAATTTTAATATTCGCTTTTGCACTGAGATCCTGGGTAGCTTGCCTGGAGACTTTGACTAATGGGGTCTCTCATCTTTTAATTTCCCTTCTCTATATTTTTTATATGAATTTAATGTTTTCCTGCGCTCTGTGGTGTTGAAAGCTTTTTCAAGTAAAAAAAAAAAAAAGTAGAAAGCTTTTATCTAATTATAGCCTCAGCTCGTGCCCTCCAAATACCTACTATGTCGTCTGAATTTTAAAAACCTACCTGGCACCCGATGATTTATGGTGTTTGGTTGTGGTCCAGGCTTGCATGTCAAGGACACATGGCCACAGGGAATATCGGGCTGGTGTTAAGGCTTTATATTAAGCTGTGCCTTGCCACCTCGAAAATGTAGATTTCACATATGTTCCGCTTGGATAAAAAGTCTTCATAACAATGCATTGAAGCTGCAGGCAGTAGTGTGATTTCTTTTTTTCCTCCTGTTGCATTGTAATGTTGTCTTTCTGTCTTTACAGCAGTGGCATTCTTCATGAATTTTAATATTTTATTATTTTGTTTCCCCTCCTTTTCTTTCTGGTGGGATGCTGAATGAATATTTCCTGTGGTTCTTGTAGCTTCCAAAGGTAAGTGCTAAAATTTCCTGCAGGTTTTATAGCAATGTTAATCCCAGGTGGTTAAAAGAAAGAACACGCCAAGGGCTGCTTTAATGGCTCCACATGATGGGGGCTGTGTGTTTCATGAAGCTTTTAAAATCTATTAATGGCCTATGGAAATGTCTGGTGAATCTTTCACTTCTCCCGATAACCTTTGTGCAAGGGGTGGGGAGTAATCCACTGAAAACCTATTCCTTTCTTTACTTTGCTTTTACATTAAACCCTAGTACAATCATTTAATTAAGCTGGCTATCCGAAGGGCATAATCACTATCAGTGTTTCAGATGTATAGCGCCCACCAGATTATATTGTTGGAATTGAGTTTGGAGGAGAATTGCTATTTAAAACCTCATTTGGTGCAAGAGAGATCCTCTGACATGCCCTCAGCTGATACAGGGTTATTGAAACATGAAAACTCGCCTTACCACATGGAGACATTATCTAATGCAATACTTCTTTAATGACACCCTCCTTCCAACTTTTCACTAGGGCTCCAGACTCTCTTCCTGCACTGGCTTCAGCATGACCAAACTGGCAATGTTGAGCTAAAAAAAACGCAACTGAGGATGCCCCCCTGCGTATTAACCTTCACTAATGGAAGAAATCTTACCCTTCTCCTCCTTTCCCCAATGAGTGTTGTTCAGGTTCAAATTTAAAACCTACCCAGCTTGAAGATTGGTTCCCACAATGTGCATGTCTATTCTTCTGGAGGCCTGCCATTGTTTGCTGCTAACTTGGTGAATGCGCTCCAAAGTCCCACCCACTCACTGCTGTCAAAGTGACTCCAGTGGAACTTCATTCCAGATCGGGTATGCCAGGCAATGGCTCGTAGTGCTTCCTCTGGGCGAGGCAGCAAGTGTGTGCAAAAATATTGCAGGGAGCATTCTTCAGCAGACCACAAAGAAGCTGCTGTGGGGGACAGAACGTGATATTATATATCTATTGCCTGGTCAAGGCACATAATCCCTCCCACACGAAGAGGGTGGTGTCCAAATTGGTACCGAGAAGCCTGTTCCTTTTTCTTTGATGGCTGATTTTCCATGGGTCCACTTTGACAGGCTATTGGGGGAGGTTCGGACTGCTGCAGTTTGTTCTGTAGCATCTGAGCCCCCTGTGAAAAGAAGGGTCATACACTGGACTCCAGCAGCTGGTGGAGGAGGAGGGATTTCACCTCCTTTTTACAGTAAAATATAACCCCCACCTGGTCCTCACCCCACACCTTCCTCAAACATTACCAGTTTGACCTTTTATCCGATAAGCAACAATATTTTGGTAGAAGATACATTCGGTATCCCACTATATTTCTTGTTTATCCTCTCAGTAGCCGTCTTGAATGACGAAGGGTGAAAATCCCTGGTAGACTTACCGGTAACATTTTCTCTATGAGTTGGCTTCTTGTTTAATACTAAGGCATGGGAGGAAGGGGTGGGGCTTTTAATCTTGTCCCAGTTGTGTTCCCTCTACAGGAGTAGGAGCCTCTCTCTGTGGTCGCCCTGAAGGACTCGTAGAAAAAAACGTTACTCATAAGTCTAACGAGATTTGTTTTTAATTACTGTTGGACTAGTACTTAATTATGTAGCGTGGGTCATCCCATTTCAGGATAGCTGGCTGTGCATTGGCGTGCTGTAAGGTGGGGAACTGGGCCACCAGTACTCGCCTCTTCCAGGATCCTTCTATGGCAGACTGTAGATAGCCTATGATTCTCATTAGGCCCCTGCCACACGACCACTAGCTGCACATTACTGTGAGTGAGCCTGATTGTTTGCTTGCGTCATGTTGCACAGAAGGGCTGGCTCGGACTTAACAGAGGGTTACCAGGAAAAAAAATGGTGGGCCTGCGGAAGTATAGAAGACCTCTCCTTCTTTAATCCAGACCAAAAGCCATTTTACAAAACATGGGTGTTGGTCCGCTGTGGGGGGGGGGGCACCCCGATTGCTGGGGTCCTTCCCACCCCCCCATCCGATCGAGCTCTGTAAAGGCCACAAACCTTACCTGACAACTTGCGGCCTGCGATTGCCCGACGGGCCAATGGCGGGCCTGCCTTTCCTCAAGGAAGTAATTTGTCAGGTAAGATTTGCAGGCTTTACAGCGCTCAAACAAGGGGGGGCCTCGGCATACCCCCTGCAGCGGCCCAACACCCATGTTTTGTAAAATGGGTGTTGGTCAGGTTTAAACTGATAGGTTTGATGTGTGCTTTTATTAGTTATTGTCCTGATAATTATTGCTTTCTAGTGTAATACAGTTAGGTAAAAATTGGCTTGCTTTAGGGGAGTTGCTAAAAACTTGGCTGTTTGTAGTGCTGTGACATTGGCACCTCTCAATACCTGATGATACATTTCCAATCTGCCAAATGCCTCAGCCAGAGTAGACTAATAATTTGCAGGGCCTTGTGTTTTCTCTGTATGTGGAGGGTGAGGTTTCTGGCTGTTTGTTATTCCCTATGGGCCAGCCGAAACATGCCCCATCCCTTACTTACAGTTGGTATGGAGGCTGCTTAGTAAATATACAATTGCCTCTCAGCACCCTTTCTTTTTATCAGTCCTTATTTACATCAGAGAACCTTCCTGTTAAAGATTTGGTGTTTAATCTGCAATGTACGATCACATGAGAAAGTAAAAACTTTTGGTAAGAAATTGTGTAGTCTCTGTTGGTGGGGCTAGACAATAAAATGCACCAAAACCCAGAATTTTGACTCTCCTGGGTTTTGGTCCTTTGGGGGTCGATCGGGGTGCCCCGCTGTGTGAAACCCCCCAGATCGCCGATGCCAACTCTCCTCTTTTCGATCAGCACACTTCGAGCTCGCTGGCGACCACATCCCCTGCGTTGGAAGCGTGCCCGCTCTGGCCATTCATCAATGCCCGGCGCTGGCACGTGCCCTGCTAGAGGGATAGTGAGGAATTTTGGATGCCCTGGGGGGAGGGAATCGATAGGCCCGGGAATCTTGTAGTTTCCTGGGCTAACCGGCGTGGGTTTTGGTCTACTTTAAAGGGTCTCTGTAGGCAAAGTGCATAAACTGTCATTCAGCAGCTCACCTCATCACGGCTACCATCTCTCTTCCTGTCAGAACACAGATGCTTCTGAAAGTAGAAACAATGCAGAGCGTAGTGGCACACCCTCTGATTTCCTTTGCCATAGACCACCAATAATAGGGCTATGCTGGTGGTCTAAAGCTCCGCATCATTAGATTGTGTACATTGAGAGAGGGAGAACAGTCAGGGTGATGAGAATGTGTCTTACAGACCACACCCATTATGCTGATTATAATGTGGCATCACTGAGCCAAAGACCACGCCTACATTTTTTAAAAGATAAACCATGAGGTGAAATTGTAAACATTGATATCTCCATTTTATGCCATTTCTTCATCATTTTAACAATGGAAAATAGTTTGGGACAGTGGCAAACATAACCCACGCAATAGTCTGATAATTGCTTTGCCTTTGGTATCCCTTTAATACCTCATAAAAAGTACAGTGCTATATATTCATGACAACTAAACTGATAGTATAGGTAGTTATCTGAGGGTTTGTCTTTAATCCTTAATTGTTGCTTTAGACATTTTTAATTCATACTCAAAGGGATTTCAAATGCCCTTCTATACATGTTACTCTATTAGTTGTTAATAATACGACCACAAATTTAACTTCACTGGTTATATGACTGTTGTGATGAATTGTGTTTCTCCAAATAGAACAAATTACCTGTAACTGGCATTAATGGATGTGCCCAGTGGGAGAGTGTCCCTGAAAATTGTATTCAAATACTGGCAATTATGGAGCAGTCCTTTCTAGCAGAGAAGCTTAATGGATTTTAGTTTAAATCCGATAAAGCCATGACCTTGCGCATAGATGCTAGATGTCTTTTCTTAAAGTTTAACCAGTGTGGTGCAGTGTAAAATATTAATAATCAAAAGACACTGCTAGTATTTTGTGACAGTGTCCACACTAAAGATTTAAAGGGAAATTCTACTTTCAATGGCATTTTTATACGTTTCCTTTATTGTGTGCCGATGTGATGTATTCAAGGTGCTGACCCACCAAAGTTGTGTTGTGGAGTACATATCAGAAACTTCCTGACTCTGGTTTGCTAATCATCTGATGATTGGCTAAGGCGGAAATAGGAGTATTACCCATTCTGTGTTAATTCAACCTCTCCAGCTAGTGGGGAATTGCAGTCCTGTGTTCCAGTAGCTAGTTACAGTTACTGGCAGTGTTCTCAGCTGGAGAAGGCAGTACTGCAGCTTTGTGTATCCACAGCTGCTGTTGAGTTCACCTGTTACATTGAAAGGATTATGGGATTTGTAGTAAGAGTTAAACACAAAAAACCTGACAAAATGGTAAAGTCCACATTCAATGAAATTTTTGAAAGCATATATTATTGGAAACCCAAAGCAGGCCTACAAGGTGTTGAGCTTATCCATTTATTTCTTATATTCGCTTATGAACAGTTTTTCGCTACATGTAACTTGATGCTATTAGCAGTTGTACACCAGGAGATTACACCAAGATCTACCTGGCTTTCCCCCTGGTAGCGACCAAGAAATATAACACTCCCCTGACCCCTCGATCAATCCGTCTGGGTCTCCTCTTCACCCGGGGGCCTGCGATCCCGGAATAGCCCCCCCCCCCCCGCTTCAGCTGCCGCCAACATTTTATTTAAAGTTAAAAAAGACGACACTTGCTTGCCTCCATGTGTGATCCCTCCCACCAGTTATCCTCTTCTTCGCTCTTCTGAGGGGAGGAGAGGGCCCGAAAGAGGCTTCCGCCGTCGTGCCCACTTTTCCCGCCTTTTGTGGGTGGGGCGGAAGTGACCATGTGATGTCATCAGGCTCCTGGAACTGAACTGGGCTGTGATCAATTAAAAAAAAATGTTTTAGTTTTTTTTAGTTATTTTTTAAAAAAATATTTTAAAAAACTGTGGAAAATTACAAATTAAAACAAAACCGCAAAGAAAATGTAATTTTCCTTGAAATTCCTGCAAAAATCACAGTTAAACATGACCTGTCAACAGAGGGTGACAAAAGTCAATTAAAAGGGTTAAAAGTACCTATGCATGTTGGGTATTGTTCTGCTTGGGGGACCTTGTGCTTTCAGATTTAAAGTGGACCAACACCCAGGACTATCCTGGGTTTTGGTCCACTTCCCTGTGAAACTATGTGAAACCCCCCAGATTTCCCGATAAAACTCACCTTACCCCGCTCCTACGGCACATGCGCGGCCACTCGTCCAATCAGCGCGCTCGAAGCCGCTGAGGTATGCGTGTCAAAGAGGCGTCAAACCTCAGCCACTCCGAGCGCACTGGCGGCCGCATCTTGCACTTCCCTCTAACATTTATGAATGGCCGGCACGGGCACGCGTCCTGCTAGAGAGAAGCGCGAGATGCGGCCGCGGTCTACGCATGCGCCGTTGGACCGCGGTTCAGGTAAGTGCAACGGCGTCCTGGGGGGATTTCACACAGGATTTTGGATGCACCGCGGGGAGGGATTGGATCGGCCTGGGAATCTTATAAATTCCTGGGCCGATCCCCTTTGGTGTTGGTCCACTTTAACTTGTTTTTTCTTGTTTTCATATTGATTTTGTGTTTTCGTGTTTTTTATTCTGTTTTTAAGTTTTAATTTAGGGATTACTTCCAGAAAACTGTACCCACATCAACAAGCCTGGTACGCCTAGAATGCTTGAGGTGTTTACTTCCAGAGACTATATAGTTTGTTAGAGATATTTCAAATGTAAAGGGTTGTTTTTCTTGAAAATCTGCAAGGTGCGCATAGCAGTTCTATTTTATCTGAAAATCTCCTACATTTTTTTATCGGTTTCATTTTTTTATTACAAAAAAACTACAAATTTAAAAAGATGGGTTTTTTTTGCACATTTTCACCCCAAAATATTGAAATTACACTTAAAAAAATGACAAAAAAGACATTTCACGTTAAAGCTTAGACTCTGAGCTGAAAAAAAAAACAATATATAATTTTCCTGGGAAATCCCTTCAAAAATCACAGTTAAACATATGTAGCGCAAACTAGTGAAAAATGGTCTGGCCAAAGAGGGTGACAAAAGCTCTAGGTAGGCTGGTAGTTAAAGGGTTCCGACAATAACTGATCCGTGGAAATACCCACTGCAATCAATCGATCAGAGAGAACTCGCTTGTTGTTCGGCTGGCTGAAATAAAGTTTTGTGTTTGCCGCTTTTACATTGGCATGTGGAAACATAAATCGGCTATATTTGGGCTATAGGATGCCCTGAGGGGGGGCAAGCTAGCCATCAGCCCTGGAGTCTTTCAGATTCTGAGGGCTCGCCCTCATAGGTTTTGATCCGCTTTAAGTAGTAAAAAAAAATGTACATGTGCTGAAGGCTCACCCACCTCAATCCATCTGTTCCTAAAACACCTGAGGGAGCTGCCAGGCAACGCCCAGAAATGCTGAAGGGCAGACAAGCCAGATTCAAGATTTGTATAAAACCCCTGTGGTGGCAGGTAAACTCAAGTTTACCGGCGATCGCTTGCTGCCACATCCCTGACTTTCCTATAGCCATGCGCACTCCTGCGCCTAGCCGTTCAGATTCCGAACAGAAAGCCAGAGATGTGGCTGCAGAGCATCATTCAGCAGTCATTCAGTTTCCATCTGCTTTAAAGTGGACCAACACCCAGGATTTTGACTATCCTGGGTTTTGGTCCACTTCGGTGGGGCACCCCGATCGGGGGTGCCCCGCTGTGTGAAACCCCAAAAAACTCACCTCTCCCCGCTCCCACGTGAACGCCGCAGCCAATTCCCGCCAACGTCCAGGCGGGGGACAGGAACGTACAAGCCGCTTCCGCCTCCCGCGCGTCACTCTCGACGCCCGCGCCGGCCATTCACAGAGGGCCGGCGCGGGCGCGCGCACGTCTGGAGGGGCGCGCGGGAGGCGGCGGCGGATCAGGTAAGGTCTTTTTGGGGTTTCTGGGGGGTTTCACCCCGCGGGACATCCCGATCTTGGATGTCCCGCGGGGTGGGAGGTGATCGGCCCGGGAATCTTATAGATTTCCGGGCCAATCACCCCTGGGTGTTGGTCCACCTTAAGGCATTTGAACGTGGGAGCAATTTCCATAGTCCTCGCGCAGTATTTTGAAAGTGATTGCCACTTAATGGAGTGTATTTCTATTGTCGCACCCTTCAAAACGCTGCTTTTGCAAGGCGATTGTAATTGTTTCACAATTCGACGCGGAAATAGGTGTGAAATAGGCCTAAGGACCTTGGGAAATCTTGTTAGAAACTACAGAAAAGTTGTCTAGAATTTGACAGACTTTTTAATTACCAAATTGCAAAATGCAGGGTGCATAGCCGTGATAACCGTCTTCATACATTGGTTGACCTTTCCAAAGGTCTTCTGTAAATGTCTCTTTGTCTCTTTATTGAGCTGCATCTAAATGAATCCGTTGCGCAGCCAAACTGACATTCCTCTGTAGACGCCGGCTAGCTTGACCAGTTGGGATAATCTATTAGCGGAAAAAAAAGGTTCCTTGCCACCTCTCCTGCCAGCAATCTTTTCAGAGACTCGGCAACTTATTAACAATTGCTTCCTTTCAAATAAATGAACATTTTTATCTGCTTTCTGTTTTATTTAGACGTTCATCTCACCCCCTGATGAGTGAAACTAATAAGGGTAGCTTCAAAACACTCCAATCTTCTCCCTCCAACCCTTGTGGAATTAGCATATTTATGGACATTATAATTTTCCCTCTTTAGCTGATCTGATAGCAATAGGCTGCACTTTAATTTGTTTCAATAAAAAGCCTGACAGGCTTAGAGCTGTTTCAGGCAGTTTGAAGGCAGTGATTCACACATTTGCATAACATGAATGTGCCGTTAATGGTCCTGCATTGGAGGAATTATTTCACTTTTTCTCTCTCTCTTTCTCTGCCTCCTTTTCATTAGTGTTTTATTCAGACCTGTCTTGCAGTGAAAGGTGTGTGCCGTCCTCCTTTTTGTAATTATCTCTTGATGATGTTGTGCAGAAACGCCAGCTGGAACCGACTCCCCTCAATTCCCGTCAAAGTATAAAAATGAGATCCTTGCCCGTGAATGCAGAATTAACCTGTGGAGGTCTGGTAATAGGGGATGTAGACCTGATTATTACTGTTCTATCCAATTTGCTTCATATCATGAGCTCTTTGTACTCCGTCCTAGAGGCGACTCCTTATACCCAACATGTGCAAATGTTTTATTTATTAGAGTAGCTAGAAAGTATATCATGAGAGAAAGCTGTAAAAACAGATTTTGTTTATACCAGGGGTTCCCAACAGGTGGTACTCAAGATCCTATCAGTTGGTACTCAAGACTTCAGACTTACCTGTACCCCAACCTGATCGGCTGCCATCTATACTCAAACGTGATATGCACCATAACTAAAAGAAAAAAAGGCCCCATTTTTAGTGTCATTCATGCATTCATTTTAAATGGTTGTCTTGTTGTTTTGATTATGGTTTTAGGTGACTGAAAACCACACACACAACCCAGGCGGTACTTGAAATAACCAGAAAATAGAAAGTAATGCTTGATGAAAAATGGTTGGGAAACGCTGGTTTATACAGTTAAGGCACATACAACATTTTTTCATAAGTTTTTTTTGCTAAATTGTATGTTTTTGAACAAACGCTCCACCCTTACTATTTATCCTCTGCTCTATAATTTTTCTTATCTCAATATTTTAGGTAGAAGCTGTAGCAGGGTACAAAGTCGGCCCTCCTTTCAATTTCATTCCCCTATGACCATGCAAAAAAGTGATATAAAAAGTTATTTATCCCAAAACGAAAAGAAGCTTTATTTCTGTCCCGCACAGCACATTCTGCCCGGTCCAACGCTCAGAACATCCCGGTTTCTGAGAACGGTGCTCCTGTTACCTCGGGTGCCAAGCCACCCCTCATGTCCATCAATCAGTGCCCACAATTCTTACCTGATCCTCAGCCAGGAATGGAGCACTGCAATTGGCTGCCGGTGGTCACGCAAGTCGGGGTCGCGTCCTCTGCTCCGGACACCACTTAAACCGGACCTTCACCCTGAAAAAGGACATATCTTATAGGTTTCCCCCATGCTGTAAATACAGATTGCTCACATTAAACATTATCCTTCCTGCATCTGCTGCATTTTCTAAGCCTTTAAACATTCAAGATTGCGGCCACTCTGCATTCTGGGATTGCTGACCTTTTCCTGACCCCAGCTCTGCTCTGTCTGTGCGATATAAGCTAAGCTATAACCCAGCCCCCCCCTGCACTTTTGGCCCCTATCCTCTCCTCAGTATGTGACGATACTGAGCCAAGATGGTGGCACCCGTATCCTAGAGTGCTGAACAGAGTAAGAAAAAGGTACATGTTTTAAAACGTTAAAGCGGACCTTCAAAAGCGGACCTTCACTCTGAATAAGAGTCTATCTTATATGTTTCCCACACCCTGTACATACAGATTGTCCACATTAAAAATCATCCTACCTGCATCTACTGCATGTTATAAGCCTTTAAACATCCAAGATGGCGGCTCATGGAACATCAGGCAGCCTGCAAACAGGAAGCGCCTTCTGACTGTGCTGACCTTTTCCTGACCCCAGCTCTGCTCTGTCTGAGCAAAGCGCAGCTATAACCCCGCCCCCTGTACTTTATCCCACTCTCCTCTCCTCAGTAAGTGTGATGCTTCTAAATCAAGATGGCGGCGCCCATATCCTAAAGTCCTAAACAAAGTTGCAGCCCAATGGGGGAAAGAATAATAAGTAAGTGACTAAAAACTTTATAAAAAATATATTAATTTTAGATGCTTGGGAATCGTTTTATAAGGGTTTGGGCTTTTCAACAAATCATGGTAAAGGTCTGGTTTAGATGCTGGGGAATCATTTTTTAAGGGTTTGGGTTTTTCATTAAATGATACTGAAGGTCTGCTTTAAAAAGGACAAACAGTCTTGCACAGATGGGAAAAACAATACTCCCCAAAACTCTGCTGCTGCCTGGATTTAACTGACATAATCCACAATGCATAGTGGCAGGAAATCCAGCAGCACTTCCTCTTTGCAAGCTACTGGCAGGTCCATAGGATGCTTTTAAAGGAGGAAAATCAACCACGTCAGAAGAGGTACATTTAATTTAATGTACATTTTATTTTTAAGGGTGTTGGTCCGGTTTATAAAATGACAGTAAACTAGAGCTACTATCAAGCAGATTTGTTAGATCAAGTTTTAGACAAGCTAGAAAAGTTGCACCAGTCTATAAGCCAAATGGTAAGTCAACAATAAAGCCAATAATAGTGTGCACACTAATCCCAGCACTCAAAACTCAATACACTACAAGAAAAGAGGGAAACCCACAGTACCCTCTAAAAAGTGCCAAGGATGAAACAGTTGCACCACTTTAAGGGTCTAAAAAATATTCAAATTTATTGACTAATTACATATATTTACAAACACAATAAACATTAAGACTATACAATAACTACTACATGACATAAACATTTAAAACCACAAGGGGGCGCTGGAGGTCTGTCTCAGTGCAAAAAGTAAAATACTCTCCATTAAAAGTGTGTATCCTATATACTATAACTAATATGCTCTCAGATGCAAAGGTGCAAAAATACAACAGAAAATGTGCTAAACCCACCTATCAATCAATTCAGGTCCACATGAGTGTACAAAAATAAAACAAAATAACATACCATTGAGCAGGGAAACACGCCGTGGTGATGGAAGTGAAAGAGAAAGAAATGAACAAAAGTGCATACAGACCAACCAGACGTGGACCCCCCACAGGTAACAACGCCGAGCGCATTCGTAGTGTCTCCCGCACTACTTCAAGGGCGAGTGAGAGGCGAGATTTGTTAGATCATTTGGTAAATAAGTTGATGTATGCTTGACCCACATATTCTTGTTGTTCGATCAAAAAAGTGTCAAAAGTCTAGCAAAGCTTTCACAGGACAAGAGAAATATAGTAGGAAAAGAAACAAACTTGTGAATGTGATGGTAGCAACAATTATACTCACACCTTAAAAGGAACGTCCCATTTTGTGGACTATCCCACCAAATGGCCATGAACAAAGCACTTGCAAGGCCCCCATACTGTAAAATGGATATAGCTAGGTTGCAGGTCTAGTAAATGATGACAGATGTTTGAGATTCCATTCAGCTTCTCCAGCCACACATTAATATGGAAGATTGGATTGAAGAGAGGTGATAATGGTGGGGTTTCACACAGCAGGGCAGCCCACACCAGGGTGCCCCAGGGGGATGGGTTTTGGTCCACTTTAAAGGAATAAACTAGTCAAACTCAAATCAATTACTTGGCAGCTTACCTGGCGCAGTGTCGGTACCATGCTGTCTTTGATCGTGAAAAGGAAGGGAAATGTCTTCTTCGTTTTTGCTGTTTTCAGAATCCCCCTTAATCTGGCCACAAATTAAAGCCTGGGGCTTGTGTCACGTTGACATGCCCTCTCTTAGTGGTAGGCTAGAATGAAGTCCCTGAACAGGGCATTGAACAATATTTTTGGGTAATTTTTTGGTACAGACATTTTATCTAAATTACCTCTGGTGTCACAAGAGATTTTCTCTTCTCTCGTCAGGCAAATTTGTTTACTAATGTTTGAAGAGTTTGTTTCTACTTCCCGTGAATCAAAACTAGGAGGTTTACAGAGGTTGAACTTGAACATGGTTTATTTTCATTCTATATTTAGGTTTTTTTTCCATCCATGACTGACCTGTTTTTGGATGCAACTCCCCCTCCTGTAGTCCACATCTGCCCTTTTGACTTTCACTGTGGCTTTTTATTTACATACATATATCTTTGCCTTGTTTCTTTAAGACAAATAGAAGTTGCTGAGCAGCTTGTTCCTTTGGCTTTCAACTTTGTGCATGATGAAGGTAGTGTTATTCTTTACACATAAAGGGTTTATCCGGGCTTTAATGTTCTTACTGATCACAGGAATTTCCAGAAAAAAGAAAAATTGCGGTATCAGGGTAATCGTGGCATGCTGTGTCACTTGAATACAGAGTGTTTGCATTTTAAACCAAATTACAGTGTCTAACATAAACCAAGGCTTTTAGGCCCCAGGAGTGTTTAACCTTGTGAATCTAATTTTCCTAGGACAAGAGAACGAGCTCAATGAGCTTTCATATAAATTTCATTCCCCTGTGCTCAGGGCATTGATTGGAGAGAGCATTTGCTAAATTGCAGGTGGATTGTCAGGTCCAAGCTATCCTTGATTATGAATGTCAGGACATTAAAGGGGTGGGGGTGGGGGGCGGCACGTGGGATGTTCAAATAGATCAAAAGCAAGGGACCATTACGCGTACATATTTCTAAACATTATCCTGTTTCTCAAAGTTTAATATAGCTTTTAGGGAATAAAAAGTTTATTCTCCTTTATGTAATTTAGCTGTGAAGGCCAACTTAATGTGGATTTATTCTAAATGGAATATAATAGTATATGGCTCATTTTCAAATGGCTTTTGTTTAGTGTCTTTTAGTGTCTTGTTTTTATACTGCTTTTTGAAGATTATCTCAGATGGATGTTCTGTATGCTCCTCAAACAAAAGTTTGAAAGGAGATAAATGATAAAATAATACAGAATGTTTTTAGATATTAAACTGACCAGGTTGATGGGGGGCCGCCAGAAATCCCGCGAGACTTTGCTGAGCTGCGAGATTTCCGTGGGACATTGACGAGCATGGCTAAAACCGTGCTTGTCATTAGCGGACAGTGGGGTGAGGATCAGGCCCTGAAGCAGAGACTAAATCCAAAAGGTAAGTAGGGGCTGACTAGAAAGGGAGGAATTGTCCCCTTTTTATTTTCGATGTTCCTCTTTAAGTCCCTTTCCAGGCAGGGAAAAAAACATCTATACTCCACATTTCGTCCCACGAAGCTCCTCAGACAGTGCCGGTGTCTACTCTACTGATGAGGAACGTCAAGTTTCCCCTTCCCCTAGTGCCAGTGACACTATGGGCTCCATCAGGCTGACTTCATACCCTGTAACACACCTATTTTATCCATTGCAATGGAGGGGCCATGCCTAGGTGGGCCAAACCTGCCTTGTCATGCCACCTCTATTGCATTGAATGGGATAGGTATGTGGAAACAAGGCTACCATGAAAGGCCATCAGGTTTGGGAGATGGAATGACTGTATCCCCTCACTTCATAAGTATGAAGATGCTGGATCGTGGACCTATGGGGGAACATTGCAATCCCAAAGAGTATCTGTGTAGTGATCTCTGTGCCTTTACGCTCTCTTGAAATATAGGGGTGGGTTTAGTGTTGTCATTTCAGTTCTTCTCAAAGCAAATACTCCATGCTCTCATTGTTTCATATGGGAGCTGCATCCCTTGACCTCCTGTTTCTTTCTGGGGTACATGCCTTTTATAATTTCCATTTCTATTGCTCTTGTCTCTGCATCTTATTAGAATCCACAGAACTAAAATCAAGGGGTTGCATACAGTGACAGACACTACTATAGCAACAGCAGATACTCATGTTCTCGATTATGATCGGGGGGTTTCGTCTTGGTATTAAACGACTGTTTTGACAAAATCAGGGCAGGCTTTTGGGTGGTGCAAGACCACCGGAAGAATGAAAGAGGTCAGCCTGGTACAGGGGGCACAGACAACTTTGGTGCAGTGGCCAAAGACTGCGAAGGAGGCAGCCTAGATAGGAGCTCTTACAAAAGCCCCTGTCCTGTGGTTAAAATCCCAAACTGGTGGGCACTATGGGTAGGCCTAAGAGGCTAAGAAAACTTTTTGTGAAGGCACTGGTGAAGTAAGCAAGGCTTAGATTTGGTTTATGCAGGAGAAAGCTAGTTTAGTCTGTTTTGCAAATGATTGAAGTGCTTTATTCTCCACCCCTCTGTGCTTGGTTTATATAACGGTCTTTAAGATCTTTTGGTCCCAGTGTTCCCAACCCTCACCACCATGTCAGGTTTTTCAGCTCTCCACCAAGATGAAGTAGAGCTATAGAGGCAACCATGTGGAGATCCACAAAACATGACCTGAAAGTGGTTCTCCAGGAGAGGTTTGCATAAAACAAATATGAACCTATATATAATAAAGTTTACCCTCATTCTTCCCATTATAGATCATTGTAAATCACTGATCTATAATGGGAAAGGAAAAATGCATCTGCTGGGAGCTGAGCCTGGCCACACATTTAAAGCAAACCTACATCCAAACCTGAAGTATGCACACTGGCAAACCCACTCCCTCCCACAACCTCAGATTTAAAGCGGACCTTCACCCTGAATAAGACCATATCTTATACGTTTCCCACTGCCTGTACATACAGATTGCTCACATTAAAAATCATCCTACCTGCATGTTATAAGCCTTTAAACATCCAAGGAAGTGCCTTCTGACTGTTTTGCTCTGCATTCTGGGATTGCTGTCCTTTCCCTGACCCCTGCTATGCCTGTCCAAAGCACAGCTTTAACCCTGCCCCCTGAACTTTATTCCGCTCTCCTCTCCTCAGTATGTGATGCTTCTAAGTTAGGATGGCGGCGCCCGTATCCTAGAGTCCTGAACATAGTTGCAGCCCAGTGGGGGAAAGAATAATAAGTAAGTGACTAAAAATTTTAGATGCTGGGGAATAGTTTAAGGGTTTGGGCTTTTCATTAAATCATGCTGAAGGTCTGGTTTAACAGATCTTTTTAGCTGCCCAAAAGCAGTTGCCACAGCGACACAAAGCTTTCCCTTGTTTAAGATCTTCCTCAGTGTTAAGAGACCAATGACTACGAAAATTATATATGTTTACACAGTTAATAGGGTGCCAGGAAAAAATCTATAGAAGCAGAGCGATGGTTATGGCAGAAATAAAAATCCCTCCTCTGAGTTTAGTGGCCGCCACAGCCAAGATAACATAAGGCAGAAATAATAATGCAGCCTACTGCATGGCCTTAGGAGTAATGGGATATTTTCAGTGTGTTTGCGCATGAGAGGATTAATGTTCTGCCCTTGCAAGACCGTGTAACTGCACATTTGCCGGCCGCACTTTGTTTACATGTGGGAGTGAAAGGCAAGGCATCTGCATTTGTCATGCTTGTGGGGAATATTTGAACAGCTTGAGAAGTATCTAATTTCTGTCTACTTGTGCCGCAAAGCAGCGTATCCGTCCTGGAGGAGCTGGAGCAAAAAATTGATTTTTGGTCAGGTGTGTTATTTCGGTGGCTTCCTATCTCCTTGAGATTACAACTGGAAGGCGCAGTATTGTCAGCCAGTTGGAAATAATGACAAATTTATTGGAAATGCTACATTTATTCTCATTCTGGAGCCCTGAAACATTAGATCCAGCTGGGTTTGGTTTCTTTTTTCCCTATATTTCCCACCTATGTGTTTTACACTATATAGCATATTTATTTCTGGACATCTGTGTGCAAATAAGTCTTTGTGTACTTTCAGCATCTTTTAATTAAAAGCCCAAACCCTTAAACTATTCCCCAGCATATAAAATTAATATATTTAATGTTTTTAGTGACTTTTTATTCTTTTCCCCCACCGGCCTGCAACTCAGTTAAGCACTCTAGGATATGAGCACCACCATCTTCGCTCAGTAGCGTCACACACTGAGAGGAGAGGGGTCAAATGTGCAGGGGGTGGGGTTATAGTCTGCTTTGCACAGACAGCGCAGAGCTGGGGTCGGGAAAAGGTCCCCAATCCCAAAATGCAGAGAGGCACAGTCAGAAGACACTTCCTGTTTGCAGGCAGCCTGAGACGCCATGTGACTTGGATGTTAAAAGGCTCATAACATGCAGTAGATGCAGATGCAGGTAGGATGAATTTATTGGGAGCAATCTGTATGTACAGGGAGGGGGAAACAAAAAAAGATCTTATTCGGGGTGAAGGTCCAGTTTAACCCCTCAGTCCCTCTTACCCTTCTTAAAGAGGACCTAAGGTAAAGCATGTATTTGGGTCATTTTAGCAACTTCACACCCCCACACCCCCCCCCCCGGGCATCCCAGATTTGGGATGCGACTGCAGTTTATTTAGACTTTGGCCTGTTATATAAAGGAGCAAATAAATTGACACCAGCCCTAAAGTCTAAAAAAAAAAACTCCAGGGCCAAGTAACAGTCCTCCCTGGGGATTCTCTCCGTGACTTTGGCTGCTACGTTCAATCACACCAGCAGTATCCCAAACTGATTCAGCAGGCAATGCTAAGCGTTGGCCCATTGCGTAGCGATACCCGTAGCAATGTCTTAGACTTTCTTTATGTTTTTACAAATATTTTGTTGCTGAGATATACAGTTTAAAGATTTTACTTTCCCCTTCACTTTACTTCACTTACTTTCACTGGGTGGTACAGAAGGGAGTATTTCGCCTGCGGAAAAAAAGCCCATGCCACAAAGCCAGGACAACCAGGCTTGGGTTGGCCTGGCATGCCACAGTTGTCCCGCAGCTGTCTCTGGCCACAGCAGATACCGAAGACTAGTAAAGCTGAAATTGAAAAGATGAAAAGCGCCTTTGCTAGAATGTGTTTACATATAATCTGAGATGCTTTCAAATTATTTTACTGTTCCCAAGGAGGATAAGATGGGAGGTAGTTGGTGTACGCCTGGACAGGGAATTTAATGCAAGAGACAAGACGACAAAATACAGGGTAGAAAACATACAGAGAACTCATGGGTACAGAATCGCATGATCATGGAACATACATAGCACTTTTATGCTTTTAAGACTTTGCCCCTATAACATAGTCTACAGTTATCGTTTCCAAATATGGCTTTCCACACATCTCTAGGGTCCACCCATCCAGGCGCCGCCACCCTCCACGGCGACAAGGGGGTGCAGAGGATCTCGCCCCCCCCCCCCACTGCCTCTGCCCACCCAGGAGTACTGACAGTTATGTGGAGCCGCCTCCCGGAGAGCGCCCCCATTCACAATCATAAAAATCATGAAAATTGTACCCAAATCTTCCGCAGCACCAAAAGGTTGACCTGAACTAGGACCAAAAACAAGAGGGAAATTACCTTGAGATGGGATAGGAGGGGGGTAACCAGGGGTCCCCTATCCCCGCTTGCCGCATGGCTTCCTTAAGCTCACCTTCCCACACCAGTGGCTCACCTAGCCCAAAATGCTCCGAGACGCCACCCACCATCAGAAATCCTCCAGAGGGCTAAGTGGCAATGATCTGTTAATACCTATCGGTGTCCTTAAAAAGGTACCACAGTGCTGGACAGGGATTTTATAAGCACTCATGATTCAACTTTATTTCAAGTTTTTCACTGTGCAGTGTAGGGTTTACATTCTTGTTCTCATCATGCAGATTGTAAATTAGTATGCAGCAAGGAGATTAGATAACTGTTAAGGGGAATAATTGGGTTGAAAGTACGTGAAGTGATGTAAGTATAGAAAAGCATGACTAAACGTTAATGTGTTACTGATACTATGGGTGACCTCATAGTGCTTCCTATAATCCAATAATACCCAGCAGTAACAATCTTGCTATGTTCTGGATTTTGTCTGTGCTCTAGGGGCTCATGAAGGCCTGGAATTCATGCCAGACAGCTGCATAATTGAAACAACTCAGCTCGGCATACTGGGGAAAGCAATGTTTTTCTAGGACAAATGGATACAAAGTCACGGGCTGGTATCTTAATACAATTTCTTTAATGTGTCTATTGGAGGCTAAATTATTAAAGCGGTTCTATCACGCGCAATGGTCTAATAATTGAAAACCTCATAAATATGCTCAATAGCAAGGGCAGGTTGCTTATACAGCCTGCATAACAAATGCATTTATTGTACCCATCATGCACTGCTTTGGACAGATATTAGAATGTTTAATGTCACAAGTTAGCTAAGGGGACTGGCAAACTGAAAGTGAGTAGTTCTGTCCTGTAAATAAATAGAACAAGCTTGGCAGTTTTTTTTTTCATTTGGGGTATAAAAGTGACCCCTTGTCCTTTCATCTATCACATTTTATATGGGTTCCTAATGTTAGACAATTTCGAAGTACAGTGCATTTAAAGGGACGTTTACCCAATTGCAATAATAATGAAAATAAGAAGGAAGCTCACCTGATGTATGTTCCATGTGCATCTCCTCCATTTCCTGCAGTGCAAGGGTAGAAGCTGTAGCAGGAGACCAAAGCGCCTTTTCAATTTAATTTTTCCAGTGCTGTGCAAAACAAAACAAAAAATAAAGGTTGAACAGCCACTCTCTTCCTTGGTGCTTTTAATGGCAAGCCACAGAAGTCCCACAGTTGTCTCTGACCACAGCAAAGCACACTTATGACTCAAGCTGCACCATGCCATGTCCTCAGCCACCACCCAGAAATGACAGCAACGGAAGTGGCTTCGCTTAGATTATAAAAGGTATTTACATATAATCAGAGATTTTGAGATGCCTTGAAATGGCTTGTCTTGTATTGTTCCCAAAGGGGATAAAGTTGTAGGAAGTTAGTGTGTGCCTGCACAAGGACTCTATGCATCATATACCATGCACTGTTACTATTCAAAGTGCTTCTTTAAACGAAAACTATCTTTAATAAGCCTTATTGTTTTCCAGATATATGCACTGCGTACATAATTCACCTTTGCAGGTTGGATACATTGAGGTGCAGGCAGGATTAAACCATTCCAACTTAGATTTGGTATATTAGATGATTAGGGTTAGGATTCGAGAACGGAATGGAATTCCCCTATTAATGGCAGCGGGTAGATGGGAACGTCAAGTTCAGATAAAGCCTCCTCCAAAATAAATAGGCCATTTCAAGTTGCCACAAGGGTCTTGGTCATAGAAGTGATTAGGGGTCAAAGATGTTATGAAGGTGAAAGGCCATTTGAGGGGAAAGTAGCGAAGGGTAGAATGCCAGATAGGGTGGTTAGAGTGTTAAGGGTGGGGTGAGGGAGTTGTACCCAAAACCAGAAGCTTTCTTCCCAGACAAACGTTCCAACGCTCCACTTGGCCCATGTATACTTGGCTTACCAAGTGTCCCTCAAACTGCTGTCACAAAAGAGGGAGCACCCTGAGGCTTTGTCTAGCATGCACCCATCTCTACAACAATGAATGAACCTGTGTATTTTATTTGCTGTGACAATATCAGGGGCAGCATCAGGGGAATGTGTGGCTTAACCTTTCTTAAAGTGAATCCTTCAATTACCTGGGAGAGTCCCCCCCTACAAACTTGCATCTTGTTGTTTAGACTTATTATACACCCTCTATGATTGGGCTGAGGGTCTGGTGACAGCTTCCGTATTCTGCTGATGGATCTATAGATATCATGGCGTGACTCCCTGTATGGGCTCTGAAATGAATACTTTAAGCAGGTAGGCCAGTGCCTCATGCTGGATTGTTGCTGGAAATCTAGTTACTCCTTAGTATAATGATTGACTTTGGCAATTACAGTATGTCATTGCTATGTATCCTTTCCCTGGTGGTAGTGGCTACTGCTCGTTGGTAATTTGGTTGACTTAAAGTGGACTGAAGCCGAGCGTGATCAGCCCGGGAATCTATAAGATTCCGGGACCAATCCATTCCCTCCCCCCCGGGGCATCCAAAATTAGGATGCCCCGCTGTGTGAAACCCCCCAGGACGCCCGCTACACTTACCTTACTTCCCGGTCCCCTCTATCCCTCTAGCAGGCCGCGTGGCTGCGCTGGCCATTTGTGAATGGCTGGCGCAGGCACGCTCCCTGTTAGAGGGAAGCGTGTGATGTGGCCACCAGCGCGCTCTGAGCCGCTGTGCTAAGACATCAGTTTAGACGTCCATAGCTCAGCGCCTCCGAGCGCGCTGATTGTACGAGCGGCCGCACATGCGCCGTAGGACCGGGGTGAGGTGAGTTGATGTGGGAAATCTGAGGGGTTTTACATAGCAGGGGAAGGACAAAATCCTGGGTTTTGGTCCACTTTAAGCAAAATAACCGATAATTCAGACATTTATTGTAATGTGTAAAATGGATATTTGGCTGACACTCTGTAGCTTTAAAGAGGGACATCGGTGGCACTGGAGTCTAAAACACTCCAGGGCCATCCGAGTTCCACTCCTTGGGGTATCCGAATTGGGATGCCCTGCTGTGTGAACCCCCGCCCCAATCACCAGTTTCACTCTGCCTGGAGCCCTTGCAGCGTCTGTGCGCTCCAGCAGCATCCCCGCTCACCTCTAGCTGTGGGTTTACTCTCATTCTTGAATCAGGGCATCCCAAATTGGAGGATAAGTACCTACAAGTGGTGAAAACGTTGTGTGCGCAGGGGAAGGAGTCTTTATATTAAAGCAGATCAAAACCCACCAGTGGTGCAAAACCACATTAGCCAATCTCCCCGCCAACAGTCCTCTCCCTGGGAGTAGAAAAATCAGTTGCGGTTTTCTTTTATTCTGATATATTAATAATTTGGTTTTTGATAATCTATTCCTGGGCTCCTATGCCCTCAGATTACCCCCAACCCAGGACGGGCATTTTATAATAATAAAAGAGGACCCAGTGCCATAAAATGTGATCGATGATGTGTTCAAACATGGGGTGCTGGGTCATGGTGCAATTGCTGGTCCTGCCAGGTTAGCGGGACTTCGGAGAAAATGTATCTATTGCTGCAAAAGGAGAGATGCTGAAACCATTCAGAAGGTGCTGCCTGTGTGGTGAGGGATGCAGGAAATTTTAGTCAAAACATGTTTCTCCTAATTTAACTCTGCAGCCCGTCTAACTCCCAACTGGACTCCGCTGCTGCCCTCCTCTGCCTGCTTTAGGTATTTAAAAAAAAAAAGTTGCATCCTTCCACAGTGCCTTTCCCTGGGCTTCTGGTGACTGTCATCGGTGAAGCTCTCCTTGGGAGCTTCAGTGACTGAGTCCAAACCCTGATTGGGTTAATCAGCACTTAGTCTGTGTGGCCTGGTAAACCAGCAAGAGCTGTTTAGGTGTTGTCCTGTTAAGGTGAGTTTGTTTTTTATTTAATTGCACTAATCGGGCCTATCACTAGGGGAGGGGTGGCAGTGTGTTGGGGCGCTGTGCGGTGTCCGAGTCGCTGGACAGGGGATTCAGCTGAAGACTTTTTTTTCTGGGTAGGCTGTATGTCCTCTTTTAAAGTCTCTGACCAAGCACACGCCAACTTCCTCCTACTTTATCCCCATTGGGAGCAGTATCTTTTCAAATCGTCTAAAAACCTCAGATTATATTTAAATACCTTTTATGTATTCTAAGTGCTACTGCTTTCTTCACTAAGCTGGTCCTGGATAAGTTGGAAAGGGCATGTCATGGCCTAGCTTTGAGCAATGAGCATGATCTTCTGTGATCACTTGCTGAAGATCTTGCTGCTCCTGGGCAAATGGAATTAAAAATAGAAGCTACGACTTCAACCTGGCGCTGCAGAAAATGGAGGAGAGGGACAAGGGACAGCCATCGGGTAACCTGTTTGCTGCCTTATTATTTCTTTTGGGTTTACAGTCCCTTTAAATCCCCATGTGTTTTGGCATTTTCTAAAATTTTCCACCCTCGCACCCCCCCCCATCCTCTAATACAGTGAATAACGTCAAATGTTACCTTGGAAACTTTGCCGATAAGGGATTTAGGCATTTGTGCTACAATTTAAATGCTAAGAAGTTTCAGTGATTACAAAAGACTGCGCAAGGCTGTGGTCTACATCAAGAGCTTTTAACCTGTCTTTAGTTCAGGAGAATCCAAAACCTCTCTGACTCGCATTATCTGCTGTAATAGTCTCCATGTATCTTGTGCTCTTATACGTTAAACACATTTGTCAAGGTTCTGTTTCTGAGTGGTAATAGCTCTGCAGCTTTATAGCTTCTGCAGTTACCTGTTTTATATCTGTATTATGAAGAATCAGCCTGGCTGGCCAACATAACAGCTCCCTTGTGTACTGTTTTTGCCTTGTTAATGAGCCACCAAATTTATGTAGACCACACATTACTTGCATTGTTCTCTTTTTTTTCCTCTCATTTACTTTTAACAATTGTACAAATGCAAATACAATACGGTATTATTACACAGAAGATAGAGAAGCTGCATATACCTGCCATATGATGGATTTCTTTGACTGAGAACTCCAAGTCAACTAGTAACCAGTTCTCCCAGACTAACTAGATGACATGTCATTTAGCACAGGACATTGTTTATTAAAAAAGGGTGGTACTTATTAATTAAGGTCCATATCATCCTTAAATCCGCTGTATAACAAATCAAAAGCATTCAGATATGCTAGGTCATAGATGCTCAACCCTCCTCCTCAAGGGGCACTAACGTGCCAGGATTTGGAGATCTCTACATAGATGCCAAGGTGAAGTAAGTCATGCTCAGTTTACAGCTTTGCTTGAGCACTAGTTACCTTACCTGGGCATCTATGTGGAGATCTGCAAAACCCGGCCTGTTGGTGGCCCTTGAGGAGAAGGGTTGATTACATGTGTGCTAGATTGTAAGAGAAGATGCTACTTGAACAACCCAACTGAAAAGTAAATGCCTACTTATGGTTGTTTTCTTCTGGTAGGAATCAAATCCAATTTTTTCAGCCTTCAATTATACTTTGATTAGGGGTGGGGGGCTCCATTTCAGTGCTTGTTTTCCTGAGTCAGCGAGTGGGGAGCAACAGAACTAACCCTTGTGTGTGGGAAGTGGGAATTCAGGAGAGACCCAGAGACTGCACAGCTACTCTATTGTCCTCTATGACCAAAGGGTTTTTCTAAGCGCATAAGAGGAGAATAGGAAGCAGACTTTCCTCAAATTTCTCTGTACAAGGGATGATAGCTAGACAACTGCCATGTCTGATAGAACTGCTAGATGTTTAGCGAGCACAGAAGAAAATTACTAAAAAATGCCAGATACAAGTCACACAATGGCCAGAAATGTGGTTGTTCTCGTGTAAACACACTGGACTATTGATAAATGTGAAGTTTGTCAAAAGGTTAATACGGGGTTTGTTTTCTATCTAGCACTTCAGAGAGGACAGCAGTATCACTTGGTGATGAACTCTGAACTTTAGAGGAAGAACTTACTATTGAGCATGTTCAGCACAGTTTAAGATATTGCAACATGTTGCCTCAGGTCAACATGTTACCTAATATAAGGGAGAGGGGAGATTGGAGAACTTATTATTTATCACCATTCGAGCACCCTTCTGAATATCACTGATTATCACTGATTTTTAACAAGGGTCTTAGATTAATAGAATATAAATTATTATATTTATGGTTAACATTTTTTTTAATTCTTTTAAAAGTTACATCAATTACAGTATATAATACTGGTAAGAGATTTTCTTTTTGGTACTACATTTACAGACTCAGACTAAATATCTACCCAAAGCATTGCGTGATGGGTTAAAGCATCTGTACACATTAGTATAAGCAAAACAGCAATAAGCTGTTTTTATAGAACAAGCTGGCTCAGGCCAATGGAGTCTCCCCTGGTATGTTTAAAAATGATCACCCGTGGTTTATTTTCCTTCCTTTAAAATAAAGAAATGAGCTTGGATGGAATTTTGCAGGGTATATAAGTAGCCCTTCATTTTGCTATTATTTATATTTAGGTGGACATTTAGTATTGGACCATTTTTTCTCAATAGTACTCTTTTATCCCACCCATAGCACTCTTTTAGCACTCCCATTACTGACCACAATGTTTTATAATTACTGCCAAAAAATAAAAAGCGACGCTAAGCTGGTAACTGAAGCACAGAATACAGATGCACCCCCACCTCAACAGCTTTTTTTATATTGCATATGTTCAGTGGAAACCGTAGCAAAGATTTTGCCCAGAGAGATGCTGCCCCCGTTTTCGTTTTTGTTTTTTTGCTTCCATGCACATCTAAATAGCTTTACATATGTCTCCAGCTTGCAGTGAGGGAAATAAGACACATGCTTGAAAATGATAAATATTTTCACAGTTGTACATGTGTTCTTCCCCTCCCCCTGTTGATTCTTCGTGTTAAAAGCAGGTTATTGTTTTGGCGATATTGCAAAAACCAAAGCTCATAAATTTCCGTAATGGCCTGGACAGCATCACAATAAAAGAAGTTACAAGGCGGTGTGCAATGTCTGCCGGAACTACCTTTGGTTTATCTGCAAGTACAGTGAATGAAAGCTGGGACTTGTCTGCCTGCGAGAAACTCCTGACATTAAAGAATTTATATGACGCCAGTAAACTGCAAAGATACAGTATAAGAAGAAAGACCGCACCAAAATACTATATTGATATTGTGTGCTACACTGGAGGTTGGTGTGGCAACAGCCCAAATATTGAAACCAAGCGGGGGTCCCACACGTCTCCCAAAAAAACAAACCAATCCCCCCAATGAATCAGTGGCACCACTATGTATATCAAAAAATATATATACAGCTTTATTAATTCATGTATGTGCAATGTACAACAGGACAATTTAAAACCAAGTAAAAAAAACACTTAAACAATTTAATTCCAGAGGGGGGGGGGAGGGGGGACAACCAGATGACAAAGTTGTGCTGCTAAGCCTACTACGCCTAATACACAAGTCTCAAAATATGGTAATTGTGTCTATGCCCCAAGCTGGTAGTATACAAAGTGCAATTTAATATACAGTGCAGTTTAATATTCCCCGAAATTATATGTGCACAATCTTATTATACCATGGCTTTAGTAAGCAAATTTGATGAACCCTATCTCCCAAGCAAAACTATTATAAACACCTAATCTATAAAGGGCAATATACTATAATACTATATACAATAATGAAGGAACCCATTCACAATATATCCAATACAAAAAATGTTCAGGACCAGCCGGGTGGGCAACAAAACAGACACACAACATATAATAAGTATCTTACAAATCCGAGGCAGACCCGCAGCACCCCCACCGCACCGCAACGGCGACGTGTTGTGTGACGTCACCGCGTCACTTCCTCAGGGCGAATGAGGCTCGCCAGTCATAGGCGCCTTCTTATACTCACCCCCACCCGCTCCCACGCACTGTCCACTATAGACAAGGGGAGGCTCAGCCACATGCACTCCGTCCGGCAGTGCGTCGGCGGCCTCCCGCGCATGTGACCGCTGCCGCGGTCACATGACTCTTTCCGCATTGCGTGTCAGGCAGCGGAATAGGCGGCTGTGCGCATCGCATTGACCAGAGTATCCATGCGGCCAACGCGCATATCTTCATCCGCATCTCGAATGAGTGGTTGTGATTATGATTTGGGCTATTGGCACTCAGCTTATATATATGAGAATTACAACAGAAGGTTACAACAGAAGCTCAGTGGATGGGCTGCAGCTGCGGAGGCCCCAACGTGGGACATCATCATGGGTCCTAAATATTTTGTTTCCGGAAATATTGACCCAGTTGGTTTTTTACCCTGAATATATGTCACACATTTTCTGTGCTACTGGTGATTAAATAAGTGGAATAGATACCACACCGGATCGATAATAGGTTAAACATGGATTACCCCACCGGGGAAGGAGGTTGGGGTCCCTATTTGCCATGCCCGGTGATGTACTGGGGGGGTCTTTGATATAGAGTGTACAATATGTAGAAATCTTGAGGATGCCCTTGGGCATGGAGCATTTGGCTCTTCTATTGTATGTCAAAAGGGTTAAAGGCCAGATGCTGTACTGTATGTTCCTTTCCCGCATGGGAAAGTGCTACTGACATTAAGCGTCTCTGTATTCAGGCTAAAGGGTTAAACCTAGTCTGTGCACTTCACCCCCTTTTTGCACATGACGATATGGGCTTTCTCACATTAATTGTTCTATGGATTTGGGCTATAGGGATAAATTCAGATGTTCTGTAGTATGTCCCGCCTACTTGGCATATGACAATGTTGTCTATATTTATGACTTTGTAGATTTATGCTAGAGGGGCTAAAACTTAGATACTGTGTATGAGTTCTCTTTTTTTCAGGAAGAAGGTTTTGTCTCCCATATTTAATAGGAAGCCACGATAGAGGATATACAATACTTAATAATTGTTTGACATGGTGTTTTCATGGATACAGGTTTGACATCACAATGTAAATAATTTATTTACAAGATTTGGTGCTAGATATGTGGATGCATAGCAATATGTAGTTGTATTAGACTGTGTTTAGTTAGTACTGTTTCTCCGGCTATAGCGGATTTACTCACCTCTCCTCGCTCCTCACCACTGTTCAGGAACTCCAAGGGCGCATGCGTCAGGGTGGCTGGTCAATGCGATGCGCACAGCCGCCTTTTCTGCTGCCTGACACGCAATGCATGTCAGGCTTTGCCATTTCCGGACAGTCATGTGACCGCGGTCACGTGCGCGGGAGGCAGCCGACGCACTTCCGGCCGGAGTGCGTGTGGCTGAGCCTCCCCTTGTCTATAGTGGACAGTGTGCGGTAGCGGGTGGGGGTGAGTATAAGAAGGCGCCTATGACTGGAGAGCCTGAGGAAGTGACGCGGTGACGTCACGCAACGCATCGGCGTTGAGGTGCGTGGGGGTGCTGCGGGTCTGCCTCGGAATTTTAAGATACTTATTATATGTTGTGTGTCTGTTTTGTTGTCTACCCGGCTGGTCCTGAAGATTTTTTGTATTGGATATATTGTGAATGGGTTCCTTCATTATTGTATATAGTATTATAGTATATTGCACTTTATAGATTAGGTGTTTATAATAGTTTTGCTTAGGAGATAGGGTTCATCACATTTGCTTACTAAAGCCATGGTATAATAAGATTGTGCATTGTAATTTCGGGGAATATTAAACTGCACTGTATATTAAATTGCACTTTGTATACTACCAGCTTGGGGCATAGCCACAATTACCATATTTTGAGACTTGTGTATTAGGCGTAGTAGGCTTAGCAGCACAACTTTGTCATCTGGTTGTCCCCTCCCCCCCTAGAATTAATTAAGTGTTTTTTAACTTGGTTTTAAATTGTCCTGTTGTACATTGCACATACATGAATTAATAAAGCTGTATATATATATTTTGATATACATAGTGGTGCCAATGATTCATTGGGGGGGTTGGTTTGTTTTTTTGGGGGATGTGTGGGACCCCCGCTTGGTTTCAGTAAACTGCAAAGAGATTGCGGCTGACTTTATAGAGGAAAAGAAATTCCGCTAAAACTGTCAAGAGAACAGAACTACTGACAAAGTGGTTTGAAAAGGAATTTTCCATTAGATCTGAGCAAGCTGAAGCCTTTCATAATGCTGAGGCGGTTGGCTTCATGTGGTTGCTGTCTGGTCATTATATAGCTAAATAGATTTCATAGGTAGTTTTCTTTTCTTTTTTTCCAGACATTTTTGAACAGTTCAAGGTTTTATATTTAACCGGGTGAATGTGACTTGCTCTTTATTTAGTTCCTGCACACTATGTGAAGAATAAGTCAGAGAATCGGACTCTGTGTGCTGTCTGGCAGAACCCCCCCCCATCCCCTGTAATGGGCAGTGTGGCAGAATCCCACAATCCCCTATAATAGGCAGTGTGGCAGATATTCCCCAAACCCCTTTAACAGGCAGTCTGGCAGATTCCCCCAATCCCCTATAATAGGCAGTGAAACAGAATTCCCACAATCCCCCATAAAAGGCAGTGTGGCAGAATTAAAAAATCCTTACCTTGACCATCAATGCCATTGGCACGTGGGCAGCAGCACAGACTTGCATTTATCTTTCTGGTCTATCTGAAATTTCACCACCAAGACCTTAAAAAAGAAACACTCTGCCCCCTGTCTTTTTACCTGATCCACTGTAGTGTTTTACTTTTCAGGTGCCGTTCCCCTTCTCTAATTTTATCTTTGTTTATGAACATGGAATATCTGCTATCCCTTTTAATCAGTCTTTGAGTTGTATTATACTGATGCAACTTCCTTCATACAGTGAGTCTGGTCAGTCTGCCCATGTCTTAGCCCAGGTATAGCAGTTTGTTTTTTAAATCCTTTTGAAAGAGTTCAGGAAATCATATTTAATCTTGTGTTTTACTCTCAAGTTAGTCTTTGTAGCCATGTTGTAAATCTATCTTCTGTTCTGCTGCCAGCTTTGATAAACGTACAATGCAACCATTTATTTAATACAGAATCCAGCTGCACGGTTGTTTTTTTTTTTTAGTTCAGACTCGGTGGTGTTTTACTTCACAGTTAAGACTTTTCTTTCCCTCCTCCTGTTCTTTTCTCCGGAGAGTTGGATAAACTCTTGTTGGTGTTTCATCCCCCCCCCCCCCTCTTCTTTTTAATTTGAATTCAGCATGAGAAATATCTGCCATCCCTTTCCCTAATTTTCCTTTCCTTTTTATGTTCCCAATCCAACTTTCTACAGATTTTCTTTTTCTTTCAATTAGGCCATCAAGCCAGCGGTGACAGTTATATTATTTAAATTCCGAGTGCCTATTTTTAATGTTGCTTAAGAAAGAGGAGGAGGAGGAGGGGGGAAAAAAATAGTAGGCCGAGTAGGCAACTCCTGAGAGGGACGAGAGCTGCTACTTTTTGACACATAACAGAGGTTTCCAGAGTGGAGTTGCACGGATAATCAGCAGATGCCTGCATGCTGAATATGGATGGGCTGCCATTTTCAAAGACCCTTCATTAACAGCCATTACCTGGCTGCCACAGCAGCATTGATGAGAGAGTTTTATTCTTTTATCTGGTTTTTTTCTGTTTACTTGTCAGATATAAAGTATTATTGGTTTGTTTTTACACACGCAGAACACTCAGCCTGGAACATTAACACAAAAGGCAGTTTTTTTTTTTCTCTCGCTATTTTTCCCATCTCTGACAGTATAGAGAATAAGACGACAGAAATTCTCTCTGGAGAGAAGTCTTCTGGAGGCTGAATTGAATTTAAAAGTAAATATTTATAGGCAAGCTCAAAGTGGGTCAGGTTACAGGAATGTAAAAGAAACAAACATTTTATTTTGTCAGCTTTGGACATATTTTTATCACATGCTGTATTATTTAAACTTCAGTTCCATTCATTATATTTTTACGAATAATATTATGAAAGACAGACAAACCAAATTGACTAGGGTCTAAAAATGGGGCACAACTCCAAAAATGACATAAAAATACTCTTATTTTATTAATGTTGCACAAAAATATAAAAACATATAACACAACGACAACACAATAAATATCAATCCATCCACTGTTACTGGAATGCTACAATTCTTAATAACCCAAATAAATAATTAATTGACCACAATTTCTGAATAAACCAGCTACCACTGATGGCCCAAAATTAAGTATATGCACAAAAGAGAAAAAAAAAACACACTATACCCAAATATATTCTCCTGAAACTCTTAGTGAAAAAATCTAAATTGCAAGTTGATATATTCTAAAAATATTCTGAGAAAAATACATGATCTATAATTACAACTATGTAACTGTGCAAATAACAATCTCTGAAAAGTGCAAGTGCTGTATAGACAAAAAGATCAAGCCCGCATCTGAACCCAACAATCAATAAAGCTCGATAATCTGTTAATAAGTGTTAACAGTGCGAGGCCAAAATGTTTTTTTAATATTCTTTATTTATGCATTTAGAAGGTTTAAACAAATTACAGAGAATGAAAAGAAACAGGGATTGTCCAGAATAGCAAACATTACACAAATACAGATCTTACGGTAAGGCGCACAATGCTAGCTATCTATTCATTAACACATATACACCTAGTTGATGTGTGTAGCCCTAGCTCTTGCCCAGACCACTTGCCTCTGCAACCCAGTACCTGTGAAAGCCAGCCTGGACTAAGAAGAATAGAATGGAAAAAGAAGGGGGGTGATAAGGGGGGGGGGGGGGGGGAGTCCCTATGGGGTATGAAGGGAAGGTCAAGTTGAAGTGATGGGGCTTGGGCAGGGGAGGGGGGTAGGGATGACAGGGGAAGGAGAGGGCCCACGGTCATGTACTCATCTGACCGTCTTCTCCGCTGGGCCGAAGCCTTGCCCCAGGCCAGGATCTCAGGGGCCAAATAATTCCTTAAACTCATCTGATTCCTGAAAGAGTAACCAGGGGAGCCAGGTAGTCCTGAACTGTTCATCTCTGTCATGGAGAGAGAGAGTCATGTATTCCAGCTCTCTGATGAACAAAACTTCCCCCATCCAATCCTTCACCTCAGGCGCCCTTTCTCGTTTCCAGTAACGGGGGATAACTTGTTTGGCCGCATTCAGCAGGTGGGTCAGCAGAGACTTCCTGTATGTCCCCAGTGACATCCCTGACAAGTGTAAAAGGATAAGCGCCGGGTCCTCCTGTATCAGTGAACCCGTGATCTTCGACACAATGGGGATAATCTTTTCCCAATAATCCCGAATTTTAGGGCATGTCCAAAATATGTGAAACAAAGTTCCTCTTTCCTTGTTGCATCTCCAGCAGTACATGGCTGTGTTAGGGTACATCTTACTGAGCCTATCTGGAGTGTAATACCACCTGGTAATCAGTTTATAATTAGTCTTCTGTACCCTTGTGGACACTGAAATTTGTGTGCTAGGGTCGCTATTCTCTCTCTCTGTTTCTCCGTAAGGGGCCTGCCAAGGTCAGCTCCCACACCTCCCAGAATGGCTGTGACATCTCCTGTTCCCCTGTTAAGAGGGAGTAGATGTTTGAGATTAAACGGGAGGGGGGTTGGTTGTCTAAACAGAGTTTCTTAAATTCAGTAAGTTCCCGGCACTGCTCCCTCTTGAACCCCAGTAAGGATAAGAAGAACCAGAGCTGCAATAATGTCCAGGGGTCCAGTTTGGCGCTAGGCCACTTAGCTCTCAACTCCTCTAACGGGGTCCATCCATTTTCAGTAATTAAATCCCTGCTTCTCAGGGAGCCTATGTCCCCCCACCCTCTAAGACAACGTCTATCTCTGCTCATGGGTAGGAGGAAGTTGTTCATCAGTGAAGTCAGCTGGGACGGCCACGGGGAGATCTCGTTTTGGTTTCTGAACCTTTGGAAGATAGTTAGTCGCTGATATCGTAGGGTGTGCTCCAATTCGGAGCCCGGCTATATCTTTGTTCCATGGTACAACATCTAGGGGCATCGAAGTCAGGGCGTGTTCCAATTGGACCCAACGCTTCAACTCCCGGCACCTCTGCCACTCACACGCGCTGCAAGTGAACTGCAGCCCAGTACAGTCTTGTCTTTTGGGTCTGCATATTAGCTGTGTCTTAAGCCTAGCTGTTTTTTTTTGCCACACAAATCTCATAAATGCTCTATTCAAGTCCCTAAAGCATTGCATGGGGATGTGAATCGGCAGTGCCTGGAACAGGTACAAGAGTCTGGGCAACACTGACATTTTGATGATGTTGAAGTGGGGAGATCCCAATTCTCCAGATCAGCTTGTATTTTTCGTGACAAAGGCAGGAAGTTCAGCGCGTAAATATCCGGCAGGCAGCTAGGAAGCTGTGTACCGAGATAGGCTATGGATGCTCTAGCCCAGCGGAAAGGGAAGGACTGCTGGAGGTTCCTGCATACATCCTGGGGTAGGGAGACATTCAGGGCCTCTGACTTGTCAAAATTTATTTTAAAGAAGGAGAGTCTGCCAAAGGTCTCGAACTCCCTTATCAACACTGGGAGCAAAATTGAAGGGTTTGTAATGAAGAAGAGGAGGTCGTCCGCATATGCGGCCACCTTATGCACTCCCTCGGCAGTCTCCAGTCCTCCTATGTCTATGCTGTCTCTTACCCTGCACAAGAGGGGCTCCTTCGAAAGGGCGAACAATAGAGGTGAAAGCGGGCACCCCTGTCGTGTGCTGTTTCGGATGGGCAAGGGGTTCGATAGAAAGCCATTGAACCTGACTCGGGCAGACGGGGTAGTGTACAATGTGCCTGTATACTTAAGCATAATCTTCCCGAGGCCCACATGCCGAAGGGTTTCCATCATGAACGACCAACTCACGCGGTCAAATGCCTTCTCCGCATCAGTTGACAATACCATCAATGGGGTGTTGGCTTATTTGGTCTTGTGCATCACGTTGATTGCCCGGGCCACATTATCCCTGGCCTCTCTTCCCATGATAAACCCCGTCTGGTCTAAGTGTATCATGCTAGGTAGTATAGGGGCTAGCCTGTTGGCTAGGACCTTAGCAAACCGCTTCAGGTCTACATTGAGGAGGGAAATGGGCCGGGAGCTTTTACAGGAGAGCGGGTCCTTTCCAGGCTTGGGTATAACCGTGATGTGTGCCTCTAGATCTCTAAGCGAAAAGGATCCCGGGGTCTCAGGGTTTATGATTGTGTTCCAGGCGCGGACTATGCGTGGCCCCAGTATAGTATTGTATGGTGTACCCATCAGGTCTCGGGGCTTTCCCTTCAGGAGACAGCTTGACCGCCCTTTCCAACTCTTCTACACTTATGGGGCCCTCCAACATTGTCGCCATTTCCTCTGAGATCATCGGCATGCCCGAATTTCTTATGAAATCCACTCTGTCTGCCGAGAGCGTGCGAGATGACGCTCCATTTGGTAGGTTGTAAAGGTCCGCGTAATAGGAATTGAAGGTGTCCGCTATCTTGTCAGTGGCATGTTGTCGGCGCTGATGCCAAGCAACCCTGCTACGAAATTGTGTGACTGCTGCTGTCTCAGTGCGCGAGTGAGGATAGAGCTGCTCTTATTTCCGAACTCATAGTACATGCGTTTGCACCTTTTGAGCAGGAATTTTGCTCTATGTAGTAGCAGAGAGTTGAGTGCCTCTCTCTCCTGAGTTAGCTCGCCAAGCACCAGCGCCGCCTCCGACTGCTTATGAGATAGTTCCAGTTGCTTGATCTTTTCCATGAGGTTCGTAATCTGGGCTAGCCTTTCTTTTTTTATTCTGGATGCGTGGCTGATCAGCAACCCTCTGATCACACTTTTATGAGCCTCCCAGAGCATCAATGGAGGGACTTCCCCAGTGTCATTGCTGTTAAAATAAGATCCAATGCCCTCCTGTGCTTCCTTTGATACCACTGCATCTCTGAGGAGGGATTCATTCAACCTCCAGCTCAGCGGCGGGGGGGGGGGGGGGGTCTATCCATTATGGCTTACTCCAGGTAGACCGGGGCATGGTCTGAAAAGGTAATTGGGTAAATTCCCCCATCCCCGACCTGCCCCAACAGACTGTGAGATCCACAGACAATCAATTCTAGAGTACGTTCCATGCACTCTTGAGAAGAAAGATTGGTGTTTCCAATGTGCCACGCATCCACCAGTTGTAGGGTATGTTGTTTTTTCCTGACTGCTCTAAGAGCAGTTTGAGGTACAGAGGATCTCCCCGTCGATGAGTCTAAGATGGGTTTGATAGGTATATTAAAGCCCCCACCAAGTATGATCTCGCCTTCCGCAAATATGGCAAGTCTATTTAGAGCCCATATGAGGAACCAAGATTGGACCTGGTTTGGAGCATAAATAGAGGCCAGTGTGTACATTTTTTGCCCGATGAGACCCTTCACCATGACTGTCCTACCTGTATCATCACCCCACATATCTCGGGGGGCGAATGAGACATCTTTTGCCAGCAAGATTGCCACTACTTTGTTCTTTTCTTCCACTGTGCTACTAGTGAAAACATGTGGAAAATACCTATTATGAAATCGAGGGGTGTCTTTTAAAGTGGGTCTCCTGTATAAAGGCAATCTTAGCTCTTTGCCTTCTCAGCTCCTGCCACAGGATCATTCTTTTCTCTGGGGAGTTGAGCCCTTTTACATTCAGTGAGACAATTTTCGTTGGATTCATCCTGGGCCCTCTTTTCTAAGGGGGGAGCGGGTGTGGGGGGGTGGGGGTACTTGAGGCAAGGGTGGTGCCCAGTGGAGTACTGGTGCCAGCAGCAGTGCACTGTAGCAAGGGGGGGGGGCGACCCGGAGACCAGCCGGTCATTTCCTCCTTCCTGGGGGGGGGGGGGTCTATCCTCTTCCCCAGGGCAAGCGCACCAAATGGAGGGGGGTGGAGAGGACCTGTCTCGTCTTCGGCAGGTGGGAACCGCACCCTGACTAGTTGCTAATGCGGAACCAAGCTCAGCGCTCACAATGCGGAGGTTAGTCTAAGCTTTTCATTGTCTAAGCTGACAGGCTCAAGGTAAGGGGGATAACATCTATATTCAACCAACTGTTAAACTAATAAAAGAAACAAACAAACCAATTAAGGAGCTAACTATATACGCACCCCCGTAAAACAGTATTGCATCTTACAACTCTATATGCTCCCCTGGGGGGGTGTTTTCAAACCTCTGGCCTCCATTATCGCTGCAGAGTTTGTGTCCCGGAGGCATCTCTCTTCTCCAAGATGCGCAAGTCCATGCCCAAAAGGCCACGATGGGGCCCGCCTCCATCTTGAGAAACAGTCACCATGGAAGCCCGTCTAACTGGATCTAGTGCAGGGAGACGAAAAGTAATGCAAGTCTCATTCTCGTACAGGTGGGGTGAAATTGGGGGTCAGGATGTGGTATTTGGGTAGCGTAGGTGCGGGTGTTCCAGATTTACCTTCTGGTGCTGTCCAGTCTGGGATATCAATCACTTCCGTCTCCAGAAAGTTAAACAGGTCCGGTAGCTGGCTTGGTGACTTGAGGACGAAGAACCCTCCATCCTTTCTGACCATTAGCTGAAAAGGGTGGCCCCATCTGTACGTCGCTCCTCTCCGTTGTACAGCCTCCAGAAGTGGTTTCAGCAGCTTGCGCATCTGGAGTGTTCTGCGGGATAAATCTTGGAGAATGATCACTTGTGAGCCCCTATATGGGACAGGGCCCCTTTCCCATGCTCGTTGGACTAGCTCCTCTTTGATCTTAAAGAAATGGACCCTACAGATGATATCTCTGGGCCTACTGGCATCCTGCGGGCGAGGACCCAGCGCTCTGTGAACTCGATTAAGCTCTATCTGGTTAGAGTTGGGGAGGTCCAGTAACGTATTGAAGATTGAAGTTACCGCGGACGCCAGCTCCTGGGATCCCACAGACTCTAGGACTCTGCAGAGGCGAAGATTGTTCCTCCGGCCTCGGTTCTCAACGTCATCCTGAGCTAGGGTAAGGTTTTAGAGTATGCGCTTATTACTTTCTTGCTGTTGCTCAAGCGCTCTTAGCCAACCCTCGAGGGATCTGTGTGAGTCCTCCATTCTGTCCACCCTCTGGGTCACCTCCGCGACCTTTCCCTGCAGCGTGGCCAGTTCCCTCTTGATGGTGCCTTCCATTCTAGAGACATAACCATCAAAATCTCCACGCGACGGTAAGCCTCGCAGGGCTTCCCTGATATTGATTCGAACAGCTTCGGCTATAGAGTGCGAGAGGAAATCAAGTGGCACTGTAGGTTTTATGCAATGTGGTTGGTCATAACCCTGGGGGATGGCGCTAGGGCTGGATCAGGAGGGAGGCACTGGAAGCAGAGGATAAAGGAATTTCCCTTCCTTGCTGTGACCACAGCAAGGAGATTGCATGAGACTGACAATGTATCGGGTAAGCTGCTGGACAAACCTTCTAACTTTTCAGTCTTGACACTTTTTTGAATTTTATTTCAATTTAATTTAAAAAGGACCAAAACACAGGATTTTGGTTCTTGCCCCTGGGGAACCCTGATTTGGGATACCCCGCTGTTTGAACCCCCACGCAGGTCATCCAGTAAAACTTTTCTTTTCCCGGTCCTGCGGCACATGCTCAGACAAGCAGCCAATGAGCACACTCTGCTATACTGGGCATGTACCCCATGTATTTTTAAATGGCAGGCACGCACCAGGTTAAAAGGCACTGGGGATGCCTTTAACATTAATGCACCATGCACCATAAATGTTTGGCGCGCATGCCCGGCTAAAGGTATAGCTGCAACCAGCACATGTTCTGTTGGATCGGGGGGGGGGGGGGGGTTGGATGTTTTACAGGCGATATTATGGGGGTTTTGCTTAGCAGGACACTCCAAAATGGGGTGCTCCGGGGCCAAGGAATCAGGTGGCCGTGGAGTCCTATAGATTGCAGGGCTGCCTATGTTGGGTCCACTTTAAACTGGACTTTCAGCATCATTTAATGAAAAGCCCAATTCTTTAAAACACTATTCCCCAGCATCTACAATTAATATATTGTAAGTTTTTAGTCACTTATTATTCTTTCCCCCACTGGGCTGCAACTCTGTTCAGGACTTTAGGATACGGGCGCCACCATCTTGCCTCAGAAGCATCACATACTGAGAAGAGGAGAGGGGTCAAAAGTGCAGGGGGTGGGTTATAGCTGTGCTTTGCACAAGCAAAGCTGAGATCAGGAAAAAGACATAAATTCCAGAATGCAGAGCAGCACAGTCAGAAGACACTTCCTGTTTGCAGGCAACCTGAGACTCCATGGGCCACCATCTTGGCTCATAAAATGCAGTAGATGCAGGTAGGATGATTTTTAATGTGAGCAATCTGTATGTACAGGGTGGGGGAAACGTATAAGATAGGCTCTTCATTCCTCTCTTTTTCCTAAAATTGACAGAAAGAGTTACTACTTAGTGATTTCAATGAATAAACCCTTTTCTTGTGTCCATCAATTTTTTTTAGTGCAATGGGCAGTCTGAGGGCCGCATGCAGCCATTCCCACTCTAAACCAGTCCAAAACCCTTGAAAGTGGCCCTGGTGTCTAAATGACATTGGCATGAAGCTGCAAGGAACAATATAGGTCTTCTTGTAGTCTGACGGGCTTTGAAAATGGTATTCTCCCTACTGCTGGGGTGTTACAAGCTGATGTGGCCATTTGATAATTAGCTGGTTAGTCTGTCCATGGATGATTGCAGGCGTTTCATATCACATCTCAGTTCAAACACTAAAAAAAAACCATTGTAACTGTGAGCAATTGAAGCACAGTTAAGAGCTTTATACTCTACTCGCCGATGTTTAATGGATGAGTAAATTGCAAAATTGCTGAGAACTTTGCGTTTCCTCTAAACTCTGTATTCAGTAACAACTTCAGTATTAAGTCTGCTCAATTTAAAACAAGTTATTCTTTCTGGTTTGTTTTCTCCAGACTTTTGCTATATACATTCTAACTTCACATGCTCCATTAACTCAATAGGAGTACCTTAAAGCTTATAAAATAAACATCAGCTTGGTTTGTTTTAAAATGCAAAGCAATTGAAATTGAGGCGCACATTAAATAATGCATTTATACTGAGCAGGTAAAGAGGTTTGATGCTAGCTTATGACACTAGAGGGATTTTTGGGTGGGGGTTGAGTAAAGTTATGTTTGGTTTTGATACAAACAGATGAAAACAACGAAGTAAAGTTTTCCTTGTTTTTCTACGAGTAATCTTAGGGCAGTAGAAGAATCCATCTTATACAGAGACCATGGAAATGCCTATTGTATATCAAAAGAGAAACAATTTGGACACTGTCAAATTTGATAAATTGTCCAATATATTTGTGCTCTATGCTTAGAATTTTGGCACTTCAAGTTCTTTCCTGCAGTGGTGTTTGGGGGCCCTGAATTACTTTTTGGAGGCTAAGAATTATTGTAAGTGGCATTGAGGTACTGGTCATCTGTATGGCTCATGGAGGAAGCAAACCTTGATTATGATCGTGATGTTGGGAATCGTGGAAAGTAAGATCAAGATCCCCAATGCAGAGGGAGGCTCTGGGTGCTAAAGGGGAGCGACCAGTGGGTTTCTAATAGGCATAAAAACCTTGTAAGTGCAAGCAAAAGATCTGGATGGATAATGGGAAAATCTCTAATGGCAAAGATTGGATTTGGATGACTCTAAACTTTATGTTGTAATGGGCACCAGGGATTTCTGATATCTGTATACGTCTTCCCGCTACCTTCCTCTCTCATTGCCTTAAGTGGACCATACTGGAACCAGTCTTGGTCCACTTACAATTTTCCCAAGGGGGCATCCGGATTTGGCTCCACAGTGGGACTCACAAGATTCATTTTCTCTGTGCACAGCCACACTCGCCCATTCACTTGAATCGAAGGGCAGGCACACACAGAGCATGGAAGCCGATCTGTGCACTGTGGTTGACTGACAGGCAAGGTAAGGATTTCTGTTTGTTGTAACCCACCCCCACCCTACCTCAGCATCAGCAGAGGGTGACCGGATGGGAGGTTACATTTAGATGGGACATCTACTTTAGTTGCTTGCACAACTATAATAGTTTTCATACAGTCTTTCATTGGGGGCCTGTTGCCAGGTTCCTAGCAACAGAGTCTGTGACAGGGATTGGACCGCTAGTGTCCCTTGGTAATCTATATTTAAACAGTTGGGTTTTTTGTAATTATTACACCAATCCAGTACTTAAAGCGGAACTTCAGTCAAAAATTGACCTTACCTTTTCCTTGGGCCAGTGGCGCTCTCCTGGTTTCTGTACAGCTGCCGCTGAAAATGGCTGAGCCTTAAGATGCAGCTCTGCGTCTTTGCGGCAAGATGGGGACACCCAGGATCCGGAGCACTGGAGGAGCAGCGTTTACTGCAGTTGTGCTTTGAGTGAAAAAAAAAACACAGGAAAAAAATAAAAAGGCAGTTAGTCATTCTAATGCTTTTGGATGGCAGTGTCCCTTTAATGGTGACGGACACTATCAGTACTGAAGCCCTCCCTCCCTTTGGTGTTCTGCTTTGTCCAGGGAGCTTCTAACTTTTGCACGTCTCAATAGACATGGCACTTTATCTCAGCCGGTGTGTGTGTCTCTGGGGAATGCACAGATCCAAAACGGCTCAACTGGAAAGAAAAGAAATTGAAAAATAAATATAAGGAAACTAGTCACACAGATGTGATTCCAACCCCTGACTTTCCAGAGCTGCCTTGGACGCAGCTTCTTCTGTCTGGTTTGATTTTAGTGTTACTTTTTTTTTATTTTTACTTAAAGCCCTGTTGCATGACTTTTGCTAATTTTGGTTGTGTGCCTGTGCCCAAGCAAATAAATGCTTAATGTGCACCTGGTGTTCCAGGAAGGGTCTTGGTTCACAGGGACTTTAAACTAACCTAAACTACCCCTTTACACTAGGAGTAAGCCCCTTAAACAAGATTTACAATTTCCTAGCAGAGCTCCATTTGACAGGGGTTAGGAAACCTATGCACACATAAATGGCAATCACTCCTCTCTCAAAAGGAGACATGCCTTACTGCAGTGTGCACCAGTTAACCATTCCCTATCCTACAGAGCTTCATGACCAGTCCTGGGCTTTAGCTGGAGTAGAATCCTAAATCAGGATGTCCCAGAGATTGTTAAAAGGGACCTAAAGCCATTTATTCCTAGTATGTCACACACCCCGCTTCCAATATTCATGACATGTGGGTTATGTCCAGTAGAGGGCGAACATCTGCAGAGATGACTAGAAAAAAAGGAAGCCCCTCCTGGTCCATAAATACCTGGGACCTCCCACACATTACCCAGTCTTCTTCTCTGCAGATGGCGAGCAAGTCAGAAGATGGCTGTATCTCCTCCTTGCAGGTAGCCGGGTTGCCCCCGGCCAATTGTTTCTATTGCTGCCCGGACCTTGTTATTTTAAGCCATTATTATGCCTCCCAGCCCTGGCTGTGGGTCTGGGCAATGGTAGGAAACACCTTCGTGGTGTACCCAGGGAGCCAGGCTCCCCCGTGAGACCCCATACCAAGGGGTAGGCGGTTTCCGGGTTGGTGATCCCGGTTTGGGATGCCCCGTCCCTAACCTGTCCCTTCCACTTGGTGGTGCGGATTTCCCCCCCCCTTCCGGGTCTCCCTGTGCCCCTCTACTGGGGGGGGGGGGGGGGGTGTGGCTCTTTTCCCATAACTGAGCTTTATATTTTTTGTGTGTGTGGTGTAATGCTTTTACTTGTGTGCTTTGTACTGTCAGGCGTGCGCCGGCCGTTAACGACGGCCATTGATGGTGGGGGAGCTTCTTCTCCTCAGGTACTCGGAGGGGGGGCGTGGCTGGGCGCTCGGCGCGCTCACCGGCCCGCCCTCCCTTGCTCCTTGGCACCATCGCAGAGCCCAGCCAGTCAGGGAGTCACATCTTCTCGTTCTGGGAAGGGGGGCGGGGCCAGGCACGGCGCGCAATCTGCGCTGGCCCGCCCTTCTTCTCCCTCCCTTCTGGTTTGTGCTGCTCACGGCCGCCATTGCTCCTGTTTGTGAGTGCCCTTTGGGCCCTTCCTTTTATTATTCTTCCTGTGCTGCGTCACTCACCCCCATCAAGGCCTGCTAGCGCTTTGGGGCAGCTTCCCAGGCCTCTTGATTTTTGCTATGTAGACATTTATGTATATATATATATATATATATATATATATATATATATATATATATATTATTTAGATTTTATGTCTGACATGAAATATGTTTGCTGTGCTGATTGCGCCTTATGGGTCCTTCTATTGTGTCTTTCAGGAGAACTCCCTTTCAAGCGTAATATAAGGGGGGTTCTCCCGGTCCTGGGGTCCCTGGGGAATAAATTGGATACTATTTAAATCCAATCATCCCTGGTAGCTTATCAGCGTAATTCCCTCTGGTTATTGCGACTACCTTAAAATCACCATATGGAGGCTCCACAGGATACCGGGCTCGGGCTCCCTTCTGGACAATCCTGGCTATGTGTGGGATGTGGGGTTCCCCTTACGGGGGAGAATGTGCTAATTTGCATACCATGTGCGCAACAGGCCATAACGCGGTAGTCGGGGTCCCAGGCGTCTGGGTCCGTGCCACCCGTCTCATTTCCTACCCCTCCCCGCATTATCCGTACCCCAAGTGACACTGTCATTAGTGGAGAGTCGCACTCTGATGTATGTGCTAGGCTGGCCAACATCGAGAAAATTATTTCTAGCTCAGTGGGCAGAAAGGCCCCTGTTAAGAGAAGGCATCTGATTATTCCGCGCTTGTGGAGGGGGAATTGTTTGAGGAATATGATGCTGAGGATCAGCAGTTTTTTAATACTGATGCCGGGCCCCTCCGCAGAAGGGGGAATTCTTTGGGATTTCTAAGCCCCGCTTGGAGTTTCAAAATCAGAATCATTTTGAGAGCATGATTCTTAAGGAATGGAAGAGGCCCAGCCGGCTTCCCGGTGTTCCGTGAACGCGGTAAAGTGCTGGTCGTCCCCTCCCGAGGTCGATGCGCCCGTTCTGGGATCGTCCAACACCTCTGTTGTACATTCTCCAGACGCCACCACTCTTAAAGATGGTGAGGACAAACGCATTGATCAGATAGCATGCCATGCTTTTGCCAGTGTGGGTTCAGCCTTGCGGCCTGTTTGTGCCTCAGCGCTCGCCACTGTGGCTACCAGGTCCGTGCTTAGGGATCTATTGAGTGGTTCTCAGCTTAACCTGTCCAGTGATGAATATGTAGCCCTTAAGCGGTGTGAATTATTTATGACTTTTGTGTTATTTGATATGGATGACACAATTCTTATGTGTAGTAGAACCTCGGCATTGCTGGTGGCTATTCGCCGATCGGTCTGGCTACGCCAGTGAGCGGCTGACATTGCGGCTAAGAAATCACTCACGACGCTACCCTTCCTGTGTACGCGGCTGTTCGGGGATAAATTGGATTCAGTGGCGAAAGGTGGAAGGTTACCTCAGCGAAAGAAGCAGCGTCGCCCCTTTCGGGAGGCAGGCTCCTTCAATCCTTCCTTTCGCGGTTCCAGAGCAGGCAGAGGCTTTGCCTACTCTAATTTCAGAGGTGATTCCTGGAACAGAGGCAGGTCTGGTCTGGTCCCGGAAGGTCACAGACAAATGGATCTTGGAAGTGGTCTCTTCCGGGTACAAACTGGAGTTCGAGTACCGGCCTCCTCCCAGATTCCTAAGGTCTCGGGTGCCCTCGGATCCCCAGGCTGCGCAGGGGCTCCTGTTGGCTTTAAAGAATCTTCTGGACATGGAAGTCATATGCTCGGTGCCTTTCTCAGAGAGAGGCCAGGGCTATTATTACAACCTCTTCACGGTTCCCAAAAAGGATGGATCCATAAGACCCATTCTGGATTTGAAGCTTCTCAACAGGTTCATCAGAACCAGGAAGTTCCGCATGGAGACTCTGCGCTCATCTGGACGACCTCCTCATTATGGCATACTCTCTGTCAGGCGGAGCTGGATACCAGGTTGGTGGTGGCGACGCTGGAGAGGTTCGGCTGGGTGATCAACCACCCCAAGTCTTGTCTCTCCCCCTCAGGGGAGATCTCGTTTCTGGGCATGAATCTGGATACCAATTCAGACCAGGGTGTTCCTACCTCAGTCCAAGGTGCAGATGGTTCAGGATCTGATACGTCTTCTACTGTCCAATCCTCGGCCTTCTATCCGGCTTGGGATGAGACTGGTGGGATTGATGGTGGCTTCCTTCGAGGCAGTTTCCTTTGCTCAGTTCCACATGAGGTCGCTCCAGCTCCATCTATTGTTGGCCTGGGACAGATGTCCGCAGTCATTGGATCAGTCATTCCTGATGTCTCCCTGGGTTCGGCGGTCACTTCAGTGGTGGCTGGAGCCAAGCAATCTGATGAGGGGCAGATCTTTTCTGACCCCTTGTTGGGAGACTGTTACCACGGATGCCAGCCTGTCGGGCTGGGGAGGTTTTTGGAGGAAACATCAGTTCAAGGGGCTGTGGGGTCCTCAGGAGGCTCACACCCCCATCAATGTCTTGGAGCTGAGAGCTATTCGGTTGGTTCTGTCATGCTTGACGCATCACCTACGGGGCTTACCGGTTCGGGTTCGATCAGGCAATCGAACTGCGGCCGCTTACATCAATCACCAAGGAGGGACTCGCAGCAGGAGTGCCCTCAGGGAAGTTTCTCTGATTCTTGCGTGGGCGGAGAGCAATGTTCCGTGCATCTCAGCAGTGTACATTCCGGGAATGGAAAACACGGAGGCGGACTCCCTGAGCAGGGGATCCTCTCGCCGAGGGGAATGGTCTCTCAACCACAAGGTATTCCGGTTCCTCTGTCACAAGTGGGGGTTTCCGGAGGTGGATATCTCTGCCTCACGTCACAATCACAAGCTCCCAAAGTTTGTGTCTCAGGATCCTCTGGCCCTGGCAGTGGACGCCATGTCTCTTGCCTGGAGGGATCTGGGGTTCCTGTACCTGTTTCCCCCCTTCTCCATGGTAGGCAAGGTGGTGCGCAAGCTGGCTCTAGAGGGTGCGCCAGCAATTCTGGTGGCCCCAAGGTGGCCAAGACAGGTTTAGTTCGCAGACGTCGTAAGGCTGGCGGTAGATCAGTACAGGCTGCCCCTGTTTCCGGATCTGATCACTCAGGGTCTACTGCGTTACCCCAATTTACAAACGCTGGCTTTGACGGCGTGGCTGCTGAAACCTCCATTTTGAGGGAGGAAGGTTTGTCTGAGGCTGTGATTCAGACGCTTGTTAGAGCTAGGAAGAAATCTTCTTCTACCATATACTACAGGACTTGGAGGTCCTATATTGACTGGTGTGAGGCTAGGGCCTTGCCTTGCAGGGTGTTTTCGATTCCTAGGATTTTGGAGTTTCTTCAACACGGTCTGGACCTGGGGTTTCAGCTTAGTACCTTGAAAGGGCAGGTCTCTGTTCTGACTGTCTTCTTTCAAAGGTCTTTTGCTCTGCATCCTCTGGTTAAGACTTTTTTCCAGGGGGGTCACTCATGTGCGGCCCCCTAGAAAGCCTTTGTTGCCCGTTTGGGATTTGAATTTGGTTCTGTCGGCCCTCCAGGGGTCTCCTTTTGAGCCGGTGCAGGATGTTGCACTTTCTATGCTCACTCAGAAGGTTGCCTTTTTGGTGGCTTTTACCTCTGTTCGGCGTGTCATTGTTGGGGCCTATATTGCCAAGGGGAAGTTTCCCCTTTTCAGATCACTGCTCATTCTACTCGTGCTGTTGGGGCTTCTTTGGCCTTTCAGCACCAGGCTTCTGTTGAACAAGTTTGTTAGGCTGCTACTTGGTCTTCCGTTCATACTTTTTCCAAGTTTTATAAGGTTGATGTGCGGGCCTCAGCGGATGCTGTTTTTGGCCGCAAGGCTCTGCAAGCTGCAGAGGTTTAATTTTGTGCATTTTTTGCCGTATTGGGATCCCCACCCTTGATGGACACTGCTATTGGATGTCCCACATGTCATGAATATTGAAAGCGGGGTGTGTGACATACTTGGAATAATACCATTTTGTGATTACTCACCTGTAAAATGGGTATTATAAGTATGTCACACACCCCGCTTCATCCTGCCCTTTTTGTTTTGTATTCTGGATCCTTTATATTGTGAACCTTTTATTGTTAAAGAATTTGCAATTGGCTCTTCCTGGTCCCCTTACTGTTTTCTTATACTGGGTAATGTGTGGGAGGTCCCAGGTATTTATGGACCGGGAGGGGCTTCCTTTTTTTCTAGTCATCTCTGCAGAAGTTCGCCTTCTACTGGACATAACCCACATGTCATGAATATTGGAAGCGGGGTGTGTGACATACTTATAATACCCATTTTACAGGTGAGTAATCACAAAATGGTATTTTTGCTTTAGGTCTGCTGTAAATCTCAAAATCAAACCCACAGAGCTGTGACTGGACCTTTAAAAAGAATTTCCAGGCTCCCCACCTTTTTCCCTTTTTTTGTTTAGTTTGGTAGAATAGATAAAAATACCCTTTAACCCTTTTGTTGCCAAGCACGTAACACCTACGTGCTGGCTTGGCTGGGCCTTAAGTGCCAAGCCCGTAGGTGTTACGTGCTTGACTTTCCTCGCTTGTAGTTTAAAAAGTAAAAATAAAAAATACTCACCTGACCCCTTGTTGGATCCGGCCGGGTCTCCTCTTTAATTTGGTGCCATCCGATCCCCCGTGGGGGGTCGGATGGCTCCAGGAGAGCCCCCGGAATAGGCCGCCCCCCCCCCGCTTCTGCAGCAGCAGCTTCTAACTGTAAAAAAATAAAAATGACATTCACTTACCTGTGTGTGCGCTGGCTCCCGCTGTCCCTCCTCTTCACCTGGGGGGCCTCCGATCCCCCCCCAGGACTTACCGATCTTCAGGAGAGAGCCTGGGAGGCTCTCTCCTCTCTTCTTCTTGATGGCGGCCGCCATCATGCCTCTAAGCCCCGCCCCCTTGGGGGCGGGGCTAATGAAGTCATCCCGGCCCCGATCTCAGGCTTCAGCCTTCTCAGCTTCTCAGATGCCGGTGATCGGCACAGGGGAAGGAGGTGACAGGAGATCCTCTGATCTCCTGCCTTCTCCTTCTCTGGATGCCGATCACCGGCATCTGTCAGCACAGCATCGAGGGACAAGAGCTTGCAATCGAAGGTAAGTACAGTAAAAAAAAATTTTTTTTTTTCTAATAAAATACTTTTTATTATTGTGTCGTGGTTTTTTTTTTAACAGTTAACCCTTTGTGAGCTGGTAAGGGGTCCATGAGACCCCTTATACCAGTTCACAAGGCTGGGGGGGTGGCAAGTCACCTGCCCTAGCGGGTGGCTTGCCATTAACCCCCGCACCCCCATTACCTGCCTCCCCAAAGGCCAGGGGGGGGCAGAAGAGCCCGGGCCCACATAGGCTATGTGGGCTCGTAGGCTGCAGGGTGGGGGGGCCACCAAAGCTGGCCCCCCCACTCTGTGCCTACAAGCCCCCATAGCTGGTCCCGGGCTGGTTACTTTGGGTAAGGGGGACCCCACGTCATTTTTTTTTTTGGATTTTGAAGGGTTTTTAACCCTTCAAAATCCAAAAAAAAATGGGGTCCCCCTCCCCGGGAAGGGGGACCCTATGTCATTTTTTTTTTTAATTAACCATTTGTCATCCAGCAGCTATAAAAGGCTTCTGGGCAGGAAAGGGTGTCTACCTATACATATGTGGTATCGCTGTAACCGGGAGAAATTGGGGTTTCTCACGCAATAAGATTTTATTGACAAACTTACATTTTTTATTACAAAAAAACTCTACAAATTGTAAAAAAATATATTTTTTTTCTTTTTTTTCACACATTTCACCCAAAAAAATTGAGAATACACCTAAAAAATACAAACAAGACATTTCATGTTAAAGCCCAGACTCTGTTGAAAAAAACAATATATCATTTTCCTGGGAAATCCCTGGAAATCCTTTCAAAAATGACAGTTGAATATGTGTAGCGCAAAATAGTGAAACATCGTCTGGCAACAGGGAGTGGCAAATGCTGCAGGTAGGCTGGCAGCGAAAGGGTTAAGGACACCAGCAAGCCATAGACCTTTGAGAACCAGTGCTCTCATTTGTTAGCTTACATTTTCAGTAGTTCCGTTATCCTTGTAAAGTTTCTTATTCCATTTGACTCATAGCTACCATATGTGTATATCATTAAGTATTAGTTTAGTTACTTTGTTGCTAGTGATGATAAATACGTACAGGTGAACCTTTTCCAGAAAGCTTAGCCTTCATGGTATTAATCGTAAATGTTTTCCTTGCCGCCATTTAAAACCCCAAGGCTGAATTTCCGTCTCATTGAATGTATTAGCTGGAGGCTTGCCTAAGCATATTCAATGTCAGATGACATCATTCAAATGTCAAAATGCCCTCTATTTCCCAGTCGCTAGGCTGAATGACTTCTTCCCCTACCAGCCTGGCCTTCCCTATTAACACACTTATTTCATCCAGCTCTCCTACCTGAAACATTTGAATGGTTATTTCCTTCATTTAAAATTAAATTGGCATGTAAATTCCTTAAACCCCTGTTTAAAATTCGAGATGCCTTAATTTGGCGTATGGATGTGCAAAGCCATCAAGTTCCTGCTGGCTTATAATTACAGAATGCATTATTGTGGAGTATAAAAATCTATTATGTTTCTGTAGTTGGTCGCACAACTCTCTACAATGCTTTCCACACAACAGTTAATAATTGCCAGTTGCTTTTGTGAGAGCTTTCAAAGCAATGAAGAAAATCTGTGAGCAGACAATGGATGACCAGCACAGCTCTGGAAATATACCTAGGGCCATTGTTTCCATTCTGATTTATTTAAGATTCAGACTGCCAACAATGGCAGCATTATATTTTCTAGATTGATTTTTTGTTTCACACCACACAATTCTACAACTGTGGGTTAGCGCTATAAATATTAAGGATTTAAGCAAACCAAACTTCATTAATATCCTTGCCATTTTATAGTCTTTAGATATATGGCCTTAGTTACAAAACTTTGGCTTTTTCTTGACATTTTTTCACCATGTCGTACGTGTTCAAAACTTTTTCCTCTTTGTTTTGCTTCCTAAGTTTTTGTTTTTAAAACAGATGATCATTAATATAGAAAGTAGACTTGTGTTGATGGGCTCACTTCATTTTAGGCCTGCACGTTCTAAGTCACCCTTTTCACCTTTTGGTATCACGTACCCACAGGACTAGGAAATAAAATGAGCAGCAAATCCTGTCTTTACTGGTCTCTGTGTCCCCTTTTGTGGTCCTTAATAGAGAACCAAGAGAAGCAAAACCATCATGTCGGCGCTACCCATATACCAATAAATCAAAAATGCAATTCTCACAATTGTATAGTAAAGGTAAAACGTACGCTCACAAATAGCAAACATTGCTGTTATAATTCTCACCATCCTTGTTCCAAAAAATACTGAGAAATACTACCCACATGCTAACACAACAGTATACCAAAAATTGTCTTCTTAATATGACATTCAAGAGTAAGCCCTGTCAAAAACGATTGGATTTTATCTTAATTAGGCAACACGGATGCCCCGCCATTGGTGTTATAAGCTGGGAAAATTGTAGTTGCCACTTCTGCATTCCTCACCCCACACGGCCGTGAGCAGCTGACAAGTCTGATAAGCTGTGTACAGCATGCTGTAGGAGGATCCTGGAAGTAGTAAGTCATCTTACTAGCACCAGTGCATAGTGGGACATCCCGATTTGGGGTGCCATCCCTGCTGCCTAATTACCAGGCAGAAATAAAGCGGAAATAGTAGTTTTAAGTGTTAAATACAATCTGATAATGGGATATTAATAATGTGTTGGCTTGGTATTCCCTGGTATCGGAGGACAGAGTAAGTCATAATGGATTATGCAGGTTCTGAGGGCTATGGTATGGTGAGGGAATGCCTGTCATAGAGCAAGAGAATTCCCTTTCAATAGACTTTATTGGGTTGTGTTCATACATGGACATAATAAAATTGTAATACATACAGAGTAATCTAGCTGTAGACTAGTAAAGATGGAGAATGAGGTGTGCAGCTCAGAACTATTGCTCCATGCTCAAAGAGCCGGAAGCTCACACATTCCTGCCAGTTTGCAACCAGGGCTAATATAGGTAAAACTATCATGGCTCGTTCCCGAAAACTCAACTGATGCCTAATTAGCAACCAGTGTGTTTGAGCATGTCAAGAAAATGAAGAATTTAAGCCATATAGAAACCTAATCTATGGAAAAAAAAAAGTTGAGCTGTGAAAAAGAGAAGAACAAAGTGTTAAAATTGGGGGGGGGTTGAAGGAGGAAAAACGGTTGTGTGGAAGAGGGAGTGTGGGGAGTGTTCTGACCTAGGTACCCACCCACTCTACCCGCAAGTTCAAATGGTGCATAATTATCAATCCAAGGTGTCCATACTTAGCTGGAACCACGGTATCATTATTAATTGCTATCTTTTCATGGTGCATCATATGGTTCACTTTGGTGAATTAAAGCTTGTTGGTCTGCTTTAAGACAAAGGCCTTGATTCACTAAGAGTAGAAAAAAAATTTCATGGTAGTAAAAAATTCAATTAATGAGAAAAAAGCCTGAGAATGTCACCGTTAGTGAATCACCAGATAGGAAGACAAAGTCACTCCTGAGAAAAGTATTGAACTTTTTACCTGTAGTAAAAAAGTGTCATTGACTTTCATTGTCTCCCTATCTGGTGACTCACTAACAGTGACATTCTCAGGCTTTTTTTTCTCATGAATTGAATTTTTTACTACCATCCATGAATTTTTTTTCCAACTCTTAGTGAATCAAGGCCAAAGTCTGGTTATTCAACTTTGGAAAACATTTACGATGAAAAGGAAAAGTGTATTAACACTACATTTATTACATTAAAGTGTAAGAGCCCTCAAGACTCCCGTCTGCAGTAATTGTATTTTCCTATTCAGGATGGCTGACTACTTCATCTGTGTTAGAAGATGCACAATTCATTATATATGAACAAGCAAAGCTATTTCAGTTTGCAGGAACAGTGGTTGCATTTCCCAAATGCAATCAGATAGTCCTGAATGTGTCTTAGGAGAGCCTGCATACACGGTTTCTTCATTTAAGGAGCTATGTTTGAGCTTAACCAGGTGTGTTTAACTTCCCGCCTCAGGGAAGAATATGTAAGCGCATCCCTACCACGCCGTTTTAGACTGGACGTATTGCGCTTCATCTAGCTTCAAAACAGCCCTCACATATAGGCGAGCTATAATTGAAAACAAATGTAGTACAAATCTCCTTTGTGGAAAAAACCCTTTCTAAAGTGAGTCCTGAGGGTACCTGAGCCCATCTGTGTCCCTTATTTCTATTTCTCTACTTTTGTTTTTTTACTGTGCTCATTGGATTAAGGTGTCCTGAACTCTAGTGTGCTTTTCAGATCCTTGGCTGGATTTACCTTAAAGCCTCAGCCGCAATTATATGGCTCATCTCTCCTGCTCAGCATGGCTGGCTTAGCTAATAGAAACTGGCAGTTTTTTTTTTTTGTTGGAAGGGGTTGGAACAACTTGACAGGTTTAATGGTTCCAAGTTTTGACACCTCACTCCCTTGAAACACCTCGGCAGGTACTTCTCAGGAAGCACGCTGTTTATGATCACCATCGTGTTGCTGTGAGGAATTATTTGACTGGCAAAGAATTTTTCTTTATCAGACCTCTGCCATCAATAAGCTCAAGAAGCACATGAACTTTTAAAAAGTACCATACGTTATATATGTCAAAACATAGCACTTTACTATTTTATGGATGAAAATTCATCAGTAAGTGAATATAAACATCCCTGGGATAAACCGACATCTATCCTAAGGCATTGAGAAGATATGCACAAAAAGGCAGACTAGATGTTTTCTTTCTGTTAACCTGCTCAAGTCCCCTTTACAGAGTTAAAGTGGAGTTTCAGTCAAAAGTTAACCCATTTGCCCTGCCACCCTTCCCTGCTGCTGAGGCAGTTTTAGGGGGGGGGGGGGGTTGCAAATGATAAAAAAAAAAAACCCTTACCTGCTTGTGTAGCACCGTTCTCCCGGTGCTCTGGGTTTTGGGTGCTATCATCTTGGGAGAAAGCACAAAGCTGATTCCCCCAGCTCCGTGCGTGCTCCCATCTGCCCGTTCATGGGAATGGTTGGGCTAGAGTATGCACATTGTGGGTACCATGCCGCTTTGTGTCTTTCTGTTAGGCGGATTAACCTATTCATGTAAACAATGCTCTTAAAATTTTCAATTAGGTTTAATCACCTCTTTGTTCTGAGCTAGAGATATCTCTAATATAAAAGATTTCAAGGCCAGCTGCTGGCCTTCCCGCTGTGACATCCCAAATTTGGATGCCCCGCTGTGTGAAACCCCCCAGATCACCAGTATCGGCTTTCCTTTCCCTGGTCCAACGGTGCATGCATGGGCTCTCCTCCAAACGGCTCTGATTGTTTAAAATGGGGAGCGAGAGTGGCTGCATCCCAAGCAGTGCGCCCTCCAGTCCCCAGCCTATCTAAATGTCTGGACGCAGGGGCGCGTCTACAGACCAAAGGAGCGGGAATGTAGCTGCCCTTGTTTACACCGGCGAGGGAGCGCCAGGATGAGGTGAGTGCTGCACCGCACTTGGGGGGTTTCACACAGCGGGATATCCCGATCTAAAATGCCCTAGGGGAAGGCCAATGGCCAAGTTTAACCTCTCTTCAACTGAAGGCAAAGCAGATGTTGTAAAATCAGCTGTGCTCCTTGCAAAGGCTCAGGCCAAAATATCATTATTTGTTCAGCAGCTGCACTATGTTTAGGGGCTCAGTACTGGCTAGCACAACTTCCTAGATGCTAGCAGTGGGAGGGGGTGTTGATGCCAGTGGCAAGTCGTCCCACAGGGATTGGCTTACTCTTAGCACCACTGAGGTGTACGTCCACTTTGCATTTCTACCCATCTCCAAGGTTTTTGCATCTAGCTTCCAGCCAGCAAGCAGTGTTTATGTTCTGTGTGACATATGCTATAGATCTCAAGAGCTGTGCTTGGAACGATTTCTGTTTACTTAAGCGCCCTCTAAGCTTCAGGCAAGCTGCGGTAAATACATTGTCTTGACTTGTGTTTGATACCGCTATGGTAATAGTTTACCAGATGCTCTTGTTTCTCTTTTGACAGGGATGATCTGTTTTGTTGCTTCTGCAACGCATGCACAATTAATGTGATCAGCTTGTGCTTAGAGTGACATGGCCCTCCTTGAGGTCATACATCTTATCTCTGTAGGCCGCTGGTCCTTGCTCAGCAGCTGCTGGCTACATTGATGCACATGTGATAAAAAAACTCGACTCTAGGATTCGAGTCCTCTTTAAAGAATGTTCCCATCTGTATTTATTAACTGTGTATGAAGAAAACGATGGTGAACACCTTTATAATGAAGGTCATACCTGCTGGAGACACGCATGGCAGCTTGACGGATAATGGGGGGCAACGCCTGTTTTAAAACTAAGTTCAGAAGTAGCTGTGAACAAGTGAAATCTGTTATTTGTATCTTCGCAGCTTGATGCCTTTGAGATGTTGTTGAAACAGCGGTTGGCCAGGTAACATGACAGCAGGAAGCAGTTTAGGATATGAAGACTTCATCCGATTTTATTATATGCTTCAGCAGCTGTTAAGACACTAACTCTCCCACCCCCTCGTTTCGTCTCAGGAACTGGTTTAAGTCTGGCGGCTTTTATCATCTTTATGCAGGCTGCCTCGGCGATCTCTGATTGCTAATCCACAAACAATCCAATCCACAGAATAAAATCCCTCAAATTTGAAGGATTTCAGTTGACTGCTAAGTCTTTTCTTTTTTTAAAGCAAAGTAAGACTTAGTCATGCAAGTCAGATGATCTTTTTCTTTTGCATTCCTTTGCCTTTGTGGACAGTGATGATTGCCATTAAAAAAGATAAATTAAAAATCCATATAGAAATCTTTCTTGCACATTCCAGTCCTAATAGTGTTTTCCCACAGAGCCGAATGATGTAAATTGTCTCCCCTAAGGGCTCCTAGTGACAGTCCTTGCCAATGCTGTCATCATAAAAAGCAGAAATGCTTTTTTCTATGGTGATGCTGGGAATACAGTATCATAAATTTGCACCTAGATGAGCTGGGAAGCTACAGGTAAGGAGAGCTCTGTCCTTTTGTCGGATCAGCAAGAGCCTATTTGTATTTTTTTTATATACTCCACATGGCATCATAAGTACCACACTTTTCAGTGGTATGTGATCATGGGCAGAATGTGCTTTTTCTATTTAATCAGAAAATCTCGGACGGAAAGGTCTGTTAATTGAACAAGTCCTTGGTTTCTCCTCAATAAATTAAGACTTCTGCTGTTTTAAAGTAATCCATAAAGCATTTACTCATCTCTTCATAGCTGGCCATTGTGTCAGTGTTTGACGTTTTACTTTCTTAACAAATAGTTGAGATATTTAAGGGACTCTGTAGGCAAAGTGCATAAACTATCATTCAGCAGCTCAACCAATCATTGCTACCCTCTCCCTTCCTGTCAGATAGCAGCTACTCCTGAAAGTAGAAACAAAACAAAGAGTAGTGGCACACCCCCTGAATTATTTTGCCATAGACCACCAATAATAGAACTAAGCTAGTGGTCTAAAGCTCTGCATCATCAGTCTGTGGACACTGAGAGAGAGGGAGAACGGCCAGAGAATGCGTCTTACAGACCCCACCCATAATGCTGATTATTGTTCAGCATCACAGAGCTAAGGGCCACACCCAAATATTTCAAAAGAGAAACTAGTTTGAATCTAAAAACTTCAATATTTCTGCCATTTCTTCTTCAATTAAATAAACAGAAAACCGTTTCGGACAGTACCAAATGTAGCCTGACACAATGATGTAACATTGTTGCATTTGGCTGCTGTCCCTTTAAGCCTTTAAGATATATATATATATATATATATATATATATATATATATATATATATAGACATGATACAAGTGTATAGCATTGTACTGTGTAGTGTCCCATCTTTTTGTGTTTCTGGACTTAATACGTATGTGATCGCTGTTAATGTGGACCAAAACCCTTGCTTGCTTGATTCCCTCATCTATTTAATGGCAGGCCTGGTGGGGGCATTCACAGTTGAAGGCGAGCAGCCGAAGGAATGTCATCTGCGCTTTATGCCTATCTCTCTTTACAAACAGTGTTGTATGCCATTCACTCATATGCTTGTCATAGAACGCTGTTTAAAGGTGAGCCCGTGCTTGTGCTGTGGGACCAGTGGTGCGGTAAGAATTTTGGTGTTCCTGGGAGTTTCACACAGCAGGCTTTACAAATCGGGATGCCCCAGGAGACCTTCTCTGTGGGAGGGCTCCACTCGTATAAAACTCCCCCTTTGCACACAGGGTAGAGAGGGGGGGGGGGCATTGAAAAACTGTGTTGCTCCCTTGGGCAGGATGTCACCCAGACCCTTTAGATGTTGGGCAATATTCTGGCCCAAAACCCAGGATTTCCACTATTCTGGGTTTTGGTCTTTCCCCCTGGTGCACCCTGGTTTGGGACACCCCACTGTGTGAAAATCCCCAGACTATCCATTCCATTCACCTTTTCACCTTACCCATGGCGCATGCGCAAGTGTCTGTCCAATCACGACCTTTCATAAAGACGTTGTTTGGAATGGCACTCCTGTCAAGTGCGCACTCCCGTGTGCCCCGCCTAGCTTAATGGCTAGGCACGGGAGAGCACGCAGCTGCAGGGATGTGGCGGTGGCCAGTGATCATGTGAAGGGCATGCGGGTGATCTGGATAGGCTCACACAGTGGGGCATGCCAAAACATTGTTTTTAACACCACTGAGCCGGCTGCATCACCCAAATTACTTGGATGGGGGGGGGAGAGGGTTATGTGCTGCTTTAAATATATGCTGTAAAATTAGTTTGGAGTCTCAATTGAGTCTTAGCAGTTTAGGGCCGATCACTTTAGTAATGATGCTAATATTGTGCTTATTGTTTACTGTGCTTAATGGCTAACCCAGGCCTTCTTGCTTTTGAAGAGATGTGCCCTGCAAAAGTGACCACTACTTTACATAGAAGGTCATGTCTGACCACAGTAGTCTATATTACTTCTAGTTTGGCTAGTTTACTGTAAAGATTGCATATATGAAATATTCCTTTCTAAAATTATTTTATTAAAGTTATATTAAAGGCAAGCTAAATTGTTGTCCCATTGTCTCGGGCTACAAATTTCACTGTCCCAAACTTTAATCCATTTTCAAAAAGACCCTGTAGTTCCTAAGTTGTTTGTAAAAGTATTAGAGCATTGGAGATACAGAGAAAAAATGAGGAGAAACGGTGGGTGTGGCAACAGCACTGTGATGTAAGCACACTGGGTGCTTTTACATATATCATAGTAATAAAAAAAGTGCATTGTTGTGCCTCTAGTTATTACTGCCAGCACATAGTGTGACCAGAAAGATTGAGAAATGCAGCAGGCTAAGAGCATCTCCAGCCTCTCAGCACATAGTGTTAATAGAGAGGGGGAGGAGGGCAGGATTTCATAGCTGCAGAGAGAGGCAGCTAATCAGGATGCCTAGGAGGTGTTTCTATTTTCGGTCCACTGAAGGTTGATTGAAGGACCAGGTCAGCGGGTGGAGACTGAAAGTTGAATGAAGAAGTGATTTACTCACCAAGTAGACAAACATAGCAGGAAGGAGAGTGCTGGAGGGACTTAATATTTATTAATATTTACTCATATTTATTTTTAAAGTTTTGACCTTCCAATCACTTTAATAGTAAGAAATTTGTGGACATGCTATTGGGGAAACCTCCAGACACATGCTCTCCTGTGTGGATAACGCCTTATTTTTTAGTGTAGAATGTACTTTTTTATGTTTTCATATATCTGCTATGTCCTTGGCAAAATAAGCTGACTTGCAAGGCTTTTTGAAAGGACATTCATTAAGTTTTGCAATTTTCATGTTCTGGTTGAAACATACTTAAGAAATGTATTTCCCTCTTTCCATTTTACTGCAAATGTCAGGCTTCAAGTAAGTCTGTAAAAGCTTTACAGCAACCTTAATACTTTCTCTCAGCTGACAGCTGCACGGAGGTGCTTCTCATATCTCTTGACAGCTTCTGGAAAGGTCGCGGAGAGTGATTCAGTAGTAGCTTTGCCTCTGTGGTCATCCTGCATTATATTCACTACCCGTTATATGCTGCTGAAACTCCACTAGCGCACTGGAGAATCATTAAGGCCCTCAAATTTATACGACTGTTGTTGTGGCCTCCTTGGCTATATCGTATGATTAGAGGGAGAGGCCGACAGAAGAGAAGATGGATTAAGGAATAGATGAGTTGTGCAAAAAATTGGTGCCTTAACGTTTCTGAAGTGTAACTCAGTATGCATGCTTTTTTCTGTTAAAGCTTAAAAACGATAACAAACAGAACCACACTTAGTTCTCGATAACGCACATTAGCGAGTTCCCTCTTTTTGCATCATTTGGGCCTATAGCAACAGGTAGGCTTGTTTGGCAAAAGCTGTCCAGTGTGCTATATGCATTAGAAGTCACAAAGGACAATTATTATTACACCTCTAATAAATTAAATTAAATGCTATTATAAGCTATAGAAAAATAAATATTTGACTAATATAATTAAAGTACCTATCCAGGCAATAACATAAAGTCAGTACTTCCCTTTTTACCCCCCAGCCCCTCTGCACAGCTTCAGTATACAAGCATGTGCTCTAGGGCCAACATGCCTCCTGCCTTCATTGCAATAGATGGTTGGTGCTGAATCGGCAGTGGCACACCCCCTCCAATGAATGCAATGGAGTGGGCATGTTCAGCGTAAAGAAGGCAAAATGAAGGCAGCCATAGGTGCCTGTCAGAGTGGGGAGCAGAATCGCCCTTTTCCGCCAAGTATAAGGACGTGGGCGCTGCAGAGGACAAAATGTGAGTATAGACTTTTTTTGGTCACAACAGCCCCCGCCAATCACCCCATAAGAGGCAGTGTGCAGAGCCCCCTCCTCAGTCACCCTATAACAGGCAGTGTGCAGACCCACCCTAGTAACCCCATAATAGGCAGTGTGCAGAATCTCCTCCCAATCACCGCAGAACAGCAGGACCCCCCCCCCCCCCAATCACAACAGAACAGGCATTGCGTAGAATTCCCTGCAATAACCCCTAACATACAGTGTGCAGAAATCCCCCCCCCCCCCCCAATTCACACCTTATGTCAGGCAGTGTGCAGGACCCCCCCCCCCTCCCAATTTCACCCCATATTAGGCAGTGTGCAAATCCCCCCTCCAATCACCCCATAAAAGGCAGTGTGCAGAATCACCCCTTAACAGGCAGTGTGCAGAATACTCCCCAATCACATCCCATAACAGGCAGTCTACAGCCCCACAAAGCACCTCATAACAGACACACCCCGAATCACATCCCTTATCAGGCAGTGTGCAGAATTCCTCCCCCCCCCCCCCATATTGCTTATGTGCGCCTGGTATAGAGGAACACCAAAAACACTTGGTTTAAAGTGTCAAGACCTACACTATTCTGCATTAAATTAATGAAAGCTGGACTCCCAATTTTGCAATGCTCATTATTTTCCAGTGGCCCTGCCACCAGTGCTGTCGAAGCCTATTAGGCCTTTCTAACCATTATAGAGGCCTGCCTGGACATGTGCTAGGGGCTTGGTAGGACTGTCGTTAAGAAACGGGCCTTTTGATGGTTTTTCCCTTAAATGGCATAGTCTCTAAATAAGCTAATTAAATCAACATATATAAGGTTAATTGTTTTTAGATGTGGGATGTATTATGAATTGCATCTGAAAGTCATATAAATATAATTTATTACTCATCTTGCTGTGAGCTGGATAAATAACAAGGGAAGAAAAGATCTTTATTATAAAAATAGAGGCTGATTCACTGTGTTTTGTAATGCAATATGGGAAAAAAAAACACATTCAATTTAAAACAATTAATTGAAAGCCAACTATGCTTTTAAATAAAAATCATGTAAAATCAGTAAGGGTGCGATTTAGGTTTACAAAATTATATTCTCAGCAAACCAACCATTTTTTTCCGGTTTCCCTTTCAATGGCCATGCCATATCACATAAAAGCAATAACAAAAGTACACAGCTCTGCCGCTATCCTTGGTAAATGGGGTCCCAAGTTCGAGAAAGACTAATTGGAATTAAATGCAACAGTTGCAACTTTTACAGAGCCCCCATGGCCCTGTTTCTACATCTTGTTTCCAGTGGGTGAATGATAACAGGACAGGACCTTACAAGCAGCAAACCCAAAGGTCAATTATTAAGCAGTAAAAAGCAATAATAACATTGAAATCACATCACCGTGTGATGCAGAATAGTATGAAAAATTATTTGTTGCGTTATGTTAAAGGTTAACCGTTACTACTTCTTGGCTTTTCATAGCTTTGCTACTGATTGCAGTAAGACATCACCAACCGTAGCAAACCGCAAAAGAGGAGGTGGTGAGAAAGAAGCAAAAGAGAGAAAATAAAGGGAGGGGGTCAAAGGGTGGCTAGAGTAGATTATTCAGCTGTATACTGCCACAACCAGGCATTGACCAAGCACTACAGGCCCCCAGATCACAGCCTGCCAACCAAACTACTCTCCAAATTAGGGGATATTTAGCCAGGGTTGCCACACCAAGAATTTTTTGTTTGTGTCATTTAGGATACTCTGCTATTTTTTATTTACAGAGATTTGCACCTCCTGAAGGGGGATCTATACTTTTTCCAAGCTTTAGCGAAAGACTGCTCCACAGCTAAGAGAATCAACATCATTAATATATGCTGGTGGTTATCAAGCAGTTGTCAGTATCGTAGTAATAGCAGCAGCAGGTTTAACATGGAAGAGGGCAACCAAGGGGTCGGATAATTTGCAAAAAGAGCGCCTGAAAAAGGTTATGTGCCCTGGACCAGAAACCTCAGATTTTAGAGCATGACCACCATATGTGGAGGACTGTGCCTTCCTCCTGGCAACCTCGGAAGCATTTGCTGGAGTAACTGGGGATTTCTTTAGCAATACAAGTGGAGGTAATTTACCATCTAAACATCACCTTATAGGCAGACTCAAGGAACTGTACTGTACATTAATTGAGAATTTGCTTACTGTTTCCCAGATTTCATTGCTACTTTATATTATAAGGTTAAGAAGATGCCAGTATTAAATTACGTTATATTGGACCAAAAGTCATATCTGGCATTTGGTTTGGCATTGATGATTTTTATGGGGCATCTTGATTTAGTATGTCTCACAGTGCAAATTGCTTCCTGCCCCCCCCCCCCCCCCCCACCCAAGTCATGATCCACCGCTGTATCCCTTTTTAGGCACAGGAAGTTCATGCATCAGCGTTCCCTCCTTCCCTGATATGTGCACTCCTGGCCAGAAATCTATAGAGAGTGTCCACAGCAGTGGGCCAGGGGGTGCTACTGTGTGCACTTTTCTATGTGGATCTTGGCTTGATAAGTGCAGCTTGGGGGGGGGGGGTCAGGGATAGGAAGCAATTCTAATTTGAGAGGCTTTCCAAATCCATTGACCCCCTAGGAATAATCTATACTGGACCAAAACACAAATATTACTTTTTGGTCCGGTTTAGGAATCAGGAGCAAAGATTGAAGTAGAAAAACATTATGACTTTCGTTCGGGTTTCCAGCAGTAAATAAGGAAAATTCTTACTGTGGCAAAGTTTTCATTGGAGAATAATAGGATAAAGAGCTAAGATACGGCCGCAACAGCAATTTCCAGGGGACAGGGACGCCACAAGGGAGCATAGTTTAGAGTTAGTTAAGGTCACCCATAAATTACCCTGCAAGATGGCCATCCTACCAGTCTGTTCTCTGACTGCTGCTGGTTAATACCTCTATAGCACATATTAATGTTCAATACCTTAGCCAGGAAGCATGGATTTTTAGAAACAAAATTTGAAATTCTAACTAAAGACCCCTGCCACTTCTGTTTTTCTTTTTTCTTTATTTTTGTCGTCCACATATTGGTTTTTATAGGTTTGTCTGAGAAGGCTGCATAAACGGGATGTTGTTGCCGACAGCAGAAATGTCACATTAAAAGTCATGACCATGGTGGGCACACTTAGAATTCAGAAAGGTAAATGGTTACACAGAGCTCAGCAGGCGGCAGGCTGTGCTTCAGAATCCTGCTTGTCAATGAGAACAGAAAGCCTGTCTATTAGGAATGTACATAAATGGGAAAAAAATGCATTTTACCATTTTTTTTTTTTCTTTCTTAGTACTTTTATGGGTTTCAGAAACCTGTTACCTAGCAGCTCTAAGGGAACTTAAAGCGTCGGACCTCCAGTCAAGAAAAAAACATTTAGGTTTTTTGCCTGCTATTTTTCACACACACACGATGAATAAACGGATAATGTAGCAAAAGACTATCTGTGTGAGGTAAGCTGTTAAAATGTATCTCTATGGCAGCAGCTGCAAAAAGCTCTTAATGAGCTTATGCCACAGAGAGACTTTAGGGTAGCAATTTACTAAGCTTTCAGTTTACCATGGAAGAACTGTTATAATATCCATGTGCTTTGGTTTTCCTTCACTGTTTGGCGATGCCATGTTCCTAACACAGTTTAACCAATCCATTGATCATGTTAACATTTTAAAATAGGAGGGTTAGCCTGCTGGCCATTGACTATCATATACCTGAGTGACCACATCTTAATATTCTTGGTGTGCCACACACCCCGCTTCACCTTTAATATTCTTCACTTATTGGGTTAACTCACCGCCAGGTGACGCTGTGCAGAGAGGAAGTCTTGTAACGAGCCCCCTTCCGGCCTATATATATCTGGTACCTCCCATTTATCACCAGTATTTTTCTCTCTGCTTGACGACAAGACAGAAGATTGAAGTCTCCTGCTTACAGTTAGCCGGGGTCTTACCCCGGCACCCCCTTTTGGTCTATTTCTGCCCGGTTTTGATTGTTTATACCTTTATGGTGGATTGGAAGCCTCCCAGCCTAGGCTGCTCACTGGGCAATTGGTAGACGGCACTATAGGTGCCTAGGAGCTTATCTCCCCCGCTCGACCCCCTCTTTTGGGGGCAGTGCGGCTATCCGGCATGGTGATCCGGAAATGGGATGCCCCTGTCCCGAGGGTCCCCTTAGCCCCTTACTCTCCCGTTACGGTCCCTTCTCCCTTCACTATGGGGGGGGGGGTTAGAGGGTTGTGTATTGTGTGTGTGTATTTCACTGTATGACTTTTTGTAACATGTGTGTTTTACTTTCATGCACTTAGCAGACTGCACTGCAAGTGTGCACTCGGTCTGATTGTTCCTCTTATTTTTCCTCTTAAAAGGACTTCCTTGGTCTTGCAGATAAGTACTGGCCGGCTTGGCCAGCGTTTAGTTCTGCTTTAGGGGGCAGCAGGGGCTTGGCCGCGCTGATTGCAGGCTGGCTTGCTGCCTGAGCCTTTGCTATATCAGCCCCCCTCCCCCCTCCCCCGTTGGTCTTTCCTTCCCTCCCTTCCTCCTCCTCCCCCCTCCTCTTACCTTTGTGTTGATCGGCCCCAGCCTCACTTCCTTCCTTCCTGGCTTAAAGGAAGTCACGTGGGGGGGGGCTCGCTGCGACACATGGTTTGGTTTACTTCTTGCTGCTGGCTGCTGCGTCGTCCATACTATTTGCTGCGGCCGCCCTCGGTTCCTTGCAGGTAAGCGGCCCCACCTTGTGTGGGGCCGTTGAGTGTCTTTTTAAAAACTATATTGTTTATAGTGTTTTTAGACATGGGGGGGAGAGATCTATAAGGGGATTCATCATGATTGAGGGCAGGGGTTTTTCCTTTGTTTATTTAAAGGCACATTGGTGCCATGCATTAGTATGTTTGCATGTTGCCACATGTTTGGGGATCTGACTGTTGGTTTTTTCTTCCCCTACAGATCCCGGGAACCCCTGATTAAAGCGGCCTCCCGGCTCTATATTACTTGGCTAGTCTTTCTTTTTTAAAAGAAAAGGAAAATTTGGACATTTTTATATATATATATATATATATATATATATATATATATATATATATATGACATAAAAAAAAAAAAGAATATATATATATATATATATATATATATATATATATATTTTATATATATATATATATATATATATATATACAATCTATATTTATATATAGATTATTAAGGGGATCTTCTTTTTGAATTAAATCCTCCCAAAAAAAAAAAAAAATTCCGGGACATTTACAACAAGGGGGCATCCCAGGTCGGCTTATGCCTTAAATCCCAAAAGAATTGCGAATACCATAAATCACCATATGGAGGCTTCCGTTATCACCGGAAAAGGTTCTTCTGGGCCATCTAGGGGGTGCGCAAGATGTGGGACTCCGCTCCCAGATGATGATGTCTTTGTATGCATTCCTTGTGCAAGGCAGAGTATTGCGCGTCAGTCCGTCGCTTCGGCTGCTGGCCCGTCGCATCTTCCATCATCTCCTACCTCTCCCTCCCTGTTCCGGACCCCGCATGACACTGTCAAGAGTGGGGATTCGCAATCCGAGGTGGCGGCGCGATTGGCCAGCCTCCGGAAAATAGTGCCCGTTAAAGCAGGGTCAAAAGCCACTGCAAAACGGAAGCACCTGACTCCGATACCTTCGGCTTCACAGGTATGTGAGCCTGTGGAATGGTCCGATGGCTCCCCGGACGAGGGAGAATTCCTGTTGGAGTCAGATGAGCCTGCAGATCAGCTTGAGGCTGATGCTATTGGCGATTGGTCGGCGGGTGTTTCCCTTGACACCCCCTCCATTCTGGCTCAGATGTTTGAAATTCTGAATTTAGATCCGCCTGAGGCTGTCACCCTGCCAAAGGGCCAGTTGTTTAAAGAGCCTCAGCCGCGTTGGGTTTTTCCCAGACAACACCACTTTGAGAGGGTGGTCCTTAAGGAATGGGAACATCCCACGCGGTTATCTGGAATCCCTTCCAGTTGGGAAAAGCGTTATCCTTTTCCGCCAGAATTGGTGAAGCTTTGGTCCGTCCCTCCTGACGTCGATACCCCTGTGCTAGGGCTCTCCAGCACGGCTATGGTACAGTCTGCTGAGACCACTGTCCCTAAAGATGGGGAGGATCGTCGGATTGACCAGTACGCTCGCCATGGTTTTATTTATGCTGGGTCAACGATGCGCCCGGTGTGTGCTTCGGCCCTTCTTTTATTGGCGGTTAGGTCTGTAATTCAGGAGCTGTATGGGGATCTCGATCCCACTTGTAAAGAGTTTACTGCGCTTAAGCAGTGTGAATCTTTTGTTTCCTATGTTCTATCCGCTCAGGACGATGCGCTGGCTATGAGTAGCAAGACAGCTGCAATGCTGGTGGCTATTCGTCGGTCAGTATGGCTGCGTCAGTGGTCAGCGGACTCAGCTTCTAAAAAGGTGCTCACAGCTCTCCCCTTTTTGGGCTTGCGTCTGTTTGGTGAGAAAATTGATTCAGTCGCAAAGGGTGGTAAGATGCCACATCGCAAGAGGCCTCGTCGTCCCTTTAAGGGGGCAAGTTCTGGTAGGCCTTCATATCGGGGATTCAGAGCGGGTAGGGGGGCTTCCTTACCCGCTACCAGAGGTGCAGGTTGGACTCGGGGGAGGGGCCGTGGCCGTCCCGCTCAGTCCTGGGGCACCAAGCCCAAGCCTGCTGGTAAACCCGCTCAGCAATGAGGGGCTGCCCTCACCCGTGCGGGTGGGGGGATGATTACGACACTTCTCCCAGGTTTGGGACCAGGAGATTCCGGACAGATGGATCCGGGAGGTAGTGTCGTCCGGTTACAAACTGGAATTCGACTCTCGCCCTCCTTCACGGTTCTTTCAGTCTCGGGTGCCCATCGATCCTTTGGCCGCACAGGGGCTCCTGGCGTCGGTAAAGAATCTGTTAGAGATGGCGGTCATCCGGCCGGTACCGTGCTTAGAGATGGGCCTCGGGTTTTATTCCAATCTTTTCGCAGTCCCCAAGAAAGACGGGTCAGTCCGTCCCATCCTGGACCTGAAATTACTCAACAGGTTCATCCGTGTTCGGAAGTTTCGCATGGAAACCTTGCGTACGGCCGTCGGTTCCCTTCGGCAAGGGGACTTCATGACGTCCATAGACATCAAGGATGCTTATCTTCATGTTCCCATCTGCCACGCTCATCAACATTTTCTTCGATTCGTGATGGAAAATCAGCATTATCAATTCGTGGCACTTCCGTTTGGCCTTACCTCAGCTCCAAGAGTGTTCACCAAGGTGCTGGCAGGGTCATGGCCATTTTGAGATCTCGGGTCATTCGTGTCGTGCCTTATTTGGACGACCTTCTTGTCATGGCTCCGTCACTCAATCAATCGGAGACAGACACCAGGTTGGTGGTCTCCACGCTGGAAAGCTTTGGTTGGGTGATCAACTTCCCCAAGTCCTCCCTCGCTCCGGCCAGGGTGGTGTCCTTTCTGGGGATGCGGTTGGACTCTCTTCAACACAGAGTGTTTCTCCCCCAGTCCAAAATTCATCTGATTCAGGAGTTGGCTCGGGTCCTACTTTCCGATCCTCGGCCATCCATCCGTCTGGGGATGAGGCTGATAGGGTTGATGGTCGCCTCTTTCGAGGCAGTTCCTTTTGGTCAATTTCACACGAGGACGCTCCAGCTTTATCTGTTGGGCGTCCTGGGACCGGCAGCCTCGGTCGCTGGATCAGCCCTTCCAGTTGTCCTCCCGGGTCCGGCAGTCCCTCCAGTGGTGGTTGGTCTCGACCAATCTTGTGAAGGGCAGGTCTTTCCTGACCCCTCTTTGGGAAATTGTCACCACGGACGCCAGTCTGTCGGGTTGGGGCGGATTTTGGAAGGAGCTGCAGTTCCAGGGGCAGTGGGGACCTCAAGAGGCCCACTTACCCATCAAGGTTCTGGAACTGAGAGCCATCCGTCGGGTGCTGGCTCTCCTTACTCAGCACGTTCTGGGCCTTCCGGTCCAGGTGCGTTCAGACAATCGAACAGCGGTTGCTTACATCAATCATCAGGGAGGGACTCGCAGCCTGAGTGCTCTCAGAGAGGTGTCCCTGATCCTGACCTGGGCAGAGGCCCATGTTCCTTGTCTCTCGGCGGTATACATTCCAGGAGTGGAGAACCAGGAAGCGAACCGGTTGAGCAGGGGCTCTCCCCATCTGGGAGAATGGGCTGTCCATCCTCGGGTGTTTCGCTCACTGTGTCTCCGATGGACACCAGAGGTGGAACTGTTTGCCTCTCGTCACAATCACAGGCTCCCGAACTTCGTGTCGCTCTCCCAGGATCCTCTGGCTCTGGCAGTGGACGCCATGTCCCTGAGCTGGGGGGATCTGGGATTTCTATACCTGTTTCCTCCGATACCCATGCTGGGCAGGATGCTTCGGAAGTTGGCTCTGGAATGGGTGTCCGCCGTTCTCGTGGCCCCAAGGTGGCCAAGGCGAGTGTGGTTCGCAGACATCGTTCGGCTGGCAGTGGACCAGTTCGCCCTGCCTCTTCGGCCCGATCTGCTCACTCAGGGTCGGTTGTGTTACCCCAATTTACCAGCGCTGGGTTTGACGGCCTGGCTGCTGAAACCTCCATCTTGAAGGAGGAGGGTCTTTCTGACTCAGTTGTCAAGACTCTGATCAGTGCCCGGAAGAGGTCTTCTTCGATCATCTACTATAGGACTTGGAAAGCCTACATCACTTGGTGTGAGATGAGATCTTTTCCTTGTAGGGTCTTTTCGGTCTCCATGATTCTGGAGTTTTTACAATCAGGGCTGGACTCTGGTCTTCAGCTAAGTACGTTGAAAGGGCAAGTTTCTGCCTTATCTATCTTTTTTCAGAAGCGTTTTGCGCTTCAGCCTTTAGTTAAAACTTTTTTCCAGGGGGTTACGCATGTGCGGCCTCCCAGGAAACCATTACTCCCGGTTTGGGATTTGAATTTGGTTCTTTCTGCTCTTCAGGCTGCTCCTTTTGAGCCTTTGCAAGATATTGCTTTGTCTACCCTGACTCAGAAGATTGTCTTCTTGGTAGCGATCACTTCGGTCCGGCGTGTCTCGGAATTGGCGGCCTTGTCTATCCAGGCGCCTTACTTTGAGAGGCATCAGGATAAAGTGGTCTTTCGGTTCAAGACAGACTTTCTTCCTAAGGTTGTTTCTGCTTTTCATTTGAACCAAGATATTGTTCTTCCCTCCTTGTGTCCTAATCCTAAGAATGACAAAGAGAGGGTTTTGCATTGTTTGGATGTAGTACGTTGTGTTAAGTACTACTTGATTATCACGTCTCCTTTTCGTAAGACGGATTCCTTTTTTGTTGTGCCCTATGGGCCTAAGAAGGATTTGGCACCAGCCAAATCTGCCATTAGCAAGCGGATACGTCAGGCCGTTACTGCGGCCTATTCTGCTAAGGGGAAAGTTCCCCCTTTTTGTATCACTGCTCATTCTACTTGCGCCATTAGGGCGTCTTGGGCTTTTCAGCACCAAGCTTCTTTTGAACAAGTTTGTAAGGCCGCCACTTGGTCTTCTGTTCACACTTTTTCTAAGTTTTACAAAGTTGATGTGCGGGCCTCAGCGGATGCTGTTTTTGGCCGCAAAGTTCTGCAGACTGCAGTCATTTAAGTTATGCTTCACCTGGCCTTGAGATGCCCATCCCTTGTGGACACTGCTTTTGGATGTCCCAATAAGTGAAGAATATTAAAGGTGAAGCGGGGTGTGTGGCACACCAAGAATAATACCATTTTGTGAGTACTCACCTGAAAAATGGATATTGTTGGTGTGCCACACACCCCGCTTCACTCCCACCCTTTTCGGTATTCCGAATCCTTTATATGGTGAAGCTTTTATTTATATTGATTTATTTTGAGGTTACCGTTAATTTACTGGTACCTTGTCTTTCTGCTTTTTAATATACTGGTGATAAATGGGAGGTACCAGGTATATATAGGCCGGAAGGGGGCTCGTTACAAGACTTCCTCTCTGCACAGCGTCACCTGGCGGTGAGTTAACCCAATAAGTGAAGAATATTAAAGGTGAAGCGGGGTGTGTGGCACACCAACAATATCCATTTTTCAGGTGAGTACTCACAAAATGGTATTTTCTGTTCGGCCAGTCTACCCCGCCCCCTCTGTTAACTATAGTAGCAATTTCTAATTCAGGGGCTGGCAATAACTACCTACAATTACCTTCCATCCTTTTCCTGCCAGATTCAAAGGGCTCCTGACCCAACAATCTCTCCCCCATCCCATTCTCACATTCTGTGTTTCCTTCACCTAAGCTCCAGTGCTGCTCCGACCTTGGCACTGAAGTTAAAAGCTAGACCGACCTACTCATTGGCTATTCCTCTAAATCTTTTGGAGAAGCCAGCATAAGCTACTTGCTTTCTGTTCTCATGTCCATTATTTCATCTTTCTTTAGGTCCCTCCTTCAGCCTTGCACATGATGATTCTTTTTTTTTTCTACTTTTATGTGCACTCTTAGAGAACTTGGCTGTCTTGCTCTCTAATACAAATAATGCTCAGTCCATAAGGTCTTGATTCCAGAGCCTGCTTCTCCAACATACCTAGGTGCGCAACCGTACCAGGCTTTTCAAGGGAGCGTGAATAACTTGGTCACCTAATCACTACAGCAGCATGGCTGCCAGTTTGGTTTAGATAGTTAAGGTGTTCCCACAGCTGTTTCCTAGCAAATGGGTGCAGAGCCACATAGTGACAGATTTGGGGGAGCCCCCCACACAGTAACCCGGTAACACCCCCCGAATCCTTTTATGTACCTTGATCCTCGGCCAAAATGGGCTCCTAAGATCGGTCGTCACATGGGCCTTCTTTCCTGTCCGCCGATCAAGGCCGTCCCACGTGACTGCAGACAACCAATTTCGCCCGAGGATTGCGGTGCAGTTAAGGAGTTGGCTCCTGCTATTTGGATGCACCTCTTAGTCTGTCACTATTTGGCCCTGCACCCATTCCATGGAAAGGAGTGTGGGACCGCTTTAACAACAGCCATCCTTTTAAATATGAACATGAGCGTGTATCTGCAGTGCATGGGCATTGCATCCGTTTCAAACTAATATGGGCAATGTCGGAAAAAGTGTAGAAACACCAACATGACCTATTAAAAGACCATAGGAAGAGTAGTGGTTCATCGACATCTCTCCTTAAAAAAAAAAAAGGGTGTCTCGCAGGAGAAACAGACAGGGGCAGAACAGACACTCGGACCAGTGCCCAGGATAAAGTTTCGGTTTTCCATGGAGTTCAGCTTAAAGATTAAAGAGGAGCAACACCACACTCAAGTCTAAAAGAGTCTTGTGGAAGGCAGGGTTGGTCTACCTCTTTATAGGACATCCTGAATTGGGATTCCCCTCTATGTGAAACCCCCTGGATTGCTGATTCACTCACTCTTTTCTATGAGCCCTCGCCGCATCTCCTTTCTGTGACCACATCCCCAACATACCTCTAGCTAGCTGTGCAACCGGGCCTGGCCTTTTAGAATGATCATTGGAGATGCAGATGGTCCGCTCACTTCATTCAGATTTTCTTTGCAACACTGAGAGAAAAAATTAACAAAGAACACCTGACTCCAAGCCCTCAGGACTAGGTGGTCAGTGCTCTTTTTTATTTTTCATTTTTTTTTTTTTTGTTGGGGGGGGGGGGGGGGGGGGGGTCAGCTGGACTGTCACTTTAAGCCTGTTTCCAATACTGACTTATGCCTTTTTTTCTTTCTTGCAAGGTTTTTATTGAGCTGCCTAGCAGCACACATTGTAAATGTTAGAAATAGCAGCAAAGGACAAGAGATGTGCTACATATGCCAGTACTTTTTTCAAGGTATTTATTGGGGTCACCTTAACCCCTGAATTAAACTTTTTTTTATATATGCTGATCTTTCAGCTCATCTTTTATTCCACACACGGCAGCATAGCAGAGCCACAGCAGCATGTCGACCAAGGGCAGAGTTAGTGCCTTCTCAGCGAAGCAGCTTTGTCTCTTCAGATAAGGCCTTCTAATGCGCCTTTCTGAGTTATTATTGTTATATTTCACGGTGAGCTGACTGAGCCTTTGCAAGGACCGTCTGCAGAAAGCCATTGCTTTGCCTATTGCTTTGTCCTTCATTTTTTGCAGGGGTCGTCAACTAATTGATGTTCCTTTGCGCTTAGCTTCTAAAAATGAAGTTTCGAAATTCTTTTTTTCCCTGAGACATGAGCATCTTGGTGCTGCACATTACGTCCTCCTAAATGGACGAAGTCCCTTATTAAGTGTTCAGTGTAACAAGACTCAAAGTAGTGATGGGAATTAAGAAATCAAGGACTTGTGTGATTTAAAGGCCATTGGCGGCTTAATGATAGAGGGTGGCAGGAAATGCCACACCTGTACTCACTTCACAATTAGCGTTTGAGGATGCTCCATGTCATTATCTTTTCTTTAATAGGAACTTTGAGAATCAGTTACAATATGCAGTGTTACATACTTGAATTATTAAAGTCTGATTTTCCTTTTTTCCCAATGCATGGCACAGCCTGCTTCACAAAGTCATTATATCTGGGTATTCCGCCACAGGGTGGCGCAGTGCACTGCAGAAGAGTTGTGGCTCCGCCCGGTACCATATAAAAACGGAATCACCATAGACTTATCCAATTGTTCTCTGCAGTGCTTACTGTGAAGATAGAAGATGGCTCTTATATACTTTGCGCAGGTGTGCGGGGCAACCATGCCTGCGGCCCTGCATATCTATTTCCACCCGTTTCCGGACCCTCTGTGCCTCCCAGCCTCGGCTGACGGATTGGGTGAAGGTAGCGGAGCACTAGTCCCCTCTGAGGGTTTTTTTGTTGTACTTGGGGCATGGGCTGCGGGATACTTGTATGTATATTCTTAGTATACAGTACGCCCTGCTCCAAATCTAATACTTACAGTTGGGATATACTCCGCCAGATGGCGCTGGACTGCAGAGGCATCGAAAATAGGTTCCTCCCGGCCCCTCAAATACCCAGGGACCTCCCACAAATCCCCAGAATTTCTCTGCAGTCTGGCTGCGAAGGACGAGAAATTGGCTCTCTACTCGCAGGTGAGCGGGGTTATTAACCTGCGGCCCTGTAGGACTATTCCCACCGGTTCCACTAGTAATATGCCTCCCAGCCTTGGCTGCGCTGGTCGGGTGAAGGTAGGCAGCACCGCCGTTGGTGCTTAGGAGCGCTGCTCCACCGCAATCCCCCACCAAAGGGTAGGCGGTTCAGGCTTATGGTGAGCCTCTATGGGATGCCCCTCCTGCACTATTGCCCCTGCCTATCGGTGGGCCCTATCCGTCCTCCCTCATCCTCCTTGTAGTCTTCGGGGCAAAAGGGGGGGGGGGGTGTTTATGTGTATAGATATGCATGTTATGCAGTCTGTGCTTTCGCTTTTCACATGTCTTTATTCTTGTGTAAGCCGCCGCGCTGACTTGTCTTTATTGCTTTTAAATTTACCGCGCCGCGCGCTGACTTTGTTCCGCGCTTGGTGGCGGCATTACCTCAGGCGCTGGTGCGCCATCATTGGCTGTTGGCCTTTCTGGCTTTGCGCTCTTCGGGGGGGGGGGGGGGGGGGGCGCGGCCCGTCTTTGGCGCGTTCCGCGTCATCGCTATTACTGGCCCGCCCCTCGAGGTATACCGACGCCATCTTTTCTGCTTGGTTGGCCTATGCGCGACGGACTCCTACCTACCGCAATCCGTAAGTGCCCTCGCGGGTGGCTTTATCTGCTTCACTTTTGTTACGATGTACTTAAGGTCTTGTCTGCTTATGTCTTTCATGCAGGACGAACCCTTCTTGGCTTCTCCCGGCCCTGTTTTTAGTATATTACTTGTAGGCCTTGTAAAAATTATACTCCCACTTCCCTAGTGGGTTATTGGGGCACCCAGGGTTGCTATATAGCGTTATTCCCCATCGACGTATAGCGCCGCTATAATCACCATGTGGAGGCATCCCAGGATAATGTTACTGGGGTCCCTTTGGGACAAGACCGGCTGTGTGTAGCGTGTGGGCAGCCTCATGCTGACGCTGACAAGGTGCGGGTCTGTGTATCCTGTGCTGAGCAGGTGCTTGCATTGCAATCTGGCCTGCCAGTGGCTGCACCTCGTTTCACTTCACCTACTCCCCCAAGCTTAAATCTCACTCCTGCTGAGTTGCATACTAGTGGGGATTCTCAGCCTGATGTGTCTTCTAGACTGGCTACTGTTGAACAGATTATTGCGAAGTCTTTAGCGCGTAAGGCCCCTGCTAAGAAGCGGCACTTGACGCCTAATGTTACTGTTTTCCCTATGGGAACTGAGGGGTTTTGGAATCTGTGTAGCTATACCCCGTCTGATGAAGGGGAGCTCTTTTCTGATTCAGGCTCATCTGATGAGAGACCAAGGGGTCATGACGATTCTGGCTCTGACCCCTGGGCCCCGGATGACACTGACAGATTATTGACCCAGATTTTTGAGGTTCTGTCTATCTCTCTCCCTGTTGAGGCTCCCAGGCAAAGAGGGGAGCTTTTCCATACAGCAAGATCAAGTTTGGAATTTCCAGAGCAGGCACATTTCCATAACCTTGTGCTCAAGGAATGGGAGCGCCCCAGTAAACTTCCCGGGGTTCCAAAGAGTTGGGATAGGAAGTATCCCTTTCCTGCTGAGGTGGTTATATGTTGGTCATTCCCCCCCCCCCCCCCCCCCGGAGGTGGATGCCCCAATCCTAGGGCTATCTAACACCTCCGTCATGCATTCCCCTGATTCTACTACCCTGCGGGATGCCGAAGACCGGCGTATTGATCAGCTGGCATCCCACGCCTTTGCATGTGCCTCTGCCATTACAGCTGTGGCCACTAGAACCCTTATCAGAAATATGCTTGATAGTGCCCCTGATGATTTGCCTTGTGAGGTGTTTAATGCACTCTCCAGTTGTGATGTTTTTGTAAATTTTGTCCTCTCAGCATTGGATGACACCATCAGAATGTGTGCCAGAACTTCTGCCCTCGTGGTGGCTATACGCCGCTCGGTTTGGCTGCGCCAGTGGGCTGCTGACAACGCTGCCAAGAAGGCCCTCACTGGTTTTCCCTTTAAAGGACTGCGTCTGTTTGGAGACTGCCTGGACCTTTTTGCTAAGGGAGGCAGGTTACCCCAGCGCAGGCGGCAACCTCGGCCCTTTCGGGGTCAGGGTTCCTTCTCCTCCCCTTACCGTGGTGCAAGACAGGGAAGGGGGGTTTCTTTCCCTGGGGCCGGGGAGATTTCTGGGGTAGAGGCAGAGGACGTGGACGTCCTGGCTCCTCCTGGGGTCCCAAAGCTAAATCCTTTCCCAAGCCCCCTCAGGCATGATGGGGCACCCTCACCCATCCGGGTGGGGGGACGGCTGCAGCACTTCGCTCACGTCTGGAGGCTTCATGTCTCAGACCGGTGGATTCAGGAGGTAGTGTCCTCCGGTTACAAGTTGGAGTTTGCTGCCGATCCCCCTCCAAGATTCATCAGATCCCGGATTCCTCAGGACCCTGTGTCAGCTCAGGAGCTAGTGCAAGCAGTGCAAGGCCTCCTGGAGCTGGGGGTCATCTGCCAGGTCCCTTTAAGAGAAAAAGGCAAGGGCTTTTATTCCAACCTATTCACAGTACCCAAAAAGGATGGTTCTGTCAGGCCCATCCTGGACTAAACGATTCTCAACAAGTTTGTCAGGGGCAGGCGCTTTCGCATGGAGACTCTGCGCTCTGCCATCAGTTCCCTGCGCCAAGGGGATTTCATGACTTCTGTGGACATCAAAGATGCTTATCTTCATATTCCTGTGTTCCCAGGTCATCAAAGGTTCCTCAGGTTCGCTCTGATGGATCAACACTACCAATTTGTGGCCTTGCCCTTCGGCCTCACTTCAGCTCCCAGGTTGTTCACCAATGTACTGGCTGGCGTGATGTCTCTGCTCAGATGTCAGGGCGTCCGCATGCTTCCCTATCTGGACGACATCCTCATCACTTTCCAGTCTCTACATCAGGCAGAGTTGGATACTCAGGTGGTGGTGTCCACTCTGGATTTGGATGGGTGATCAACCACCCCAAGTCCTCACTGTCCCCTTCCTTGGTAACTCCATTCCTAGGAATGAATCTGGATACAGTTCAGGCAAGGATATTCCTTCCTCAGCAGAAGGTGGACAGTCTGATTGCACAGGCTCAGTCCCTCCTAGCTTGTCCCCATCCCTCCATCAGGCAGGGGATGCAGCTGGTGGGCCTGATGGTGGCGTGCTTCGAAGCGGTCCCTTATGCTCAGTTTCACTTGAGGCCTCTGCAACTACACCTATTGTCTGTATGGGACAAGGACCCAGCGTCCCTGGACAGGGTCTGTGTGCTCTCCCCCCTGGTCAGGAGGTCCCTCTTGTGGTGGATGGACTCAAGGAACCTGTTGGGGGGGCAGATCCTTTCTTGCCCCTTCCTGGGAGACGGTCACCACGGATGCCAGTCTGTCAGGTTGGTTGGGGTTTCTGGAAGTCCCTGCGGTTCCAGGGGAGGTGGGGCCCTCCGGAGGCCCACACTCCTATCAATGTCTTGGAGCTGTGAGCGATCAGGTTAGTTCTGGCTCGCTTGACTACTCATCTTCAGGGCCTGCCTGTTCAGTTGACAACCAGACGGCAGTTGCCTACATCAATCATCAGGGAGGGACCCGGAGCAAGGGGGCCCTCCAGGAAGCATCTCTGATCCTGACTTGCATTTCAGCTGTGTACATCCCGGGGGTGGAAAATCGCCTGGCGGACTCTCTGAGCAGGAGGACCTCTCGCCAGGGAAAATGGTCCCTATGCAGCAGGGGGTTTCAATCTCTGTGTCACCGTTGGAGCCAACCAGATGCGGATCTGTTTGCGTCCCGCCACAATCACAAGCTTCCAGCTTTTGTCTCTCTGTCCAGGGATCCTCTGGCCCTGACCTTGGATGCGCTAGCAATGTCATGGAAGGACTTTCAGTTCCTGTATGTCCCCCCCCCCAATTCCCCTGCTGGGCAGGGTTCTGTGCAAGATTGCTCTGGAAGGGGTGCCAGCAATTCTGGTGGCCCCCAGGTGGCCAAGAAGAGTGTGTGGTTCGCAGACGTGGTGCAGCTGGCAGTAGATCAGTACGCTCTGGCTTTGACGGCTTGGCTGCTGAAACCTCCATCTTGATGGAGAAGGGAATGTCTTCCTCAGTTGTGGATACTTTGATTAAAGCTAGGAAGAAGTCTTCCTCTTCCATTTATTACAGGGTTTGGCGTGCCTACATTGACCGGTGTGAGTCTAAGTCTCTTCCCTGTCGTGTGTTCTCTATTCCGAGGATTCTGGAGTTCCTGCAGCATGGGTTGGAGATGGGGCTCCAACTCAGTACTCTGAAGGGTCAGGTTTCTGCCCTGGCTATTCTTTTCCAGAAGTCCTTTGCTCAACACCCTCTGATCAGGACTTTTTTCCTGGGGGTCACTCATGTGCGTCCCCCACGTAAGCCTATGGCGCCTGTTTGGGATTTGAACTTGGTTCTGTCAGCCTTGCAGGGTGCTCCCTTTGAACCTGTGCAGGATGCTGCCTTGACCATTCTTACGCTCAAGGTTGTGTTTCTGGTGGCTATCACTTCTGTCAGGCGCGTGTCTGAGTTGGCGGCGCTATCCATTCAGCCCCCCTACTATGAGAGGCACCAGGACAAGGTGGTGTCTCGTTTCAAACCTGATTTTCTGCCTAAGGTAGTGTCTGCCGTTCATTTGAATCAGGATATTGTTCTTCCTTCTTTGTGCCCTAATCCTAGCAATGCTAAGGATAGAGTTCTGCACTCTTTGGATGTGGTTAGGTGTCTGAAGTACTATCTGGTGGCTACTGCACCTTTCAGGAAAACTGATGCTCTTTTTGCTGTCCCTTCTGGTCCTAGGAAGGGTTTGGCAAGTGGATTTGTCAGGCTGTGATTCAGGCCTAAACTGCTAAGGGGAAGAATCCTCCCTTCCGCCTTACTGCTCACTCCACTGGTGTTATTGGTGCCTCTTGGGCTTTTCAGCTCCAGGCTTCTGTTGAACAAGTTTGCAAGGCTGCTACTTGGTCTTCTGTTCATACCTTTTCAAAGTTTTACAAGGTTGATGTTAGGGCCTCAGCTGACGCTGTTTTTGGCCGAAAGGTTCTGCAGGCGGCAGTGGTTTAAACTGCCTGCTGATGATTTTTCTTGGGGATCCCACCCTACTTTATGGACACTGCTATTGGATGTCCCAAGTGTAAGTATTAGATTTGGAGCAGGACGTACTGTATACTAAGAATAATACAATTCTGTGATTACTCACCTGTAGAATTGGTATTATGAGTATACAGTACGTCCTGCTCCAACCCACCCTTGGTTTGCATTTTCTTGGATTCCCTGTGTGGTGATTGTTATCATTGTTATAGTTGTTAGTTTGGATTGTTTAATTCTCCCGGCTTGTCCTTAACTGCTTTTCAATGCTGGGGATTTGTGGGAGGTCCCTGGGTATTTGAGCGGCCCGGAAGGAGCCTATTTTCGATGTCTCTGCAGTCCAGCGCCATCTGGCGGAGTATATCCCAACTGTAAGTATTAGATTTGGAGCAGGACGTACTGTATACTCATAATACCAATTCTACAGGTGAGTAATCACAGAATTGTATTTTTGCTTTTTTCTTTCAGGCGGGACACCCGTGGGTTGTGGTTTCTCCCGGTCCTGCTCCTTACTCCCACCTTCATCTCCCTTTACTATTCCGGGGGTATCCCTTGGGGGGGGGGGGGGCTTTTATTAGACATTACCCTGTGCTGGCATATTGCGCCTGTATTAATCACCATATGGAGGCTTCTGGGGATAACGTGCTCGGGGGTCCTTCGGAACAATCCCGGCTGTGTTCCATGTGTGGGGTATCCCCTATCAGTAATGACGTCACGGTTTGTGGGCTGAGCGCCCATGCTGTCCTTGCGCTTCAGTCTGGGCTGCCTGCTTCTCTCCCAAGCTCTGCGCCCCCTTCGGCATTGCCTACCCTGCTGCGCCTGCATTTAGCCCCCAGTGTAGCGGATTCTAGCAGGGGGTCTTAATCTGATCTGGCACTTCGTGTGGCCAGCATTGAAAAACAGCTTTCCAGGCCTGTCCCACGTAAGGGCTCTAGGAAGAAGCAGCACCTGGCTCCCATGCCTGCATGGTTTACTGAGGAGCAGGAGGAAATTGATCTTTTTGATTCCTCTGGGGACCAGCAGGTGGGCTGCGACAGTGACCCTGGGTCTGAGTCTGAGGATTCCTGGTTCCTTGAGGACACTGCTAATCTGTTGTCTCACATTTTCGAAATCTTGCACATTGTCCCCCCTGAGGTGGCTAAGAGGAAACGGGGTGAGCTTTTTCGTACTGTTAAGCAGCGTCTGGGGTTCCCTGAGCAGAGTCATTTAACTAATTTGGTGCTCAAGGAGTGGGAACATCCTAGTAGATAGCCCGCGGTGCCCAAAGGGTTGGATAAAAAATACCCATTTCGTGCTGACCTGGTTAAGCGATGGTCGCGTCCCCTCGAGGTGGACGCTCCCGTTCTAGGGCTGTCCAACACCTCAGTCATGCCTTCCCCTGACACTACTACACTGCGGGACAGCGAGGACCGGCGTATGGATCAGCTGGCCTGCCATGCTTTTACATTTGTGGGGGCTGGGCCTCTGCCATTGCAGCCATTGCTCTTAAGAGACAGATCAATCGTCTCCTTGATGGAGCTACAGCTGGTAGGGAGGAGTATAGGGCCCTCTTGCTTTGCTCTGAATTTGTTGCCTTTATCCTTACTGCCATGGATTATGTGGTACGGCTGGGTAGTAGGGCCTCTGCCCTTTTGGTGGCTATGCACCGCTCTGTTTGGTTGCGTCAGTGTGCAGCTGACGCTGCTGCTAAGAAGGCTCTTACTGGGCTCCCCTTTGTGGGGCTGCGGCTCTTTGGTGAGCGTCTGGATGTTTTAGCCAAGGATGGTAGGCTGCCTCAGCGTAGGAGGCAGCCTCAGCCTTTTCGGGGGCCCTCCGCTTCCTTCTCCTCCTTTCGTGCCCCTAGAGGAGGTTGAGGCCCCCTCTTTTCAGGTATCCGCAGGGGTTCTTGGGGCAGTGGCAGATCCCGTGGTCGTCCCGGGCTCTCATGGGACCCCAAGCCCAGACCTTCTCCCAAGCCCCCTCAGGCATGAAAAAGCGCCATCACCCATCCGGGTGGGGGGACAGCTTCGGCCCTTTGCTCATGTCTGGAGGCTACGCGTCTCAGACCGGTGGATTCAGGAGGTGGTGTCGGTTACAAGATAGAGTTTGCAGCCTGGCCGCCATCCCCAGATTCATCAGATCCCGGATGTCTCACAACCCTCTGTCAGCTCAGGGGTTGCGCCTTGCGGTTCAACATCTGTTGGAGTCAGGAGTCATTTGCCTGGTGCCTCCCCAGGAACGGGGTCAGGGTTTCTATTCCAATCTGTTCACGGTCCCCAAAAAGGATGGGTGTCTGAAGTTTTATTTGGTTGCTACTTAGTCTTTCAGGAAATCTGACGCTCTTTTTGTTCTTCCTGCCGGACCTAGGAATGGTTTGCCTCCGGCTAAATCCATTATCAGCAAGTGGATCCGTCAGGCGGTGGAGCAGGCCTACTCTGCCAGGGGGAAGGTTCCTCCTTTTAGGGTTACTGCTCATTCCACTCGTGCTGTTGGTGCATCTTGGGCCTTTCAGCACCAAACTTCTGTTGAACAAGTTTGTAAGGCCGCAACTTGGTCTTCTGTTCATACTTTTTCCAAGTTTTACAAGGTTGATGTTAAGGCCTCAGCTGATGCTGCTTTTGGCTGCAAGGTACTTCAGGTAGTGGTGGTTTAAGCTGCCTGCTGTTACTCTTTGGGGGTCCCACCCTACTTATGGACACTGCTTTTGGAAGTCCCAGATGTAATGACTTCGTGAAGCAGGCCGTGCCATGCATTGGGAAAAAGACAATTCTGTGAGTACTCAACTGTAGAATTGCTTTTACCATGCATGGCACGGCCTGCTTCACCCCACCCTTGTTACATTGTTCTTGGTTTCCTCTTTATGGTGATTGTTCCAAATTAGTTGGGGTTGTTATCTTTATTAATTTCCGGTTCTTGTATCACTGCTTGTCAACTACTGGATAAGTCTATGGTGATTCTGTATTTATATGGTACCTGGCGGAGCCACAACTCTTCTGCTGTGCACTGCGCCACCTTGTGGCGGAATACCCAGATCTAATGATTTCGTGAAGCAGGCCGTGCCATGCATGGTAAAAGCAATTCTACAGGTGAGTACTCACATAATTGTCTTTTTGCTTGCCATGTGCACTGCCCGCAGAGACCGGAACACTGTGTCAGCTTCTGGCTTTCTTTGAAGTCCTCCAAAGTCTTCTGTCTAATCCTATTAGTCAAATAAGTTTCACCTGTTGCTAGACTTGCAACTAAAATATAATCTAACCTCAAAGCTTTGGTTTGTTAATATGCATCCTAATTGGCACAAAGTACCTAAAGTGGAACTAAATCCTGCAAAACTGATATCTCTTCACCAATTAAAACTCTCCCTCTCCAATCCCCTCAGTGAGTAAAACTTATTCGCAGAGGCATAGCTAGGCTTTCTGACACCCAGGGCAAACTAAATGACTTGTCCCTGCAGCAGCCAGGAATGGTTACAGGAATGGAGCAGGGAATCCCAAATAGGGATGCCACAATTGAGGGAAACAAATCTTAGGGTTGTGAAAATCCTGGTGGTGTTTTTACCACACATACACACAGTACTCACTGACCACACAGACATGATGAAACACATACATACCATTAAGAACAGAGATGTATTGCAGTGTGCGGCCCAGTGCACATGCACAGCAGATTGGAGTAGCTGCTCATACACTGATGTTGCTGGCTACATCTGAGTTTTTTTTTTTGTGCTGCACAGAGGAAGATTCAGTAGGGGGAGCGCTACCTTGGGCATTCTTCTTGCACAGCCAGAGCTGCTAATGCTGCACGCTGAGCCTGGGCGGGGGGAGCTGAGGGGAACCTGCTATCCATCCACACACAGCATAGCCATAATGGAGCTCTCCTGCTGCCCATCCCTGACCCCCCTCACAAAACACCATGGGAGTAGACTGGCTGCTTAGCAGTCCCCTCTCATCACCCCCGCTTGAACAAAAAATATTATCTGAACTGCAACACCCTAAAATCTCCGGTGTCTGGCTTCTCTTGTCTTTCTGCAGCTGGGGCGTCTACAATAAACCCCTGAAGTACCAGTAACTAAGAGTGGCCACAGCACAACAGTGAGCTTGACTCTGGAACCCCAACTCAGCTCCCCACTTCTCCCCCACTCCTCAGTGAGGAAGAGAGATAGATAAATAAGGCTGCATCCCGCTATGTGTTTCATATTAGCTGCCCCTACTTGATATTTCTGAGGGCTTGCCCCAGCATCTGAGCTCGGTCCTACTTTTGGCACCCCCCGACCCGGGGATATGTGCCTGATAAGACGCACTGACACCCCCACACACACACTTTGCGTCTTATAGTATCAAAAATGCGGTAGGTCGACGTTTAATGGACCTGCATCTGTCTCAAACCGGACCTTTTAGCATTATTTATTGAAAAGGCCAAATCCTTATAAAACTATTCCTCATCATCTAAAATTAATATATTTTAAGCTTTTAGTCACTTATTATTCTTTCCCCCACTGGGCTGCAACTCTGTTCAGGACTCTGATAGGGCACCGCCATATTGATTCAGAAGCATCACATACGGAAGAGAGGAGAGTGGGATAAAGTACAAGGGTTAAAGCTGTGGTGGAAGCTGGGGTCAGGAAAAAGACAGCAATCCCAGAATGCAGAGCGGCACAGTCAGAAGATACTTCCTGTTTGCAGGCTGCCTGATGCTCCATGAACCGCCATCCTGAATGTTTAAAGGCTCATAACATGCAGTCGATGCAGTTTGGATTATTTTTAATGTGAGCAATCTGTATGTACAGGGTGTGGCAAACATATAAGATAGGCTCTTATTCAGGGTGATGGTCCGCTTTAAGGACAAACCTCTCTAATTGGAGGAAGTGGCTTTAGCTGGCAGCATGTGCTGCTGTTGCTGTTTTCCCCAACACGTACATACCCAGTGCTCAAAGTGGACAGCTAAATTGAGAAGGATGGCTGTACTTTAGACTTCATAGTTGTGAATGAGCACCTAAAGCCCCTTAAACTTTCCTCTTCAATGAACTTTTTTAAAGTATATATTTTTGTGTTTCAAAATAATGTCCTCAAAGTGCTAAGCTTACCTAGTATTTTTTTTCTTACGTTCGCAAATAATTTATGGATGCAATTTTCACTACCTAAATCTGTTGCTGTTGGCAACAGTACACCAAGTCTGTACAGTGTACACCACGTTCTAAGAAGAGAGAAGTGAGCCCTGTACACATAGAACACTGCTGCTATGGCCGCTGCTGATTTGAGGGAGCTCACTCAAACTTACACATGCCCAACAGCGTTTTGTGTGTGTGCGAGACTCGCTTTTCTCTTCCTGGCGATTTTAGTTTCTAGACTTGGTGTTCCGATTGCAGGTAATGAAAAATGCCAGTGTTACACCCAGATGCTTTTAGTGCTGGGTGGCTTGTTTTTTGATCAACATTTACCTGGCTGCTCGGCAAGGAGGAAGGACGATTTTTGAACTTCAATTATGCCATTAGCTGAGGATGGAGGAGGGGGGGGCTGCATTTTCAACTCACTGGATGTAGATTCTATTTTTTAAAGACGACCAAAACCCAGTTTGCATGACAATAAAGTCTAAAAGATTCTAGAGCCAGACAGTTCACTGTCCCTGGGCTATCTGGTTGTGGGATGCCACACTGTGAACGTTTTCCTTTACCCCAATACCTTCGCAAGGGCTTATTGCACGCACTCAGTGACATGCCCTGCTTTGGCAGTTTAGGAACATGTGGTTTAGGAAGCATTTATGATGAAACCCCTTTATATTATCCAAAGGATTCTGTTAAATAGGAATGGGCCATTCCTTAGATATAATGGATTTCCCCTTTATGGATTCAGATTGAGGATTTTAAATATTTAGTTGCCATTTCATATTCTCAATCAATAATCTTTTATTTAAAAGGCCTAATGAATTCTGCCTGATTTAGGGCAGAGAATGGTCTTAGCTTCAGAAAAGTAGTTAGCTACAAATCTAATGTATCTTGCTGTGACGGACCATCACTTCACATTGCTGACCTTTTCAGATGCGACTCCATCAATTAATCATACAGTGCAATGCAGTCAGCATAGGCCTTCAGTACCGCCTCTCCTTTGTCATCTGTGTCTGAAATCATTGACAAAAAAAATGCTGGAAGATTTTGTGTGAACTGGGATGATCTATAGTTTTGTCTGAACTCTTAACGGAATCTGAGGACATGTAGGGAGGCAAATTAGGTCTAGCCTTTGCATTTTTTATAAATATTTTAAATATTAGCATATAGGCTTCTGACGGCTCTGAAGCATAGCGATATTAATTGCAGACACCAAACTCGGTTTGTAATATTCAGTCACCCAATGATCTTTAGGAAGATTTTATACTTAATTAAACGCCTTATTTTCAGAGGAATATTTCCTAGTTAAAAAGGCTGTGGTATTTTTGGCCTAATGTAATAACTGCTTAGAGTTGAAAACCAACTGTACAGAGATATTCTTGGTCATTAAACAGCCACTAATTGATGTTCTTTAAATCCCTGGACTCTTAAATAAGGCTTGCATCTTTTCTCGATGGGATTTTTGTCCCCAACTTCCCATAAGAAGCCTGTTCTAAAAGGTTAATTAAACTGACACTGACTGTGAAGGACATATTTAATTTCTTTGCGCTTTGTTACAAAACCGCTCTCTGTGATGTGCTCATGTTTACTTAGAGGAGTGGTCCAGAGTCTATTTTTGCGCATCCTGATTCGGGATGGCCTTGATGTGCGAAACCCCAGGGATGGTTGTGAAACTCAGACACTGCAAATGCATCGGGCTGCTGGGGCAACTCCTTAGTCTGATGCACGCTCTGCCACCAGGCATATTTGAGTGGCTGGCATGAGAAGGCACAGGCATATGCGAAGGTGCCTTCCGCACCCCATATTCAGTTTTTTATGGCGGAGCATCTGCACATGTGCTGTGGGATCACCATCGAGATAAGAATAATAGGAGAGGAACAATCTATGAGATATTGAAATTCTTGGCGGTTATTCCTCTTAAAAAGTGATTCAGCAGCCAAAAAAGGTACTTATTTTTTTTATCCCTCACTGCTGATCAACACTGGTCCAGCAGTAATTCACCTGATCGCTGAACCTGACCTGCTCCTATACATGAGGTCTGGTTTGATGACTGGTCAGGTTGGTGACCTGCTATCAGTCACAGAATACAATTGAGGATGGGTAGCGAGGCCTGACATGCTCTACAAGCATCAGAGCATACAAGCAACTTGGGATGCTGTGGTTCAGGCTCAGATCCAGCGATCAGGTATTTTTTTAGTTTGTTTTTTTAGCTGCTGTATCACTCCATTATTGTCAGGATTTTTGTGTTCTGCCTTTGTTTTCCTCTTCTGTAATGTAAAATAAACATTTGGGTTAAGATTGTTCCCCCATAACTGTAATTTACTTATCAGCATTCCGTTTCCAATTTTCTCATATCACTGCGGCTCTGTATTGCTCAAGTGGGGGGCCTTGAGTAAACCCTTAATATAGTTTCTATCTACAAATCTCACAATCCTTACACTGTCAAGGGTGAGCTCCCCACAGAGCAAAGCTTAAAGAAAATAGGCAGCAGTAACAACAGACCTCTCTCACTAGGTGGGAATGCTGCCAGTGCACCTTTTTAGCTACTGGAACACAAGATTGTGATCCCCTGATTTAAACCGGACCTTCACCATGATTTAATGAAAAGCCCAAACTCTTAAAAAATGGTTCCCCAGCATCTAAAATTAATATATTTTACGTTTTTAGTCACTAACTTATTATTCTTTCCCCCACTGGGCTGCAACTCTGCTCAGCAATTTAGGATACGGGCGCCGCCATCTTGACTCAGAAGTATCACACTTACTGAGGAGAGGAGGGCGGGATAAAGTACAGGGGGGCGGGTTATAGCTGTGCTTTGCTCAGACAGAGCAGAGCTGGGGTCAGGTAACTGTCAGCAGTCCCAGAATGCAGAGCAGCACAGTCAGGAGGCACTTCCTGTTTGCAGGCTGCCTGATAAGATGGCGGCTTCCATAAGCCGCCATCTTGGATGTTTAAAGGCTCATAACATGCAGTAGATGCAGGTAGGATAATGTGGACAATCTGTATGTACAGGGTGTGGGAAACATATAAGATAGACTCTTATTCAGAGTGAAGGTCCGCTTTAAAGAGGCTGAATTAGAGCAAAAGGCGTTAAACTTGTAATCTCTGCCTCAGCCAATCAGATGATTAGCAAGCCAAAATCAGGAAGTCATTTAGTGTACGGTTGCTAAGCTAAACACATTTTTGCTATAGGAAACTTCCATGGATTGCTGTTTCTTAAATAGATTTACACCTGGTTTAGAAAGTCATGAAACATTTTTTCCACACGCTCAATCGTCTTATCAATTTGTCAAGCTACATGGTCTCCTTCTCTGTCATTAGATATAATAAATTCCACTGGCATAATAGTATTGCCTCCCACAGGCATAGAAAAGAAGCAGCCAGATCGCGGACCAGTAAAACATGGAGGTCGGTGTCGCACACTCAGAAGCCAGTGTATATGGCACCAAATTGTCTTTTTGCGTATGACTGGTCCTCTTCTTCTTATTTTATTTTTTTTATATAGATATGGATATTCTTTTGTACATAAGGCCCATACTACAGCCATATAGAGAGGAAAGCAGACTTTTTTTTTTAGGTTTTCTTTTTTTTTTTAATAGAAAATAGTTTACTTTTCTGAGGATTCAGCCTCCCTGTGCTTTGGATATAAATCCTTATCTGTAAGCTGTGTAAATCCTTCTGTGTCATCCCGTCCTTTTCATTTCTCTCCGTCTCCCACTCTCTCTGACGAACAGATTACAGAGCGCGATGCTGCCTTTCTTTCACCTTGTAGATCTATATCGCAAATTACATTTTTTCCCCCCTCGTGTTCCCCTCAGCTGCTACTTTTATCACTCATTTCCACAGCAGTGTGGACATAACTTATACTAACAGGGAGGGTGGAATCAGAGTCGAGGCGTATTCCTTTCCAAAATATCCCTCTGATTCTCTATAAAAAGCAAAAAATAAACGGAGCTTGTGTCAGTCTTATTGGAGAGGGAAATGAATAATAATTATCCTTTAAACCGCGCACTTACTAGTTCTACATCCATTGACATTTTCATTATAAAAAAAAATATATATATATATATATATATATATATAAAATACATTGCCCAGAACAAATCTCCTTATCTCGCTTAGCAGAGATACTGGGTGCTGCACTTACAGATCATTGATGCCAGCCTAAATGTAAAGGCATCACATGCCCTGATGAAGTGACGCGTGTGACGTCACGGAACGCGTCGGCTGTGACGGGGGCTGAGACTGTCGCTGGCTGGGGGTTTGGTTACTGCTTCCCTATGAGCATTCAGTAAGTGTCCCTTTTGGTTTCTATTCTCTCCTTACAGGTTGGTCCTTCTGTCTTACTGTAGCCTACAACCAGGCAGACTTATTTATAGGTTGAGGATCTTTTTGGCACTAAGGCACATAGCACTTTATATATATTGTTTATGATTACTTTACTTGTGTATGGTTTGGAATACACTAGTTTTGTTGGGTGTGTAACACTAGTGTATGATTTATTGAGTTAAGGAGTTATGTATTTATCCACTTAGTTATTAGCGGCATTTAGGGTAATGGATTTAACTTTTATTATTTATGTGCACATATTGGCACTTTATTATTGTGGTTAGTTTTAAGATAATATACTGCAGCATCCTATTGTCATATCTGATACTTTCACTACCAGTACTACTACTATTACCATTGCTATTGCTCCCTGGCCCAGCCATTGTTAGTATAGTCTCGCCCCCTTCTATATATGTTATATGTTTTTTAAATTGTTTTTATTTGGTCTGTACCTGTGTTTTTGAATATGTAAACAATAAACTTTTGTACTTTTTCATAGATTTTTGTAGTAGTGCCACTTAATATATGAGGTTGGGAATTTTTGGGGTTTGTGGGATCCCCATCTGTCTCTAAATGTAAAGGGAAAATCTGCTTTTAATGGCATTTTTTAAAGTGTTTATTTTGCCAATTTGATGTCTTGGAGGTGCTGGGCGTATCTGTTTTTTAACTTATGTTAGCAAATGTGTCTTTTATGAAAGCAGTTTCCACTACCTGCAATCTGTTACTATCGACAACTGTACACCAAGATCTGCGAGAAGAAAAAAGTGAGCCCAGTACACACAGAATACTTTAGGGCACAAGTGAGCTCCTTCACCTCAGCAGTGGCCATAAGCAACAGATTGCAGATAGTGAAAACTGCTTCCATGAAACACACATTTTCTAACCTAAAATGAAAATGTAAAACAATGCTAGATAAGCTCATGATCTCGTGGACATCCTTTTGCCACAAAAAATCCCATTGTACAAGTGGACTTACACTTTAAAGTTACTCTAACATTAAAAAACAAAACAAAACAGATATTACTTTCCTACAGATGCTTGGTTGGTAGATGAGGCCCCAGACCTGCCTGACTGCTGTGCCAGACACTGCTTCTGCTCTCACCCACTGCTGGAGGTTGTTTGTGAGTGTGCCTGTGCAGGCCATTCACAAATGCCTGCTGCAGGTGCGTGCCCTGCTAAAGGGATAGCGGGGAGTGGTCACTGCTTGCTCATGCGCCGTTCAACCAGGGGACAAGGGTGACCTGTGAGGTTTCACACAGTGGAGCACCCCAATTCTGGATGCCCTGGGGGGAGGGAATCCAGTCGCCCTGGAATCATAGATTTCAGGGCTGTGAGTGTTGGTCCACTTTAAAGTGGACTTGTTGTGAGGCTCCCTATCAGTTGTACTGCTTGTCCTCGTCGTAGCTTCCACATTTATGTAGCGGGGAAAACCATGCTACATGGTCCAATAGAAAGCTGCAGACTTTGGGCCGGTGACTAAGTTCAACTTCCTTCTTCCGCAGCTTTCAAATCCCTACTACTGCTCCCTGGGGATGAACAACCCTAATAATCACCATAAACATAAGCAAGCAATAACCAGCTCGCCCTCAGACCCAAACAGCACGGACCTCAGGATCTCCTGAAAAACTCCCCAAATCGTTTACAATTGCAATGTCCAGCTTAAAAAGGGTTAAAACTTAGCTTTTACTTCATAGCTTAAAATGAGGATAATTCCAAACACAGCCGTAAAACATCTTGCAAGTCAGAAAGTGCTCCCCTCCACCATTGGGACCAGGTAACGCGTTTCAGGCTGTTACTAGCCCTTAGTCATAATAGTAATAATCACCATAGTCTGTCTGATCAGCAAAGACATTGCGGTCCAGCGACAGTAAGCTGCCCATGCCATCCCTGATGAACGTTGTGTGTGGTCACCACATGAAACTAAAAGTGGAGACACAGTCTATAAAGAGGTTACCGTGGTTCTGAACCTTCCCCTCGCTATCTAAATCTAAAACAAAATGTTGACTGAAAGTCAGCTTTAAACTGTACCAACAGCCTTGCACAGTTTCCACTCCCAGATGACATAACAGGAAGCCCAGCAGCACTTCCTGTTTGCAGATGGCCTGCAAATGCATGAGCTGCCACTACCAGCAGGAGTTAGAAAAAGATACATTAATGTTTATGTGCTGCAATCTAAATTGCCCCTGGGAGGGATGCGTATGGGCGCTGTTTGTTGTGTCTGGTTTAAGTCATTTGTGAGCTGGTCCGCTTTAAGAGAAAACAGTATTTCCATTTCACTACACAGTCAACCATGATATGAGCACAGCTCAGCCTAAAATCTAATTTCCTGCTGCTCCAGTGTCTGCCTTTCCCAGAAGTGTGGCCAAAAGTCAAAGTCAATTTCTAGGAATCCCCTATGTTTACTGTAAAGCCAAACTTTAGTTTCTCCTGTCACTGTTTCCTGGCTATTACTGTGCTCCTCTAACTGCAGCACTGCCATGGGGTAATAACCATGTATAACAAATATAATAGAAACAACAGATCTAGAGATGGTTTGTATGGCTGATGTGGGGAACAGACATGTGATATATATATATATATATATATATATATATATATATATAGATATATCCTGTCTAGACTAGCTGGGCTTTATATAATTTCACTTCACCTCACTTCTGCCTTACCGAATGGTCAACTCTATGGTATTGCAGTCAAGCACCTTTACCGAAGCATGTTATTTTTTTCTTTAAAGGGATACAGAAGGCAAATGCAGTTATTATCCCACAATTGTTAGTGTTGGGCTACGTTTGGCACTGTCCTAAACTGTTTTCCATTTGTAAATTAAAGAAAAAATGGCTGCAATCTCAAGGTTTACGGTTTCACCTTATAATTTATCTTTTGAAATATTTGAGCAAGGCCTCCCAGCATAATGGATGGGGTCTGTAAGACGCACTTTCATCACCCCGGCTGTTCTCCCTCTCTCCCAGTATCCACTGTCTGATGATGTGGTTGTGGAGCTTTAGACCACCAGCTTAGCCCTATTATTGGTGGTCCATGGCAATGGAATTCAGGGGGCGTGCCTCTACTCTTTGCCTTGTTTCTACTTTAAAGTGGACCAACACCCAGCCCTTTTTTTTTTTTTTTTCCCCTTTAAAAAATATGTGGCAAAAGCAGCATGACCCGATTAAAAAAGAAATGTAAATTAAACTTACCTGTGATCCTCCCTCGCCGCGTCGCTAACCGTTTTCGGTCCGGCCGCCATCTTGGATTCTGTGCTCTGGAGGAAGTTAATCTTTGACCTTTTGTTGGTTTAATCTCGCGCATGCGCAGTGGTTAGGCGAAGCGCCGCTTACGTCGGGAGCGAGCGGCGCTTCGCCTAACACTACTGCGCATGCGCGAGTCTTTGATTTTAGTTATCGGCGCGCACAAGCGCCTGTGTGCCCGCCGGTTCCTGGGGGCGGGGCTATGGGGCAAACGTACTGGAGTAACCCCGATCACACCACTCTTCGGGTGAGGATGACAGGCAGGGGGCGGGGCTTGCGTGAATCAGCTAACACTGTACCATCACCTCTGGCTGCAGTGTGCTGGCAGTAGAATGAAGCAAGTCATTTAGGATTGTTAGAGGAAGACAGGTATTGTTGCAGAAATCCTACATTTAAACCGAGCTGTCAATATAACAACCAAATATACAGTAAGCTTACAACCTCATTTAAAAAGAATTCCCGCAAGCAGTGCTTTTATTGCAGTTTGCCCAAAATGCATCTATATTTGAAATCAATAGTAACCCCGATCACACCACTCTTCGGGTGAGGATGACAAGCAGGGGGCGGGGCTTGCGTGAATGAAGGCAGGCCGGGGCGGGGAAGTAACCTGCGCCGAGCGTTGCTTGTAGCATCCTGAGCCGGTGATTCGTGATCGGCCAGCCATTGGCCAGTAAGTTGCTGCGGAACGCTGTCACTGAGCTGCGCGCTGTCAGGTGAGCAGGCTGGGGATGAATGGCTGGAGGAGGTGCTGTGTGCTCGCTGCTGACAGCGCTGGGAAGTGAAGTGCAGTGGAGGGGAGTGAGAGGAGGTAGAGGAGGGAGGGGAGGGGAGGGGCCTCATGCTGCTGCAGCCAATCATGGCTGAGCACATGAGGTCAGCTAGCAGACAGCCTGGGAGACGTGCACGCTCCCGAGAACTGAGAGAGGCAACCCCCCCACCCGATGACGCGGAGACATGAGGATCTACAAGCAAAATCGCGCGACAGCTGAAGAGACCTGCTCCACGGACAAGAAATGCAAATTAACCCAGAAGCGTGATTGACAGGTAGGTAATGAACGGACAAGAAATGCAGGGCGGGACTTCCGGCGAAATATTATGAAGATTACAGGCGCTGTGAGGGACAGAAGGCTGCAAAAGTCATCAAAAGGTAAGTGTTTTTTTATATTTAATTGATTAGAATTATGTTGTTTTGGAGGGTGTTGGTCCACTTTAAGAAGCAGCTGTGTTCTGACAGGAGGAGAGAGCGCAGCCATTATGAGGTGAGCTGCTGAATGACTGTTTATGCACTTTGGGGGATTTTGTGAACTCATAAGAGAAGATTAGTATGCAGACTCCCCTCTACTTCCTTTGTACAGTGGATGATGTAGGTAGTCTCTGCAACTAGAGCTGCAACTAGATGTTCAACAAGCACAGAGGAAAATGGCTAAACAATTCCAGATACAGTGGATAGAAATAGGATTGTTCCTCATGTAAACACACTTGAATATTGCTTAAAGCAAAACCCTGGATTTCGACTATCCCGGATTTGTTGTGTGCCCGCAGGACATGCCAATTTCGGATGACCTGCTGGGTGAAACCCCCCAGATCGCCCAGTAAAACTCACTTCTACATTTACGGCGCTTGTGCGAGCTTTCGTCTGGTCAGGGCCGTTTGCAGTGCATATGTCATTTGGCAAACACAACAAACCCCGTGATTTTCACTATCCTGGATTATGTTCAATTCCTGGGGGCATCCCGATTTAGGATGCCCTGCTGGGTGATACCCCCAGATCGCCTAGTAAAATGTATCTCTGCTCAGTCCTGCAGCGCATGCGCAGGCTCTCGTCCAATCGGAGCCCTTTGTCGTGCATATGTCATTCGGCAAGCAGCTCTGCCCTTTGGAAATTGGGCACATCCCCAGCAGCATGTGTGCCCCTGCCCCATCTTATTTTGTTTTTTTTCTGCTTTAATGTAAAGTTTGCTGAAAGGTTAATACGGACTGTGTTTCTGTTATGTGCATACACAATCCGTGATGGGCTTCCTCTGGTTATTAGAGGAAAAACTTACTATTGAGCATGTGCAGCACATTTTCAGGCATTGTAACTAGGGGGGTAACTAGGGGCATTGGGGCAGCATGTAGATGTAGGGGATATTGGATAACTCATATATTAACACTACAACACTCTGCTGCTTATCATTGTTTTTTTTATATAAACAAGGGCTTTCAATTGATAGAAAATAATATATGTTTATGATTCAACATTTCTAAACGTAAAAAAACAATATTTTTTTAAAATATTGTTGGAGCCCAGAGTAATGGGTGAAAGATAGAGGCTGTGGATGTGTAGCTCTTTTAAACTGAATATGTGGATCATGATGCTCAAGGTACTTAGCATTGAAAGATGTATCCTGCCAATGCTGTGACCTTTCTGAAGTGCAGTTTTTTAAAACAAATGTTTTGCAGGCTGAAAAATCATTGCACAAGCGCTGGTATTTTTAAATCACAAATTGCCTGCTATATGGGTGTGCTCCCTTTGTTAGACTCAAACATTTACATTCAAGAGGTGAGATCAAATTTGATACGCATTATCAGCACTTTTGTATATTTCCAGGAAATTACTTTACAAGATCATTGTCATTACCTAGAATGAAGCGTGAGCCCACTACCCCACCATACTGTAGTTTGGTAAGGGTGCGTCTTAATGTGTCACCACTGGTTCTGGAGCCAGCACAGGAAAGGGGCATCTTGAGATGGCTTTGTATTTTTGGGTGACCCTATTAGATTGCCCTGCTCAGGCTCTAATATTTGAAATTGCTTTTGCCCATGGTGGTTCAGGGTTAGCTGTTCAGTGGGCCCAGATTTATTGACAAACTTTGCTGATCTCTGGCAAGTTTGACCTCTTAGAGTCAGTTAGTCTCCTCCTTGCTATTACAGCGCTAGTGCTGGCAGCGTACTCTATTGACCGCTTTGGTGGGCTTCCCTACTTAGTCACAAGGGAGTAGGCTCCTTTATTGATTTCCACATGGATGAGCAGTTGTACACCAGGGAGCCATCAGGAGCATGCTATCTGCACCAGAGATGACAGCATCAAACCGCTTCATCTTGTCACTGTATGTGATTTGCATCTATATTGCTGGGGTGACTGTAGTTTATAGTTTTATAGACAGTAAATGGTGCTATTGCATATACTCACCTGTAGTCTGATGTGTAGACTTTGCTGCATCTGGCACGCGTACTCAATATACTACCCCTATTACATTTTAGTACGTCCACTGCGGTGCACCACTTATTAATCACAACTATTCTGTGCTCACTCTTTACAACCAAACAATAGAAATAGGAGTGGACGTGGAACAACCACACCTCTCTCCTAATGAGGAGCACCAACCACAATGTATAACAACCAACGTATAAATGAAAAAGATTTTATTTATTCAAAAACAGCCAATTTAAACATTTACACATACAGCACAAGACATTTAAAACCAGGATGCTCCCCCCTGTCTTTACAAAAAATATATATTCTCATAAAGTACCATAGTGGTGAAAGTCTCAAAAGTACATTAATGGCTGTCCGTCCTGTATGAACCTATTTAGAATATTTTTGTGCCGGCACAAAAAGTTTTATGTAGCTATATTCCCTAATAAGAAGTATTTATTTAAGGACATAGCTCAACCCTGAGCGGAAACAACAGTAGATAAATAAAATATAACACTAAACCAGCTCATTTTCCAAGCGCTGCCTAGGCACATCATGGTCTGCCTAATGTAGTGCATCATCACATATACAGAACAGGTAAATAGACATCCTTTCACTGGATGATTCCTCCTATCCCACCGAGGGGTCAAAACTGCAAATGCACTTCCATTTCATAGCATGCTTCTGATGGTAGCATTCCAGCTATAACACATTCTTCATGGATCTTCTGGTTTTCTTCCACACCTCTTGCTCTTGCTCCAAAGGGCCTACATGCCTACAAATGTGTAAACAGATTGGTGAGCATCCTCACATCCGCAGTCGTAACCGTGAACAACTGCACAAGTACATACCCAGATCTGGGGTGTACACCAGTCCAACTACGTCCCACACTAAAAAACTCATAAGACCAGTATAATCACTGGATTCCCCAAAATATGTGCCCAATGCAACCAAGGGCAATCCCCCTACTCATACCAGAGGGGAGCAAGAGTGGAGACCCAAGTGCCAGGACTCCATCTCTCTAACGAACAACAGAAAAATCCTAAACCATGGACACGATACCCCCGATGAGAAGGCAACCTCTCATTCAAATGAATGACCAAGGAACACAATTTTAGCCTGCAGGACTCCCAGGGATGAAGCCTAAAATGTTTGTTTTTTATTTCTAAGAGGTATATATGGGGGGAACAAAGACCATTACACTTGCCTCACACAAGCTCACAACCTGGCATTGTGTGTCCTGTGAGAAATTGTACAGGTGGTAGATGCTCTGTTAACAAAATTTTAAGGGACCACACTGTGCCCAGCAAACTCAAATGATGGGTGGCCATCACATGATTGGCAGCCATAGGAGGGAGCGCTGACATTTTAAACATCGGCTACACAGTCCCAGTTTTTCAGGCAAAACAAATCGCAATGGTCACCATACTGTTGTGTGAGAGGAAGTCTTTTTCCTTGAACTGGTAATAACCCAGTTGAATTCATTTAACAAATAAAATAAATGTACACTTTCTCTTTCTTGCAATGTGGATGTGATAAGGTTAAAGAAAGTGGAGATTTCCGGTAAATGCTTATTCTTGTTTTCATTTGTGGTCCCTGAATAAGCAGGCCCTATTTTTTTTTTTTTTTTTTTTTTTTATCAACCGTTTCTCACAAATAGCCTGGGACAACCTATTGCATTTGGAAACGATGTTGCTGGCTGGAACTTTTTGTCATGATCAGGTATGTGGTGCTCGAAATAAAAATCCCTGCAGTGAGTAGAGCGTTGTTTAAAGGCTCCTTTCGTAAACCAACAACAAAGACCTTTCTGTGGCCTGCTTGAGTTCATTTGCCATTTGAATCAGTTTTACGACTTCCTATAACAAAGGCGACACAGAGCTCTGCATGTAATAAAAGCGGTGATAAAGGCAATTATTAAAATGTATTACACACCCTGGAACAAGACAACATGTGGCTGATGCAAATGTTCCTGGCCTGAAAAGTTTATGGAAAAAAAAATGTATCCAAACGCTGGCACGCAGCAATATAGCTGGAGATGACAAGTGCCAGGGCTGAAACAGCCAGATTTCTGGAAGGCATAGCCAGGCTCTCATATAAACTCAGATAAAGACTAAGGGTTGTGTCCTAAAAGGACCTGTAATTGCCGATGCTGCCTTTTTATAAGGCAATCTGACTTTTTACGGTGTAACTGTCGCCTTTTATTCGTTTGTTTTGCTTCAATTGCAGGCTTGGGATCACCTGCCGCTGAGACGTTCTGCCTATCATTTGTGTTCACCACAGGGTGTTTGTTGTATTTAGTTGTAGAAGGGGTCGGCAAAAAGCCCAGGTTTCGACAGCCCTGTTTACTCTCGAGGACTCCTGCAGGTGTCTCCTGTTTGCTTATGCAGTGGTTGCTATAGTGAACCCAGTAGGCTTTAAAGACCAGTTACATCCATTTAAAAATGTTGCCTCAAAATGAGCACACATCAAGGCACTGTATTAAATGTCATTTGAAATTCTATGACGAACATGCTCGTAAGTCTCCCTCTTTGTAGTTGCGAGAATGGCACCAGTGATTTATGGCGGCGTTTTTGACATTGGAAGGATCAGAAAGGTTTGGAGTTTAATGAGATTTTTCAGTAATTCCCTTGGGTTTCCTTTCTTTTGTAACAAGAAAGGAGAGGGAGGAAGAATTAAACCTGCCATTCTTTTCTACATTCCAGGATTGGTGGAGATGAAGGAACAGGTAGCTTTGTGATGTGGAGGAGATGGATGGAATTTGATGGCTTAGTTTTGAAGCTTCTTGGCGCACTGCACAGCTTTCATGGGGCTGCTAGCAGCAGATTTTAGAATGTAGTTACTGAAGCATTATACAAAAATTCCTTTTAATAGGAATATACTTTTTATTTATTTATTTATTTTACATGTTTTATAAGGCTTATTCATTCGCCCTTAAATCAACTAGAAATGGTTCTACAATGTTCCACCTTGCTGGGCCAGTTAATGTCACGAATGGACAAAAAAAGATAACTTGTTCCTTGCCCCTTGACACCATTCAGCAAGTCTGAAAGGGCATCTGATTAGGTGCAGGTATTCCCCTCTTCCTATGTCTAGTGGGCCTGGAATTCTAGGCTTTAGGGGTAGAGATGTCTGCTTGGCCACCCCAACAACTGCCACTGGGGTTAGACCTGGTGCTTACAGAATTGGGCATTTGTACTAGACAGGAAAGATCAAAAAGGGGCTCAGCTGTCAGAAGGCTTAGTTGCCCTTCCTCAGTTGATCATATCCAGTGTAGTGGGCATTTTGGGGTATCCTTTTTGAATCATGTGAAGTGATCAAGGTTCTGGAGCACGGGACTTTTTGTATTTTTATATATGTTTGTATATAACAAGGGTCCACCCAATCTCCCTTGTACACTTTATTTTTTTTCTTTCTTGGTTTGCCCTTATTTCTTCATATTGCTTTGGGACTTCCAACAAGAAAAAAGGATGTGTGTCCCCAGATGTACAATGTCCTTTAAGTCTCTGGCATTTATAAAGCCTAATGGAAACCATTTTTTGCTTTGACCAGCATGACACTACCAGTTAAGCGATGTACTACCATATCACACTCACAAGCTGCGTCAAGCCCAGATACTATCTCAGTATGCAGCCAGCGTCTGCTTTGTTCAGTTGCATTAATTTCTTAAGCAAATTTGGAAGTTCACTGAGCAAGATCTCGTGTGCGAAGCTGATTGTTCCTCTCTGATTAAAATGTTTCTTTCACCCCTGCAGGCGGATAGAATGGCTCACAGTCAGATGGGTGAAGCCAGACGCGGCTTCTTAGATTGTGATCGGCACTTATTTCAATCTCTGCTTACAATCAGTTTTAATTAATTGGGCTCCCATTTAGCTGCAGGCGGGGCACTATACTCTGATTAGACACAGGGAGGATGAGCAGACAGTAGGGAAAAAGGGCGCAACAAAGTAACTGTCGTTTTCTTTGTCTTGTTTCCTTTGGCATGTGTTTTAAATAAGGGGAATGTTTTTGTTCCCTTTCCTTTTAACAGAAATGTATAGCTGAAACAAAGGTTTTTAAAGGGACACTGCCATCCAACATTTTAAAAGTTCAATATCCACAGAATTTTCTTTTTTGAACCCACATATAGCCCTGAACAAGCTGGACATGTCCAGTGGTAAAAGGGTGTTTCCAGCACATCCGGTACCAAGCGAGCTGCCATGTATCTCACAGACGCTGTGCTGGGGAGCGAGCTGTGGTAATGCAGTGCAGACTTCGACATAACAATATCACAAATGTGCTTCAGATTCTTTCCAAGCTGGTAGCTTCAACATTGCTCTGCATATTCTTGGTGTGCCACACACCCCGCTTCACTTCTTAAATATTCATTACTTCATGGGTTAATCACCTGCAGGTGACGTAGTGCAGAGAGGAAGTCTTGTAACGAGCCCCACCTTCCGGCCTATATATACCTGGTACCTCCCTTCAATCACCAGTATTTTTCTCTCTGCGTGACAAGCAGAGGTTGGAAGTTTCCTGCTTACAGGTAGGTCGGGGCTTACCCCGCCACCCCCCTTTTGGTCTATTTCTGCCCGGTTTGAGTTGTATACCTCTATGGTGGATAGGAAGCCTCCCAGCTTAGGCTGCTCACCGGGTAATTGGTAGATGGCACTATTGGTGCCTAGGAGCTTATCTCCTCCGCTCATCCCCCTCTTTTGGGGGCAATGCGGCAATCCGGCATGGTGATCCGGAAATGGGATGCCCCTGTCCCGAGGGTCCCCGTAGCCCTTTCTCCCCCGCTCCGGTCCTTTCTCCCTTCACTTGGGGGGGGGGGGGGGGGGGGGGGTATAGAGGGTTGTGTATCTTGTATGATGTTTTCACTGTGTGTTATTTCTGTGTGTTCACTTTTACATAGTAACTGTTTTTTGACCGGGGCTCCGGGCAGATGCTTTAGGCATGGCCAGTGTATTTGGTCTGCTTTATGGGGGCGGGGCAGCGGACCGCGCTCAGCTAGCCTCAGTTGGTTCCCTCCCGCCTCCCTTCCTACCCCGCTGCTCCGTGCGGCAGCCTGTGTGGCTGCGCTTGTGTCTCTCTTTTCCCCTCCTCCTCCTCCGCCGGCTCGGTGTCAGCCAGCGCAGCTGGTGGCATTCCCCCGTTGATTAGAGCAGGGCGGCTCCCTGTGACGCGGGGGGGCGTGGCGCCGGCGGAAGCGGCGCCGGCGGGAGCGGCGCTCGGCGGCCTCAGCCTCACTTCCTTCATGTTGCGGTGAAAAGAGGTCACGTGGGGGGGGGCGCGCGCTGCAGCAACACATGAGTTTGTGTGCTGCGGCTGCTACATGTCCCTCCGGCTGGCTCCTGGCGTCGGTAACAGGTAAGCGGTCTCGCTTTTGTGGGGCCAGAATGAGTTTTACTCATGGGGCTGACTTTTAAGGAGGCACTCTCTTTGTTGGACTATTGTGAACATGCTGCTTTGTTTCTCTCACAAGGGATCTGATGGTTTGTTTTTTCTTTCCTTTCAGATCCTGGGATCCCTCTTTTACTGCGGCCTCCGGCTCTATATTGCCTGGCTAGTCTTTCTTGATATAAAATTGCACATTTTGGATATATATATACATATATATATGTATATATATTTATTTTGAGACTGTTAAAGGGGACCTTTTTCTCTTAAAAAAAAAAAAAAAATATATAAAGTGTAAAAAAAAAAAAAAAAAAAGATATATAAAAATAAAAACCCTCCCTTCCGGGACATTCTTATAAAGGGGCATCCCGGGTTGGCTTATGCCTTAAAAGTCCCAGTATTTGCGATACCATAAATCACCAATATGGAGGCTTCTGTTACTACCGGAAACGACTCGTCAGAGCCGTCCAGGGGGTGTGTAAAATGTGGGGCTGTGCTCCCTGCTGATGATATCTTTATTTGCATTTCTTGTGCAAGGCAGATTGTTGCGCGTCAGTCTGTTGATCCGGCGGCTGACCCGTCGCAACCTCTATCATCTCCTGCCTCTCCCTCCCTGTTCCGGACCCCGCATGACATTGTCAAGGGTGGGGATTCGCAATCCGAGGTGGCGGTAAATTCAGCCAATCTTCGGGAAGTATTGCCCGTTAAAGCGGGGCTAAAGGCCTCTGCAAAGCGGAAGCGCCTGACTCCGGTTCTTCGGCTCCTCAGGACGAATTATGTGAGCCTGTGGAATGGTCCGATGGCTCCCCGGATGAGGGTGAATTCCTCTTGGAGTCAGATGAGCCGGCAGGTCAGCTTAAGGCTGATGCGATTGGCGATTGGTCGGCGGGGGTTGCCCTTGACACCCCCTCCATTCTGGCACAAATGTTTGAAATTTTGAATTTAGATCCGCCTGAGGCTGTCACCCGGCCAAAGGGTCAGTTGTTTGAAGAGCCTCAGCCGCGTTTGGTTTTTCCCAGACAGCACCACTTTGAGAGGGTGGTCCTGAAAGAATGGGAACATCCCACACGGTTATCTGGAATCCCTCCCAGTTGGGAAAAGCGTTATCCTTTTCCGCCAGAATTGCTGAAGCTTTGGTCCGTCCCTCCTGAAGTCGATACCCCTGTGCTAGGGTTATCTAGCTCCGCTATGGTACAGTCTGCTGAGACCTCTGTCCCTAAGGATGGGGAGGATCGTAGGATTGACCAGTATGCTCGCTATGGCTTTGTTTATGCTGGGTCAACAATGCGCCCCTTGTGCGCTTCGGCCCTTCTTCTTTTAGCGGTAAGATCTGTTATCCAGGGGCTATGCGAGGATCTCAATCCCGCCTGTGATGAGTTCGCTGCGCTTAAGCAGTGCGATTCTTTTGTGTCTTACGTTCTATCCGCTCAGGACGATGCGCTGGCTATGAGTAGCAGGACAGCGGCAATGCTGGTCGCTATTCGTCGGTCAGTATGGCTGCGACAGTGGTCGGCGGACTCAGCTTCTAAAAGGGTGCTCACAGCTCTCCCCTTTTTGGGGCTGCGGCTGTTCGGGGAGAAAATTGATTCAGTCGCAAAGGGTGGCAAGATGCCACAACGCAGGAGGCCTCGACGCCCCTTTAGAGGGGCTGTTTCTGGTAGGCCGTCCTTTCGAGGATACAGAGCGGGTAGGGGGACTTCCCTTCCCTCTACCAGTCGTACAGGTTGGACGCGGGGGAGGGGCCGTGGCCGTCCCGCCCAGTCCTGGGGCTCCAAGCCCAAACCTGCGGGTAAGCCCACTCAGCAATGAGGGGCCGCCCTCACCCGTGCGGGTGGGGGGACGATTGCGACACTTCTCCCAGGTTTGGAACCGGGAGGTTCCGGACAGGTGGATTCAGGAGATAGTGTCGTCCGGTTACAAACTGGAGTTCGAGTCTCGCCCTCCTTCACGGTTCTTTCGGTCTCGGGTGCCCATCGATCCTTCGGCCGCACAGGGGCTCCTGGCGTCGGTAGAGAATCTGTTGGAGATGGCGGTCATCCGGCCGGTACCGCGTTTAGAGATGGGCCTCGGTTTCTACTCCAATCTGTTCGCTGTCCCCAAGAGGGATGGGTCGGTTCGTCCCGTCCTGGACCTGAAGTTGCTCAACAGGTTCATCCGTTTTCGGAAGTTTCACATGGAAACCTTGCGCACTGCCGTCGGCTCTCTTCGGCAAGGGGACTTCATGACGTCTATAGACATCAAGGATGCTTATCTGCATGTTCCCATCTGCCTCCCTCATCAACGCTTTCTTCGATTCATGATGAAGGATCGGCATTATCAGTTCGTGGCACTTCCGTTTGGCCTTACCTCAGCTCCAAGAGTGTTCACCAAGGTGCTGGCAGGGGTCATGGCCATTTTCAGAGCTCGGGGCATTCGTGTCGTACCTTATTTAGACGACCTTCTTATCATGGCTCCGTCACCCGATCAATCGGAGAAAGACACCAGGGTGGTGCTCTCCACGCTGGAAAGTTTCGGTTGGGTGATCAACCTCTCCAAGTCCTCCCTCGCTCCGGCCAGGGTGGTGTCCTTTCTGGGGATGCGGTTAGACTCTCATCAACACAGAGTGTTTCTCCCTCAGTCCAAAATTCTTCTGATTCAGGAGTTGGCTCGGGTCCTACTCTCCAATCCTCGGCCGTCCATCCGTCTGGGGATGAGGCTGGTAGGGTTGATGGTTGCCTCCTTCGAGGCAGTTCCTTTTGCTCAATTCCACACGAGGACGCTTCAGCTTTATCTGTTGGCGGCTTGGGACCGGCAGCCTCGGTCGCTGGATCAGCCCTTCCAGTTGTCCTCCCGGGTCCGGCAGTCCCTCCAGTGGTGGTTGGTCTCGACCAATCTCGTGAAGGGCAGGTCTTTCCTGGCCCCCCTTTGGGAAATTGTCACCACGGACGCCAGTCTGTCGGGATGGGGCGGATTCTGGAAGGAGCTGCAGTTCCAGGGGCAGTGGGGACCTCGGGAGGCCCTCTTACCCATCAATATTCTGGAACTGAGAGCCATCCGTCGGGTGCTTGCTCTCCTGACTCAGCACGTTCTGGGCCTTCCGGTCCAGGTGCGTTCAGACAATCGAACAGCGGTTGCTTACATCAATCATCAGGGAGGGACTCGCAGCCTGAGTGCTCTCAGGGAGGTGTCCCTGATCCTGACCTGGGCAGAAGCCCATGTTCCTCGTCTCTCGGCGGTATACATCCCAGGAGTGGAGAACCTGAAAGCGGACCGCTTGAGCAGGGGCTCTCCCCGTCGGGGAGAATGGGCCCTCCATCCTCGGGTATTTCGCTCACTGTGTCGCCAATGGGGGACTCCAGAGGTGGACCTGTTTGCCTCTCGTCACAATCACAGGCTCCCGAACTTCGTATCGCTCTCCCAGGATCCTCTGGCTCTGGCAGTGGACGCCATGTCCCTGAACTGGGGGGATCTGGGGTTTCTGTACCTGTTTCCTCCGACACCCATGCTAGGCAGAGTGCTTCGGAAGTTGGCTCTGGAAGGGGTGTCCGCCGTCCTCGTGGCCCCAAGGTGGCCGAGGCGAGTGTGGTTCGCAGACATCGTTCGGCTGGCAGTGGACCAGGTCGTTCTGCCCCTTCGGCCCGATTTGCTCACTCAGGGTCAATTGTGTTACCCCAATTTACCAGCGCTAGCTTTGACGGCCTGGCTGCTGAGACCTCCATCCTAAAGGAAGAGGGTCTTTCTGATTCTGTCGTTAAGACTTTGATCAGTGCCCGAAAGAGGTCTTCTTCTGTCATCTACTATAGGACCTGGAAAGCCTATATCGCTTGGTGCGAGATGAGATCTTTTCCTTGTAGGGTATTTTCGGTCCCCAGGGTTCTGGAGTTTTTACAATCTGGGCTGGACTCTGGTCTTCAGCTAAGTACGTTGAAAGGGCAAGTTTCTGCCTTATCTATCTTTTTTCAGAAGCGTGTTGCGCTTAAGTCTTTAGTTAAAACCTTTTTCCAGGGGGTTACGCATGTGCGGCCTCCCAGGAAACCATTACTCCCGGTTTGGGATTTGAATTTGGTTCTTTCTGCTCTTCAGGCTCCTCCTTTTGAGCCTTTGCAAGGGATTGCTTTGTCTACCCTGACTCAGAAGATTGTCTTCTTGGTAGCGATCACTTCGATCCGGCGTGTCTCGGAATTGGCGGCCTTGTCTATTCAGGCGCCCTACTTCGAGAAGCATCGGGATAAGGTGGTCTTTCGATTCAAGCCAGACTTTCTTCCTAAGGTTGTTTCTGCTTTTCATTTGAACCAAGATATTGTTCTTCCCTCCTTGTGTCCTAATCCTAAGAATGACAAAGAGAGGGGTTTGCATTGTTTGGATGTAGTACGCTGTGTTAAGTGCTACTTGGTTATCACGTCTCCTTTCCGTAGGACGGATTCCTTTTTTGTTGTGCCCCATGGGCCTGGGAAGGGTTTGGCACCAGCCAAATCTGCCATTAGCAAGTGGATACGTCAGGCCGTTACTGCGGCCTATTCTGCCAAGGGAAGAGTTCCCCCTTTTCGTATCACTGCTCATTCCACTCGCGCTGTTGGGGCGTCTTGGGCTTTTCAGCACCAAGCTTCGGTTGAACAGGTTTGTAAGGCCGCCACTTGGTCTTCTGTTCACACTTTTTCTAAATTTTACAAAGTTGATGTGCGGGCCTCAGCGGATGCTGTTTTCGGCCGCAAAGTTCTGCAGACTGCAGTCGTTTAAGTTATGCTTCACCTGGCCTTGAGTTGCCCAGCCCTTGTGGACACTGCTTTTGGATGTCCCATGAAGTAATGAATATTTAAGAAGTGAAGCGGGGTGTGTGGCACACCAAGAATAATACCATTTTGTGAGTACTCACCTGAAAAATGGATATTGTTGGTGTGCCACACACCCCGCTTCACACCCGCCCTTTTCGGTATTACCGAAGCCTTTATATGGTGAAGCCTTTTTTATATCAAATTTGATTTTGAGGTTACTGGTGGAATACTGGTACCTTGTATTACTGCTTTGTTGATTATACTGGTGATTGAAGGGAGGTACCAGGTATATATAGGCCGGAAGGTGGGGCTCGTTACAAGACTTCCTCTCTGCACTACGTCACCTGCAGGTGATTAACCCATGAAGTAATGAATATTTAAGAAGTGAAGCGGGGTGTGTGGCACACCAACAATATCCATTTTTCAGGTGAGTACTCACAAAATGGTATTTTCCCAGTCCCCTCCTGAAAGCACTGTCATTGGATGTTCATGTGGCATTGATGTGCCATGGGAAGGATTGAGGCTGAGAAGTGCAGCTCTGGAGCCACTTGGCTTGTTGAATAACCAGAACATGTTTCCAGTGATCAATATTCTGCTTTTAAGCTTTGCCACTCCCACTGCGTGTGTTATACGTTTTATTCATGCTCAGATTTTTCCATCCATGCCGTGTACATTATTCATATTGCTGGGTAGAGGGCCATAAGCACACTCGTCATATTACTAAGGGTGCAGGGGCTGCATACACTGCTGATTAGCTATGGGTTGGGGTATTGCTAGTTTACTCAGCTAAAAATAGTCGCACATTCTGCTTATTGATTAGTGTGTGTACCCTAGGTTTCTGTTTGTCGGGGTCTTTGGCCGTACTCCGGCAATAACCGTTGTTTGATCATTGCGCCGGGCACCACCATCTTCCCTGGGCTACACTTAAATGGGCGACCAGGCGCTCAGCATGATGATCGAGCAACGGATGGAGAGATGGAGTACGGCCAAGGTAAGTGTCTGTTATTTCATGCATTAGCGCTGCTTGATAAGGGAGGCAGGGTGGGGGTGGTTTAAGTTCGGGCAGTCTGGGCCTTTAATGCAGGTTACATGCTGAGCATGCCACCGGCAGCCACCGCATGCGCTATGGGAACACCAGGTCAAGCTGTATATACTGCAAATCAGGGTCTTTCACACATAGGGGCATATCTGGAGCACTTTAAAGTGGACCAACACCCACCGGTGATCGGCCCGGGAATCTATAAGATTCCCGGGCCGATCACCTTCCTCCCCGCGGGACATCCGAGATCGGGATGTCCCGCGGGGTGAAACCCCCCCAAACACCCCAAACTCCTTACCCTAGTTTCCTCCCTCGCGCCCCTCTAGACGTGCCCGCGCCGGCCGTCTGTGAATGGCCGGCGCGGGCACGCGCGCGTCAAGAGGGACGCGCGGGAGGCGGCGGCGGAGGAGCTGCTTGTCCGCGGCTTGTCCGTCGGCGCGGGGAGAGGTGAGTTCGGGGGGGTTTCACACAGCGGGGCACCCCGATCGGGGGTGCCCCACCGAAGTGGACCAAGACCCAGGATAGTCAAAATCCTGGGTGTTGGTCCACTTTAACCCAATTCTCTTTTAGACTCTAGGGCTTGTCCCCGGGCATGTGCAGGCTCCTGTCCTATCTGAATGGCTGAGGCAGGTGCGTGCGCACAATGGCGGGGATGCAGCAGCTCACGCTCACCATTGTAAACAATGAGAGCCGCCCGCCAAATGACGTCATAGCAGACGGATGCCCCGGAGAAAAAGCCAGTGGCCAGCTCTGGAGTCTTTCAGATTCCAGACTGGCTGCTGCTGGGTTTTGTCCCGCTTTAACTTGTTAGAACAAAAACATTTTTAAAAAAAACCTTGACAGAGAGCCTTTGTGCAACACTACAAAGGCCAACGTTAGCCACAAATTTTTTTGTGATGTGATAAGGGATACATATATAAAGGATACCTTAACTCTTGGACCAAAAATATGGAAAATAAATAAGTATTTTTGCATTGTAACTGAAATATTCTTTTCTTCGAAGTTACTAGTCTTAGGGAAAATAGATTATACCGAGCAGCATCCATTACCTAAATTTGTCCACAAGGTGGCACCATTGCCCTAGTTACCTGTTATTCTGTTTGTTAGCTTCTCAATATACTTCAGATTTTGTATATTCAAATAGTTTTGTGCTAAACAAAACACAACTGTACATTTCCATATTAAACATATTAAGATCTATTTACTTGCTCTGTGAGCTGTTTTAACATATACCAGTATATATTAGCATTGCGTGATTGTCGTTGGTTTTTCTAGATGTAATTTTGCTTTTTCACCACCAGATGGTGCACTAACACTATGAAATCAATACGCTTTGCTTCCCGTCTGATGCTGCAGCATGTAACAGATGCTATACATGTAAACCCTTTTTTTGTGTGATGGGAGAGCATGCATGCAGGTTAATATATAGTATAAAGGTCTGTATATTAGAGGTTGCAGGCAAGGTTTACCAATAAATATGATATATTTTATTATAAGTCAATTTAGTTAGAACTATGTGTGTGTGATATAAATGATTGTGGCAGCCACAAGAAGCCCTATATAACCAAAAAGGTTATCTGGTCATCTGAGGAATAAGGGTGCCGCCATGACAGCTCTAGGTGATTATTGTAACTCTGCTGAGGCAGGAAGTGCTTCAGATAGAAGATGAGTATTTAAAAAGACACCTTGTGCTGTTCAATCTAGCCGGAGGTCTAGGCTCCTGCATCCCCCGGCCTCTGGACATCCTGATTTAGGACCCCTATACTCCTAGCAATGCCAACATCATGCAATGGTACTCACCTGGTCCCCACTTCATTAAACCGGACCTTCAGCATCATTTAATGAAAAGCCCAAACCCTTAAAAAAATATTCCCCCTTATCTAAAATGAATGTATTTTAAGTTTTTAGTCACTTATTCTTTCTCCCACCGGGCTGTTCAGGACTCTAGGATACGGGCGCGGCCATCTTGACTCAGAAGCATCACATACTGAGGGGAGGAGAGCATGATAAAGTGCAGGAGGGCAGGTTATAGCTGTGCTTTGCACAGACAGAGCAAATCTGGGGTCAGGAAAAGGACAACAATCCCAGAATGCAGAGCGACACAGTCAGAAGACACTTCCTGTTTGCAGGCCGCCTGACACTCCATGAGCTGCCATTTTGGATGTTTAAAGTCTCAGAAAATGCAGTAGATGCAGGTAGGATAAATTTTAATGTGAGCAATCTGTATGTACAGGGTGGGGGAAACGTATAAGATAGGCTCTTATTCAGGGAGAAGGTCCAGTATAAGTGTACACCTATACGTTGCAGGTTTTATTGGGGAAACACCGATGCAGCTGCTGCCAATTCCAGGTTAGCCTCCCTGAGTGCAGGCTCGATCCTATGGAGTCCTGCGGATTGCAGCCATCCGTGCTCCTCATCTATGCTGTCAGTGAAGAGGGAACAGGTTGGTTGATTGCATTTTGTGGTGGATGCTCATTTGCACGCCAGCACTTTGAGGGTAGTGATTCTTTATGTGCCTTCACTTTCATGTACTTTCCCTACTGATTGCCAATCAGAGCTCTTAGAGAGGCACAAGGCACATTTGCTTACCTTTACCCGATCCCGCAGCAGCACTCGTTTTTCCCACAACTCTGTTTTCTGAAGCCGGGTGGCTGGAGGTGTACAGCGTGTACAAATATCAGACAGGGTGCCCATAGAGAATAATGGACACATTGTAGTCTGCACAGTGCCACACCCAGCTTCAGATACCAGGCCTGAAGGTGAGCCATGTGCTCCATGTGACCCCTAATCTGACCACAAAAGTGGACAATGAAGAATTATGTACCCTGAGATTGTGAACTCTCAGCAAGTGCCCCCTCATTGTAGATCAGCGTGAAATACGCACACCTCACAAGGTCCACCTCCAGGCAATCAGTTTCCACTTCCCATTCATAGAGACACTAAGGTCCCCTCTAAAGCCTGGCACTTTGGGTAGAGAAATCCAGCCTTTATGGTGATCCCTCTTTTTGGGATCATTTGAGGTATTGTAATCAGTATGGAGGCCCATATTAGACTCTCGAGGCTTGAGAATGATTTTTGTGCCCAGAGCAGGTGAGAGGAGCACGTCTCACAGTTAAGTGGTCAAAACCTGAACATAACCATTAAATAAAAAATATTGTCAGACTCCTGTGATATAATTGCATTGCATTCAATATGTGAATGATAAGCAGCAGTCAAGGTGTCTTGTGCACTGTCAAGTAATCCATGTGGAAGATTTAGATAGACAATCTTCAGATCAAGTGTGGCAGAAAGTATTTGATTAATCTTAAAGTCTAGCAGGAATGTATAGAAGAAGAAAATTCCTTATACAGCACCACCTAGTTATTAAATAATGAGGGGATAGGTAGTGTGCCAAAATCAGTAACCCAAGTTGCTACCACAACACATGTACACAGTTTCTATAGTTCCAGCCTACTACAGACACGATTACTTGAAAGGCACCACTCGATCTAAATATTCATTTTTAATTAATCAATTCATCTACAAAGAATATATAAAAAAAGACATACAACAAAATCCATACAACATCATACCATACATTTAAAAACATGTATATACACACAACATATCTACAATATATAGCACCAGCAGGAGCAAGCCCTATATCCCATATTTCCCCATATATCCAATTTTACCCCTATATTAAAAAACCTATTCCTAATATAAAGTGCCAAGATTTAAAGTGACCAGTGCAAAATATGATCTATAAACAAATTATACAAATCAATAATCATTCACCTCTGTATGTGCAGCAAAAAATCAGATCACCTATCGGCACCTATCTAGCAGGAATGTAATTGGAAACTAAGCAACATGTATGGTCATCATTAGGCTTTTAAAGTGAGTCTTTGTGCTTTACTCAACATTCGGGGAAGGAGACTAGCCTTAGAGTAGAGAGATGCAGGATCAGCTCATTTGGATGGCCAGCTTTATAGATTTTTTTCAGCATATTAATGTACATCTGAAACTGTAGAAAACCTCCTACGTCCACATAATATTTGTATGTTGGATTTATTTTGTTTAGCTTTATGTGTATTCTTTAATTCTGCCACTAGGTGGTGCCCTGAGACTGCAAATGGTGGTTTATTGCAAATTTCTTTTTTTCTTTTTTTAGCTCTGAGAAAAAGCCTTTAATCTAATTCTAAAATAAAGGGCACCCGAAATGAAAGAACCGATATTTGCATTTTTCATTTTGTGCTCCTATAGATTTTAAATCTTACTCATATCTTTAGAAATGAGGTTTTTTGAAAATTGTAGGAACTGGGTTGTTTAGTACATTGCTAACCAGCAGTCCTTTATGAAATCAAAGCACGCCTAGATTTAGAATGTGCTTTGGGACAGGCATCTAAACCCCCTCCATTTGCTTCAGTTAGCCATACTCTCCTATACTCTATACTGGGTTGTCTGAATTGTGTACCTTCTGTTGGTGCCTTAGGTCCCCCTGCACGCCGAGGCCCAGCCAAGAAGTGATAAGTTCCAAAATATGTGATTTTAACGCCTCTGGGTGGAAAATCCCCCCATGATGCCTTGATCCACACACCCATCGCACATGTGCCAGCTTCCCTTCCAATCAACATTTATTTTGGTTAATGCACAACCACTAGTTCTGATTGAATTGCTGGGCACCTCCCCCAGGCTGTGTACCTCCTTGGCACAGCCATTAAGATATGCCTGGCAGGGATGCATGTGATGGACAGCGATATGTGCGGGGACTTGCATATGCGCTGTGTGATACTGGCGGACCAGCAGGGTTTTACACAGCAGGCATCTCGAACCAGGATGCCCCACGGGCAAGCTGGAAACCTTTAGACTTCAGAGCTGGGTTACTTAAGTGGTGGACTTCAACACACAGAAAACTCCACCACACCAGCCAATAGCTAAGCAGATGTGCGGGATTCTAGCGGGACAAACAATCAATGAGAAGCTATATAGGTGGGGGTGCCCCACAACCCCCACAACTGTACCAACAACAATCTTCCTCACCACCCCAAATTTTCAAAACCATGCAATATTTTATTATATGGGACAAACACAACAACAAAGTTAAACATTTTTTAACATAAACATATAGCATATGTATGTCACTAAACCATATAAGGGACACTGTATGGCTCAGTCACATAATAATCAAGATTCAAACAAGAGCATAATAGCATGGCTCACAAATTACAATCCAAAAACATCCAAGCAAAAAATCATGTGCATGTAATAAAGTGCAACATAACCATATCCAATCTCACTGTCAATATTTCCCTTCCTATACTCTAATCCCACAGTCATAATCCATTATAGCAATAGTAAAGTGCATACCGCCTATCCCTTTAAGTGTATCTCGAATGGAAGAGGAATCAGAGGGGGAAGGAGCCATCCCAAAACACTATATATTGCACAGGATCCTTGAAAATGTTACCATATATGTGGCCTAGCAGTGTTCCAGCCTCCCACACGCTCCATGACGCCTGGCACCCGTCACTTCCTCAGGGGGAAGTGACTCCTCCTGGTGGACTTATAATCAGACCAGATCAGACTATAGCTCTTCTTGGTCACCCACCCATTGCCAGTTTGGAGTGGCCACCTTTTCAGTACATAGGCAAGGTTTCTGGGCAGAAAAGATAAGCTTCTGACAGGGGACATAGGCAACTGCACAGGTGCTGCAGGCACACAGCCACCAATGCAGTACGGCAGTATGCAGCGGTTTCCTTTGTTCCATGTTGGACAGAGCTCTCTGTGAAATAGGGACGTTTCTGCTGCGGTATTGAGAAAGAAGAGATCCCAAATAGGGAACCATGGGACCATCATGGGTTAACCTCCCTGGCGGTGTTCCCGAGCGTGACTCGGGGTTAATTTTCGCGGCAATTAGCGGTAACCCTGAGTCACGCTCGGGGTAGATTAGGCAGAGCAGCAGTCTCCTTACCTTTTCCCTGCGATCCAGCGATGTCCCCGCTGTGATCGCAGGTGAGAGCCCCGGCAGATGCGTCCGTCTGACTTCCTGGTTCCGTCTCTGTGAGCCGCAGAGGCTCATGGGGGCGGAACTGGGCGGCAGATTTAAACGTAATGGTAACGCTTTTTGTACAAAATTGCACATATAATCAGAACGCCAGGGAGGTTAAACACAATAGAGGTCTGAGGTAGACCTATCCCAACCTGTCATTCTGTAAATAATTCTTCAGTATTTAATGTGTTAAATCAGTCCTCCTTTGTCAGACAGGGTCTTTCTTTACATTTATAGGATTAATATTAATAATGATAGTAATAATAATATAATCGGCAAAGACCTTCTTCCCAGTACATTAGGAAATGCATTACGGTATATCGTCACAGTAGTTTTGTTTTTCACCACTAGATGGTGCTACAACCTTACAAATAGATTGCGGCATCCCAGTAAAGGACAGGTCGCTGCTCCGGGCTTCCATGTACGCATTCCATTATTGGAAATCTCCCTTTAATAATGGTGATGTGGTTTCCTGTAAGCATGCTGCCCACAAAGCCCTTGGCATTCATTCTATGCCTTTGTTCCAAGAGCCAGCGTGCGGCACCACAGCTCATCAGACGGCCAATGTCAAAGTGTCAAGCTTTTTTTTTTATTCCCTTTTGCCATAAAAAGATTGCTGGCAGTCTAGAGCGATTATCCGATATTAATCAAACTCCTGCAGCTTTCCAGAGCTCGGGAAACCTGTGATGTGTCAATAACTGTCCTGCTGTGCGAGCTGTTTGATTAGGAAACATGGCAGCGGTGAGAGACGAGGGGGCGCGCAGGCTGACACTGATCAGCAGAGCTCAGCGTGCTTCAGAGCGACGCTCATCGGCCGGCTGTGATATAGTAATTGAAGGATCATGAAACAGGGGGACCCCCTGCACGCGTGCATCACTATAAAACTGTGCCCCGTCAAAGGCATGCCCTTGTCTGTGTGTTTCCTTTGTACATCCCAGAAACGGGTTAAAGGAGAACGCCTGCACACTTCATAGTGACAGTTTCATCCCCATAACCCACCTGAAGCTGCAGCACACTCATTCCCTGTTATTGCCCAACTCCAGGAAAAAATTGGATTCTTACTTTATTCCTCCGTATGTCATTCATCTTACAAAATTGCCTTTGTGGATTGTAAAAAAATAAAATAAAATGTATGGGGGGCCTTGTCGGTGTTAATAAACATCATTTAATGTCTAAATCTGTTACTTCCTCACCCGTTTTGCTCCTTACCTATGTATACTCAATATAGACTATTATTTCTAATAATCTGACTTGAAGAACCTCTTAAAGCGGTCCTATACTCCATAAAAATCAACCCCCTCCAAGCTGAACAATTGCCCTTAGGGCATCTTAATTAAAGGTCCTTAAACGATTAAATGGCCCAATAATAAAAAAATAAAAAAAATCACAAATATGCTCATGGGTGTTGTTGCTATCTGGTCAGACATAGCGATTTTGGATGCGTGTTTCCCCCTGGGATTGCCACAAATGCACCTTTTTCATGCTGCACATAGACAGGCCTCACAGCCAATCAGCAGCTCTCATTAGCTCTCATTAGCGTGCTCCAGCCCCAGCCAGATAGGCGAGGGAACAGAACAAATCTTGGGTTTTGTTCCACTTTAAAGTGGGTAAATTGCTACAGTTCCCTGCAGGCAGGCTCAGGAGACAAAGCAGTTAAGAGGTGAGCAGTTCTCCACTGTAAAATTGACGGCAAGCTTGGTCGGAATTATCTTTTGTTGGCATGGACAAGTAACTCCTCCTCTCACTGTGTTTATAGTTATTTGAAATTTTAATATTGGACAATTTTACGGACCAAGACCTACCCCAATCTATCCCCCCCCCCCCCTCCACCCGAAATGCCTCGCTGTGTGAAACCCGCCAGGTCACCCCATTCGCTTACCTTGTTTCCCGGTCCAACGGCTCATGCGCGATCCACATCTCCGCTATCCCTCTAGCAGGGTGCATGCCCGCGCCAGCCATTTGTGAATTGCCGGTGCATGCATGCTCCCTGATAGAGGGAAGAGGAGGATGTGACCATCAGCACGCTCGGAGCCACTGCTAGACAACGTGACATCAGCGGCTCCGAGCAAGCTGATTGGATGAGCGGCCACGCATGCACCGTAGAACCGGGAAGAGGTGAGTTGCATTAGGCGATCTGGGGGCTTTCACGCTGTAGGGCACCCACGATCGAGGTTCATAGTCAAAATTCTGGGTTTTGGTCCACTTAAATATTAAATGCGATGGTCCAAAATGAAAAAGAAACAAAATCCCTCCTAGAGACAAAACATAAGACTGCAGGCCACCACCACCTTTCTTCACCTGGCAGTGCAATCCTGTGCAGGCCACAAGGCTGACTCTCACACAGCCATGTGGTCTTTTCTGGAATAATAATAAGTGGAGTCATGAGGTGCATATTGAGAATTGCATATGTCCGGTCAGTTTGAGTTGCTTTAGGTTATTGCGGGGTTTGAAAACATTACTTTGCCTTTACAGTTTACCTGACACGTTAGTACAGGGGTGGGCAATTATTTTTTCCATGGGGCCACATGAGAAACTAAAAATATTGTGGAGGGCCGCTGAGCTATGGGCGTCTAAGCGACGTCTAAGCTCAGCGGCTCTGAGTGCGCTGGCGGCTGCATCTCGAGCTTCCCTCTAACAGGGAGCGCGCCGTGCTGGCCATTCTCAAATGGCTGACACAGGCACGCGCCCTGCTAGAGGGATAGCGGGCATGCGGCCGCAGCTCGTGCATGCGCCGTTGAACTGGGAAAGAAGGTGAGTTTATGGGCGACCTGGGGGTTTCACACAGCGGGGCATCCCGATTTTGGATGCCCCGCGGGGAGGGGATCTATAAGATTCCCAGGCTGATAAAGCAGGGTTTTGGTCCACTTCAAACGTTCTGATGTGATAATTTCCCAGCCAATCAGAGAAGCCCTTGGCTGGGGCAAAGTGTAAGAATGGTGGGCAGCAGGAAGGGGGCATGGTGAGAGCATGGTGGGCAGCAGGAAGGGGGCATGGTGAGAGCATGGTGGGCAGCAGGAAGGGGGCATGGTGAGAGCATGATGGACAGCAGGAAGGGGGCATGGTGGACAGCAGGAAGGGGGCATGGTGAGAGCATGGTGGGCAGCAGGAAGGGGACATGGTGAGAGCATGATGGACAGCAGGAAGGGGGCATGGTGAGAGCATGGTGGGCAGCAGGAAGGGGACATGGTGAGAGCATGGTGGGCAGCAGGAAGGGGACATGGTGAGAGCATGATGGACAGCAGGAAGGGGACATGGTGAGAGCATGGTGGACAGCAGGAAGGGGGCATGGTGAGAGCATGGTGGGCAGCAGGAAGAGGGCATGGTGGACAGCAGGAAGGGGACATGGTGAGAGCATGGTGGACAGCAGGAAGGGGGCATGCTGAGAGCATGGTGGACAGCAAGAAGGGGACATGGTGAGAGCATGGTGGACAGCAGGAAGGGGGCATGGTGAGAGCATGGTGGACAGCAGGAAGGGGGCATGGTGAGAGCATGGCGGACAGCAGGAAGGGGGCATGGTGAGAGCATGGCGGACAGCAGGAAGGGGGCATGGTGAGAGCATGGTGGACAGCAGGAAGGGGACATGGTGAGAGCATGGTGGGCAGCAGGAAGGGGGCATGGTGAGAGCATGTGGACAGCAGGAAGGGGGCATGGTGAGAGCATGTGGACAGCAGGAAGGGGGCATGGTGAGAGCATGTGGACAGCAGGAAGGGGGCATGGGGAGAGCATGTGGGCAGCAGGAAGGGGACATGGGGAGAGCATGTGGGCAGCAGGAAGGGGACATGGTGAGAGCATGTGGACAGCAGGAAGGGGGCATGGTGAGAGCATGTGGACAGCAGGAAGGGGACATGGTGAGAGCATGGTGGACAGCAGGAAGGGGGCATGGTGAGAGCATGGTGGACAGCAGGAAGGGGACATGGTGAGAGCATGGTGGACTTCAGGAAGGGGGCATGGTGAGAGCATGGTGGGCAGCAGGAAGGGGGCATGGTGAGAGCATGGTGGACAGCAGGAAGGGGGCATGGTGAGAGCATGGTGGACAGCAGGAAGGGGGCATGGTGAGAGCATGGTGGACAGCAGGAAGGGGGCATGGTGAGAGCATGGTGGACAGCAGGAAGGGGGCATGGTGAGAGCATGGTGGACAGCAGGAAGGGGGCATGGTGAGAGCATGTGGACAGCAGGAAGGGGACATGGTGAAAGCATGGTGGACAGCAGGAAGGGGGCATGGTGAGAGCATGGTGGGCAGCAGGAAGGGGGCATGGTGAGAGCATGGTGGACAGCAGGAAGGGGGCATGGTGAGAGCATGTGGACAGCAGGAAGGGGACATGGTGAGAGCATGTGGACAGCAGGAAGGGGGCATGGTGAGAGCATGGTGGACAGCAGGAAGGGGGCATGGTGAGAGCATGTGGACAGCAGGAAGGGGGCATGGTGAGAGCATGGTGGACAGCAGGAAGGGGGCATGGTGAGAGCATGGTGGGCAGCAGGAAGGGGACATGGTGAGAGCATGGTGGGCAGCAGGAAGGGGACATGGTGAGAGCATGTGGACAGCAGGAAGGGGACATGGTGAGAGCACGGTGGGCAGCAGGAAGGGGACATGGTGAGAGCATGTGGACAGCAGGAAGGGGGCATGGTGAGAGCATGTGGACAGCAGGAAGGGGACATGGTGAGAGCATGTGGACAGCAGGAAGGGGGCATGGTGAGAGCATGGTGGACAGCAGGAAGGGGACATGGTGAGAGCATGTGGACAGCAAGAAGGGGGCATGGTGAGAGCATGTGGACAGCAAGAAGGGGGCATGGTGAGAGCATGTGGACAGCAGGAAGGGGACATGGTGAGAGCATGTGGACAGCAAGAAGGGGACATGGTGAGAGCATGTGGACAGCAAGAAGGGGGCATGGTGAGAGCATGGTGGACAGCAGGAAGGGGACATGGTGAGAGCATGTGGACAGCAGGAAGGGGACATGGTGAGAGCATGTGGACAGCAGGAAGGGGACATGGTGAGAGCATGTGGACAGCAAGAAGGGGGCATGGTGAGAGCATGTGGACAGCAAGAAGGGGGCATGGTGAGAGCATGGTGGACAGCAGGAAGGGGACATGGTGAGAGCATGTGGACAGCAGGAAGGGGGCATGGTGAGAGCATGTGGACAGCAGGAAGGGGACATGGTGAGAGCATGTGGACAGCAGGAAGGGGACATGGTGAGAGCATGTGGACAGCAGGAAGGGGGCATGGTGAGAGCATGTGGACAGCAGGAAGGGGGCATGGTGAGAGCATGTGGACAGCAGGAAGGGGGCATGGTGAGAGCATGTGGACAGCAGGAAGGGGGCATGGTGAGAGCATGTGGACAGCAGGAAGGGGGCATGGTGAGAGCATGTGGACAGCAGGAAGGGGGCATGGTGAGAGCATGTGGACAGCAGGAAGGGGGCATGGTGAGAGCATGGTGGGCAGGTACATGGTGAAAAAGAGACAGCAGGCAGGAAGGGAAAACACAAGCAAACTACATAATCTTTCTGAGCAGACTTACTGATGCTCTGGAGCCCCTACTCTGTCCTTCCAAAGTCCCCAGGTCTCTATCACCTGCTCATCGGGTCTGGCTTCCTCAGAGGAAGGGAGAATGTGCCAGACCCGACGAGCCGAGCGGCCGATCAGCTGCTGCTTAACCTAAGCCTCTTGCACTGTACACAGGCGATCACCTAAGTTAAGCAGCAGCCGATCGGCCACTCGGCTCGTCGAGTCTGGCATGTTTTCCCTTCCTCTGCTTCTCTTACTGGCCAGCTCAGCCCGGGCCGGTAAGAGCCTAGCAAAGGGCCGTACATTGCCCAGGTCTGCGTTAGTACATAGATGGACCTCCTAATGCACAGCACATGTGTGCTTTGCAGCTGCTGCAGATTTACCCCCCCCCCCCCATATATTACAACACACACTTTCATAGACTTTGAAGAAATACAAGGGCTCTGTATTTGCGGCGTGCCTTACAGGAGACAGCTGCACATGGTCACACAGCAGCGCTGCTGTTCTCCAGTCACACATGCTTTATCACATGTGCTGCACACCAGTTACCTTGCTATGTGCGGACATTTCAGGGTACTGCATGTCTACATTATCTCACATCTACACCCCTGCAAGCAGACTGATGTATGAATGGCACAAAACCAATGCTTTTCTCTCAAAATATGTCTGTGTCATGTGACCAGTGACTCTAGCTGCCTATTGTTGAGGCAGGCTGAGGGTGGTAAACCATCAGTACGAAGCCATTTTATGCATCCAATCACTTCTGTGGCATGTGCCTACTCATCCTGGTCTTACCACAACTTGCTCTTCGACTCAAGACTGCACATATAGTGGTTTAACAATTTCCATAGTTGTCAAGACCCCGTGGCCTTGTTCCACCTGACCGGTATCGAGTCGAATAAGATTCAGGCTTCATTCACATTGCATTTCAACAGTAGCACGGGTAATGTGCAAAACATGCAATTTACTGGCACTGTCCATTGACAAGCTGGGGATGCTTCCAAAATGGGTGTAGGTCTGCTTTATGTGATTCCAGAAACATCCCAGCTATTTTGTTCTGATGCGCAAAAACATACCAATGCAGGTCTATTATGTAAATGTATTTCAAGAGTTTCCCTCTTATTTCTGGGCTGCTGAAAGGACAGCTATAAGGAAAGCAAACCTGGAGTTCCTGGTGTGTGTGAATTAGCAAGCACTATACTATCAGTTTAAATCAATTTCTACTTTAGAGGGGCATCAGGCCATGCAAATAATAGCTCTTTGTGGGACTTTGTGGGAGTCTGTAACCTATGCTTGCTTGCGTTTCCATGTCATTGCAGCATCTTACCAAGCTGTTGAGCAGAGGTGGTAACTTGCTGTTACGGTACACACAACAGGGCAACCCAATTGACTAGAAATCCACTGCCCCCCCCCCCCTGGCATTTTTAGAGACCTGTCGCTGTGAAATAAGAGGGGGATTACCATCAAGTGATTAGTGGGCATATAACAAACAAAACCATCATTCCCCTTACTCCCACAAGACAGAAGGGCATATGCTGGAGTTAGAGGAGAAAAGCTGGGCAAGGGAGCCAAATCCAGCCATGCTGAATCAGGTTTCCTGGTTGTGAGGGAGTTATAGTTTTTTGAAAAGATCAAATGTGGAGAGGTCTCCATGCTTTAACAAATAACTTATACGTTCTAAAAGTGGTTCTACCTTAAAAAAAAATAAATAAAAACCTCTTCACCTCACCTGGAATAAACCCAAGAAACTCACTATTGCAAATCAGTTATGGATCAATATAAAATCCTTAAAGAGGAACTAAAAAAAAAACAGGATTTTCACTATCTCCTGGTTTTCTTACTCCTGCCTGGGGGCATCCCGATTTTAGATATCTGCTGTAAACTCACCTCTTCTTCAATCTCGCAGCACATGAGCGGCTGCTGACCAATCACCTGCTTGCATTCCATTCAGCGTTTTCTATGCTGCTCTTAGCAACAGGCAAAGCTGTATGTAATGTGATGGCCGCAACCTGGTTCCTCCACATACCTACACCAGCCATTCAGAAATGCCTGACGTGGGTCCGGGCCTCACATAGAGACTGCCGGCCATAGAGCTCTATAGACTTTAGGGAGATCTGACCCAGAATCCATGTGTCCCCCTGACACACAATCTGCGTGAACAGAGCCATAGGCATAACACACCTGAGATGCAATGTAGGCTCAGTGTAGTACAATATATATATATCTATATATATATATATCTATATATATATATATATATATATATATATCTATATATATATATATATCTATATATATATATATATCTCTATATATATATATATATATCTATATATATATATATCTATATATATATATATCTATATATATATATATATCTATATATATATATATCTATATATATATATATATATCTATATATATATATATCTATATATATATATATCTATATATATATATATCTATAGCTCTCTATCTCTCTCTCTCTCTCTGTGTGTATATATATATATATATATATATATATATATATATATATATATATATATTCTCTTGAAAGTAGACTTGTGCTCATATATGACATATTCCACATCTTTAAATCATTTATTATCATACAAAGCTAGAAATAAAATATAAAAAAAAAATCTTGACATACAAAAGGACACATTTTAAACAAAAATGCTTCTTCCATGTGAAGAATTTTGTTATTTTAGCATAATTTTCTCACTAAAAATAAAAATGGTAAATGTGCCTGTAGTGCCTCTTTTTGAACACCAGATGGAGCAAGGAGCAGTTTCTGTCCCCTGCCACACCCTGCATGACTCAGTATGATGCAATCTGCTATGCATTTTTTTCAAGCTTCCTGGCAGAACAAACTTTATTACTATCTATGCTGGAAACAAAACGGACACTGCTTAGACGTAAACAGCCCTCATGACTGATTTGTGGCTGAATGCTGTGCAGCATAGGGAACTCTATAGGTGTAATATATCCGCTGCTTATAGAGTTTTCTATCTTTTAAAGCAGAGGTGTGAATGAGCAATTTATATATTTAATCTTCTTTTGGCTTGAATTATTATTTTTTTTTATTTCCCCTGCCTGACAGGATTTTTCAAGGACAAAATCCCATAATTCTCGTGTCACAAAAAGCCATATATTAAACTCTCATTCACACCGTGTTTTTATTCACTGTAACTGCTATTCCAGATAGCAGCATGGCTGAGATGCTGGGAAACGTAGCTCCAAAATGGCCGCTACCACTAGAAATCCTGTGAGGCAGCGTTTCAGCTTGGAGTGGGTGCAGGAGCAAATGTAAGTGCTGACAATGATTCAGTATTACACATGTAGATGGGGGAAGGAGGTTTTGGGGAATTTTAGTTACTGTGCCAGGCTTTTGGTCCGGTTTAAGTGACAGGTCGGTCAGCCAATCACATGCAGCAGTGTGACTGTACTGGCCTGTCACTCAAGTCCACAGCTGTGATGCAGAGCCCTGGGGATGAGCAGATAAGTTGTTTAATGAATTGAATGCCTGAATTAGGCTCAGCGCAGGAGGAAGGAGGGGGGGCTGGAGTGGACTTCTTCTTTAAGCCCACAAGCCCTGTCTACGGCTATGGCCTGTGGGGGGACCCACAAGCAGCTGCAGGGTGCAGCAATGCATGCCTCCTACTAGAGTTTGTGTTCATTGTTGGCAAGTATCTACCGGGGTTCATGAGCACTAGAAAGCAATGTTCGGTCAGGTGGCAGTTGGTGTTCCTGCAGCCTAGGACCTTTCTTGGCACAGAAGTTAGGTCCATTTTAAAGGGGAACCTATTCTTACCTGAATCCATGTACCTGTCTTAAAGAGCGCACATTAACCCAGTGGTTACCAATGGCATTAGCTTGACATTTACTCACCTGCGCCCATGATCCCTCCTCCACTTCACCCGGGTGGCCTCCGAGAGGGCCCCCTCGCCTTTCTTTTTGGGTCATGCTGGTGATCGGAGGAGAGGCAGGGGACTCGAATCACCTGCCACCTCCCCTGCCCACACCAATCACTGGCATCTTTCATTGAATCAGTGGGGGACACAGCAGGTTATGCTTAAAAAGTTTGTATAACTTTTTATAGCGTGGTTAGTAGTTGTATTTTATTTGTCGGAAGAAATGGGGCAATATGGTTTTCTTGAATAAAATAAAAGTTTTATCCAAAATAAACGGGACACGTTAAAAAAAAAATGTGTATGTATATATATATATATATATATATATATATATATATATATATATATTACAAACAAGACATTTCAAGTTGAAGCCTAATATTCTTGGAAATTCCTGCAAAAATCACAGTTCAACAGCGAAAAAGGGTGAAAAAGCAGGCTGGCCGTTAAAAGGGTTAAAAGTAGCTATGCACATTGGGTATTCTGTTCGGGGCGCCTTGCACTTTCAGATTTAGCTTGTTTTTTCTTGTTTGCTTATTGATATTTTAGAAAAATGTGTGTTTTACTCAGCTTTTTTTATACATTTTATCAGGGAAACTCAGTGCAACCAAAGAATTCTTTGAGGATTTACTTCCAGAAAGAGGAGCCTACTACAACAATCTGGGTACGACCTAAAGCTCTAGGTGTGTACATTCAGGGAATATATGATTTGTGGGGGGTATTCCAAATGTAAAGGGTTGTTTTGTTTGAAAAAGTGTGAGGTGTGCAGAGCTGAAATTTTCAAGTAAAATTACACTTATGTGCGTGCTTTAAAGTGGACCATCACCCTCCCGTGATCGGCCAGGGAATCTATAAGATTCCCGGGCCGATCACCTCCCTCCCCGCAGGACATCCGAGATCGGGATGTCCCGCGGGGTGAAACCCCCCCAAACGCCCCAAATCCCCTTACCTTGTCTTCGTTGCGGCCGGCCGCCGCCACCTCCCTCGCGCCCCTCTAGACGTGCGTGCGCCCTCGCCGGCCGTCTGTGAATGGCCGGCGCGGGCGCGCGCGCGTCACTCTTGGGAGGCGGCTGCGGAGGAGCCGCTTGTCCGTTCCTGTCAGATCGCTTGTCCGTCCGAGCGGGGAGAGGTGAGTTTTCCGGGTGATCGGGGGGGTTTCACACAGCGGGGTGCCCCACCGAAGTGGACCAAGACCCAGGATAGTCAAAATCCTGGGTGTTGGTCCACTTTAAGTTGGGGGTATTTGGGGCAACTCTTCCCTTGACAGTACCTATGCATGTCGGGTATTGTTCTGTTTGGGGACCTTGCTTTTTCAGATTTACTTGTTTTTTTCTTATTTGCATATTGTTTTTTTTTTTTTTTTAGGAAAATGTGGCTTTGATTCTTTTGATATATTTTATTTACCTCCTTTTGAGGAGCAGTTTTAAGTGACTGACCACACTAAAACAGGAAGTCAACACAAAACGTACATATACCTTAATTGCAAAAAGTCAATGCAAAACATACTTAAAGTGGACCTTCACCCTGAATAAGAGCCTATCTTATATGTTTCCCACACCCTGTATATACAGATTGCTCACATTAAAAATCATCCTACCTTCATCTACTGCATGTTATAAGCCCTTAAATATCCAAGATGGCGGCTCATGGAGCATCAGGCAGCCTGCAAACAGGAAGTGTCTTCTAACTGTGCCGCTCTGCATTCTGGGGTTGCTGTCCTTTCCCTGACCCCAACTCCGCTCTGTCTGTGCAAAGCACAGCTATAACCTGCCCCCTGTACTTTATCCCGCTCTCCTTTTCATCAGTATGTGGGATGCTTCTGAGGCAAGATGGCAGCGCCCATATCCTAGAGTTCTGTACACAGTTGCAGCCCGGTGGGGGAAAGAAGAATAAGTAAGTGACTAAAAACTTAAAATATATTTTAGATGCCGGGGAATAGTTTAAGGGTTTGGGCTTTTCATGAAATCATGCTGAAGGTCCGGTTTAGACTTTGGTTAAAGAGGAGCAACACCTCCCTCAAGTCTAGAAGGCTCTTGGTGGGGGGTTGCTATGCCTTAGTTCTCTAGCAGTTGGCTTGCCCTTTCCCGGGCTTCCTGAATGGCGTGGGCACAGCAAGAGTCAGGGGCAGGGATGTGGCCAGCAGTGCTTGCTCCATTCAGGTTTCCTTTACTGCACTGAACTGTGCGGCAAAATAAATCTGAATAGAATGAGGCCTGCTGATTGGCTGAGCAGCCCTCATTGGAACCAGGAAGGGGGGGGGGGTGAGTTCTCAGGTTATCCGTGGACACACACACAGCCAGGGAAGAACAACCACCCAAGAACGTAATTTTCTTGTTAGTGGTTTTCTTTAATATAGGTCAATATTTTATTCTTTAAAACTTGCATATTATGGCATGTTGCAGTGAAGCATGCCCAAATCAAATGTGTCCCAAGCATTAACATCCCCTCAATGTTTGTATGCACCCCAGTTAACAATATTTACCTCTCTATGGTTATCAGAGGTGACTAATGCCACTTAAGAAACCCTACCTGTGAATTTCCATTGGCCATGCTATATGCACAGTCTTCACCTCAATGCGCTGGTAGCGCAGGAAAGTGCATGCTATAGAAAGCCCTCGGCAGCGCAGGCAAAGCACACCATGTACTTTGCTGTGCCTATGTTTGTGATGTATTGCAGCTTGCCCAAAGTAGCCAGGGACAGTATGAGTGTGTTGAGAAGAAAGGGGGCAAAGCTCTCTGGATATGTGACTTCAAGCCTGACGGCATCAAGCATGGCTTTCCCTCTTATTCCATGACACGTGGCTTGTCACTCTTTTTTAATGAGCGATGAATGGGGAAGCGGCAGCCAAGGTGGAACACTGCTTTTTGGACAGGTATGGCTAGAAAGCTTTAGGTCAGCAGCCAGTATGCCCAGTGAGAAGGAAAGCTTCTTGTACTCCTGTCTCCATTTCTGTTCCCTATTGACCACCCAAAAGCGCAGAACACAAATGGTCTGAGCAGATGTCTACTGCAGCACAACATGGTCACACCCTGTACTGTCAAAGGGGTCTTTGAGGTTTCCCAAATTCTTCTGGATTAAATCCAAAATGGTTACATTTATTAAACTGCCCAAAAATAAAGAAAAATATAAATTCACCAAACTGTGGCCATTATTCCATGTCATGGGAAAGTTTGTCGCCTTAGTGTGCCTGAACTAAGTAACATTTGGGCAAAAGGCTACATTCTGGTTACCCCTTTACAAGGGCAATGAGGCATCCATGCCACTGGCATTTTATTTAGGCAGGAGCCTGCCCATTTCACCTGACCAGTTTCTTTTTTAAAGAGCAGTTGGCTGTCTGTAATGATGATTGTCCAGCTTCACTTCTTACATGGCCACAGTCCCTAAACATTTCTGTTTACAGTCTTAGTTGGAGTTGGAATGGTTTAAGTAGCTGTAACATCTACCAGGAATAAAGTAGTGCAAGCCCGTTGCTTATGGTTTCATTTGAGTGTATAGACACTATTTATTATATTTTGTTTATGCCACCAGAAGTTATGCTTTTTAAATATATGGTATATTTTATCATTAGTATTTTTTTTTATTATTAGTTCTTTTATTACCTTAAATTTCACTTTATGGCAGCATTTTATGCTCTTTTTTTTAGAGCTTTAAAATCTATTTTCAATCTGTGCTGCACTTCCCATTTTCAGCCACCAGATGTGCGCAGTTGAGCTGTTTTTGGCTCAGATTACTGCAATGAGGTCAGAAAAATCTGATTGGCTGATTGCTGGTAACCAAGGGAACTGCCCGGCCTACTTTCCACCGAGCTGCTGGCCCCCCTTCTTGCGGTTCTCCACCCTTTTCCTCCCTCCTCTATGCTGACAAAGGAGGAAAGAGAGGAAGGAGCCATGTTTATTGTAAAAACAATTCCTTGCTGGAGTCACTTTTTTTTTTTTTTTTGTTTCAGCTGGCAGAGATTTTACAGCTTTCCCATCTGCCAGCTTTGCTTGAAACTATTCAGTACGTGTGCTAAACATTCCACGCTCCCCCTTATCATGGCCCCCTCCTGTCTGGCTGAAATGAATCCCCTGCGATCAAGTTTCATGTTGTATGGGTTGCAGCTGCGGCTACAGATTGTGCAACGTGCCCCTTGCACGCATTCTACTTCATGATTATTGTGTCTCGTTAAATGGTTTAAGATCATTTATATTGTTTAAGTCAACTCTTCCATTATTTGATGGAGAGAACTTTATAATGCAAAATGATTAATAATGAAAAAAACACAAAAATAATTGGTCACAGGATGTTGGCATTAATGCTGCCCTATAATAATGATATACTATATAATAAGATATAAAAAAGCTTCAGGTTTTGTAGTAAAAGCTTTGCGAGTGGTGCCCTGACAGTCATAGTGAATTTTATAAGTTTACTTTTGGGGGCATCTGCAGCCTTATAATGAACTCTTATAATTATGTAACTAATCTAATACACCCAACGTCAGCGAGCACTGCTTTCGCAAAATACTCACCTTTTCCTAGTGAAGCATGAGCCGGTGGACAGGTCACAGCTGCACACGTTGCGGCAGCCACACTTGCTCCAACAGGAGAGCTGCTTACCTGTAGCATACATCTGTTTTTTGTCCCTTGTCACACCAAGCTCCACAAGAAAAATCTCTTCTACATTTTTGGCTCATGGGGCAGCAGGAGTTGGTTAGGTTAGGATCCTTGGGCCTGGGCCCCACCTGGCACATGCCTGCCAGGGAAGGTTTAGGTAAGCCTAGTGGAACTGATGGCTCATTTGTCAACGCATGTACCCCCAGGTCAGCTTCTGCACTACCAGACTGTCCACCACTAAGATGAGCATCTCTGTATAGCCAGTCAGGAGCCCCCACCTCGGCTCTTTTTAGTTGGTAAGTAACCCTGGTGACTGGAGGCAGGCTCTTGTCTCATGATAAGTAAAAATACAGGTTGTTGTGGCCAGTGCTGTGTGGGATCCTGACTGCATTGGTTAGGTGAGTAAATATCTTGTATCTTATTTTATTTTTAGCCACAGAGGACTATAAATGGACTAGTTTGTGATACCGTTTCTCTACTTTTTCTGTCCCTAAAAGCTGGGCTGCAAGTTACAGCTTCGAAATCTGTGGACACCTTTTGTCTTTATAATTAGATTAAATGACCGTTCCAGGATAAAGTAAACAACTCTTCATTTTTTCTGATCAATTTGTGCACAGATCTTATTTACTCAGATTATGAACAGAGTTTAGGCTGTTATTAAGTTAAGGTCTGATATTTAAGAAATCTGCAGTCCCGGGCACTTTGGGTTATGAATTTTCACTTTCCTGTAGATACCCTGCTCTATAGCATTTTGTGAGGTAGGGACAGCAGGCAGTACAGAGAGCCCTGTTTTTTCTAAATCCATCACAAGCTACAGGATCCATGACCTGTTGAGTTGATTGACAATGAACATTTCTTCCTTTAATTTGCTGTCTGGGTTTGTCAATATCCCAGATTTGTGTGTATGTGTTGGGGGGGGGGGGGGGCAGCAGCTGACCAAAAATTGTCTTCAGACAATCTTTTTCTAAGAGCTACAGCATATAGGCTTTTAATAGCAGTAAAGTGTGGCGCCTTGGCAAGAAAGGCAGCCAGACATCCTGCCAACAGGGAGCTCTCCTTTAGGGATGCGTAACTTAATTGTCACACTTTTTTTTATTTTTTAGAGCAATAGCAACTTTGTTCCTTGTTGCAGCTGCCAGAGAATAGCCCCCTTTGTTTTCTGCAGTCAACCAGACCCTGAGGCTGCCAGCATGGAGCTAAAAGCGCTGCTGACTCACACCATATCTTAATTAGCCGGATTTCTGGAAATTAGTAGCAAACAAAAACCCTATTAGAGACTACAAAAAGATAGAAGTGGATTCTCTGATGCAGAAAAGTTATGTGCATGCAGTTCCCTGAAATAGACAGCAGGGGTGTGCACTTGAGCCACGTTGCAGAGATTTTTAATTTTTCCTGTGCCAGGCCATCTTAGGTGTACTCTCCATTTTGTGTGAATGACGCAGACACTAAAACGGATTTTACACTGTAACTGCCCACAGACAAGAGTGTGTCAGCATGACCTGTAATCTCTCCAGAGAGCCGGCCCTGATTAATCCTTCGCTGGAAGCTCACAATCAAAGTCTTGTCAGACTGAATGAGCTCAGTGAGAACTATTAGTAAGCACATCTCTTACAGTAACGATAAATATGTCGTATATACACTGAAAGGGGAGTGCCTGACATTGGGGTCTGCTTCTATTACCTGTGATGCATGTATTAAAGTGCCCATTTGCTGCATCTGTCTGTCAACTCAAGACTTCAAAGTATTTATAATATTTACAAAAAATGCTAAAGGTTGTCTCCCACCTATTGTACTCCATTGGCCTCCAACAGTCACGTGGGGTGTGTAAGCAGTGTGCATGCATAGATCTGGTGAGTTTCTTTGCTTGACTTTGGGCTCCTCTTTGGGAACCCAGCCTGGAAAGGGTTGAGCACTAAGCAGACCTAAGCAGAATTTTTGAAAACGGAGTTTGTTCAGGAGGGTTCAGGATGATCGTTACAGGCTTTTGTACACCTTCAGGCCTTGATTAGGACACACGTCTGGCAGCTCCATGCATAATAAAATGCATGTTTCTAGGGTGACCCTATGTGGAAGACATTACACGGTGAGCTCTGTCAGAGTTTACCCCAACACAACAATATTTATTTTGATTAGGGTTTGAGGTGAAGAAATATCCTGGGTGAGGTACAGAGATTTCTCAGAATTTTGAAGTTTAGAATTTTTTAGTAATTAGGAAATATCTCATGGGCTTGTTATCTGCTAAAGTGTAGAGAGTTTTTTATATGGGATGTGCGGCTCGCCACATTAGGCGACATGCTTTTCAAAAAAGTTGTAGCTGTCTGCCCGAAATTTCTTGGTAACATGGTTATGACACATTCAGAATGGATGCGGGTGGGGCAGCGGGGTCAGTCAGGAAAGTGTATTCTCAGAGGTGAGTCAGTTGTGACAGCCTCCATGACTAACTAAAGGTGTGTTTGTGTGTTAACACGTTTGAATTTGTAATTTTAATACCTTTACTATGCTTTACGGAAATTAGCCCTCATATCTGTTTAAATGAAAAGGGGTTTGGAGGGCCCTCAAGAACATAGTATTTGGTAAATTAGCCCTCATATCTGTTTAAATGAAAAGGGGTTTGGAGGGCCCTCAAGAACATAGTATTTGGTAAGTTTGTATAACACATTGGAATTATGTAAGCCACTAATCTGGGCAGATATAATTACTGTATGTATTCAGTGATCTGTGTATAACAACAACAAATAAAATAAATGAAGTACTGGTCTGGCAGTGCTGGAAATGAGGTGCACGTGGTGCTTAGTAGCGGCGTGTAGCAGGAGGCAGCTGTTGGCCTGATGTCATTCAATAGCAGGAGCAAACTGTCAGCCAGCTGTTGCTTCAATGGTTATTGTTTGAGGAATATTCATTTGATCAGAGGATCAGATGTGCTTCAAACTTTCATCTTTTTCATTCTTCTAGCACAAGGGTTTTTTTTTTATTCTTACTTTTTGTAAGTCACTGGATACAAAAGCTATTGTATATCGTGACGGGTTGATAAATGGAAATTTACACGCCTTAAAAGAAAGACACATGATAAAGTGCAGACTTGGCTAGTATGGTCTGGAAAAGAAAAAGATATTCCTATTATACCCGATTTGTTTAAAAACATATATCCCTTGACTAACTTCTCTAACAAGAAGATGACCGCATAAGAAAGTCTCTCTTTTTTTAGGCTATGAGCTGTCTACTTCAGTACTGCAATGCCAGGTTGGCTCCATGATGCTCCAAAATGGATTTGAGCACTCGGTATGGAGGCTATGGGCACACTCCCCTATCCTAATCACCAATATCATGAGCCAGGGAGCTGTGGGCATATAATTTGGCTCCTACCAGGGCTGGTGCTGACACCGCTGAGCATTTGCCAGGGGACCAGGCAGACTCGGACTTGGCCACAGGATGATTGGCAAACGTGCTGGACCCTTCAGTGGCAATGGAAGTTGACAAGGCCTGGAGACAGATTGGCTTCAATGGCAGGCTCCTCAGTGGCAGCAGAGGAGGGCAGGCAGGACTGGAGGATGATCAGCAGCAGTGGACTTGGAGGGGGTATTGGTGGTACTAGAGAAGGCGTCATGGTCCAGAGGTTGATTGGTGGCAGCAGAGCAGGTGGTGAAGATGATTGGTGGAAGTGGAGGAAGCATTACCAACTGGCGCATGATCAGTGAGTTGCCAAATGAGACTTTCTTGTCCAAGGGCCCACATAAAACTAGGGTCCTGTTGGCATTGACCAGGGTTTATGGTGCTGTCCAGCAGCCATGTGCAGTTCTCCCTCCTGGCTATTTGAAAACAATGTAAAGAGCAACAATGGCTTCAGCCTACCAGCATGAAATCCAGGCAATGCTAGGATGAGAGGAGAATCCCTACAGCCGCCTTACAGCTTTGGTTGTTTTCATGTTTGCCATTTTGATTCCCATGTATCTATCAGTTTCACTTGACTGGGGGATATGGGACATTGGCTTTGTGTACTCTGCGAGCTAGAGAAAACACAGGACAAATTCAATAAAATAAATAATAATAACTAGCATTTGTCACATCGTTATGGCGTTTTTAGTGCCTAGTCTTTTATGTAGCTGATTGTGAGACTGACATGTCATTGAAAAGTTGAGTGCTGGAGGATGGTCTATGCAACGCTAAGCTGGCATTACATATGTTGGTGGCTTTATTTAGCTGCACAATTACATTTATGTGCTGTTTTTCTTTATAGATATAGCTACTATGGCTGAAGGGTGTGCAGTTGACTATATCTGGTTCCTATATGGAAGTTACACTTCCTGCGTCCTCTTCCTGTTTTTGAATGGCAGCTGTTTACCGCTCTTCCCGGAATTCCCTGGTGTTTATTTGATGAATGTAGTTTCCTGGCAGGATGAGGATCGGGAGCCTCCGACAGTTTTGTGTCATTAATGTTGGTGTCCTGCTGATGAGCTGGGATGTTCATTTTCCTATATAAAATAGTAAAGTAACCAGGATCCTGCTCATAGCCTTCTGAGGTAAAAAAAAATAAAAGCAGGCGCTAAGCAGCAGCTTATTTTCCTGTCATTTCATTTAGTAAATCATCCCTGGCATCCCTGTGCTAACTACAGTAGCAAGGGAATGTTCTAGAAGCCCATTTAGGGCATCCTGGAATGCATAAGCTAAACTTGGGCCTTGTGTACAGTGTTAACCGCTCCAGTTACTATAATCCAAAGTCTTCCAGCGGCATGCCAGGCATACTTCAGCCACAGTGAGCTAGTGCAGGAATCTGTCAGGAAAATTGCTTCCAGATGTGACTGCTGATTCAGTTTTTATGATTATTGTGGTTGTGAGGAACTATTGTGACACAGAGCAAATACTAAAAAGCCACATAACCATGCTGGATGGCAAGGGGAGGGCTTATGTTTTTACTGGGGTGACCAAAAACTTACCATTCCATTTCATAGGAACACTGCTGTGCTTTAATGTAAAGTCTGAAAAGTCTTTGCTTACTCTTTGTCCCCTCACCACTGGCTGTGTATGAATACCACAATCAGAGCAAGTGCACACTAATTAAAGTGGAACAAAACCCACATGCGGCCACCGTGGAATCTTAAAGATAACTTGGCAGGTCACTGGCTTTACCCAAGGAAATCCCGAATTAGGATGCCCCACTGCGCGACAGTAATCACTTACCTTCTTCCGGTCCTACAGCGTTCATGTGCGGGCTCTCAAAAGCCGTTAAAAGGCACTTCGTAGCAAGACCATGCCCGCCGCCATCAGTCACATAGGTGTGGCCATGCCTCTTCTATTGACTACAATGGAGGGGGCCTCCATGAATGGAGAGGGCAGGGCAGCTCTGCACGGGCTCTCTTCCAATCATGTGCCGTGACTGTGTCTTAGGCAAATGGCTCTGTTAGGTTTCATTGAGGAGTGAGAGCGGTCACATCCCCAGCAGCGCACGCACGCTCCCCCATCTGAATTTTTGGGGCGGTAGCATGCACATAGGCCAAGGATGCAGGAGATGCAGCCTCTTTCACTCCCCATTGTAAACAATCAGAGATGTTTGAATTACATAGTCTCTGCAAATGGCACTGATTGGACGAGAGCCCATGCATGCACTTTTGGATGGGGGAAAGGTGAGTGAATACTGGCAACCTGGGGGGTTTTACACAGCAGCGTATCCCAATTCAAGATGGCCAGTGGGCGTCCCTGGAATCTAAATAAGGTTTTACCCTTTAAAGTGTGGGTATGATTAGAAAATAAAAAAATGGCTTAAACCGGACCTTCACCATGATTTAATGAAAAGCCCAAACTCTTAAAAAACGATTCCCCAGCATCTAAAATTAATATATTTTACATTTTTAGTCACTAACTTATTATACTTTCCCCCACTGGGCTGCAACTCTGTTCAGGAATTTAGGATACGGGCGCCGCCATCTTGACTCAGAAGCATCACACTTACTGAGGAGAGGAGAGTGGGATAAGGTACAGGGGGGCAGGTTATAGCTGTGCTTTGCTCAGACAGAGCAGAGCTGGGGTCAGGGAAAGGTCAGCAGTCCCAGAATGCAGAGCAGCACAGTCACTTCCTGTTTGCAGGCACTTCCTGTTTGCAGGCTGCCTGATAAAATGGCGACTTCCATAAGCCACCATCTTGGATGTTTAAAGGCTCATAACATGCAGTAGATGCAGGTAGGATGATTTTTAATGTGAGCAATCTGTATGTACAGTGTGGGGGAAACATATAAGATAGACTTTTATTCAGAGTGAAGGTCCGCTTTAAAGGCTTATCTGTTTTTTACAATTTTCTTTTATTAGCAAATGTGTGTTTTATGGAAGCAGCTTTCATTACCTGCAATCTGTTGCTGTTGGCAACTGTACACCAAGTCTGTACACCAAGCGCTACAAGAAGAGAGAAGTGAGTCCTGTTGAGCGTAAGCTCCCATTCTTCAGCAGTGTTCTTCATGTACAGTGCTCACTGCTCAAAAGACATATTTACTATCGTAAGAAAATAAATACATAAGCTCAGCACCTTGAGGACATCCTTTTGGCACTAAAAAGTACACTTTAAAAAATGCCATCTAAAATGGAGGAACTGACGGCAGCCGTTCAAGATATAGAGGATGAGAACCGGACCATTTGGACCTCGCACCACGTGTTTCGGGCCTCAGCAGCGTAGAGTGGGTGCGAAAACGACTAGCTTTACATATCTCCTATCAGGGATGGGGGGTCCGGGGCGGGGTCCCTGTCTCTCCCCTTGCCCCCCCCCCCCCCCCGGTGGCGGGCCGTGCGTGCGGAGACCTCTGGTGTTTTTCCCCTTCCTCCTTCTTCTTACCCCTTTTTCTCTCATCTCCCCTTACCTACCCTTCTAGCTCCCCCACTCCCTTCCTCCTTTTCCCTCTTCTATCATACTTCTTCCTCTTGATCTCCAGTAGGTCTGGCTAGAACGTAGAGATGCCCCTGACCCACCCCTAGCATTGCAAAAGACGGAACTCAATTCAACGACCCTCAGCCCTCAGAGCGGGGAAAACAACATGACCCCCCGATACACAAGCGAGGGCTGCATGAATATCATCCTGCCACAAAGGCGAATAGAACCCAAGACCACTATGGGGGTTGATGGGCAGAGCAGAGACCTATTTTAGGACCCTCTGCAACGACCATATTTCAATGTTTTGTCGTAAAGGACTGATCTTACTAATGCCGCTGGGATGAGTGGGATCGCATGGAAAAAGAGATCCATAAAGCTGGGCTGCGTCCCAGATCTAAGCTGACCTACGAACTGGTTTTCTACTTTTCTACTGTAATATCAGTAGAAAGCACATATGCTTGCCATGGGCACCTTGCCTGGCTAAAGGTATAGCTTACAGCAGCCATGGCTCATGCATGCGCAGTTGGATCGGGGAGAAGGTAGGTGTTACAGGAGACTGAGGGGAGGTTTCACACAGAGGGGCATCCCAAATCTGGATGCCCGGGGGGAGGGAATCGGGCAACCTAAGAGACTTATAGACGCCAGCGCAGGTTTTGGTCCACTTTCATTTGGATTGGGTAGCATGTCAAATTAGGGTTTTCTTCATCTCCAGGCAAGTCTTGGACTAGGGGCTTAACAAAAGCATGCAGGAAACCAGCCTTTGGATCTATAAGTTGTATAGACTGGCAGCAGTTTCTTATAAGCAATAATGCAGGTTTCAGGAATAACCAATGATTTTTGGGTTGTTGACACAAGCAATGGCAAAAAATGTTTTTTGCATGAGCAAGGGGGGGGGGCTTATACCCTTGAAACACATTGCATCCAGCACACCAAATTTGGAAGACTTTTTCGTTAGGAATCGCAAGTAATTTTTGGTTTGTATGTGCCACTTTCTGTTAAAGAAAGCAAAGCCTTGTATCCTTGATTAGGGGCCTTTTTTGCTCTCAGTTAAGCATAACATGGCTCACGGTCTCTAAAGTAGCTTGGTTGTCTCTGTTATGCATTTTAAAGTAGAACAAAACCCACCAGCAGCCGGCCTAGAGTCTAAAAGATTCCAGGACGGGTGCTGACTTTCCCCTGATGCATCGGAAAACTGCTCTGTTTTCAATAGGGAGCGTATGCTTCCACATCTGCGGTGACATGCACACGTTCCCACTGCAGCCATTCAGATCCAGTGGGAGGCAGATTGTGGTAATTTATAGAACAATCCTAGAACTTGCTGACTGGGTTCCATCTTTTTAATGCCTTCACTTTATATGTTAGGTTCACCATAGTTCTCCTGTACGGCTTTTAACTGTCTTTATGTCAAGAACTAATCATAAACTTGGCCTAGAATTGTTCTGTACCCCAATCCTCACCTGAAACATGCATCAAGTTCAAGATGTCAACGACCTTCTGTTGCAGATCTCTAGTAGGCTTTGTGTCTTTTGTGTGTGTTTGTTCCTTGGATTATCTGGATTTACGATTTAAGTTTTAGCTGACAGTGCAAGTTGAAGCAGGCTATAATAATTTACATTAAATAAATACAGCTGCAATTGTGCACCTGCCAGATTGCTACTTGACCTCTCGAGCTAGTTTATTGGGTGTGTTCAGAGTGGCTTCATTGTATTAATGGCTTTATTGTAAATCACAACACAGATGTTTACCTTGCAACTGGGTGGAACACGGTTCGTTTAGTGAAATGCATTTACTGTTGATATACATAATGTATTATTCTTCTAATTATGTTTTTTTTTATCCACAGCCAAGAAAGACCAAGAAGGAGATGATAAGAAAGCTGCTCCAAAGAAGAAGGTGAAAGAACTCAAAGTACTGGATCAAAAGACTGCCCAAAATTTATGTAAGTTCTTCCAATAATCCGCTTGCTGGCTGCCCTTGTTAAAGAGGAACATCTGAGGCCCTGGAGTCTAAATGACTCCTGGGTCGTCAGAGTTCCTGTCCATGGGGCTTCCCGAATTGTGTGAAACCCCCCAGATTCCCAGATCCACTCACCTTCTCCCAAGCCCTTGCCGTATCTCTGCACTGCGGCTGCATCCCCACTCGTGCACCTGTCCTTTCTGAATGCGTGGTGCAGGCACACCACGACTGCAAGGTGAGTGGGGGATGCTCTGGCGGCACAATCGGCTCCCTTTGGTGCAGATTAGCTGTCAGCGGAGCTGAGTGACAGTGAGCATGCTGAACCAGTGCTCCCGAGTCTGCACCATGGGGAACGTAAGGTAGGTGAGTGTATGGGGGCAGAAATACAGTTGGGCATTCCATTTCGGGACGCCGCAGCATGAAGGAACAACGCACAGGAAAGTGAAATCCATGTGTGGTGTTCCTGTTTAAGTTTTTTTTACAAGCCTACCACTATTAGAGAACATAATCGACTTGTTATTTCTCAGGAATCCGTTAACAATACATCCTAGTGGAAACAAAAATCCGATATTATTAATGTAAACCAACGTGCTAGATGGCAAAAGCGTTACATGCTGTGTTATTAAAAAAATCCCACCAACTTTGCCATTCCACTGTAACAGTGCTAAGCAATCATAATAAAGGTAATCCAAATACAGGTATAAAGTACAGGGGAACCTAACCAGCTATGACCACCTTTACATTGCAGAATGCCACAATCTCATTGTATTTCTCCCTTCGTCCTTCAGGATGGCCACAGAGAGCTCCTCCTCCTATAGAGGAAATACAAGTTTAAAAGCCCCACCCCTTCCTCCCAGTCCTCGGTATTGTGTTTCCTCCCTAGTAGGAGGACTGCTGGAACAGTGGCCATTTTAATTTACTTGTTTTTATAGCGAAGGAGACCCTGGGAAGGTGCTCGCCAACCCGCTGAGGCAGACTCAGTGTTTTCAGAGACACAGCCAGAACAGCAGCAGAAGCAGGCACGGGGCCGCAGCAGTGCTATTCACAGCGGGCAGTGTTCCTTGCCAGGATGCCCCATCAGGATAAGACAGTGAGGCGTATATTTTTTGCTGCTTTTGGGATACACAAGTTGATAAGGGCCTATTGTATCTAGCACCCTAAGAATTTTACTTATTAATATTCCTTTTCTCTTACCATCTCAGCCTCCTCCATCTGAAAAGGAGGAAGACTCACCCTAGCCCAAGTTGGACTATGTCTAAGTTGTCCCACGATTCCTGAAATAGATCTTTCTGTTTGGCTTGCTTAAAACACAAGATGGAAAACGAAGCAACCAATTTGTTTATACAGATGATGGGCAATATGCAGACCGACATGGCCTCTACCCTAGGGGCCTGTATGTCTACAATCAGGGCTGGGGCATGTTCCTCCAGGGACACTACCTCCGCTCAGTCCCAGTAGGTAACTTGTCAGGTTCCCACAGATCTAGTGCAGGTCTGCATTCCTACACCTAATCTCTCTTCCCTTAGTATAAACTGTAGGGGAGGATCCAATGTCGAGACGAGCAGCTTTTATTTGCCCAAGATTCTTTATACCGTAAATTATTGGTTAAGAAGCGTAAAGCCTTTCTGGTTCATTCTGCCCTCCTTGATTATTATTATATTATGAAAAGTTTCTTATGACTAGTTCCTTGAAGAGGAAATCCCCCTTTAATGATACAGAGTCTAATCTTTGGACCCAGTGTCCTTAACTGGCTCAGGTGTCACATTCTGCTGACCTCCATTTTGAGGACTTAGAATCATTACATGATCCCATGGATTGCCACATAGAGGGAATCCTTAGAAGGCAATGGGATGCTGCAGCCTTTACCTTTAAACCCATTGTAGCTTCAGATTACGTGGCTAGAAACCTTGAGGCCTAGCTTTTTAACCTTGGGGGTTATATAGAAAGACACACCCAAGCAGACTCTCCTTTACATGCTCCCTTCCATGCTTTGAGCTATTTCCTTTTTAGAGCCAGAGCTAAGGCCACTGGTGTTATCAACTGTGCCTGGAGAGCCATCTGGCTACAAACTGGGCAAGTGTATTTGCCCTCCAAAGCCAGACTATGTGGCATCCCATTTGAGGGGGAGTTGATAATCGGTCTGGAACTAGAAACCATTCTAGTCCTCTGAATGCGCTAAAAAGTTTCCTGTGAAAAGCAAATTATTTAGAAACAAAGCCAAGGTCAATCCTAGATCCTTACAAGCCCTCCCTTTTAGTAGACAACCTAAGAAGTAGTACAAGGGGGGGCGTAAACCCAACCCTATCTGTGTGCTCCCCAAGCAATTCGATAGACCTCAGTCCTGATGCTGAGAGACCTGTGGGGGGCAAACTGACTTTCTTTCAGGAAGCCTGATAGTCAATTACCTGGGTCTGGGATGGATTATAAACAGAGAAAAGTTGGTCCTGTTTCTATCCAGAACCTGCAACCTGGGATACATCATAGACTCCTCTCGGCAGATGATTTCCTCCAACCGAAAAGCAAGAAAAACTGATCAGAGAAGTTCAGATTTTATTGGGGATGATCAGGTTTCCAACAGAAGGATCTTATCAATCCTAGGGTTAATGATTGATGGATTTTCTACTTCAGACCTGGAATCACTCTCTAGATTTTCTGGAGCAGACCACCACCCTCCCAGAAGCAATCAGGAACTCTCTCTGGTGGTGGGTGGATCCCTCAGTCCTGCAGGACACCTCTGGTGTCAAATCCTATAGTTATAACCATGGATGCTACTGGTTGGGGAACACACCTAGACTCCCACCACATACAGGGGATCTGGTCCAGAGAATTAAGGCACATATCCTGACATTTCAGAAAGAATAAAGCGGCACAGGGAGCTCTGAATCACTTCAATCATCCAGATTCCGTAGGACAAAATGGTAACCGTGGCTTATCGTCATGAGGGCACCAGATCAGAAGCTGTACTGTCCTTTCTGGGGCCTCTACATCTCTGGATCAGATCCCTGTCAGCAGTCCACTTAAGGGATCCCTAAACTCAGTAGCAGACTTTCTGATCAGGACTCCGTTCAGGCAGTTAAAAGTGGAGCTTAAATTCACACATATATCAATATTGGTAAACAAGTGGGGCAAACCAGACATGGATCTCTTTGCGTCGGCAACAAATTCAAAATGCCATCACTTCTTCTTAATGGGTTGGGGGACGGGGCCATGGTAGTAGATGCCTTGGCACAACCTTGGAGATTTCCACTCGCCTATGCATTACCTCCACCTCAGATCCTGCCACAAGTGCTTCGCAAGATAGCTTTGGAGCAAAGCCGTTGTTATATTAATGGCACCAGCTTGGCCAAGACAAGCTGGTTCACGATTCTAACAGCAATGGCACAAGAAGACCCATGGGAACTATCTCGAATTCCAGGCCTGCTTCTTCGGGTCCGGTACGTCACCATAAGCTCCAGTCTCTAAAATCGGCCTGGATGCTGAATGGACCATATTGAAGAAAAAGGGTCCCTCTAACAAAGTAGCCATGACGCTCCTAGAATCAAGGAAAAAGACCACCAGAAGAATCTACGCTAAAGTATGAAAGCGTTTCAATTCATTATGTGAATCGGACATTTTGAAAAAAAAACAGGTCGGGTTTTGAACCCTCTGTACCCTAAAAACCCAGGCCTTGGCCTTACCGGTCTTCCCATACAGAAGACTATTAAATCACTCTTTGGTCAACAGATTTTTTATTTCTATAGCTGGGAGGAAACCTATAGTTTGTAACCATTGTCCTTCCTGGGACTTGGTCCTGGTCCTCAAAGGGTTAGCTAAACCTAACAATCAAATCCGGACTTCTTCTGGCCCTAACTTCAGTCTGGCAGATTTGTGACTTTCAGGTTTTGGTTTTGGTTCATTTCCCTGAGGCATCCTGCCTGATAAATTTTAGCCATAATAAAATTCCTCCATAAAAATTCCCCTTTTCATCGATCCTACAGTGTGCGTGGGCACTGTAGGGCATGCATATAACACACTGAGCCCAACATAGAGGAAGGCTGCATCCCTTGTCTCCCTCAGGCTTATGCGCACTCTTGTGCTTGCCTGAGTGGCTTGGGTCAGGGGTGAGATCGCTGGTGATGTGAGTATATCCGCGATCACAGGGAGTATGGAATCCACTGGCTCTGGAGTCTTTTATAAGGTTTTGGTCCACTTTAATAGCCTTTATATACAAAAATGCATATAAACGTAGACTGCATTAAAAGATCTGTTCCACAGTGTTGTGTGTCGCATCAGAGTTTTTTGCATTGCATGTAATTAGTGCATAGTCTGTAAAAGCGCTATTTTAAGATTGCTAAAAAATCTCTTACTTTAACCTTGCACCAAGCGGTAACGTGGCAGTGCCATAATAGACACTGCTATACGTGACCATGATGAATGCTTTATTCAGCAGCAATACAATGCCAAGCAGCAGATGGGGATTTCTAGAGAAAGCTGTCCAGCTGTTCTCGAGGGTTACAAAGAAAGTTAGTGAAATTTAGTTGCTTTTCAGCAGCCTGATGTAAGTGTAGTATGTGAATGAGGACCAGCCAGCACATGTCAGCTGCCTGGATCTGAACACTCAAGTACACTTTTTTGTTTGTCATCCTTCATTTTATATACCAAGATTTAAGTACTGAACAACTTCCACACGTTATATCACAGACATACATATAATACCACTATGATCTTGTAGACATTCTATATTTACCAGCATGCTCTTCTAGACTATTTTTGTTGGCGTATCCTGAATGGTTATGGAACTACAGGTCACCCTGTCAGAATAACATGGACGGCCTTTGGGGTGTGCAGGTGCCAGGAACTCTCGGTTGGACCAACAGACCTCTCTTTTCTTTTTTGATCATTTGTTTATAATACCCTCACCTTTTTTTGACATCCTTCCATCCACATTCCTTCCATCTTTCGATTGTCACCTTCCTTTTATTTTGTCGGCCTCTTTTTTTAATATTCCCTCCATCTCGCTATTCCAGTTTCTTTCTCTCATGTCCCCTTTCTTTCTCTTTTTTTTCTCTGCATTTCCTTCTTTTCTCTAATTTGTCCTTCTTTTTCTAACCCTATATTGCTTTTTCTCTCTTTCTCCATCACTTTGTCTACATTCCTCTGATCTCGATCTAATTTCCAAATTTTTTCTCTTGTCACATGTCTTCAATCTCTCTCTCTGTCATCCTATCTGTTTTTTACCACATTCCCCCTATCTCTTTATATGGTATTCTTTTTTCCTTCTCTCAATCTCCTTACCACATTTTCTCTTCTTTCTTTTTTGGCATTCACACTGTTTTTCTCACCCCCCCTCTCTTTTTTTATCTGTTTTTCTTCTGTTGCTCACTTTCCATTTTGTGTGCGTCTGTGGGGGCACATAGCGACAATTAACCAAAGATTGGCCCTGCTGAGTAATATAGTCTCTTGGACATGTGCATTGGGAGAGTGTTTGGAAAGGACAGCTACACTGTTGTCAGAAAATCGAAGAATTGCAAATCTGCTTTAGTGAAAACTGTCAGTACGAAGACCAAGAAATGAAGTGCTGATATTGTGATAGTAGCGCCATAAAATGTAACTCATGTGACCCCCTACCTTGCGTCTGCAGCCTTTTAATATGATCCCTTGGCCTTCCTATACCACCTAGCTCCCCCCCCCCATCCTATAGCAGCCTGCTACTTTATATGAATTCCCCCAGTTTTATCGATCAAAGGGAAAAGTTACAAAGGCTGCCTGTCGTGGATATTGCTTGGGGTTTACTGAGGCGCAGCTGCTTTAGACAGATTAAAAAGGAAAATTACTCTGAAGTCAAATTTTTCATCACGCTCTGCAACTTTTGCCAAACCCGAGGTAGACTCGGGTAGCTTTTTAAAGTCACCTGAAGCCACTGAAAGAAAGCATTGTGCCATCCATTTCTCACCCTTAATCATTTAGTGCACACCTCCATATAATGAAGCATTTCCCTCCAGAACTCCATATTCTTCAAACACCCCTGCCCCCAACCCAAAACAGCCCAGAAAATGTAAAAAAAAGGCTGCAAGCAGCTCACCTGATGCCTAACCCATGTGCTTCTCCGCCATTTTCTGCAGCACCAGTTAGAAGCCGTAGCAGGGATTCAAAGTTTGCCCCCCTCCTTTCAATTGAATTCCTCCAGGACCACACAATAAAAGCAACTATGTCTCTTGGAGCTCTCTGCACAAGTGAGCACAAACTACAGTGGTTCTGCAGCTGGTTCTGTCCACAGCAGAGCATTCTGGGACATACAGACATGGTTTGTGCTAACATGGTGGCTTGTGCTGGATACACCATTGATTTCGTAAGCAATGATTTTCTTTTTTCTTGCCTTTTACACAGCTATCTTTTTGGGTTCATACCGTATGCCCTATCCAGAGATTAAAAATGTCATCCTAGAAGTGAATGAAGAAGTACTGACAGAATCTATGATTTCAGTAAGTGTGATCTGTAAATGTCTAAGAATGCCATGACAGAATGGGCTTTGCAGGCTTCTTCATGTAGTACACAATAAAAGGTAATGTCCAGGCTATTAAAAAGGAAAAAGGCTCCTCGTCTATCCCGCAGTTGCTTCCTTGTAGTCTGGTTCTGTGAAACCTACCTGATAAGGAGGGCACGTCCCGCAGCATGATTCCTCCCACTATTTTCTAGCAAATAGATGGATAGGACTCTACACCCCCCCCCCCAATCACAGTAAATGTTACTTGCCACTTTGTTCACTGTAACACAGGACAACATGCTAAGGAGTCACTTTAGATCTAACTGCTATGGAGCTCAAGCTTCCAAAGAAGCAAGTTACTGACCCCTTTATGGTTTAAACTGCTACACTGGTTTATAATACTGGAATTTCTCACCTCTACTCATTGCAGCTGTGAAACAGCGCCTTTCTTGCATTTAAAGTGAGACCAAAACTTCCAGGCTCTATTTTGGGAAACGTTTTAATGTCTCTATCTCACAGACAGTACCTTTTTGGTTTCACTTTCCTTTCCCAGCAAGGTTTGGCAATTTCCCCTAAAGTCCCAGATTCCCAGGGGTTTGAGTGGCAGGACCAGCGATTGGCAGAATGACCCAGTGCCTGGGTTTGAACATGGCATTGTTCAAATCTTGTCCTGCTGGGTCCTTTTTAATTATGTACTCGGTGTGCCCCAAACATATGATGTAGGAGCCCTGGAAAAGAATGTCAAAAACAGGGCTAACAATATTTCATGGTAGGGGAAAAGAGCAATTTCTTTTTCTGCTCCCAGGGAGAGGACTATTGGCATGCAGATTGGCTAACTTGGTCTTGAAACACTAGTGGGTTTCAGTCCCCTTTAAAGCAACTCTTTGTAAATGGGCCCCTTCCCAAGAGGCACATGAGAGTCTAAAATACTTTGTCTGAATCCTACTGCCTGGGGCATCCCGCTGTGTGAAACCCCCTGGATCACCCTATGCACTCACATCTTCCTTTAGCTCTCCCTGGGTCTCGCCTACATCACCAGCTTACCTCTATTTGCAGCAGGTCCCAGCACTGGGCCTTTCTGAATCGAGTAGGGATGTGGTCTGTGGCACACCTATCTCCATTCAGCTCACTAGCCAACGTAGCGCTTAGCTCCATGTAGCTCGCAGAACCACATGGAATCATGCAGAATGAGCGCACTGAGCTGTCTGTGCCTGGGAAAACCAGGAATGTGGGTTTCTTGGAAGATCCATGGGGATATATATAGCGTGGCATGCCAAATCGGGATACCCTGTCTGAAAGGAGCAACTAAGTGAAATCCCGGGTGTTGTTTCTCTTATATTTTATGCCTTGACCATAATTCTAGATGTTTTTATTATTGCCAGCCTATGGGTTTATTATATTGAATGGGGGCACGTTAGACCTGTCTTCTCTTCTATAATGTTGCCTCACTGCATAGATTCTTATTGTTTCACTGACTTTTGGTGTTTTTACATAGATCGATTATCGAGAGAGAAATCATTTTATTGGACTCAATTTAGCGATAATTGCTTGTTGAAACAGCCGCTGAGATCAAGCGATGAACGAGAATTGGTCGTTTAGTTTCGGCTGACCAAAAATTTCTCATTCATCGCTTGATGGTTGGATTGTGTAAACAGAAGTCGCCCTAAAAAAAGTGTTTTGCTATGAGAACGAGCCATTACATTAGTGACCGACGGACCAACAAATCTTTAGCGTCTGAACACAGTTGCTCAATCTCAGAAGATTTGTGTGGTCAGACGCTCGCTAAACGAGCTGCCAGCATTAGAACTAGGATTCAGAGCTCATTATGTCCACACGCAAAGTAGGATAACCAATGTTATAAAGAGGCACTCGCAAAGCTCTCGTTTACACCTTGCCTAGCAAGCTATATTTAGCAGCTTTTGCGCTAGCTTCCTATTATCATTCCACTGTGGCATTATATGGATGCATATTAAACTTGAAACGTGTGTGTCTCCCTTTAAGAATCTAACCAAGCAGTTGCCAGAAGGAGACCAGATTCAGATGTTGGCAGAGTATAAGGATGAATACAATGACTTGGCAGAGCCAGAGCAGTTTGGAGTTGTGGTAAGCAATTGTTTGCAATTTTTCAAAAATAGAATATAAATGTTTCTAATAAAAATGTGCTACTTTAGACAGTTGGCAAATCCCTGAACATGGTTAAAGATTAATGAACATTTATTGAACTGTTCACTGTGTGAAGTTACCACACCATATGGGTTATTTAATCATGGTGGAGCTTTAGAAAGAGAGGTCTTGTTTTAAAGTCCCTGGTCAGACATAAAAAAAAAAAATCACCTTTTGTCTCATGCAGATGCCAGTGACTGGCCATGCCCACTCCAATTTCGGTAATGGAGAGGAAGTAAAAACAGTCTCTAAGATATAAATAGGTGGATGTGCAGCAAAGATATTTAGTCTTCAAATAATTCTTCACCACTAATGTGAACTGGGCCAGTAGAGTAATCCTGTGGTGTACTTGTGATCTATCCCAAGGCTTCAGTGCATCTCAGGTGACAGATGGATCTATAGATATCACCTCCAAGGCCGACATTCCAAAAGATATCTTCACACTTGTAATGAGTCCTGGTATCGCTTCCCCCTCACACACTCACTCTAACCGGAATGGGGTGTCAGCAGAACCAGGGATTGAGTAAAGAAAATAGATATATGGTAGTGTAATACCATCTGGTCTGTTATCTTTAAAATTCTAAGAAATACACTCACATGTGCAGGGGCGCTCTGGGGACCAAAATTCAGCCTGGGAACTTACTGGCCCCTGCCAGCCCATGAACTGCTGAACCTCGTCCACAATGTACTTCCCAGATAGTCATTGGGTGCATTCAGCTGAGACTGTGGAATTGCAGGGACAGATCATAGGCAGGGCTGGCTATGGCAATGAAGCTTTAGTGTTGTAGGGCCAGATACTGTGGCAGTGATGGGTGTGGCCCCCCGGGAGCCATGATGAATAGGTGAGGGTGGGGTGTATTATTTGGGGGGTACAATGGGGAAAGGGAATGGGGGAGCTGACTCATTGTAACTCGTTACACTAGGTAGGTGGAACTTCGTGACTCCCTTGGGAAATCTCACCAAAAAAAGTGCAATTTGAACCAGGACTAAAAAGAAATGACATACACTGAAAAGAGTGTTGCACATGTTTTAGTTGGTGATTATTTATGAGAAAACTACACTTTAGTAGAGTTTCCCTCAGATCACATTGTGGTCATAGATGTTCCCAGTGTACAAAGGTGCCCATAGTTTTCAATGGGAGCCTGTCATACACAAGCCACGTCAACCCACTTGCCTGGCTTTTTGTTGTCGTGTGGTAGGTAAGAGCAACCAGCAGTATGGGAGCAGCTTGGCAGTTAAGAAGATGAGTCCCTGTTCCTCTCACACAATCTAAAGTCCATGAAAATTGACATTTCCAATAAACTGTATTTGTAAGCTTTGTTTTCTTTCTCTCAGATGAGTACAGTCCCACGTCTTCGGTCACGGCTAAACGCCATCCTTTTTAAACTTACTTTTAATGAGCATGTAGAGAACATCAAGCCTGACATTGTCTCAGTAACGGCTGCATGTGAGGAGGTGCAGAAGAGTAAAAACTTTGCCTCTTTACTTGAGATTACACTGCTTGTCGGAAACTTTATGAATGCTGGAACGCGGAATGCTGGAGCTTTTGGCTTTGACATTAGCTTTCTTTGCAAGGTAAAACTAAAAACTATCATTTTAATTATATATATATATATATATATATATATATATATATATATACAAATTATTCATTCTGTATATTATTTTTTTTTTAGCTAAAAGACACCAAGTCAGCTGATCAGAAGTCAACGCTGTTGCATTTCCTGGTGGAGACATGCGAACAAGACTACCCTGATGTATTACAGTTCCCAGATGAAATTGTTCATGTAGAGAAGGCCAGCAGAGGTACATCATTGAAGACAAAATTCTGGTTTTTGATGGGGGTATATTAGAGCTTAAACAAATCCGTAGATGAAGATGTCTATCTCATGTGATCTGACTTCTGGATGGTTTTCCCTGCCCCAAATCAGGTATCTACCTTATGACAATAGGCAAGTGAGCAGATGGATTTTGCATAAGAAAGACAGTTGAAGGAAATATAGTTTGCAGTCATCTTCATGCTTTGGCCTCTAAGGATCGATCACTAGAGTTTAGGAGACAGCTCAAAGAGATTGGTGTGGTGTCATTATTTTATGACGTTGAGTGTCCTCTGCAAGGCTGCTGCATGTGAGCTTGTCTATTATTACTAGTTATAGTTTTCCTGGGATATTCTGATTACTCGGATTACTGAGTTGGTCATCTGATATCCACCATGCTCTGACCTGTGAATTGCTTTCTTCGTGTAATATCATTATTTTAGGAAGATACCTGCCCATTTTCTGTGTGCAGCCAGTGGTGCTGGAGTAGGCCCCCTCTGGGGCAGTGTTCTGCCTGTACCAGTATTCTGCACCACATGTGGGCTACTCCCAGCTGGGGCAAAGAGAAGACAGGCATGATTCCTACCTAGCAGTGCTAACTGTGTTGTGATTCTCAGGAGGTAGGTTTGCTTAGCTCTACTTTCTTCGCCTTCCATGGTAACATTTAATCACTGCTTTCCTAGGTGTGGTTGGCGGGGTGAAATGTATCATCCCTTTCCCACTAATGGCCTCTCTGTCTGAGATAGTCTGACTGCAGTGAATCAGGTGTCACATGATTGTTCCTGTACTTCTTGACACAGCTTGTAAGATGAATTGGTGCCAAGGTGTGCATCTTTTTTGTTTTATTCCGAATTTTGTCTTAGATATCTCATTTGTCAATGGAGTTATTGGTTTTAGGGCTTCTGCCAGTGGTGGCTGTAAACTATTGTGACTGTTCCTGCCCTTATGTGCCCAGCTTTGGGATGTCCAAAGTCTGATTGGTCAGCATTGTCTTCTACAGGACAATTAAATCATTTTGTTATAGCGTTCACTGTAAATCCTTTATTCCTAGTATGTCACACACCCCGCTTCCAACATCCATGACACTTGGGAAACCGGCCTGTAGAGGGCGATCTTGCAGAGATGACATGGAAAAAAGGAGCCCCTCCTGGTCCATAAGTACCTGGGACCTCCCACTGCAGTCGGCGAAGCATTCAGAAGATGACTTTCCTTCCTGCAGGTAGCCGGGGTAACTCCCGGCCTTTCTCTATTTCTGCCTGAACCTCATTTTTTACTGTTATGCTTACGATATGCCTCCCAGCCTTGGCTGAAGGGCTCGGGCAAGGGTAGATACACCCTTGGGTGTATATGGGAGCTTCTCCCCCGTGAGACTCAAATAAGGGGTAGGCGGTATCCGGGTTGGTGTCCCCCGGCATGGGATGCCCTATCCCTATAAAACTCCCTGTGCCTTAGGGTGCTTCCTTGTGCCTTCCCCCTTTGCTCTCCTGGGCCCTGCAGGGGTGATAAGGAAGGGGTGGGGGGTCTTTATTGGAAGGGAGTGTTGTTGTCCTATGCACTTTTGAAAATATAGTGAAAAGAGTAAAGTAGAGAGGATAAGATCTGGTCTCCTTTTGTTTTCTGCCATACCTGCGGTTCTTTCCTGGTGAGGGATTTAAATTTCCCTCTCTTTTTGCAGCGTACAGACCTGGATGTGGGCGGGGCTTGGCGAGCGGCGTCCGGCCCCGTTCTATTGCGTCCTGGCAGTCGTTTCTTTTTGGCCCGCCCTCCGTTCTCTGCAGTTCTGCATGGTGGGCGGGGCTTCTTGACGGCGCCGCATATGGATGGCATTTTCTCTCTGCGTACACGCGGTTTTGCCTGCTGGCCCGCTGGTTCTGGTCGCCTGTCCTGTCGCTGTGAGTACCCTTTGTCCCTGCTAAAGGGATGTTTTTTGTTGGTCTCTTTACTCTTTAAGTGCATAAGGTTTATTATTGTATCTTCTTCTAGGTGGAAACTCTTCATTAGGGGTTTCTCCTGGTCCTTTATTAAATCCTCCCACTTGGGATTATTTAGGGGCATCCCGGGTAGCTTTTTGCGTAAATCCCACATACTTGGCGACTATAAATAATTAAGTATTTCTAAATAAACACCATATGGAGGCATCTCAGGATACTGGGCTTTCAGTGCCCTCGGGACAGACTCGGCAGTGTTTACGTTATGGGGCATCCCTTGTTGGGGATAATGCATTTCTTTGTGTATCTTGTGCTCATTTGGTTATAATGCAGCAGTCAGGGGCCCAAGCCTCAGGGTCGGTGGCTCCTGCCTCTTCCCCCACACCACCTTGTCTTGTCCATACCCCCAGTGATATAGTCATGGGTGGAGAGTCGCTTTCTGATGTATGTGCCAGATTGGCTCACATTGAAAAATTAATGTCTAGCTCTGTAGCCAAGAAGGCCTCAGCTAAGAAAAAACATTTAACTCCTGCTGCTTCGGCTAGTGAGTTTGATAGTTGCGAGCGCCTTGATTGGTCGGACCTTTCTCCATTGGAGGAAGGGGAATTTTTTGAGGGATCTGATATTTCTGATGCTCAGCAATTTGTGGGTATTGATGCTGAACTAGGAGAAGGGGAGGTTTTTGACACCCCCAAAGCTCTTGCTCAATTGTATGAGGTATTGGCAATCGCTCCCCCTGAAGCAGTCCCTCCTCAGAAAGGGGAGTTCTTTGGAGCCCCCAAGCCTTGTTTAGACTTTCCTAATCAAAAGCATTTTGAGGACATCATTCTTAAGGAATGGAAGAAGCCTGCGCGGCTTCCTGGCGTTCCTTTAGGCTGGGATAAGAAATATCCTTTTCCAGCAGACACTGTTAAGCGTTGGTCATCCCCCCCCCCTGAAGTGGATGCTCCTGTGCTCAGTTTGTCCAATTCCTCTATTTTACATTCTACGGAATCTACTACGCTTAAGAATGGGGAAGACAAATTTATTGATCAAATGGCTTGTCACGCTTTTGCTAGCATTGGCTCGGCCTTGCGGCCTGTGGGTGCTTCGGCACTTATGGCAGTTGCTATTAGGTCTGTTGTTAGAGACCTATTGAATACTTCAGGGCTTGATCCAGCCTCTGATGAGTTTGTCGCTCTCAAGCGTTGTGAATTGTTTGTGTCTTTTGTACTTTCTGCTTTGGATGATTCCTTGGCCATGTGCAGCAGAACTTCCGCCTTGCTAGTTGCTATTCGGCGGTCTATATGGTTACGCCAGTGGGCGGCTGATACTGTGGCTAAGAAGTCACTTACCGCACTTCCCTTTGGGGGATTGCACCTTTTTGGTGAGAAGTTGGATTCTGTCATTAAAGGAGGCAAATTGCCTCAGTGTAAGAGGCAGCATCGTTCTTTCGGGGATTGGCCTCCTTTAACCCTTCCTTTCGTGGTTCCAGATCTGGTAGAGGATCGGCCTTTTCAGCCCCAAGGGGGACTGCATGGAACAGAGGCAGAGGACATGGCCGTCCAGGTCAGAGTTCGGGGTCCAAGTCTAAGTCTACTTCCAAGCCTGCCCAGCAATGAGGAGGCGCCCTCACCCTTACGGGTGGGGGGACGGCTGAGGTTCTTCTTCCAGGCTTGGGTCAAAGAGGTATCAGACAGATGGATTCTGGAAGTTGTGTCCTCCGGTTACAAGCTGGAATTCGAGTTCAGGCCTCCTCCCAGATTTTTCAGGTCCCGGATGCCCTCGGATCCGGTGATCGCGCAAGGACTCCGGGCGGCGGTGGCGAACCTCTTAAACATGGATGTCATCCGTCTGGTGCCTCCAGCAGAAAAGGGTCTGGGCTTTTATTCCAACCTATTTACGGTACCCAAAAAGGACAGCTCTGTTCGACCTATTCTAGATCTAAGGCGACTCAATCTATTTATCCGTTTCAGAAAGTTCTGCAATGAATCATTGCGTTCAACGGTCGACGCTCTCCGTCAGGGAGACTTTGACGTCTATAGACATCAAGGATTTCTCAGGTTCACAGTAGAAGACCAGCATTTTCAGTTTGTGGCCCTTCCATTCGGTCTTACTTCGTCCCCAAAAGTGTTTACCAAGGTTTTGGCAGGAGTAATGGCTATTCTCAGGGTCCAAGGCATTCGCATTGTGCCATTCCTGGACGACCTTCTCTCAGAGATCAATGTTCCCTGCATATCGGCAGTTTACATTCCAGAGATAGAGAATGTGTAGGCAGACTCCCTGAGCAGAGCATGCGCTCGCCAGGGAGAGTGGTCTCTCAATCCCAGGGTCTTTCAGTTTCTTTGTCACAAGTGGGGGACTCCACGGTTGGACCTGTTTGCTTCTCGTCACAACCACAAACTTCCAGTGTTTGTGTCTCTATCCCAGGATCCTCTGGCAGTGGCAGTGGATGCCATGTCTCTGACCTGGAAGGATCTGGGGTTCCTGTATCTGTTTCCCCCATTCTCCATGATAAGCAAGGTGGTGCGCAAGCTAGTTCTGGAAGCAATCCTGGTGGCTCCAAGATGGCCAAGACGTCTGTGGTTCGCAGACATCACAAGGCTGGCAGAGGATCAGTTGCATCTTCCTCCTCTTCCAGATCTCATCACCCAAGGTCAACTCTGTTACCCCAATTTACCAACGCAGGCTTTGACGGCGTGGCTGCTGAAATCTCCATCTTAAAAGAGGAAGGTCTTTCTGACGCGGTCATTCAGAGCTAGGAAAAAGTCTTCCTCTGTTGTTTACTACAGGACTTGGAGGTCCTATATTGATTGGTGTGAGTCTAGGGTCTTTCCCTGTAGGGTATTTTCTATCCCTAGGATTCTGGAGTTTCTGCAACATGGTCTGTATTTGGGTTTCCAGATTAGTACTTTGAAGGGGCATGTTTCTGCTTTGGCTATTTTCTTTCAAAGATCTTTTGCTCTTCATCCTTTGGTTAAGACCTTTTTCCAGGGGGTCACGCATGTGCGGCCTCCTAGAAAGCCCCTACTTCCAGTTTGGGATCTTGGTGCTTTCTGCCATGCAGGCTGCTCCTTTTGAGCCATTGCAGGATGTTCCTCTTCATATTCTTACTCAGAAGGTTGCTTTTTTGGTTGCTATTACCTCTGTCCGTCGGGTTTCTGAATTTGTGGCCCTGTCAATCCAGGCCCCTTATTTGAAAGGCATCGGGATAAGGTGGTTTTCCGTTTTAAACCGGATTTCCTTCCTAAGGTGGTGTCTGCTTTCCACCTTAATCAGGATATAGTTCTTCCTTCACTTTGCCCTAATCCTAGTAATAACAAAGAAAGGGTTTTGCATTCTTTGGATGTTGTTCGTTGTGTTATTTGGTGACTGCTTCTGCTTTCCGTAAGACGGATGCCTTTTTTGTTGTGCCCTCTGGGCCTAGGAATGGTTTGGTGCCCGCCAAGTCTTCCATTAGTAAATGGATACGTCAGGCCATTGTTGGGGCCTATTCTGCAAAGGGGAAGGTTCCCCCTTTTCGTATTACTGCTCATTCTACTCATGCTGTTGGGGCTTCTTGGGCTTTTCAGCACCAGGCTTCTGTTGAGCAGGTTTGTAAGGCTGCTACTTGGTCTTCGGTGCATACTTTTTCTAAGTTCTACAAGGATGATGTGCGGGCCTCAGCGGATGCTGCTTTTGGCCGCAAAGTTCTGCAAGCTGCAGTAATTTAAGTTTCTTAAGTATGCCTTATTTTTCTTCTTGGGTCCCTACCCATTATTGACACTGCTTTTGGATGTCCCAAGTGTCATGGATGTTGGAAGCGGGGTGTGTGACATACTAGGAATAATACCATTTTGTGAGTACTCACCTGTAAAATGGGTATTACGAGTATGTCACACCCCCCGCTTCCCCCGCCCCCTGTTCTGGGGTCCTTTATATGGTGTTTCTTATATAATTTGCCCTTTCTGGTTTCTCTCACTGCTTTTTTAAAAGACTGGGGATTAGTGGGAGGTCCCAGGTACTTATGGACCAGGAGGGGCTCCTTTTTTCCTCTCTGCAAGATCGCCCTCTACAGGCCGGTTTCCCAAGTGTCATGGATGTTGGAAGCGGGGTGTGTGACATACTCGTAATACTCATTTTACAGGTAAGTACTCACAAAATGGTATTTTTTGGGTCCTGTAGAACGCGGTTTCTCCACCTGCGGTACGTGGCAATTTTTAAGCATGCACCAACAAGTGGTGTCTGACAGGTTTGGTATATTATTTTAACAGTAAAATATTATTCTTACTTGCTTAAAACAGTGCTTCAAGCCCCATATCCTTCCTATTTTGGTTACATTAATAATTGATCCCAGTGGGGGTACTTGGTTGTAACTGCTTGGTGCTAGGGGGTACATAAAGGTCCGATGAAGTCTTCTGGGGTGTTGTCTCCTGAGAAGAAGTTTTGTTACTGCTCTTGGTGAATTGGGATGTTTGTGACCACACTGAAGGCCACGTAATGTGAAGGAGGTTTATAACCCCAAAGTTAGAACAGCTCTAAAAGTTATTTTTTATTATATTTTAGGGAGGAGAACTTAAAAGCTTTACCTGCCTGTCCCCTGATCCAGCATTATTCATTTCAATATCTGGCCAAAGCAATGCTTCATGGTATCTAGAATCAGAACTGCCATAGCATCAGTCTGCTAGTTATTCACAGGCAGGTTTCGAGGACAGGTCTTTATACTTTTACAGGAGAGGACTGCTTAACTCTAATTGTCACAAACATGTCACTCCTGATTCTTCATTCCAGTAAAAGAAACAGCACTTTTAAAGGTAAGTGCCATTTCTTTTTAAGGAGCCAGGACAGGGACCCTAAAGGGAAAGCCTACTTTCACAGACCTCAGATCAGAATGTGCCAGTGGGCCCTAGACTACCCTGCCTAACTGATTGCTCTCCAGCAGCCCTGTTTGAGAAGGCAGGTGAGCGTGGCCTGTGTACTGAGGTCTCCCCCTGAGAGTACACTAGCTGTGTCCCCTGATCTTCTGCAACAAAAACGACTTTGCACTAAATCCTACTTTTTACAACCACTTAAAAGATTACTGGATTTTATGTTATGATATTTCTGTTTTTGCAGTGTCTGCAGAAACATTGCAGAAGAATTTGGATCAAATGAAAAAGCAAATTGCTGACCTTCAAAAGGATGTTGACAGTTTCCCACCTCCAGCTGATGAAAAGGATAAGTTTTTGGAAAAGATGACGATATCCTTTAGCTAACCATAAATCTTTGCACATCCTAAGAAAACAATTGTATACAGTTATGGGGAATAAATCAACCTCAAATTGCTAACATTTTCACTCTCTTAACATTCTGAACACCTGCTGCATCTATATGAGAGTTTACAAAAAAGGATGGTTATTTTACTTTTTCCAAGTCATCCTTCAGCTTGACCGCTTATTACCACTTGGTCAAGCTGAAGGATTCCTAAAAAATGTTACCGGTAAGTCTAACGGTGGTTTTATAACATTAGCCACAGAGCATACAAGCCCATATGGGGTGGTTACCAGATTTCTTGAATAGACAATACTAGTAGAAATCAGAAACCACTCCCTTCCATGCAGAGTTGCAAGTGAAAGTTACATTGAAGGTGGGAACCTTTATGGTTATCCTGCAGACTGTTGCTTCTATTCCTCCACTCCTGCCCAATCAGCGACACGCTCTCACTTGGATCTGCTCTGGCTGGCCATGTGCATGTCCTGGTGTCCATAGTACATTTTGATGTCAGGAAACGGCTGTGGCTAACTTGTTTAGTCATAGGCCTTCTGCTGAAGTAGTTTAACTTTTATGATCTGCATGGAATATAAGTAGTATTTTAATAGAGGTACATACTTTTATACTTTTTTTATCAAAGTTATCTGCCCCATGAGTTTTTAATGCTTTATTTATGTTGAAAATGGTTTACTTTTGAAATTTGATTATGGAAGCCATGGAAAGGATATATAACAAGTTTAATCAAGATAAAGGAAGTTGTGATGGTACCAGTATATGATCTGGTAAGCAGATAGTGGTGAAGGGTTTTTGGCACAGAGTGAAGGCTTTTCCACCAGTGGTGTCAATTTAAGAAATCTGTTACTTCTACCCTATGGACCTCATATGCTCCATGGTCTAGTGTTATAAAAGTGAATACTAAAAAGACTAATGATACGATAGTCAAGACCAAGTTGCAGCAGTGACCGAGAGGCCTAAATAACTTAATAAATAAAACTACTTTATTGGAGAATATATTTGCCAGCACTACATTGTATTGTGTGGGGAAATTCCAGCAAAATATTTCCCCCACCACTCCATTTCACACACCTCCAAATGAATCGTCTTTTCCCAAGGAAGGTGCTGGTCTACAGGAATCCTCACCCACCCTCCCGCTGGCCTGCATATTTGACTTTCGTGCCTTTGAAGAGGCTCTTCAACAGGAGTCACCTCATATTGAGCAGCGCAAAGAGAAGCATTTTAGCAGTCCCTGCAGATTTGCCAGAGAGCGTATAGTGTGTCTTTGAAGCGGAACAATGTGAAATCCCTCAGATTTCCCATGAATGCGTACCTTACCACAGTCCTACAATGCATGCGTGGGCTCTCATCCAATCAGCACTGTTTGCTGTACAATTTAATGATTGGCAATGTGGCTTTGTTTAGACGCAGATCTCAGCAAAGGTGACCAGCCACTTCGTCAGGTCAATTTAGATGTGGTTGCCCATCCTATCTGAATGGCTGGGTGCAGGAGCGTGCCTTAGCCCAGAGATACTGGGGTTGCAGCTGTGGGATCCAAGGCAATGGTGAGTTTTGCAGCAACACGGGGAGGGGAGCTTAATAACGGGGCATCCTGATTTGGGATGCCCCAGGGGAAGGCCAGCATCGGCTGATGAGGGTTTTGTTCTGCTTTAAAGGTAAGCACTATTGGTTATCAGTGATGGGCATATAAGCAGCAGTAGATTTCTCATTTCTGAATTGGGTTGAAAATCACTGATATATAATATATATGTTATATATCACATATATCCTCCTCTGTGTTCCACTCTAGTGGTAGTCTGAGACCTAAGTAGTAGTTTCAAACCTAAGCACATGTGTGAAATATATCCAGATCTTTGCAGCTATAGCCATAAGCTGTAAATAACATATCAACCATAGCTTAGGTTTGTTACCCTTAACTTTGTTTATTTCACATATTTGTAAAAGAAGCCCAGGAACAGTACACAAAACTGTGTATGATGCATGAGAATATGGTGTCATTGTTTGCAGAACTAGGACAGTACTTTGTTTTTGACCCCAAGAAGGTCACTATAGAGGAGTTCTTTATGGATTTACACAATTTCCGAAACATGTTTGTGGTAAGAGTTTTTTTATGTTGCATTTGTGAAGCAGATATTTTTTCTGTCCCAACAACTTCTATAGTACTGCACCTTGTATTCTGAAATGAGTTTACTACTAGAGAGGTTGCACCGGCCCTGTAAACATGCTAGTTCTGCTTCTCTAAGCAGATAAAGGAAAACGAAGGTGGCCTAAAATGCACAGAAGCCTGTCAGGGCTGCTGTATTCCCCTTGACCCAGTTTGGGATTTCTGTCCCAGGAAATGCTGGAATAATGGGCATGAAAATTACCCTTTCATATTCCCAATGTACCCTGCAGCAGTGGCACATGCTGCCTACATGGCTGCTATCTGCCAATAGGATTTGCAGGGTGGGCAGTGCTCAGGGTTTGATAATACAGCATCCAGTCATTTTGACAGCTGCTTTAAAGTGGACCACTTCGGTGGGGCACCCCCGATCGGGGTGCCCCGCTGTGTGAAACCCCCCCCGAACCCCCCGAAAAACTCACCTCTCCCCGCTCCCAGCGCCGACGGACAAGCCGCGGACAAGCGGCTCCTCCGCCGCCGCCTCCCGCGCGTCACTCTTGACGCGCGCGTGCCCGCGCCGGCCATTCACAGACGGCCGGCGCGGGCGCGCGCACGTCTAGAGGGGCGCGAGGGAGGCGAAGATAAGGTAAGGAGTTTGGGGGGGGTTTCACCCCGCGGGGCATCCCGATCTCGGATGTCCCGCGGGGAGGGAGGTGATCGGCCCGGGAATCTTATAGATTCCCGGGCCGATCACCCGTGGGTGTTGGTCCACTTTAAAAAAAACAGTAGCTTTTAACAATCTTCTCTAACATGCCATAACATGTGAAAAGAAGGAATATGGGTAGGAGCTGTAGCTCAGTGTGGTTTTGCTTATAACTGGATGCATGTGTTGCCTGTATACCCACACTGGTCCCCAGGATAATTTCTAAGTATATCATAATGCATTTTCTGACTATACTGCTAACATTCTGTTTCTAAGACTTTAAAACTTGAAGCTAGATAATTAGCAGTAAACCGGGCCAACCAAGCCACCACAGCAGCTGGAGGCAGGTGCTCATTTTCTGCTCAAGAAGCACAGTCCTGCCTTATGATAGCTATATAGTATGCAATCTTTCTTTAGTTTTACCAAACCCCTGCCATATAAGAGCAGTCATTTAACAATCTTTCATAACCATACAGTTAAACCTCTTATACTACAAGGTTTTGGTACAATTGTACAATCAGATTGTATAGTATTGTGTAATTGACTGCATTAGAGCAGTTTTCATGGTTACCTAGGTGGCAATGGTGGGAAAGTAGGGTGTGCTTTTAATATTTGTGGGGGCAGTCAGAAAAGCCCTTATATGTTCCACCAATAATCTAATCTTTTATTTTTTAATTTTTTTAGCAAGCACTAAAAGACAATCAGAAGAGACGTGAGGCAGAGGAGAAGCTCAAAAGAGCCAAGCTGGCCAAAGAAAAAGCAGAAAAAGAGAAACTGGAGAAACAGCAGAAACGAGAGCAGTTGATAGACATGAATGCAGGTAAGGCTTTATGCTATCAATGTTTTTAACGGGACAAATGTGGGAACACACTAAATAGTGGCATTTCAACTAGAGAACCTCAATTATTTCTCATCAGTGATTTAAGTGTCTGTATGCTGGGGCTAGTAGAGAAATGGGGTGGGGGTGTTTCCGGAGCCCGAGTGATAAGGGCAGAAGAGCCACCTTATATAAAGAAGCTGGTGCTGTGCTAGATCATCTCTCTGGTGGCCACTGCTTCATGGGCTTAGCTAGGGGTGAGCAGGGGGGGCCACATGCCCCGGGTGCAGCAGGTCGGGGGGGGGGGGGGCTTGAGCACAACTAGGCCAGAAAGAGCCTAGTTACTCCTCTGCACTGCGTTCTTTGCTGTTTTTTCCTGCATGGCCCTGGACACATAGTTTTATCCTCTTCTTATTATTTTCAATGGCTGGAAACTATGCACATAATACCTGCCACATTTTTTCCAGGCACTTGGCTGCCATTGGTGGATAAAGTAGTATTAAGTGCAGCCTTTGGAGAAGAAATAGGGTTGGAAAGCAACAGTTTGTTCCTTTTCTTCAAAATCTTGGGAGTCACCCAGCCTCTGTTGAAATGATGTATATATTTACACATCCGATCTTTCCATGACTCAGAAGAATGTGACTTGTTATTCATGATCCAGAGACTTCCTGCAGAGGCAGCTGCTGATGAAGGCCAGATGCAGTTTCCTGCCTTTGTATCCAGCTTCAGAGCTATGTTTATCTCACCTTAGTAGCGTTTCCTTGCTATATCCTCGTCCTTGCTCCTGTCTGTACACATCCCAGGATTTAGCGGTCGGGGTGACACAGGAAGATAAACTACCTTTTGGGGAAATATTCGATCATGTTTCTAGTAGGTTTTATTTGTGGAACTTCATACATCTGGACATTTATGGCAAAGTTAGAAAACAGTGACCAGAAAGCAAAACAGGAAAATGCACTGATGCCTAGTAACTACTGCTTACCCCATGCCCAGAGTATGGATAGAGAGTCACAGTTTTACAACACCATGTGATGTATGATATAAAGAAAACATAAAATGCTTATAACAGGAGATGGTGGGTGCTTTGATGCCCCTGTGCCTTCCTTACCTCTTCATGGTGGTTCTCAAGAAACAAGAAGATACATTTCAGTCTGGGGAGCATGTTTTAAAGGGAATTTTTTAGGAAACTAACACACACACACTCACACTCTCCTTAGCTGCCACAGAATGCTTCTTGTCTGTTGGGTTAACCGATTTTGTAGACCACGTCTTTCTTCATGTGACCCCTCATTTCTTGAGTCTGGCCATTCTCTTACGGTTAGCAGACCCACAATATTTGATTGCAAAGGAAGAGTTATATACAAGTCGGACTGGAGCACTTGGTGCCCACCAGAAGGAATTATCCATGGGGCCCACCCTTCAGCTAAAACACAATTAGATTGTAATATATAATACTATAATATACTAAATAAAATAACAAACTTAGAGACTCAGGCAAGTCAAAACACTATTTTACTCTTGGGTCTCTTGTACTGCCCTGATGGCGGCCCTGGGTCAATGCCTAGGGCCCACTGGAGGATCCTCTAGTGCTCCAACACTATACAAGATGGTACATTTTTTAAAGCACTAACCTGCTTTTTGTTTGTTTAAAACCGAACTCAAGTAAAAATAAAAGACTTGCATTTTTTAGATTCCCCTGTTTTTAAAGAAGAGTCTCAGTGACTCTAGATCCAGCTAAATTCCTGCCATCGGGGGATCTGCAACCTTGCTGTATATTCACCTCTTTCACCTCTATCCGATGGTGGTGACTTGTTGCAAAGAGCAGATTGCTTTGCTGTGCCACGTTATCCACGTGTCTGGTATTCACACTGCAGGCCATCCCAAATTAGGATGACCTGCTATTTGGGGATTTTCCCCAGGCCAACCTGAAATATTCTTAGGAATTCTCTAATACTTGTACTTCCTAGTGCATCCCCTTCTCCTCCAGCATCTTTAGACTAAGCAGTGGTTGCTGTGTGGGTGCTACCAGGAGAGATAGGAATGGTTTGCTACCCAGCTGGCTAACCCAATCTCACTATCTACTGTTTTACTTTCCGCCCTACTTCCCGGAATACAGAGTACCAGTAATAGCTTTGTCATTCCCACTCCATTCTGATAAACAGACGTAGAGATGAGCATCTAGGAGTTCCATTTTTGCACAAAATGGCCACTTATAATAGCCACAGCCAAGATGCGCTGTGGGTTGTAGGTGATTCCAAATATTTACATTTCTAGTCTGCATGGCCCATTAGCATTTGATTTATTAGTGTAATATAATATGAAGTACCAGAGAAAATGCACGTTTCCCTTTAAAGTGGACCAACACCCACGGGTGATCGGCCCGGGAATCTATAAGATTCCCGGGCCGATCACCCCCCACCCCGCGGGACATCCGAGATCGGGATGTCCCGCGAGGTGAAACCCCCCCCAAACACCCCAACTCACCTACCTTATCTTCGGCGGCGGCCGGCCGCCGCCGCCTCCCTCGCGCCCCTGTAGGCGTGCGCGCGCCCGCGCCGGCCGTCTGCGAATGGCCGGCGGGGGCGCGCGCGCGCCGAAAGTGACGCGAGGGAGGCGGCGGCGGCGGCCGCCGCTTAGACGTTCCTTGTACGTTGGCGCTGGGAGCGGGGAGAGGTGAGTTATTCGGGGGGTTAGGGGGGGTTTCACACAGCGGGGCACCCCGATCGGGGGTGCCCCACCGAAGTGGACCAAGACCCAGGATAGTCAAAATCCTGGGTGTTGGTCCACTTTAAGGATTCATGAAAGCAGGACTATATATCTAGGTCAGCGCTTACACTCCCTTCCGCCACCAGATGGCAGCATTTGGCAGCCCTATTGCAGCTTCAGCATCAGTGGCAGCTGTTCTAATCTGTATTTATGGATTCAGGTTTCACATGTTGCTATGGTGACGAGCAAGGACACTGATTAATTCAGGGTTAACTCTTTGATCTCTGCAACAGTTGGGATCGAGCACTGGAATTCCCGGCTAGAGAACCCCCCTCCCCACCCACTTGTTTCTCCAGGAGAGGAGGCAGCGCAGAATGGTTTACTTGCCGTTCAGGTTTCCTGGCCAGAACAAATGACTAAGCAGGCTTTCCACCCTGTATCCCAGGAATTCATAATGAGCATCGTGCAGCAGCTTTACCTTTGTACTGACAATTGAGAAATAGAAGCCCATTATATTCAGCATTTAGGAAAGCCTTATTTTCGTGATTTCATCATGGAAGACTTGTTGGCAGCATTTTAAATTAATATCAGCTGCTGTTAGTAGTTTAGTGGAAATAGCCGGCATGTGACTGCTTGGCAGACCCCCATGCTGCTCCTCATGTGACACCCAGCTGTGGCTTTTTTTAAATGTTGTGCAGCCCAGCTGGATCTTAATCCAGTGATTTATGGGGTCAGACACACTATTAGTGAGTGTTGCTTTTTACCTAAATATTCACTCCTATTTTGGAAGGAAGTTCCGGAGGTAAATTTGCAGGAACATCACCTAAAAGCACGAGCGCTCCACACACAAAAGGAAAAGTATCCAAATGTATTCAGTTAAAAGCTAAACTCATCTCGTCTCATAATGGCAGTTATGTTGAAGTGCTTTTAGATTTATTGCAGATATTCTAACTGATCAGGCTGACCCTCAATACAAAGCTGTGTATACTATAACTGAATGTACTGTATCATCACTGGAAAGCACAAGGGGGCATGCTGCTCGACCAATATAGCCGACTGCATCCAGTTTTGTTATGAATGTTGGTCAAAGGCTTTAGTAAAAAAAAAAAGCCCGTTTTGGGGCACGGGTCTGGGGAAAGAAGGTTATGAACTAAACTTCCTTTCTGTGTATAGGGAGCTTCTCCCTTGTGCTTGGAAGCAGGGGTGCTTGTGCTTGGAAGCAGGGGTGCTCTCAAGTGTGTGCTTGTCATCACAAGAACTGACAGCACTGATACTGCGTGACTGAAACTCACAGGACTTGTGAATTATTTTATTTTCTCAAAAATGGAACAATTTAAAGAGGAAAATTTGCCTTCCATATTCTTGAGCACCCTTATATGGTATAGCCTGCTGTGTGTAATCCCCCAGATGGCCTAGTATACTCACCTTGCAGCAAAAACACAGCGCATATGTGTGGTAGCATCTTTTGTCTGGCTGATGAGCATTTATGAATGGTTACTGCGGATACCCGCAGCCAAAAGAGCAGCTTTACTAAGCTGCACTGATGTCGGTGCAGCTTAGTAAATCTGAATGAAATTCTAGTTGCTGATTGGAGGAGAAGTCCATACATGTGTTGTTGGATTGTAGGCCAGGTGAATAAATGGGTCAGACCAGGGGATTTCACACAGCCATGCCAAATCAGGATGCTGCAGGTAGATGGAAACAACCTTGGTGGTGGTCTCCTTCAAAGAGATAGTAAAGTCACAAAAGACTTCCCTTAATTTTCCTTCACCAACAAAGCATGGGGGCATGCCAGTTTGGCATTCTCCGATGCGTTTCCCCTCAAACTCAAGCCCAAGCCCAACAGTCGTTGATTGTATGACTGCCGATGAACGGATTTTCAGTTTGAAAAGGGGTGCACCACACATGCATGCCCACCAGTGACTGAATGGTTGTTGGCAGTCATGTGGCACGGCAGACTGACAGCTTCTCTGATGGAACATAAGAATGGAGCAGCCCGACGCCAGGCCTGAGGCTGGGGGAGTCTCTGTAGGGAATTCCAAATCATGATGCCCCTATGCTGCTGGGTACTAAAGCCTTAGTATTCGCACCTTTACCCTGGGGTACATCTAGTGATGATCTGTCAGCAGAAGGCCACCTCCCTTATCTGTCTTCAGTGTGCCCTGTTAGCCCCAGTGTGCTCTCTGTCCCTTAGTCACAAGCAATATTAACTCGGCTTCTGTCAAACACTGGGGCGCCCATCACCTTATATTAAATGAAGCCCTATGCAAGATTCCAGTATGGTGCCATGCACACACACATGGGTGCACACACACAGGAAGGTGAGAAGAACAGTAGTGGAAAAATGACAAGAGAACTGAAAAAGCGAAGTTAATCAGAATAGGAAAATATGAAAATCATGAGAGAGATAGGGTGTGTAAAAGGAAGGGAGACAAAGAATTGGATGGAGGGTAAAAGAAAGGGACATCTTTGTAAAGCATATTGCAAAATGCCATAGACAAGTGTTCACCAGTCAGTGGTACGAGTATCACCGGTGTTACTCAACTGGTAGAACTCCTGTCCACCAGGGATGAAAAGTTGGGGGACATGAAGCATTACAGACAAGGCTGCAAGTCAACAAGCTGCTAGTATGGAGCATCTTGGGAGGTTAGCATTGTTGCCAGAAAATCTTGGACTGCTGGGCCAGGTGGAATACACAGTATAGTTACTTCTTAAAACTGAGTTCCACTGACTTGGGTTGTATTGCTGGTGGTAGGGTGGTACTTGAGATAACTGTAATTATATAAATTGGTACTCTATGAAAAAAGGTTGGAAACCCTGAAATACACTAAAACCAAACCAGGAAGTGGACTTAACAAGAATAAAAAAATCAACTTGGCCTAACATATTCTAGTCATCCTCCATTCCCTTCAGACCCTTTTCTGGACTGTCTTTCCACAAACTGTGCGGGTGTTGGATGCTGCACGCTTTGCTGCTGTTGCAAGCAGAGAACAATAGCACTCACCTGAACAACATCTAACCCACCTAAAAGTCAAGTTGTGGGCTAGTTATGTCAACTGTCTTGTGCTATTTACTGTACAGTATGTCTGATACTCATCTTATTGCCATATAAATACCTTAGTGGATGCCTATCCTTACAGGAGGACCCTACAGTGTATGCCAGCCCCCTAAAATTCCTAGACCATTCACTTCACTTGTATCATCTGGGATCATAAACCAAAGAACTACGTCTGTTGACGGGTTCATTGAGATTCATGGTAGAATGCAGTGTCCAAATAGCAGATAGAAAATGTCACTGTGAAAGTTTCATTTTGTTAACCCCAGTACAGGCAATTAATCTGACTGGATGTAGACATATCAAAAAAATTTGGGAGAATATAAAAGGCTTGTTCATACGCTAAATAAATTTCTTAAAAACATGTCTGTCTGTTTTGTGCATGTGCCCGTTTCTCTTGTATCTTCCAGCAGAGGGCATGATGGTATAGCAGATGATTTTTGCGCCCTTTAACCTCTCTCTCTCCCCTCCCAAGTCTTGTGTAATGGAGGCAGGGAGTGGGACCAGTCTGCAGTGCGGTGAAACCATAGCACGTCAGGAAGAAATTCCCATAATTCATGTCAGCTCGCTCCATCCCCCTGCTTTGGGAACAAGTCTGATGTGTGGATTTTTCCTTTGTGCAGCTGATTCACAAAAGGCTGTGTGCGTGTATTTTAAGCTTGATGCAGCAAGAAGAAAACAAACACGTTCTATGAGACGGAAGCTGCCTGGGACTGCTGATAAATTTCTTTTAGGCAGCAGCACATAGATTTTTGATCATCACACATCAGCATATAGTGGTCAGCATTATCTGACAATGATCAGCTTGCTGGGTAACATTATGGTGACTATCCAATGAGGAATTATCTAGTCCTCATAACACAGCACTCACTACAAAAATAGGAATGCGTGCTCCTGTGACCCAAATGTGTGTTGGGGCATAACCGTGTCGTCTGTGTAACAGTGACACGTGACATCTGTGTGTGTGTGCACAGTAATTCATGCCAGCGTCTATTCCCCTGCAGGCTAACGGAGCATCCTGGCATCCTGCCCACAACCACACTTTATTTTTATGTTAAACACAGGTTGTAGGAATCCAGATATAACCTCGTGCTGGCTGGATTGTTTCTGGAATTCTGTATATAGATTTTCTTTGTTGTTGCCACAAAGTCAATCCATATTTATAATTTAAATGAAGTGTAAACCATAAAAAAAATACTCACCTTTTTGCCCCACAGCAGCTTCAACCGGACCTTCACCATGATTTATTGAAAAGCCCAAACCCTAAAAAACGATTCCCCAGCATCTAAAGTTAATACAATTTTTTTCAAGTTTTTAGTTACTTATTATTCTATCCCCCACTGGGCTGCAACTCTGTTCAGGACTTTAGTATACGGGCGCCGCCATCTTGACTCAGAAGCATCACACTTACTGAGGAGGGGAGAGCGGGATAAAGTACAGGGGGGCGGGTTATAGCTGTGCTTTGCTCAGACAGAGCAGAGCTGGGGTCAGGAAAAGGTCAGCAGTCCCAGAATACAGAGTAGCACAGTCAGAAGGCACTTCCTGTTTGCAGGCTGCCTGACGTTCCATTAGCCACCATCTTGGATGTTTAAAGGCTCATAAAATGCAGTAGATGCAGGTAGGATGATTATTAATGTGAGCAATCTGTATGTACAGGGTGTGGGAAACATAAGATAGACTCTTATTCAGAGTGAAGGTCTGGTTTAAGACCGGTTCAGTGCTCTCAAATTTCCTGGTTCCTTAGTTCAGGCCTCCTGGTGTCCCCATGTCAGCCCCTGTGAATGTTGCGTGCCCACATAATACCTGCAAAGGATGGGTATGCTTCCCCCATTGCAATTAATAGTGTTGGGTGTGCACAGGTACTGTGACTGACATGGGGGCAGAGCCACAAAAAACAGCAGTCATTGGCCAGATGTCCAAGGATTTCTGGGGTGTGTGCTTGCCAGGTTTCCATAGCGGAGCACTGCTTTGCTGCAGCACCCTGCTCTGTGCACCCAGCATATGTCCTGCCAGTGGGAGTGGAGTTAGATGCTACAGCTTCACAAAGTGCTCTTTTCTATGCTGTCCCTAAAGTGGGTTGCAGAGCTGTTAGATACTTTCCGATGCCTCTCTTTGTCAGTCTCCTCTTGCCTTGCTTCAGGTCTTCTGGGTCCTCACCGGTGGCCTCTTTTCTTGCTAAAGAACTGCCCTATTTCTCTTTAACCCCCCCACTGTACTGCAGCACCACTGAAATGCTGCAAACAAGAGTCTCCTGCACAGTCTGTAGAGCAGCACAGGCCAAATGCAAGCTATGAAAAGACCATTAGTATTACCAAAACCTCTGGAGTCTAAAATACTCTAAAATATCTCAGGGCCATCTGAGTTCCACTCCTTGGGGCATCCCCAATTGGTATGCCTTGCTGTGTGAATCCCCCCAATTGCCATTTACACTTTCATTCTCCTGGAGGCCTTGTCGCGTCTGTGGGCTCTAGTCGCATCCCTGCCCACCTCTAGCTATGCGCATGCCCATGCCCCGGCCTTTCTGAATGGGCAACATGGGCACACCACGGCTGCAAGGGGGATGCAGCTGGTGGCTAAGAGAGCCGAGTGACAGCAAGCGCGCTGATTGCACTGCGGGGATGGAAGAAGGTGAGTGAAACGGGGCGACCGCGCCGCACAAAATAACCAGACCTGGGAAAAGTGTGGTGTTCATTTTTAAGTGTTTGTCCAGGCAAATAAACCCAAAAACCCATACTCTCCTTTTGTCTGTCGAAGCTTCTCCATCCACCTGCTTACCGAAAGCCGAATAAAGATAAACAAAGCAGGGTCCACTGACATTCAGTTTTAGAAGTGATATGGGTTACCTAATCAAATGATCATACATATTTAAATATATTTTGTGGGGCGAACCTAGGGGCTGTCATTAATGAGCAACATGTATATACTGTACAATGCTTATAATGTCTGGCTGCTACATCAGTTGCTCCTCACACTTCATCGAACCTGGAACTTGTGTAGATCAGGCCCTGCACTTTCTATGTCACCGGCAGCATGCTTGTTAGCAGTTGTTGGCTTACAAAGTATTGCTGGTGGATGAATGACGAGAGACTCTTTGCTAGCATTTTATTAAAGACATTGTTCAAGAACACTCAAAAGTATTCCAATTGTGTGACGCTACATGTGGCAGTGATCTAATTTTTCTCATTTCTAAAAATGAGAAATTATTGCCAGAGTATTTATAAAATGTGGTTTGGTCTCGTGCCAGGAGTGGTGGGGCTCATGCTAGCCCACTGTGTGCATTGCATTAGATTGAGTTGGGCTTGACTGACAATATGGAGGGCCGTTCACTAACAAAGGAGGTGTGAACCTGGCATAAGCCTTTGGGATCTGTGGTCAGGACGGGGTTGGTGCTGGAGGAAGAAAAAAGAATTCCCCTTCCTTTCAGTGACCAGAGCAAAGAGACAGCATGGAACTTGCACTGCAATGCTAATGATTTGAAGGTTTTATTGGCCAATCCCTTTAAAATTGGTGGTTCATGTTTTTTTACAATCAGGTTTAAAGCCTAGTTCAAAAAATAATAATTGGCTGTTGGGGTGAGATTAAAATGCAGATGTAGCAGCATATCCACAGCTATGCTCCTCTTCCACCAGCACCACAGTTACTCTGCCCTAGTCCCTCTAATTACTGAAGTCAATGGTGATTTCCCTTTCAAGGTCTGTCCTTGCAAACTGTAGGCTTTCACTTGAAGACATTGGAACATGGGGCTGATTCTGCCAAACGGGCGACTATATAAAACCTGACTGGCAGTGTTTTGCTGAGGAAGAGGAAAGAGAAGGTTTTTCTTGAACTAAAGGTCCTTCACATCAAAATACTCAGTTCTAGAGTCTATTCTAGGGCCCATTCTAGTTTTTTATGTAGTTTATTCTGGTCAGTGGTAGGGTAAAGGAGAACTTTGCCTTGAGGATAAATATACCATGTTTATTGTTAGGCTATATATACATTTTTCCATTAACTTAATTTTGTTTGTGACTTTTTTTTTTTCCAGAGGGAGATGAAACCGGTGTCATGGACAGTCTGCTTGAGGCCCTGCAGTCTGGTGCTGCCTTCCGAAGGAAAAGGGGTCCAAGACAAGGTAACTCTTTAAACCACATATTTGTGTGCCTTTTTGTTTCAGATTTGCTTTAAAAAGTGCAGCTGAAGGGAGAAACGTTATGCCATTTGTACTGTATGTGTGCTTGAGTTTTTGAGAACAGCATAATTCATTCTGATTGCTTGTGCACTGGGTATGAATATATCCTTATAATTTTCCTTAGAAAACATGTGCAAGTGAGGATCAAAGAGTAGTTTTTACATAGCAGCCATGTGCATGGCCCCTGGGTGAAACTTTTTTGGCTGTTCGCAATCACCTGGGCATCATAGAAGACAGATGAGAACATGTTGGGAGAATGCAGGTGTAGGGATCCAGGCTATGGGGTGGGGTTCCCTAATAGGGATGCCCATTGGTATTGGTGCATGGGGCCTCCAGTCTGCTTTGATTGGATGTCCTCTGTTAAACAATAGCAGGGGCATGTCTAATTGCTGAAGGTCCGGTGCTGCCTACAGCCCTGGGAAGCCCAATCCTCCTGTCCCTATACTTGTCTACTTCGATTGCTCCTGCCACCTGGTGAAGTGAGAACACGTGTGACCCATGGGGGTTTTTGCTTGTAGGTACACACACAGCACTGTGCAAACCTGCCTGTCAAACTTCACTGTCTGCCAGCAGTCATGTGAGACCGCTAAGTAGGCGGGTAAATTGGTTGGTGAGTGGGCTTCCCTGGACTGTATGCCTGGTTTAAGGAACAACTTTCATCTTTGAGTGCTGTTAATCTTTAAAAGGAATAAGCTTTTGTTTAATCTGTGAGTCACATCAGGGTGTGGTGGTTTGCAGGTCATATTCCTACAATTTATTTTCAGTGCTTCGCCCATGAGACGTTATTCTCTTATTCTACTGAAGATATCCTATATTTTTTCTGATAGTTCTAAACTTGAGTATTTGCATACATTTGCATAAATTGCCCCCTAGTAATGTAACAGATTAATTTGGTATGTTGATTACTCAATATTATTTTATAATAATATCTGCGCTGGCCCGCCCCCCTTCTTCCTCTCCTCTGCTCGTGTGACTCTCCGGGGGCCATCTTGTGTGATTGCTCTGGCTGCTGCTCTGATTAACTCCTCGGTCGGTAAGCGCCTGTGCGGCCACTTCCTTAGCTTCTGCGGGGGCCCTCTTTGAGCGGGGGGCCTCCTCTTCATGCTTTTGTGCTTTCATATGGATATATAGATATTTTTAATTATAGAATATTCTGAGCATATGGTTGTATTGTGTATCAATATTAATATATTGGTATTTTTTAGTTATTTCTTCAGTGTGATTGTATTATTGCTTGTGTGTTTCAGATTGCTTCGTGTATGGGCTTTTTCAGGGGTTTCTCCTGGTCCTGGGGTCCCTAGGCTTAGATTGCTCACACAAAAAAACTCCCACTGGGACTTTTAAGGGGCATCCCGGGTTGCTTATTGCTTAAATTCCCTGCGGTCTTGCGACTGACCACAAGAATCACCATATGAAGGCTCCGCAGGATACCGGGCTCGGGCTCCCTCTGCGACAATCCCGGCCATGTGTGGGTTGTGGGGCATCCCTTACGGGTGAGAATGTGTTATTTGTATACCATGTGCACAAAAGGCCATATTGCGGCAGTCAGGTGCCCAGCCTTCTGGGTCGGTGCCCCCCGCTTCATCGCCTTCCCCTCCCCGCCTTATCCGTACCCCAAGTGACATTGGTGCCAGCGGGGAGTCGCATTCCGATGTTTGTGCTAGGTTGGCCAGCATCGAGAAATTTATGTTTAGCGCAGTGGGCAAGAAGGCCCAGGCTAAAAAGAGACCTTTGTCCTCGGTCCAGGCGACTTGGGATATTGATGATGATTCTTTTGATATGTCGGATTATTCCCCGTTAGAGGAGGGGGAATTGTATGAGGAGTCAGAGGCTGACGATGTACGGTTTTGCGAGGCTGATGTTGGGAAGGCGCTGGGGGATGCTGTTGACACGGCCACGGTTTTGTCACATCTCTTGGAGGTTTTGGATATTGCGCCGCCTGAGGCGCCCCCTCTCAAGAAGGGGGAATTTTTTGGGGCCCACAAGCCTCGTTTGGAGTTCCCTACCCAGGGTCATTTTGATGCACTGATCCTTAGGGAATGGGAGAAACCTAGTTGGCTTCCAGGTGTTCCTCAGGGATGGGATAAGAAGTATCCTTTCCCGGTGGAAGCGGTTAAGCGCTGGGCTTCTCCTCCCGAGGTCGATGCGCCAGTTTTGGGATTGACCAACTCCTCCGTGCTTCACACCCCAGACGCCACTTCCCTAAAGGATGGTGAGGATAGGCGCCTTGATCAGATGGCATGCCATGCCTTTGCCAGTGTTGGCTTGGCCTTGCGACCTGTTTGTGCATGTGCGCTGGTGTCGGTGGCTGCTAGGTCTCTGACTAGGGACTGGTTAAATGATGCTCACCTTGATCCGGCCAGCGCTGAGTTCACTACGCTTAAAAGATTTGAATTGTTCATGGATTTTGTCTTGGCTGCTATGGAAGACACTATTGTTATGTGTAGTAGGACTTCAGCCTTATTGGTGGCCATGCAGCGCTCGGTATGGCTCCGTCAGTGGATGGCGGACTTTGCGGCCAAGAAATCGCTCACAGCTCTTCCCTTCTTGGGTACGCGGCTGTTTGGAGATAAGTTGGCTGCTGTGGCAAAGGGAGGTAAGCTACCTCAGCGGAAGAAACAGCGCCATCCCTTTCGGGGGGCAGGCTCTTTCAATCCTTCCTTTCGAGGTGCCAGAGCTGGCAGAGGTTTGGCCTTCTCGGGTGTCAGAGGCTCTTCCTGGAACAGGGGCAGAGGTTGGGCCCGTCCCGCTTTTGCCTGGGGTTCCAAGCCCAAGCCTGCGGGTAAACCAGCTCAGCAATGAAGGGGCGCCCTCACCCGCACGGGTGGGGGGACGGCTGCGGCTCTTCCACGTCTGGGCCTGGGAGGTCACAGACAATTGGATCTTGGAAGTGGTCTCCTCCGGGTACAAACTGAAGTTCGAGTACTGGCCGCCTCCAAGATTTGTAAGGTCTCGGATGCCCTTGGACCCTCAGGCTGCACAGGGGCTCCTGTTAGCAGTGAAAAACCTTCTGGACATGGGAGTTGTATGCCCGGTGCCTCCGTCGGAGAGAGGCAGGGGTTTCTACTCCAATCTTTTCACGGTCCCCAAAAAAGAAGGTTCTGTGAGACCCATTCTGGACCTCAAGCTCCTCAACAGATTCATCAGAACCAAGAAGTTCCGCATGGAGACTCTGCGCTCGGCCATCAATTCCCTTCGTCAAGGGGATTTCATGACATCCATAGACATCAAGGATGCGCATGTTCCAATTTTTCCAGCGCATCAGAGATTCCTCAGGTTCGCGGTGGACGATCAACATTTTCAGTTTGTAGCCCTTCCCTTCGGGTTGACCTCAGCGCCGAGGGTCTTCACCAAGTTTCTGGCGGGCATAATGGCCCTATTCAGAACTCAGGGAATTCGCATTGTGCCGTATCTGGACGACCTATTGATTTCAGCTTCTTCCCTCCGTCAGGCGGAGCTGGACACCCACCAGGTGGTGTCGACCCTGGAGAGGTTCGGGTGGGTGATCAACCGCCCCAAGTCCTCTCTCTCGCCATCACGGGTGATTTCATTCCTGGGCATGAATCTGGATACCATTCAGGCTAGAGTGTTTCTACCCCAGACCAAGGTGCAGGGGATTCAGGATCTGATCCGCCTTCTTCTGGCCAATCCTTGGCCCTCTATCCGACAGGGGATGAAACTGGTGGGATTGATGGTGGCCTCCTTCGTGGCGGTCCCGTTTGCGCAGTTTCACATGAGATCTTTTCAACTTCATCTATTGACACATTGGGACAGGTGTCCGCTGTCATTGGATCAACCATTCAGGATGTCTCCCAGGGTTCGGCAGTCCCTTCGGTGGTGGCTGGAGTCGAGCAAACTGTTGAGGGGCAGATCCTTTCTGGTTCCTCGCTGGGAGACGGTTACCACAGATGCCAGCCTGTCGGGCTGGGGAGGTTTCTGGAAAAGTCATCAGTTCAGCGGGGTGTGGGGTCCTCAGGAGGCTCACAACCCCATCAATGTCTTAGAGCTCAGAGCCATCCGGCTTGTCCTGTCACGGCTGACGTCGCACTTACAGGGTCTTCCGGTACAGATTTGTTCAGACAATCGGACGGCGGTAGCCTACATCAATCACCAAGGAGGGACTCGCAGCAGGAGTGCCCTCAGGGAAGTCTCTCTGATCCTGCATTGGGCGGAGAGCAATGTTCCTTGCATTTCGGCAATCTACATTCCGGGAGTGGAGAACACGGAGGCGGACTCCCTGAGCAGGGGGTCCTCTCGCCAAGGAGAGTGGTCTCTCAGCCCCGAGGTTTTTTGGTCTCTTTGTCGCAAGTGGGGCACTCCGGAGGTGGATCTCTTAGGCCTCACGGCACAATCACAAACTCCCGGCCATTGTGTCTCTATCTCAGGATCCTCTAGCTCTGGCAGTGGATGCCTTGTCCCTTGCTTGGAAGGATCTGGGGTTTCTGTACCTGTTTCCTCCCTTCTCCATGCTGGGCAAGGTAGTTTGCAAACTGGCTCTGGAAGGGGCACCAGCAATTCTGGTGGCTCCAAGGTGGCCAAGAAGGGTTTGGTACGCAGACATTGTAAGGCTGGCGGTAGATCCGTACCGGCTTCCCATGTTTCCGGATCTGTTATCTCAGGGTCAACTACTTGATCCCAATTTACCAACGCTGGCTTGGCTGCTGAAACCTTCATTCTGAAGGAGGAAGGTTTGTCTGAGGCTGTTGTTCAGACCTTGATTAGAGCTAGGAAGCGGTCCTCTTCTGGCATTTACTATAGGACTTGGCGGTTCTATATTGACTGGTGTGAGGCTAGGGCCTTGCCTTGCAGGGTGTTTTCGATCCCTAGGATTTTGGAGTTTCTTCAGCACGGTCTGGATCTTGGGTTCCAGCTTAGTACCTTGAAAGGGCAGGTCTCTGCTCTGTCTGTTTTCTTCCAAAGATCTTTTGCCTTACACCCGCTGGTTAAGACTTTTTTCCAGGGGGTCACTCATGTTCGACCCCCTCGGAAGGCTATGGTTCCTGTTTGGGATTTGAATTTGGTTCTTTCGGCTCTCCAGGGTCCTCCTTTTGAGTCGTTGCAGGATATTGCTCTTTCTGTTTTCACTCAAAAGGTTGCCTTCTTGGTGGCTATTACCTCTGTTCGGCATGTCTCTGAGTTGGCAGCTCTGTCGATTCAGGCCCCTTACTTTGAAAGACACCAGGACAAGGTGGTCTTTCGCTTTAAGCCAGATTTCCTTCCTAAGGTGGTTTCTGCTTTCCATCTCAATCAGGATATTGTTCTCCCTTCCTTGTGTCCTAAGCCTAGCAATGACAAGGAGAGGGTTTTGCACAATTTGGATGTGGTTCGCTGTGTTAAGTACTATTTGGTGACTACTTCTTCTTTCCGCAAGACGGATGCCTTTTTCGTGGTGCCCTGAGGGCCCAGTAAAGGTTTGGCGCCCGCCAAGTCTACCATTAGCAAATGGATTCGTCAGGCCATTGTTGGGGCCTATTCTGCTAAGGGGAGGACTCCCCCTTTTAGGGTCACTGCGCATTCTACTCGTGCTGTTGGTGCGTCCTGGGCTTTTCAGCACCAGGCTTCTATTGAACAAGTTTGTAAGGCTGCTACTTGGTCTTCTGTTCATACTTTTTCCAAGTTTTACAAGGTTGAGGTGCGGGCTTCAGCGGATGCCGTTTTTGGCCGCAAGGTTCTGCAAGCTGCAGTGGTTTAAGTTGGTGCATTCTTTACTGTTTATGGTTCCCACCCATGACGGACTCTGCTATTGGATGTCCCAAATGTCATGAAGAGTTGAAGCGGAGTGTATGTCACACTTGGAATAATACCGTTTTTGTGAGTACTCGCCTTTAAAACGGATATTATGAGTGTGACATACACTCTGCTTCACCCCACCCTTTTGATATTTTGGATCCTTTATATGGTGAACCATTGTTTCTTGGTTGTTAGTTTTGTTATATTTGGTTCTCCCTGGTCCCCTTACTGCTTTCTTACGCTGGGGAATTGGAGGTCCCAGGTATTTATGGACTGGGAGGAGCTCCTTTTTTTTGCATTCATCTCTGCAGAAGTTCGCCCTCTACTGGAGAATAACCCAAATGTCATCAAGAGTTGAAGCGGAGTGTATGTCACACTCATAATATCCGTTTTAAAGATGAGTACTCACAAAACAGTATTTTTTCATCATGCACGCCTCTATTGGTCAGTACTGCTCACTATGACGGGTTAGAAACATGTTGCACTAGCAATGATTGATTTTGGGAATAGGGCTGTGTAAGGACACCCTAAGTCAGTGGTGGCGAACCTATGGCATGCAAAGCCATCTATGTGGGCAGGTGCCACTGTACCAGCACATGCTGTCGTTCTCTGCCCACTGTTTTGGTGGGTCAGTGATCCACGCCCCTGCACCCTGCCGAGAGCCGCTGGGATGCGGCTCATGTGACATGCAGGAGGGAGGTGTCGGCTGCTGGCTGGACCTCTATCAAAGCATAGGTACCTGGGGAAAGTGTGGATGCTGGGGGCTGTCAGTGTGTACACTGGGCCAGTACCCCTTACCCAACCCTCCCCACCTGGTCACCTAAACCACCCTTCCCACCCGCTGAATTAAACCTCCCACTCAACCCCCCAGCTGCTGACCTAAACCCCTTACCCACCCTCCCTAGCCACTACTCACCAAACTCTCCCCCCAGTCAATGCCCCACAAGCCTCACCAACCCCCCCCTCCCCCCCACCTTAGCTGCTGATTCATCGTCAGGTTAAATTGCTGTGGGTTGCAGTGTGGGCACTCTGTCTCTAAAAGGTTTGCCATCACTGCCCTAAGTCATAAGATGTAAGTTTCCCAGGCTGCACAATAAATCTTTTTGGCATTTACAGACTTTATGTGCTTCTCGTGTGTGACTGGAAACCAACATCCCTGATGTAATATACCAGTTTAAACAAGAGCTTTGTCACTGGCAGAAGCATTATGATGAATAAGCATACAGTTCTCACAGCCACCGAGTGAAGTCAGCCGCTTTTCCTCAGTTCATGGTCACTCAGTGAATGAATGAAGTTATTCATTGTGGTTGAGCTGTAGTGTCCTTTTAATGACAAAAATAACACGGTTGTGTTTACTGATAAGAGAAGTCACAAAAGCTTACTGTGCACCTAGGATTTAGGACTCCTAGCGCCCCCAGCTGGTGAGAGAACTATCATATGAAAGTTCAAAATGTATTAAATCTATGGAGCACTGGCATCACTAAGGGATTTTGTGTTATGTTCAGATCCCTCTACCCCATTTTCATTAGCCCTAAAAGGGACTGTCTAGGCAAATAAAATAAAGCCATACACACCTGTGCTCTGTAGCTGTTCCAACCTTCACCAGTTGCATAAATCTTATTGGTTACCAAGGTCAAGTTTTACACGCAGGTCTGTTCTCCATTCACCAGGAGCCACGGGACAAACAGCGCCCCCCCTTGTTGTTCAGTGACTGCAGCACTCTCACTCGTTGCAATGAAGGGGCCATGTCGAGGCCTGACATGCCTCCTTTCATTGCAATAAATGGTGAGTTGTGCGGCCAGGTTTCCCTGATGCATCAGTTTTGAATGTATTTGCTTATCCAGGCTAGTGGTCGAGTGAGCTGGATGGGGACCCCCTACTTTCCTGCAAGGAGGGAGGCCTGTCTCCCATGCCCAGTTTTCCCCTTGAAGTTATTCACGGCTACTTCATGGTCAGGGTCATTATTTTTGAAAATCCCCCTTAGTGAGATTGCTTATTTTTTAGTTAACCTTCTGGGCCTTATGGAGTTCTTTCCCCCACAAGACTGATCCTTCAAACAACCATGGTCCTTTTTCTCCTAGAGAAATCCAGAGATGAAAAGTCTGCTGGGCAACATGCCAGTCAATACCCTTTTTGCTGGTTTCCATATTGGCCAGCCTTACCTTGACTACTTCAATCCAGGCTCCTAGAACCCAGCTTGTTGACTGCTCCCCAAATTTGCCCTGACATAGTCCTGGGCAAGTTTGGGCAGCAGTCAACAAACATTCCTCTAAGCCATATTTTGATTTACTTTTTCGCTCAACAGCCAATCGATTAACTGAGCCCAAGAACTAGATAAAAAAATTACAATATCTTTAAAGAGGAAACAGTGTTGTTCATCTGGCGGGGGGGGGGGGGGGGGGGGAATCTGAAATTGGGATGCCCCGCTGTGAGTATCGCCCCATGTCGCCCCATACACTCATCTTCCTTTTGCTCCCATGACACAGACTTGGACAAGAGCGCATGTGCTAATTGTCTGAGCGGCCCGCTTTGACTCGGCTTTAAACAGCTAAGCAGCTGAGTGGCGGCGAAGGGACCCAGTGTCGCCAGCTGCTTCCCCCACTCACCTTCTAGCCGCACGGCTAGAGGTGAGCAGGGATGCGGCTGTAGTGCGAGAGCTCCGGGAGAAGGTGAGTGTATCGGGGCTTTTACACAGCGGGGAATCTCCATTTGGGATGCCCCAAGGAGTGGAACTCAGACCGAAGTTCCTTTTTTAATGGCTCCCGCCTTGATCCAAATTTCTAAAAATAGCCTTAAGTATAGCCTTGACGCTAAGGCAGCAGACACAGTGCCGCAATCACGTTAGCGGTAGTCTCCCTGACCAACAATTTACCAGCGTTTTAAAGGACAATGGCGGTTGTGATCCTTATTTGCTTTCTAGCAACCGCTCCCAAAGACTTTTTTCAGTTACTGTGAATGACCATCTGCAGCTTTTGCTATTGAAATTACCCTCCCCTTGTATCGCAGTGTTGAAGTGTGTATGGGGCCTGAGAGTTTGTGGATAAAGTATACATTTTATACTTGCTTTCTCCATCTCATTCCCTTCACCTATAAATTGCCTCAAAGTACTATAACCAGTGCATCTCTATTTTTCTTTTTTTTTCCTGAAGTGTAATGTGTATTGAAATGTTGAACTTTCCTTTGTTTAGCTCTTGTTTGTCTTGAATGAGTCGTGTGAGTTGTATAAAAATGTGTTTAGTTGTAAATAAAGTTTGCTGTTGTGTGATCCTTTTATTAAGTATATTAAGGCATTCCTCTACTGTTAATAAGCCGATTTCAGGATACAGGTAAGTTTGGAGTAATGGATGCCCAAAGTCTAGGAGGGTTTCCATCTTTTTCTTATTTCTCTGTTTCTTCTTGCTAGACTCTCTCCTGTCCCTCAGTGAGGAGGAGGAACAGGCACCAGACCTGGTAACGCTGGGTGCATTTGTGTGATGTGTTTGGTCTGCTAATAACAATTTGTCCTTTTTTGTTATTGCTAAACACTAGTCCCTATGTTTATTCATTTTTTAAATTTACTTTGCTCAATATTTGTTATGTTAATTTAATTAACCTAGTTGGCAGCGTGATTGTGTGCAGTGCCTTTTCAGACTAAAAAATAATGGATTAAGAGATGCTGGTTTACAATTTAAAATTGTAATGTAAATGCATGCAGTCATGACATAAGGATAGAAGACCTTTTTCTATATGTTGCAAAATTTACAATTATTCTCCATTTACCCTGAATGTTACAAAAGATGGTAATAGAGGTACAGTGAGCGTCACACAATTGTTGCAGCTCTATCGACACAATATATTTGAGTGATATTAAAATGCTCCACCAGACCTAAATTATAAAAGACTTGAGGTTTGAAATAAACCTCCCAATTTAGGATGCCTTGTGGTGTTAAACGAAACTGAGGTCCACTGTCAGTGTCTCGTTCCAGTGCTGCAGTAAAATGTGTCACGTAGGCTGAGCGTGGAGGAAAACATGGATACCGTGGGTGTCACGCTGGATCATGGAAGGGGCGTGTAATTTACCATCATTTCTGGGTTCTTTAACACCGCGGAACATCCCAAATTGGGATGCTCCCTAAAGACCTGGCTAGCTGGACTGAAGGCCCCTTTTAGTACTTCTACTGTATCTGGTACAGATGTTACACAGAGCATTCTCCAGGTTATTGTCACAATATCCCACACTTACACATGCTGAGTAGCAAGATTTTGTATTTAGTTGTTTTTCATTATTTATACATTCACTTTGCATGTAGTTTTGATTAGTTGTCCTTAGCCTGTGATAAAACAATAAAGTGGCTTCTGTTTGTGAGGGAGAATTCATTCTTGTGTTTTAGCCTTTAGATGCCCTCTAGTTACATGTATACCTGAACATTGGTCCTAACCTTTGATCGATAATGAGTGCATAATCTGGTTAAGATGGGCCTTCATCCTAGAGTGCCTCAGCCCCAGTTCCATCTAACCCAAATGCCTTGTAAATGCAAATTGTCTGCAGTCTATGACCATTTGGGTTTATGATCTTGCCCTTCAATCCAGACTGTTATTTTGATTTGCTGTAGTCGAGATGGTGGAGAATTCTGCGAGTTCTCAGGACACTAGGTGCATGGTTGTGGGTTTGCTTTCTGATACATCTCCTATGCCAGTTGATTTGATATCTTGTTATGTCATGGTACTACACGCGTAAGCCTAAATTTGCTCTTACATTTTTTTCCATTTTAGTTTACTAACCATTTATATCCTTTAATATTTTAACAGGATAGCCTATATGTAAAATAAATGTTTCTTAACATTTTGAAATTCAAAAAAAAAATCTAAGTTAATATTAGTTATAATAGATAACTAGTGTGTTTAGATATTTTTTTTAATGCAATCAACCCTGCTAGGTTTAACTGTATTCTAATGTTTAATAGTCAACCTTTATTTATGAATTTTCTTCTACCTTTTCAGAAATATTTGTTTGGAATATATTTCCTTTGGGGCTATCTACAGAGCTCAGCATTAGGAAGCAAACACCCAGGCAAACAGTTTATGTAACATTGTATTCAAGCCCCTCTCCATTTATAACATTTTTCGTTTGTGAAAGCACCGACAGAGATTAAAGTACACCTAAATGTTATACTTTTCACTGTCCAACACAATATAAATTATCTTCCTGTTCTGTAAATGAAGACAATGTATTTAACAAAAAAATCCATGGGCGTCATTTGTATATAAATGATGACCAACCTGTGTCAGGCCATAACCTTCTGTTACCTTTTTGTTAAACTTCTTTTTAGGTATTTCCATACAGCAAATAAGGGTAAATCTTCTCAGTGGGGGACCATAGGAAGTCAAAGGAAAATTCTATACTATCTAGCCATATTCCATGCTTTGGCTTTGTTTTAATACTGACAGTCGTTGCATTTTGAAATAGTAGTGAAAAGCAGTATCTCTACACTGGGCAAGTAGTACAGTTAGGTTGGCTGCCAAAGCAAGCTCCAATTCTGCTTCAATTTTCTTTGGGGCAGAAATATCTGTACCCATTACAGGTTATATAAAATGTTCCTCCATCAAGACTGGACTTACTGTATACAGCCCTGCTGCTGCTTTTGCTGTTCCCGTGCTGTGACCTTGCATGGCTTGTACTTTGCATGGGTTTTGCATGATCATTTTTACCTGTATGTTATTTACATTTATATTTTGCAGCTCAATACCTTTTAAAGAAGAAATTAGTAGCAACATTATAGTTGCTGGCCATTAGTGATCTACTTTTGAATTATTCTGTACAAGGACAAAGCCAAATTGAATTCTTTCAGTTTGAGTTTTAAAATAGCTGTTTTTTTAAAAACATTTTTGCACAGCTCATTATCTAAAGCTGGATTAGAAAACACACATGTATATTATTTTAATGAATGTGTTTTAATGAAAAGTTATTACTTTTTAGAGGTCCTTTTTTTTGTGTAGTGGCCTACAATGATCAATACTGATGCACATGTATGTCCTAGTTTTGTGAAAAATCTACAGACCTATGGGGGCCCGAACCTGTGTGAGGACATTTATGTCTTATGTCTTCAACAGCACTCATTCACACACCATTCCTTTCTCATTAGTAACTCTGAGCTAAAAGCATTCTTCGTTGCTGTTCTGCGCATGTATTCCTTCTTCCAAATAATTAGGAAGCCTACTGAGGAATGGAGCTTGTTCTAGAGCTAGCCGGCAAATGGAGCGAATGCTGATGAAGATTTATTTTCTTCACAGTGCTGAGTTGGCTCAGATGTCTGGGGATAAAGGGAGTATAGTTTTATTTTTATTTTTGTGGCAGAGGGCTGGGAGACAAGAGCTTGTTCTACAGAATTAAAGGGTGGGGCAGGTCTGTGAGGGAGATGTAGATATTGGATTGTTGCTTTCCCTTTAAAATCAAAATGTGTAGACTATTCCATGGAACATCTAATGGTTTTAAACCTACTCTGGGCCTAGCAGTGTAAGAGTACTTGAAATTTTTTTTCAAAATTCTGTTGCAGATGAATCGTTGCAAATAAAAGTGGTTAGCAGTAACTCAGAGAATGCACAAAGAGTTACTTTGGCCAAGTTGGAGAAAAATGGTCAGGCTACGTTGGGTCAAGAGTAGGACCTGCCATGTCATTTCCCTTGTTAAATATGGCTGCAGTCATTTATTTAAAGAAAAACTACATTACCAGCATATTAATATATTAGTATATTTCACATTGGGTTCCAACTAGTATCTCACCATATTCATTTTTGTGGTATTTTGTAGCGAATCGCAAAGCTGGCTGTGCCGTTACCTCGCTGCTAGCATCCGAATTGACGAAGGATGACGCACTAACATCAGTGGGTGCAAAGAAGAAGAAAGTAATTCAGGAGGACCAGGATGAGATGGATACTCTTCATGAAGACAGTCAGGATATGCTCACTCGTGCAAGCTAACCATGCAGTGTGCAATACACTTAGAATTTCTGAGCATAGGAAACTTCCGGTAATGTTTTTGGAGAAGACTTTATGCCACCAAAGCACCTTTCCAAACTCTTTTTTATGAACAATTACATATTTTAGGTTTGCATCGGCTTGGGTTACTCATTGGTGGAGTAGTGGTCTTTATTCACTTAGAATGTTTATTCTTAGTGTAATTTTTTATTTGTGGCAGAGGTTGGTATTGTTAGCTTGCTACATGGTACAATGTGGTGGGCATCACTGCAGTCAAACATGCAAACAAGATAAACACAGTCTGTTAAGGAAGACCTAGGTCTGTGCAGTTTGTTTCTGTAACCAAAATATGAATTAGTGTAAATCCAGTACTGCCTTAATTTCTGAAAGAATGTTGATATCACTGTAATGTAAATGACTATTTTATTTATGTTGGTAATATTATTATTCGGGTTGCTGAAATCATTTGGTATACTGACTCGGATTTAGAAAAGAATGGTTTAAGGGAGTTGATGTTTACTTCCATTTCCTAAAGTGGTCACCCTTTCTGTATGCAATTTTTATTCCATATTCTCTCTGTAATGTGTTTCTGATAGACTTGAATGAAATAATCTTCTTTTCAAGTCCATTGAACAAGACCATATGATTTTTCATATTGTTTTTGTAGCCAACTCCTCCTTTTGCATAGTGTGTAATAAAGGATGTTCTATTTTAGACAACTTTGAACATGCAGAAACACATGGTGTCCAGTACCTCTTATGCTGGCCATACACAAGATAAAACAATGGGAAAGCTAAACAAGTGCATGTAAATCTTCCCTGGCAGCTCTTCTCCGGGAATGGTGCTGTATTGCAAGCACCCTCACCCACTATGCTTAAGCCTTGCAGAGATACTTATCTTTTCTTCCCATTGACCTGTTCAAAAGTGGACCAAGGAAAAAAACACACTTCAGTGCTGCATGGCTACTACTGGAGGAGGTAGAACTTTTGCAGCAGTTTCCAGGTCATTTGTCTGATTACTGTAGGGACGTATGGGTTATAGTACCTGTGGACCAGCACCTTCCTTGGTGCAAAGTTGCCAGGGAAGGTTTCTGTTCCCTTTTTATACCTGTATTTCTTTAAATGATACATTGTCGAGCTCACCTCCTTAACCAATAGATGTTATGAATGGAAGATGGTTTCAATCTAGGGTACTTTGAAAGCAGACTTGGCACTAGGATTTCATAGACATAAGATTGTGGGACTTTTTTTTAGAATATAATTTAACAATTAAACACATGTGACCAGCCCACAGGTGGCTCCCTGCTCTCCCATTATTTCAACTTTGGAGATTTTTGCAGATGATTCCCTGGAGACCTCAGCCTCTTTGGCTCTGGGAGTCGCCAAGGGGGTGGGTTAGCCATAAAGGCTTTCTATAAAGGTGTTGGACCACTTTAAAGGTCCATTGCCGGATCATTTAGATCCAGAGCAATTTAACTGCTTTTCTTTGGTACAAGCAGTATCAAACATTTGTGCAACCAGTATTCTGTATCGTAAACTATCACAATGTTAACAAAAAGGCTTTGGTACATAAATTCAATGGCTAGTCCTACAATTTCCGACCTGTTATCCATTGTTTGAGACGAGTCATGATTGAAAGAGGTCTGTTTTAGATTATTTTATTTTGCCCAGCAGTTTTTTTTCAGTCACCCATTTGGGGCGATCTTCATGTAATGTATTGGCTTTTTAGTCTTATAGTATTCAGTTCTAAACGTATTAGTGTATTAATTTCTGTTATCTTTGCATACCAGCTTTGTTTAAGGTCTTGTATTTGTTCAACTCATTCTAGATTTATAAAGCTCTCAAAATCTATTTTTTTAATTTTAACTGTATGCTTGAATGTTAAAACAAACCAACATGTACTAAGATGCCGCCAATTCTTCAAGACCTAAGAGCATACTCCTTAGCAGCCTGTCTTCTCCTTGATCATCCAGTCTTTGTATTTATCCTGGACACCTTTCATGCTTTTATTCCAGCTACAAAAGTGCACAAAAACATTTAGTCAGACACTGCAAAATAAATATATATGTACATGTTTTACAGAGTTTAGGAAATGCTGTATGTATGATTTCATTGTATTTTATACATGATATATGTGATGAATTTCTAGCGTTAATGTATGTAGGATTTTTTCTTGTGTCATCATTTGATAACGTAATTGGAGGTGAAGATTTATTAGCATTATACTGTGCCTCCTTGTTAATGGTTAGTCCGTTTGTACTGTATCAGTAGCAAATGGGGACTGCAAGAATGTATGGAAAGAGGCACTTAGGTGGTTTGCATTGTGATAATTAAGGTAACATTTATAGGAATAATTATAATAGTTTATAGTTTTTAAAGGTTTCACTTGACCTCCACATTTTGTAAAATAAAAGTCTTGTTGCACACATATGGTGATTACTTATCAGTAATGGCCACTGGTTTATAAATAAAAAGCTGATACGGCTGTTCTACTATGTAATATTTATGGTCTTCTTACCTCTATTATAGATGTTCATTAAATAAAAAAATGCTTGATGACGGGATCATCAAATGATTCTGAACACCAGCACACATTACTGAACTGCAACATTTAGTGTTGTCTTAATGAGACCACAACTGAATGTTACAATACAAAATAAGGAGAATGTATAGTTTCTCCCTAGAACAGAGTCAACCATAATCGAATCATACCTAAAAGCTAAGGCTTTACTGTATATTATGCAGTCAGCTAAAAAGAAATATATTATAGATTAGGCCCTAAGAATGTTTGGCAACATCACCTCCTACAGTGACTAGCATTTGATGCAAAGAGCACACATAACCATCGCACTTACTAACTTGCAGTGAAATCTAACACATTCAGTTGTTTGATATTTTCCTACCTTGATGAGTAGTTTGTATCCAATAAAACAACTGGCTAAATGACTATGATTTATGAGGCAAAAGCTTGTAAATGGGCATCAGACAGTGTCCATAGTTTTGTCCTTAGAAAGCCTATCTCACCCGGCATAATCAAACACCCAGACACGCCTTTGTAGAAAATGGCAGGTATAGCTTGAAGATAAACTCATGCAAACCTCCTTCAGCTTGGAGTGGTTACTGCAAACTGAAATTGCTGCCTTAATAACAAAATTATATTCTCAATGAATTCTCCTTAATTTAGGATAACCAAATAAGTCATCCAAATGCAGAGGTGTTACATCTATGGCATGCAATTTTGGAAGGAGTAGAAACACAAGCTACTACTGGGCAATAATTCCACTTAAGCTTCATATAAGAAGGCAAGAATTTCAGCCAACACAAATCCAGCCACAACAAAATCCATTTTTTGTAGAGCTGGCTGTTAATACACCAGCATGAGCAACTAAAAGGAATTATTTGCTCACTGAATAGAAGACTGAGATTTTGACATATTCTCATTACGTATATAATGTATTGCTGGTAGGAAATATTCATAGAATCTTTTATAAGCACTTTTCATATTGCTGAATGTGTTCATCGCAGCTGCTCTTTATTATCTTTTACATTTTCACTTTGCCAAAAATTACATTAGAACAAAATATTTCAGGAGTTTTTTATGCATTTGAAGCTAAACTCTGGGCTTATCTTCCTTTCCATACCCTGATCCAAAGAAGATACCTGCCTAGACCAGCGCTGACCACTTAGAAAGCGAAGATATTGGCTTACACATTGACTGGATCAGATTATGGGTGGGGCAAGTTATAACATAGGAGCCCAGACTACTGCTTTAAAGCCTATACTGCAATTTGTATTATGTTTGATACCTATGGAAAAAATGAGTATATTTAAGTTTTAACTAGAAAGAATTGATTTCTTGTCATTCAGGGTGCATCCTGCAATTAAAATGTAATTACGTTTTACAAGTTTTAGTTTCATGTTCATATAGTGGTTCCTAAACTGTCTTAGTTTTTTTCTACAGTTCTGGATGTTTTGGAAGCTGGGCTTTCCTTAATTTGCCAGATATTCCTATATTTGTTTTGCAAAATAAGCAGAATGTAGGTTTTTATGGGTGGATTTTTGTTTTTTTCTTTTTAATGGTGCGCTACAGCCAAAATAAAAATTAAGCCTTGGAGTGCATATTGGAAACACAGCCTACCTTGTCTAAGACTTCTGATTTTTATATCTAGTCACATTTGTGCTGTATCAGGCCATACTACTGTCACCCTATTCTCCATACTTCCGTACGATCCTTGTGAATTCTGCAAAAGAAGTCATTTAATTGTACCGGTTGTAAGCAAATAGCTGAGGTCTGGCATCTAGTTGAATATTATTTAAACTGATCTTACTAAAAATATCTTCATGGTGTGTAACCCAGCTTTGACAAGAAACTTGGTCAGTGCAATGGGCACCTGAACCTGGCAGCTTGATTATTGCTTTCTTTGACTGGCCACTTTATTTGGACTGCTTCATTGGCTCAGGAAAGTATTCGTGAGTTTTACCGTAAAGAATGAATACTAAAATAATTTGGTTAATTTGAGTAAATACATTCAGAAATCAACTTCAGAGAAACAGGTTTTAAAAACTGTACTAGGGGACCAAAAGTCTAAGTTATATTACCTAGGGCAAATCCTAAAGTGGGATGCCATGTGGCGTATTTTCCCAAGGAACACCACCAGCTTGATCGCTTTACTCCTTTTTAGAATAAAATGTGGCACTGGGCAGAGTGGCTCTGTAGCCACATCCCTGCTCAGCAGTAGCCAGAACAGGGATGTGGCAGCAGAACGAACTGCTCTGCACTGTATCTGATCATCGCAGGATGGTATGTTTTTAGATTGGGTTGGGGGATTCTTAGGAAAATACACTACAGCGCCACCCAATTTGTCCCAAAGAAAACTCATGTTTTCATTTTTGAATTTTGGTCTGTTTTACACAGGATGCTGCAGAAGTTTTTTTTTTTACACTATCAAGGCTTGAACAAGGTAAGCTGGAGTGACCATAATGACCAGTCCTATTTGGGCATTGGTTGACCTAGCCAATTGTACCAGGTTTGATCCATTTGTTAGCACAACATATAGCACCACAATTATTCTACATCTTATCATAAATGTTTTAGCAGGTAACCTTGTTTCCATATATGCGTTTCAGATGTGCATTTGGCTGAATTGTAAAATGACCATTGTTGTTGCCACCCTCATAAGCTTCCATGTTCTTTCAGGTATATGGTGTCATTGCAGTATGAAAGTTCTTCATGTAATATGCTGTTGAACTGACTGTTAGTCAGTCTTAAAGATCAGTGTTGGCATGTCATCTCATCACAATAGTATAGTGAATCTTTTTTTTTTTTTTTTTTTTATAAAAATGCTGTTTGTACCATGGAGACATATCATGTTTGCTTAGTGTATTTTGGTCTATATTTTTCTGGGGATTATAATCATATCATATTTTTGTTAAAATATTAATAAAAAAATTAAACTGGTCTATTGTGTTTTATTCAAAAACATAGAAACCTAGAAAGGTGACGGGAAAGAAGGAGACTATAAAGTCCATCTAGTCTGCCCTTATGTGTATACTGTATGTACTCTTTATCTTAGGATAGATGTATGCTTATCCCAGGCATTTTTAAATTCAGTGTCGATTTTTCAACTACCTCTGCTGGAAGTTTGTTCCAATTATCTACTACTAATAGTTGCATCTACTACTATTCATAATAACGTTACATTTGCAAGTCTAAACCTATACTAAATCTTAAAGCCAGTTGGCATTAAAGACAGCAGTAATGCCCTGCAGTGAATGTGCGCTTGTAAGCTGAGGGAATGGAGCCACCGATGCTTACCTCTTCCCCATTCCACGCCTCATGTGACCACCTGAAGGTGTTAATTATTGGAGGCCCTGTACACCCGCTGCCTAATTGAGAGACATTTTACCTGGGATTTCAACTTCTCAATTTGAGTCAGAATTGATGACCTGCATTGGCTATTATAGGAGTAAGGTTGGAATACAGTAGAGGACTCTAGGAGGATCTATAATTTACCAAAGCCTTTGTTCTTTAAAGGAAAACTCCCCTTTTGGCAAGTTTTTGGTGTTCTGCCTGTGATTTACTTATCAGCATGCTGTTTCTATAATATTTATGTTCCTGGGGTTCTGCTTTGCTACAATGGGAGTGGTTTTCACGACCTTGAGTAAAAACCTGTAGTTTTTACTCAAGGTTCTACAATTCTTCCAATGTAACAAGTAAACTCTTTAGCAGCTAAGGCTAAGCAGCCTAATGACCTATCCATCTGAGAACCCAGCCATTAACCCTTGCTGCTGGAACACAAGACTGTGATTGTTCCAATCTGTAGAAGTTGAATTTTAGCAGAATGGGTTAAAACACCCTATGCTATGGAAAACTGTTTTCTTTTATAACAGAGTTGCAAACAAATAGACATTTAAAAAAAACAGATACGATCTGCACATTGAAGACATAATTTTGCCACACAATAATGGAAACTTTTAAAAATGTCATTGAAAGTGGAATTACCATTTACGTACAAGACTGCTCCAAAAGGTGCTGAAAAACATTTATGTGCACTTCAACATGGTTTTAGGTGACTGACAACCGAAATGTAACACCCAGGTGGTACTTGAGATAATCAAAAATGGAAAAAAAGATTGTGAAACCATGATAGAGGCCTTTAAGTGTCTAATTCCCCCTGATAGGCAGACATAACCTAGCAATATATGACTGGCCACTTTGTGTCTCATGGATTTTCAAGAATTTATTATAGTGATTAGTTTATGTCAAAATCCTTCCAGTTGTTCTAGTTGTGTCAAAGAAGAGTGGACACTTTTCAGGCTTACTCTACACAGTTTTAGTTCATAATTTTGTTTTGTTATGCTTATATTCTTAGTATACAGTACGTCCTGCTCCAAATAGAATACTTACACTTGGGTATTACTCCGCCAGATGGCGCTGGACTGCAGAGACATTGAAAACAGGCTCCTCAAATACCCAGGGACCTCCCACAATCCCCAGAATTTCTCTGCAGTCTGAACTGCGAAGGACAAGAATATGGCTCTCTCTTCCCGCAGGTGAGCGGGGCTATTAGCTTGCGGCCCTGTAGGATTATTCCCACCCGTTCCATTAGTAATGTGCCTCCCAGCCTTGGCTGCGCTGGACGGGTGATGGTAGGCAGCACCGCTGTTAGGTGCTTATGGAGCGCTGCTTCATCACAATCCCCCACCAAAGGGTAGGCGGTATAGGCTTATGGTGAGCCTCTATGGGATGCCCCTCCCACATTATGCCCCTTGCCCCTGTCTCTCGGTGGGCCCTATCTTCATTGGCCGCTGTCCTCCCTCATTCTCCCTGTAGCATTCGGGGGAAAAGGAGGGGTGTGTGTGTGTATATATATGCATTTACGTGTATTGACTTATGCTTATTACTTTATGCCTTGTGTCAGCCACTCCAGGAACCTGCTGGGGGCAGATCCTTTCTGGCCCCCTCCTGGGAGACGGTCACCACGGATGCCAGTCTGTCAGGTTGGGGGGTTTCTGGAAGTCCCTGCGGTTCCAGGGGAGGTGGGGCCCTCAGGAGGCCCACACTCCTATCAACGTCTTGGAGCTGCGGGCGATCAGGTTGGTTCTGACTCAGTTGACTCATCACCTTCGGGGCCTGCCTGTTCAGGTGCGCTCAGACAACCAGACAGCAGTTGCCTACATCAATCATCCGGGAGGGACCCGGAGCAAGGGGGCCCTCCAGGAAGTGTCTCTGATCCTGACCTGGGCGGAAGCCAATGTTCCCTGCATATCAGCTGTGTACATCCCGGGGGCAGAAAATCTCCTGGCAGATTCTCTGAGCAGGGGGACCTCTCGCCAGGGAGAATGGTCGCTTTGCAACAGGGTTTTCCGATCCCTGTGTCACCGTTCGGGTCAACCAGATGTGGATCTGTTTGCGTCCCGTCACAATCACAAGCTCCCGGCCTTTGTCTCCCTGTCCCAGGATCCTCTGGCCTTGAACACGGATGCCCTATCCATGTCATGGCAGGACTTTTAGTTCCTGTATGTCTTTCCTCCATTCCCCCTGCTTGGCAGGGTTCTGCGCAAGATTGCAGTGGAAGGGGTGCCAGCAATTCTGGTGGCCCCCAGGTGGCCAAGAAGAGTGTGGTTCGCAGACATTGTGCAGCTGGCAGTAGATCAGTACGTTCTGCCCAGGGTGCCAGATCTGCTCACTCAGGGCCCCTTACGCCATCCCAATTTACAAACTCTGACTTTGACGCCTGGCTGATGAAACCTCCATCTTGATGGAGAAGGGGCTCTCTACCTCGGTTGTTGATACCATGATAAAGGCTAGGAAGAAGTCGTCTTCTTCCATTTATTACAGGGTTTGGCGTGCCTACATTGACTGGTGTGAGTCTAAGTCTCTTCCCTGTCGTGTGTTCTCTATTCCCAGAATTCTGGAGTTCCTGCAGCATGGGTTGGAGATGGGGCTTCAACTCAGTACTCTGAAGGGTCAGGTTTCTGCCCTGTCTGTTTTCTTCCAGAAGTCCTTTGCTCAGCATTCTTTGCTACATTGACTGGTGTGAGTCTAAGTCTCTTCCCTGTCGTGTGTTCTCTATTCCCAGAATTCTGGAGTTCCTGCAGCATGGGTTGGAGATGGGGCTTCAACTCAGTACTCTGAAGGGTCAGGTTTCTGCCCTGTCTGTTTTCTTCCAGAAGTCCTTTGCTCAGCATTCTTTGATCAGGACCTTTTTCCAGGGGGTTACACATGTGCGTCCCCCACGTAAAGCCCATGGTGCCTGTTTGGGATTTGAACTTGGTTTTGTCAGCCTTGCAGGGTGCTCCTTTTGAACCTGTGCAGGATGCTGTCCTGGTCATTCTTACTCTCAAAGGTGTCTCTTTGGTGGCTATCACTTCTGTTAGGCGTGTGTCTGAGTTGACGGCGCTTTCCATTCAGCCCCCCTACTATGAGCGGCACCAGGACAAGGTGGTGTTCCGCTTTAAAGGAGCAGTATCGTGAATTTTTCTTGGTGACTTATATTTAAATGGTACTTTGAATGTTGGAGTAAGAATTACAAATTTAGAAAAAAATTATGTGTGTGTTGAGCAGCTGGAGACTAATAGCTCATGTTTATGTCTGCTGAGTGTCGGAGCCCAACACTCTGGCCTGTTCCACGCTGAGGAGAGGGGGAAACAATGTATCAAAGTATCAGCTGTTCAGTGATGGCAGCCGTCCAGCATAAGATAACAACAACATTGCAACATTGCCTGGCCAGAACTTATATATCTAAAACAGAGAGAAAAGCTCTAGAAGTCATCTAGCTGATTTTGACAGTTTTCCCTTCATGTTGGCTCTGCTGCAGAATCTTTCAGTTTACCATTTTCTCTTTCATATTCTTATTTTTAATTTTTCCATATGATCTTTCTTTCAGCTTTGTGTGTTTTGAGCAAAGCCCAACCCAGGATTTTCACTATCTGGAGTTTCGTTTTGTGCCCCTAGGGGCATCCCGACTTGGGATGCCCTGATATGTGAAATTCCCAAGTTCGCCTGTGAAAACGTACCTTTCCCTGTCCCACACCGCATGCTCGGGCTCTCATCCAATCAGCTCTGTTTGCACGCAGATGGGGAGCCTGAGCAGTAACCTTCCTGGCCGCGCCAGAAAAATGGGGGGATCTGTGGTTATCCAGGGGTCGTTTCACACAGTGGGCATCCTGATTTAGAATGCCCAAGGGGCAAGGTCAATGGCCGAGTCTTATAGACTTCAGGGTCAGCCACTCAGGGTTTTGTTCCACTTTTTCCTGCACAGTTATTCAAAGAAGAATTTCAGTTATTTTCAGTCAGTTTAGTTTATTTTGTATAGATTTTACACATTTGAGTCACCTGGTCTCATAACAAAAGCGGCACCTCACACACACACACAGCCGTTACCACTGATTACAGTGTCAGCCTCTGAGGTAAATTGTTGCTAGGAGACCAGTGGGCTAAATGAAGCAGCTCACTAAATACAACCCAGCAGATCCCCCTATTCAGCAAATGGACTGAGCCATTGTCATTATACAATTTAAAAGAAAGGCAGATATTTTTTCTATCGCCACATTATTTATACACATGTTAGAAGCTATTGTGTGGCTATTTAATTATTTATCTTTTGTAATGCAAATTTCGCGATACTGCTACTTTAAGCCAGACTTTCTGCCTAAGGTAGTGTTTGCTTTTTATTTTAATCAGGACATTGTTCTTCCTACATTGTGACCTAATCCTAGCTAAGGAGAGGGTTTTGCATTCTTTGGACGGGGTTCGGTGTCTGAAGTACTATCTGGTGGCTACTGCACCTTTCAGAAAAACTGATGTTCTTTTTGTGGTCCCTTCTGGTCCTAGGAAGGGTTTGGCTCCTGCCAAGTCTACTATTAGCAAATGGATCCGTCAGGCTGTGATTCAGGCCTACTCTGCTAAGGGGAAGAGTCCTCCCTTCCGCCTTACTGCTCATTCTACTCGTGCTATTGGTGCCTCTTGGGCTTTTCAGCACCAGGCTTCTGTTGAACAAGTTTGCAAGGCCGCTACTTGGTCTTCTGTTCATACCTTTTCAAAGTTTTACAAGGTTGATGTTAGGGCCTCAGCTGATGCTGCTTTTGGCCGTAAGTTTCTGCAGGTGGCAGTGGTATGACCTGTCTGTTGTTACCTTTGGGGATCCCACCCTACTTTATGGACACTGCTATTGGATGTCTCAAGTGTAAGTAATCTAATCTGGAGCAGGACGTACTGTATACTAAGAATAATACAATTCTGTGATTACTCACCTGTAGAATTGGTATTATGGGAGGCCGATTCATTAATAGCGCCAGGTAGCGACAGATGAGCGACAGTAGCGGCATTTTCAGAGCGCCCGCTAGTAGTCGCTGTGCTTGGCCGTTGTTCTGTAGTTGATAGTGACTCAGTCGGTTTGCCGTAATGTTGAATATTGGGTGAGGAGTCGCTATTTGACAGGTTCCGCGCTGTATGGGAGCGCATGACAGCGAATGGCCATAGCGAACGGCTCCCAGCATATTCATTAACAAATCACGCTCAAAAAATTCTCGCGCAGTGAAATGCTTGTTTAAACCCCAGAGCGCTGGCGGCGATGGGTTAAAAGTAGTTTTTTAACCCCCAAACAACCATATTTTTGGATAAAAAAAAAAAAATTTCAAAACATTTTGTAATATGAATACATTAATATCAGACCTGTAATATCAATTCTGCACAAATTTATTTATTTTTTTTTTTAACCTTAAAAAAAATATCTAACATTGCAGAAGTGGTCACAGAATTTTTGACATTTACAAAAAAAAAAAAAAAAAAAATAGCAATTAATTAAGAATATTTAAAGATTGCTCCATTGAAATGCATTGGAGAGCGCCAGGTAGCGAGAGGTCATACCTGTCGCTGTTCAAGGTCGCTCGCTGGCGCTGTGGGGTGAGGCTGGAATAATGATGAATGATTCGCTATATGGCGCTCTGTCAGTCGCTAAGCAGGATCGGCTTGATAAATGTGTGATTGCGGAGGGGAGCCGGCGTTCTCGTGGCGGTGACCGTCATCACCATTCTCGCTCACCATTCGCTTCCTGGCGCTATCCCTTGTTAAATAAGGGCCTAAGTATACAGTACGTCCTGCTCCACCCCACCCTTGGTTTTGCATTATCTTGGATCCCCTGTATGGTGATTGTTATCATTGTTATAGTTACCTTTTTTGGGGTTGTTTTATTTCTCCCGGCTTTTCATTAACTGCTTTTCAATGCTGGGGATTGTGGGAGGTCCCTGGGTATTTGAGGGGCCGGGAGGAGCCTGTTTTCGATGTCTCTGCAGTCCAGCGCCATCTGGCGGAGTAATACTCAAGTGTAAGTATTCTATCTGGATCAGGACGTACTGTATACTCATAACACCAATTCTACAGGTGAGCAGCACTAACATTTTCAGCAATACCTTGTCCTCTAGAGCTCCACATACAGTGTCCTCAAGTGGTGCGTACACTTTTAGAGGTGAGACCAAGTGGCGGTTGCTAATACCTCCCATTATATCACTATAGTGGAGGAAAACCCACAATTTTATCTGGAGTACCATGTAAGACCTCAATGAAGGGTACTTTTTTTCTGTTCACAAGATTCTCAACCAAATCCTTAAAGTTGACCAAAACCAAGAAGTTTGACTGTCCTGGGTTTTGGTCCTTGCACCTGGGGCATCCTGATCCGGAATGTCCCACTGTGTGAAAACCCCCCAGGTCACCCAGTCTAACTTTCCCCATTCCTGCAGCACATGCGCGGCCTCTAATCCAATTTCCGCGCTCAGGTCAACTGACGTCAATTCATCTAAGGCTCGGGTCCAGCTAAGTTTAGCCGGCACGCTGGTGGCCGCATCTCTACTACCCTCTAACAGGGCACGTGCTTGTGCCAGCCATTCACAAATGTCTGGCTTAGGTGCGCGCCCTGCTAAAGGTAGAGCAGCCGCTGCTTGCACATGCATCGGGAGAGAAGGTGAGTTTACCCATTGACCTGGGAGGTTTCAAATTGCAGGACATCTCGAATCTATAAGATTCCAAGGCCGTCGGCTGTGGGTTTTGGTCCACTTTAACGTGAAAATCTAGTGCTCTCAAGGGGGTGGCTGAAGTGTTTTCCTTGAAAATGTTATCGAAAAGATATTGAAACTCGATCAATCTAAAATGACAGAAAAGGTTATCCAAATTCTTCAATTTAAAAAAAAAGCTTAAAAGTGGTGCAGAGTGTTATAGATCCTGTGTACAGTGGGCCTTAGAACATATACAAACATATACATGTACATTATACTTATATACATATATAGTTTCTTTTCATGAGACAAATATATGCTCAATACAGTCTCCTTTAGCAGGAGCTTCCTACGGATAATTCTATCTTTATACCTTATTTTATATCTTCAGAGGAAGTCTGAATTTAAGAGAAAATAAAAGATCAGTGAAACCACTAATGTAAAGCATATAATTTATCCAAAAACTCACATTTACCAAATATAAATCTGCTTATAAACACGGTGGAATGAGAAAATTGTGGGGCGTCTGATCTGTTTAAAGAGGAACATTGGTCAGTCTGGGGAGTTCTCATAAACTCCCAAAACTTCGCCCTTTGTTTACTTTAAACTACCGATTCTGCATTTGGCAGGTTTAAGTTACCTGTCTTCTGATCGCCCTCTTGCACTCAATCATTCTTCCCAGGCACTTTCCTTAGGGCAACACCTTCTTGTCTTCTTTGTCCCACGATACACTGCACAGCCACCAAGATCTCGTGCATGCAACGTGAAGTCCTCATCTCAGGCCAGGGCAGCTGCAGGAGGATCAGTAATGCCTCGAGATGTCGTTGCGACTAGTGAGGGCGGATCGGGAGAACAGCAGGGCTAGCTAAGCTCCCCCAGCATCTGTCACAGATGGCTAAGATGCCAGGGGGTGGAAAAAGACACCATCATCCAAAATGTATGGAGAATTGTGGTGGGGGACTATCAGGACCTCGTCGTTTTAAAGGTCCAAAGTTCCTCTTTAAGAGATGGTGGGAACAGTCAAGTCTTTAGGGAAGTGAAATGGAATAAGTCTACTTTTTGGGCCTAGTACAGATATTTAAGTAGTCTTGTGATTAAATAGTGTCTAATCAGAATTATAGATGGTTTGATGACTGATAAGTGAGTTGATAACTAATTGATTTGAGGATCATGGTGCATCTTTACCCATCAAGTGTGGATTTCTTGGATATGATGATCAGGAAGTCTATAACAACCCCCAGAGTTCGAAAGTCACATGCTGGCTACTGCATTCTAAGAGCTAAGTTATAAATGACTGAGAATAGAATGAGGACCTGAGGAATATCCTGAGCAAACTTTAACCAGGGGTCCTCTTGAAGTTATGACGAGTGGAGACTATCTGCCTGTTGGTGGTACACCAAGAATAAAACCAAGAGAATGATATTTAGTATACACCTTTTTCTCTGGAGTTCAGTGCATTAGGTACTATTATCAGAAATAATGTGTCCATATTGAGGGATGATCACTGATTTAGAAAAAATTTCATGATTTAGAATAGTTATTTGGCAGTTGTTGGTTGTACCAGTCACCTGCTGAATTAGAGAGGGGCAGTGCATGTCTGTTGTGTTAAGAGTGCTTACACTGAAGAGAACCAATGTATCAAAGCATTTTAAACATGTTGAACACCAAGGTGACCTAGTGAGCGTGTCAGTGATAGTTATAGAGAGATGACACTGAACATCTAAGACGTTGGCCGGGTGGCTCAGCATAAAGCTTTTGTAATGTTCCTTTTTTTATTTGGGTACTAGGGATCCCACTCTCATTAGATAGGGTATATTAGCCTATAAGTGAACTTAAGAATGATATCTGCAAAGTGTTTTATTTAATTTACAATTTTATGTAGAGTGGATTCTTTTTTGGGCTTAAGATAATGTTCTGTATTGTTGTATCTCACAAGATAATGTGTTTAGTTGTCGTCATGGTAACTGACTTATTGTTGCATTTGTTGCATACTTAAGAGTCATTATTCTGTCTGGTTGAAGGTGGATTTGGGCAACGCCTCAGGCTGTCCCCCATTTGTGATCAACCTATGGCTGGGGCAACATGTGGTGAGAAGACTGGTTGGCAGTACTTAAAAACATGGCACTCGGTTGAAGATGGAGGCTGCAATGTTGCTGGATAAATATGGTTTATCCAGTAAAGATACAAAACGCATGTTTCCCAGGTGATTTACTATTGTAATTATCATTAGTGGGTGGTTATACATATATTACAAAATACATGTTTATCTGAAGCCCACTGGCTTTTTGTGGTGACACAGGCCTTTTTTATATTTTATTCCATGACTATGCATCTGGACACAAGCAAGATGGTTGGCGAAGAGTCCATGTTATTCTTTATATATATTACTGTGCTGCCTTGATCATAACCACATATCTGTCTTTGGTTAAACACAATTGAGCAGAGGTGTATTTGGGGATAAAAAGATGCTACAGGGTTGGAAAGAGTTGGGGTATTGAACTGTAAAAAGTTGCTGGGCTGTACTAATTAAGAACCTGATGCAGACGCTGACGCGTTTTGGGAGGTCGGCCCTCCCCCCTTAATCACATAACTAAGGAGGGTGGCGGCTCCCCTCCGAAACACGACGTCTAGAATCTGTAGAAGAGTTTGCACAGGATGCTCAGTTGCACTATTAAACTCTACATTTTGGCAGTTTTCATCAGCCACGTACAAACACAGGATTATAGGTGGAGCTGGATCCTCTTTTCCTGAATAAGAAGTTGCTGCTGATAAATGTTTTAGAGCTGAGGAATGATACTCAACAGTGAAGCTATGGAAGATTCTATCAGAATTGAGTAGAATAATACCACAGCAATGGCCTAAATAGGGTATAAAACACAAAAAAAGAAAAAACAGCGCTAAATCAAAAATTTCTCAAACACAACAATCTTAATACTGCTCAAACGTGTAAAAATACTGTCCACTCCACTAGTATATATATACAAAATATTCTATATAAAACACAGAGCAAAAAGTTCTTTTTTCTCTCCAAAACAGTCCTTTTGGCTGTATCAATCAAAAGGAAATCCCACGGTGTGTGCAATAAACATAAGAAAAACGTGATCCAAATCCTCCACCATCCAAAATGGGTGCTTACCAGATGTGGCTAGGAAACAGGCGTTTAGGGCAATTTGTAGCCTCCAGCTCTCCAGTTAATTTGCTGGTCACAATCCCTCTATTATTTGGTTGTATATATCCTTTTAAATATGCATAACGGGGATATCATATCCCTCAGAGAATCATAAAGGGAAGGAAGCAGAAAGAGGAATCTAGTGCAACTCTGTATAAACCATTAGGTATTTTAATAAAAAGATATAAAGATGCACTCACAAAACAAGCTTCAATAACGAGCGTGATTCAAACTCCAAGGTGCAAACTGCGCAGAAGATTTTGCTTTTCTCAGAGTCTGATACATATAAAAGCCGATAGCTATCCTCTGTTTCAAAACTTCTAAAAGATGTCTTAAAATCAAACCATATCCCGGCCTGACGCTTTTCGTTGCCACTGCAACTTTAACGAAGGCTGGGGATATGGTAATAGACTGTTGAATATATACTCACATATGTGAAGGTCAGCTTCCGTGTTCTCCCGCCGCTCGTCATCACACTAAACATACAGCTGGGGATTCTACATCCTCCAGCCAATCACAAGCTGCTAGAGGAAAAGCGTCATCACGCAGTCCTCCTAGTGCAGCACAGACTTAGGGGCGGAAATCTAGCTCGAGAGGAAGCGTCATCACGCACTCCTCCTAGTACAGCACAAGCTAAGGGGCGGAAACCTATCTATCCATCAAACAAAGGAGGCGGGGTTAACCGCCAACAGCGAAAACCAGGGGCGGGGTTAGTCGCCGTTTACTAATTCCCTCTACCCACATAGCTGGAATGAACATCACATCAAAAGACGGAATGGCAGATGAAAGGCACATCCCCCTAAACTGCCATTCCGTCTTTTGATGTGATGTTCATTCCAGCTATGTGGGTAGAGGGAATTAGTAAACGGCGACTAACCCCGCCCCTGGTTTTCGCTGTTGGCGGTTAACCCCGCCTCCTTTGTTTGATGGATAGATAGATTTCCGCCCCTTAGCTTGTGCTGTACTAGGAGGAGTGCGTGATGACGCTTCCTCTCGAGCTAGATTTCCGCCCCTAAGTCTGTGCTGCACTAGGAGGACTGCGTGATGACGCTTTTCCTCTAGCAGCTTGTGATTGGCTGGAGGATGTAGAATCCCCAGCTGTATGTTTAGTGTGATGACGAGCGGCGGGAGAACACGGAAGCTGACCTTCACATATGTGAGTATATATTCAACAGTCTATTACCATATCCCCAGCCTTCGTTAAAGTTGCAGTGGCAACGAAACGTGTCAGGCCGGGATATGGTTTGATTTTAAGACATCTTTTAGAAGTTTTGAAACAGAGGATAGCTATCGGCTTTTATATGTATCAGACTCTGAGAAAAGCAAAATCTTCTGCGCAGTTTGCACCTTGGAGTTTGAATCACGCTCGTTATTGAAGCTTGTTTTGTGAGTGCATCTTTATATCTTTTTATTAAAATACCTAATGGTTTATACAGAGTTGCACTAGATTCCTCTTTCTGCTTCCTTCCCTTTATGATTCTCTGAGGGATATGATATCCCCGTTATGCATATTTAAAAGGATATATACAACCAAATAATAGAGGGATTGTGACCAGCAAATTAACTGGAGAGCGGGAGGCTACAAATTGCCCTAAACGCCTGTTTCCTAGCCACATCTGGTAAGCACCCATTTTGGATGGTGGAGGATTTGGATCACGTTTTTCTTATGTTTCTTGCACACACCGTGGGATTTCCTTTTGATTGATACAGCCAAAAGGACTGTTTTGGAGAAAAAAAGAACTTTTTGCTCTGTGTTTTATATAGAATATAGGGTATAAAACACGAAGAGCAAGGTAGAAATAGCCAAACCTAAAGTAAGGACCATATTCCTGTGTTTAAATCTTACCTGGCATCATTGGGAAAGCTCAATGCTTTGGAACCACTTAGCAAACTCAGAAAGTAGACAAAGCACTCACCAGACCCATATATATATATATATATATATTCATTTAGCACATTATTCTTTTACTTACATTTTTTTGTAAAACGCTATTTTTTTTCTCCTTTAAACCTTGATGGCACCGCATTTATCTGCAATTTTTTAAATTTTGCACTGCTAAATATGGCGCTAAATTGCCTTGGTTCAAAATAATAAGAAAAAGCATTTTCTTTGAAAAAACATAATTAAAAGAAATCCTATAGTGTTTGCCAGGTTGGCAATGTACAGTATGTGGCATGTGCGAGTGGTGCTGCAGCATGGGCCTGATAAGAATCTCTGCCCAATTTACAGAGTGGGGCGTTCAAGGATCATGGTGGGTGTTTAGACTGGAGTTCCACTTAAAAGTTAATTTATGATTATTCTGGTGTCACAGAGATGGGAGGATGTCATGCCCAGCTTCCTGAGCACTGTACTCCATTGTTACTAGCTTACCACAGTTAGGGGAGGTTTTGTACTACTAAAGTCCTTAACCTTCTAACATACAAGGCAGTTTAATCATTGTTGTCATGGTCAGGGATTATACTCCAGCCATGAATGACCCTTGAATCCTACCTTCTCTCTTAGAGGCTGATTCAGTTCCCCAGGTTACATTCATTGAGGACAAAGGTTTAGCAGTGATCAGTCAATACCATATGTAAGACGTTATCAGCCAAGAGGTAGTAAATACCAAGAAATGGCATATCGGGATGTCACGACATGAAAACCTGAAAACCTTCAGTGGCGGTCAGTGGGTGAGGAGTGTTGAGGGAAGGGGGCCCCTGAAGGTTGGGCTGCATGCCAGGATGTTGCAGTCATACATGCACACAGAAACTATATTGGTGCCTTGGAAAAAGTTCCCACAGAGGCTGCAGAAAAGAGACACAATATTAATTATTTGTTGATGCCCACTTAAAATTGTAGAGAATAGATCAAATACAAAGATATGAATTGGTTGGGGTTCACAAATTCCTCGGTGTGTCTACTCCTTATACACCTAAAGTAGTCAGTAGTCAATATACACGAAAAAGGGGAAGATTGAAAGATTGAACACCCAGGAAACGTAACTGTATTCCAATGGATAGACTTTTTAATGCCAAAAAAAGGTGTATATAAAGACAGGTGCAAAAAAACATAGGAAAGTACACATCATTTAGACTGCTCAGTATACATAGATCTGGTGTCCTCTTAGGCATTGTATCTCTACCATAGCTATCATTGTTAGTAGTAAATAGCTTAATAGTCTAAGAGAAGGATATGGTATCTAAATATCAGTCGCCAAGTCGCCAAAATCAGTTTAAAGTCATATAGTCCCATAGGCAATACAGTACAAAAAAAGGTACAATAAACAATGAGTAAGGTAGGAACAGGCTTACAGGTTAGAGACACCAGGTGGATAAAGAAGTCACAAAACCTTTAACGTTTCGGCTTGTAAAAAGCCTTCGTCAGGAAAAGCGGTAACTCACAGCCTGCAATCGTGTGCTTAAATAGGGATACTCCAGCCAGTGCAGAAATGGCACCATCCACGAGCGCACGTGTTGGCACCGCGTGGTGACGTCATTTCTGGCTATCACGTGTTGTCCCGACCGTCCGTAATCAAGGTGGCAAAAAAGCTGCCTACCAAGGTCAGGCACAGCGCGCGGGGCAGGGCGTGATGCCAGGAGAGGGGGTAGGAAAGTATGGGCATTGTATATGAGATGCATCCTCAGAGGTGCGCGCCGTTCATGCACTGTCATTCTGTAGTGACACCGCAAAGATCGTGGCGCCCAAAGCGGGGCCAAAAGCGCCAGAAAGATGGCGTCCGGCTGTGGGCGGCGTGCAGTATGGGGACAATTGCCTCCACAAAGATGGCGTCCGGAGCCAGAAGATATGTAGAAGATTGCGCTGTATATATGGCGACCGTCGGGGAGCGAAGTAAAGACGCTGCAGTCAGGAATGAATGCACTGCTGGAGTAGTAGAGAGCACAATGCTGGAAGTATCAATAGGAAATTTGCGCACACAGGCACTACAAAAATAAAAGAATAAGATTAAAACCATCAGTGAAGTGAAAAATAAAAGCATAGTTACCGGGGTATATGGAAATTCATATATCCTGAATTGAACCATAATATGCTCAAGATTGGATATAAGGAATAAATGGGGAACCTAGGTAGAAAATTGTACATAAGCCCAGTATATGGGGGACAAAAAGAGGGACAACACAGTTATAAATTAAATAAGTCCCTAACCAATCGGTTATGCTAATAGGAGTACTACAGGATGTACGAAGTGGGGGGGGGGGACCAGAAGGATAAGGGGAGAAGAGGGACAACGCAATTATACGTGGAAGTGAATATCTAGTAAAATACTGAAAAATCTCGGTCCTCGTTCTTGCTGTAGAAGTTTCCCCTCTATGCTGCCACAACGTTTGGGGGGTTTAATTACCTCTATGACCACAAATCTAAGTATGGCCGACCTCTAGAAAATGCCTTGCTACGGAAGATTCCAGTTTGCTAGTTCTGATGTCCGAGCGATGTTCACTTATACGTTGTCTTATCTCCCGCCTGGTTTACCCACATATCCTTTGCCGCAGGGGCACTTAAGCAAGTATATCACATTTTTTGTCACACAATTTGCAAAGCTACGTATTTTGTATCATTTACCTGTGCTTGGATGGGTAAAGGATGAGGTTTTGTAAGTGAATCCACATTGAGCACAATGGCCACAGGGGTACATACCTATTGGAGTTTGAAGATTGCTTAACCAGTTGGAGTTCGTCTATGGTTTGTACTAGAGATGAGCGAACTTTTGAAAAATTCGATTCGACTGATTCGCCGAATTTTCCGACAAAAATCATTTAGACCCGAATTTATTCGCGACAAATCGCTATTAAAAATGGCTATTTCTGAGCTTCCTAGAGCCTCAATAGGGTTGTAAACCATTCTGCCTTGCGTTAACACGCATAGGATGCATGCTGGGTTACTGAAATAATACTGTAAATAATTAGGACATGCAGATCAGAGGCATCGCTTTTAGAATCGCAGAGCGGCACAATTACAGAGAGTTGAGGTGGCATCACTATGAGGGGCCCCTATATTGCCTGAAAAACACACCCTGGAGCTGGCAGCGGCAGGAGCCCAAACATTGGATTTGGCTCAAAGAGACATTTGAGTTGGCAGCAGGAGCAGCAGGAGCCCAAAAATTGGCTGAATGACACCCTGGAGTAGCAAGCAGCAGCAGGAGCCCAAACATAGCTTGAAAGAGACACTGGAGTTGGCAGCAGGAGCCCAAAAATTGGATGAATCACACCCTGGAGTAGCAAGCAGCAGCAGCCCAAACATAGCTTGAAAGACACACTGGAGTTGGCAGCAGCAGGAGCCCAAAAATTTACTGACACACCCTGGAGTTGGCAGCAGCAGCAGCAGGAACCTAGAAATTGGCTGGAAGGCACCCTGAAGTTGGCAGCAGCAGGAGCACATACATTAGCTGTAAGGCACACCCTGGAGTTGGCAGCAGCATAAGCAGGAGCCCAAACATTGCTTGAAAGACACCCTGAAGTTGGCAGCAGCAGCAGCAGGAGGCCAAAGATTGGCTGAGAGAGACACTGGAGTTGGCAGCAGGAGCCCAAAAATTGGATGAATCACACCCTGGAGTTGCAAGCAGCAGCAGCAGGAGCCCAACATTGGCTAAAAGAGACACTGGAGTTGGCTTCAGGAGCCCAAAAATTGGATGAATCACACCCTGGAGTTGCAAGCAGCAGCAGCAGCAGCCCAACATTGGCTAAAAGAGACACTGGAGTTGGCTTCAGGAGCCCAAAAATTGGATGAATCACACCCTGGAGTTGCAAGCAGCAGCAGCAGCCCAAACATAGCTTGAAAGACACACTGGAGTTGGCAGCAGGAGCCCAAAAATTGGATGAATCACACCCTGGAGTTGCAAGCAGCAGCAGCAGGAGCCCAACATTGGCTAAAAGAGACACCGGAGTTGGCTTCAGGAGACCAGAAATTGGACGAATCACACCCTGGAGTTGCAAGCAGCAGCAGCAGGAGCCCAACATTGGCTGAAAGGCACACCCTGAAGTTGGCATCAGCAGGAGGCCAAAAATTGGTTGGAAGGCACACCCTGAAGTTGGCATCAGCAGGAGCCCAAAAATTGGCCTAAAGACATAAATATGTTTTGCACCATTTGGATGAGGAGGCCAAGTCGCACGGTGTCACAGGCCCAACGGGCAGGGAACGCGGAGGCCGAAGCGGCGTGACCTGTCCAAGTTGCTGCTGCAAATGGACCACATTCACCCAGTGGGCTGTAAACGACATGTACTGTCCCTGACCGTAGTTACAGCTCCAGACGTCGGCGCTGCCATGCACTTTGCTACACACCGACAGGCTCAAGGACTGGCCCACCTTCTGTTCAACAAAAGTGTGCAGCGCTGGTACTGCCTTCTTGGCAAAGAAATGACGACTTGGGACTCTCCACCTCGGCTCGTCACAAGCCATCAGTTCTCTGAAAGGTGCAGAGTCCACCACCTGAAAAGGGAGCGACTGCAGCACCAGCAACTTGGACAGAGCACATTCAGCTTCTGCGCCGTAGGATGAGTGGGCGCATACTGCTGTCTCTTGGACATGGCTTCGCTGATGGATTGCTGGCGGGATGCATGACTTGGAGGAGGAGGAGCAGGAGCGACAGAGGATGGGTATGACGCACAGCTGCCTTCGGCTGAGGTGCTGGAGCCTTGGCTGGCAGAAATTGGGAGCGGCGTGCCACTTGGTGAGGAAGCAGACTGGACCACCCCTTGGGAGCCTCGGTTCTCCCAGGTCGCTTTATGGTTACGCATCATATGTTGACGCAGGGCCATGGTGCCAACATTTGGGCCTGGCCACGCTTCACCTTCTGCCTACATATCTTGCATGTGGCCATGTTACCCTCCTGTGGATGCTTCAGGAAAAACTGCCACACTGCCGAGTAGCTACTTTTCCCACCAATAGGCCTCACTGATTCGCTGCTATTGTCGCCAACTCCAGGAACCCCTGCCCCACTACCTCCCGATAAGGTAGCCTGCCGCGCAGCAGGTGCTCTACCCCGGCCCCGGCCCCGTTTGGCTCCAGGCTTTACAATTGTGCCCCCATGCTGACTGCCAACCATGCTGCTAACACCTTGCTGCCTGAGCTGCTGACCCCGGGGCAACCTGCGCCCCTCTTCTCCTGATGATGACGATGAAGCCCCTTCATCACCTGGCTCCCAAGTGCGATCGGCTTCATCGTCATCATCATCACAGAGTTGTGGCTGTACGTCATTGATGTTCTCGGTTTCCTCAGCAGTGTCTGGCGCAGAAGCTGGAAATCTCGCAACACCCACGACACTGTCCACATCACTATTTGTCTGCCGAGCTAAAGAAGCCACCTCCATTTCATGGCTGGGCAGTAGCTGCTGACTGTCCTCTATCTGATCGTCCTCCTCACTAAAGAGTGGAGCTGAACCCAAAGCATAGGATACGTCGCTGGGGGAGGGAACGGCGTAGGACAGAGGCAATGGGAGGACAGGGACTGCTCTCGGGGCATGCCAACTCAGGGTTGTGTCAGAGGAACCTACCGACCCTAGACTGGGGGTCTCAGACATAACTTGTGATGATGTTGATGAGCGCGTTAACCAATCTACCACGGCAGATGCGTTACTGGTGGAGACACGACCGCTAGCAGATACTGGCAGATCAGGTCTCTCACCGTGACTCCTGCTGCCACTTGCCCCTACTCTGCTGCGACCTCTGCCTGCTGAATCTTGGCCTCTGCCACTCCTCTTTGAACATCCTGGCACTTGTCTGCCTGACATTTTTATGTATTTGCTTATTTAGTATAAACAGATAGGGTGCAAGGTGCAGCTTTGGGGTGCCCTGCGGCCTGGTTAATTGAAAGCAGTCAAAAAGGAAGTGCAAACTGAAGTAGCTTAATAAAGCAGCTGATGCTGATCAACGCTTATGTTGTATACCAGATAGGGTGCAAGGTGCAGCTTTGGGGTGCCCTGCGGCCTGGTTTATTAAAAGCAGTCAAAAACAAGTGCAAACTGAAGTAGCTTAATAAAGCAGCTAATGCTGATCAACGCTTATGTTGTATAACAGATAGGGTGCAAGGTGCAGCTTTGGGGTGCCCTGCGGCCTGGTTTATTGAAAGCAGTCAAAAAGGAAGTGCAAACTGAAGTAGCTTAATAAAGCAGCTGATGCTGATCAACGCTTATGTTGTATACCAGATAGGGTGCAAGGTGCAGCTTTGGGGTGCCCTGCGGCCTGGTTTATTAAAAGCAGTCAAAAACAAGTGCAAACTGAAGTAGCTTAATAAAGCAGCTGATGCTGATCAACGCTTATGTTGTATAACAGATAGGGTTCAAGGTGCAGCTTTGGGGTGCCCTGCGGCCTGGTTTATTAAAAGCAGTCAAAAACAAGTGCAAACTGAAGTAGCTTAATAAAGCAGCTGATGCTGATCAACGCTTATGTTGTATAACAGATAGGGTTCAAGGTGCAGCTTTGGGGTGCCCTGCGGCCTGGTTTATTAAAAGCAGTCAAAAACAAGTGCAAACTGAAGTAGCTTAATAAAGCAGCTGATGCTGATCAACGCTTATGTTGTATAACAGATAGGGTTAAAATAGCATGTGCCTTGGGATGCCCGTGTGGCCTGGTATATTTTAAGCTGACCAAAAAGTAACAATAATCCAAGTATGAGAAATGCTTTTGCATAACAGATATGGTTAAAATAGCATGTGCCTTGGGATGCCCGTGTGGCCTGGTATATTTTAAGCTGAACAAAAAGTAACAATAATCCAAGTATGAGAAATGCTTTTGCTTAACAGATAGGGTTAAAATAGCATGTGCCTTGGCATGCCCGTGTGGCCTGGTATATTTTAAGCTGAACAAAAAGTAACAATAATCCAAGTATGAGAAATGCTTTTGCTTAACAGATAGGGTTAAATAGCATGTGCCTTGGGATACCTGTGTGGCCTGGTATATTTTAAGCTGAACAAAAAGTAACAATAATCCAAGTATGAGAAATGCTTTTGTTTAACAGATAGGGTTAAATAGCATGTGCCTTGGGATGCCCGTGTGGCCTGGTATATTTTAAGCTGAACAGAAAATTTTAACACTAATCCAAGTATGAGAAATGCTTTTGCTTAACAGATAGGGTTAAATAGCATGTGCCTTGGGATGCCCGTGTGGCCTGGTATATTTTAAGCTGAACAAAAAGTAACAATAATCCAAGTATGAGAAATGCTTTTGCTTAACAGATAGGGTTAATTAGCATGTGCCTTGGGATGCCCGTGTGGCCTGGTATATTTTAAGCTGAACAGAAAATTTTAGCACTAATCCAAGTATGAGAAATGCTTTTGTTTAACAGATAGGGTTAAAATAGCATTCAGGCCTAAATAGCAGAAAGGGTTAAATAGCATGTGCATTGCATGCACAGTGTGCAGCTGTATTTAACAGATAGGGTTAAAATAGCATTCAGGCTTAAATAGCAGAAAGGGTTAAATAGCATGTGCATTGCATGCACAGTGTGCAGCTGTATTTAACAGATAGGGTTAAAATAGCGTTCAGGGCTAAATAGCAGAAAGGGTTAAATTGCATGTGCATTGCATGCACAGTGTGCAGCTGTATTTAAACCAAACCAAATATATTAACAGTAACCCAGTAATTATGAAATATGAATCATAGCCAGCACTAGGCACCCTGTCAATGTGACTTGTATACTGCTGGATTGTTCCGGTTTTAAAACTATCTTTGCCTAGCTCTGTCTACCACTCTAAATCTCCCTAACCATCTGTCTCTCTCTTTACCTATCTGTAAATCTCCCTACCTATCTGTAAATCTCCCTACCTATCGTTAACTCTCTCTCCCTAGCTGCAGCAGCCACCTTTCTCTCACAAATGCAAGTCTGAAATGCGCACAAGCAAGATGGCCGCCGCTTTATATAGCGCTGTGATGTCACCGGGGCTCCTGGCTGCTGATAGGCTGCATGTGACCTTCCCATGATAACTTGCCCCAGGGGATATGTCCAGACATGTCCAGACATGTCCATCCACCATTTTACAATGCCTGTAATTGAAATAAATGGAGTTTAAAGGAAAACTTCGATCGATCGAATCGCGGGGAAATTCAGATTCGTTCAGAATTGAATTTTTCATGAAATTCGGAACAAATCCGGGTTCGTCCGGATCGATTCGCTCATCCCTAGTTTGGACGATTGAAAGTCCGCCCGTACCAATGAGGATCTAAGGTTTCTCGCTTTTTTATAAGCTGTCATTGGAGGTTGCTTCACTAGCTCCATAACCTTATTATCTGTATTAAGTACGTGCCAGTGCTTTTTTGCAACCCTTTGTGCCTATATGGAGAGGACAGAAAATGTGAGTACAAGTGGAATGCGATTGTTTTCCCTTTTAGGTTTGAATTTACGTAAAGTGGATCTGTCAAGGTCACGAGCTTGCTTTTGTGCCTCTCTCAGGGTAGTGGGGTTGTAACCCCTCACAGTGAGTTTGACAATGAGTTCCTCAGATCTAACATTATACAAATCATCTGTGGCAGTAATTCTGCGGATGCGAACAAACTGTGAGAATGGTAAGGCTTTTAACAGAGAGGGGGGATGGTAGCTGCTGGCATGTAAAAATGTGTTGAGATCAATCGGTTTCCGGTAGATGTCTGTGATCAAGGTGCCATGATGGTTAGAAATATGGACATCTAGGAAGTGGATATGGTCAATGCTGTGTTCAATGGAAAAGGAAATGGTAGGGAGACATTGATTTAAGTACACGTGGAATATTTGAAGATGTGAAAGATCCCCTTGCCATATCATAAAGACATCATCTATGTAACCAGATGGGGATATGAGATTTGTAGGTGTCAGAGTACACAAATTTAGATTCAAATTCAGACATGAATAAGTTAGCATAGCTAGGGGCCATGTTAGACCCCATAGCCGTACCCTGTGCCTATAGATAAAAATTACCATCAAATGAGAAACACTGCCAATAGGAATACAGGACTTGGCCATCTCACTTCTTACCATCATTCTAACTAAAAATTACTTCTCATTTGATGGTAATTTTTATCTACAGGCACAGGGTATGGCTATGGGGTCTAACATGGCCCCTAGCTATGCTAACTTATTCATGACTGCATCACGTGAGTGCAAGATGAGGTTATCTACGTCTGACGCAACCGCACTTCCGGGTGCGGCGGGACCGGTAAGAGAACATATAAAGACACAATGCACATTTATGACCCTACCCTCACCCTTTGAAGCCGCACGGGAGCGGCGGGTGCTTCTCCGCATCCCCCCCTCTTTGTACTTGTTGCTGTGGGCTGCTCTGTTATCAAGTGGGACTTGCTGGCACATGCACTTTATTTGTGTCACACTGGTATTGTATCATCACCTGCTGGTATCTATTGGTGATTACTGACCTCTTGCTCTTTTGGGGCAGTTTATGGATGGTTCATTTCTATATGTGCATTCATAGTTTTGTATCAATTACAGTTTCATATTTATCTTGCATTTGGCACTTTACATAGTACATTGTCTATTAGGGTGTACAAGGTGATTTTGTATATATTATTGTTATATTTAGTATTTGTAGCTCCTTGTATATATGTGTATGTGCATTGTGTACTATATATTATATATATTTACATTTTTTCTTACACTGGGCATTTTGCACGATCTTGTCATATATGTTTTGGTTATATTTGGATTATATTGTTAGGAATTATTACATCACGGTTATATATGGGTGTTTATTTCTAGACAGGTGGTTGAATTATGAGATATAGGCTTAAATGGGTTCTTTGTGCCGGCACAAATAATACCTTAGTATATTAGGATTTTTAGGGTATACCCACAGCCCACCAAGATTTATATTAGTAGCAGTGGCTTATTGTTATTATTAGATATAATTAGAGTTGAATTTGAGGTTGAATTAGAGACTATTCAGGGGGATTTGCCTTGGTTTTAAATGTCTTGTGTTGTGTATGTTTTTTAACATTTTTGGTCATTTAATAAAATGTTTCATTTTTTGAGTATCAAATATTTGATGTGTGTATTGGTTGGTGCTCTATGTTAAGGGGGTGTGGTGTCACCACGTCCACTCCATAAATTTGTTGTCTTTACCTAGGGTGTGAGCACAAGTTAACTTTTGATAGGTGGTGCACCCCATAATATCCATCCAATATTCAGATACCATGTCCTTCTCTTGGACTATTAAGCTATTTACTACTAACAAGGATAGCCATGGTAGAAATACAATGCCTAAAATGACACCAGATCTATGTATACTGAGTGGTCTATATGATGTGTACTTTCCTTTTTGGCATTAAAAAGTCTATTCCATTGGAATACAGTTACGTTTCCTGGGTGTTCAATCTTCCCCTTTTTCGTGTATATTGCAGAAAAGAGACAGCCATTTCGGAGCAAGTCGTATGGGTGAAAATTTAGAGAGGCCCTGGGCCAACTCAAAGCCCTGTGGTGAAGCTGAGCCATGAGTAGTTCTGAAAGGCCAGATAATTATTTGAACGCACTTCTGTCACATTTCTGTGCTGGACTGTCTATTAATTTTCTTGCTGAGGTAATCCATTTACGTCGTGTCTGGAGGTTGAAAATAAAGCAAAATACCCTGCTGTTCTTTCCTGGTTTGTGTCCAAAATATCCTCGTATTGTCACATATGACTAAAGCAAGGAAGGTAAAGTTGGACTTCAAGGTCCTGCTTCCTGTGGTATGACTGTTTGTGGTTGGAGTTACTGCTGAGCTTTCAGGACACCATGAGATTTAAACTGACTGAGCTCCAATTTAACACCCTTCGGCAGAAAAACTTTTGAGGATTTAAAGTCATGGACTGGCCACAAGACCTTTGTTTCCTGTCTTTCAGTGTAACAGTAACTGGGATAAAGAATTAATGTAATGTCACAACCATGGTCTTGCTTTGCCTAGACAAACTCATTAAGCACTAGATAATCTCTACTGCAGCCAGAAAAGTTATCATGTTAATGTAATATAATGCTGAAATATTTACACTTGACTCTTAAAGGAAAAATAAAAATATTGCAGACCCATTTAAAAATATATTTTTTGAACACATTCACACTTTAATGTATCCTGTAAAACCTAAAAGAAAAGTCCACTTTAGAAGGATTTCCCCAGTCCTCAAATAAGACAAGTGCCAGAGGGTGCAAGCTGTCCTACTTACCTTCCCACCAGTCCCACACCACCAATTGTGCTCCTACAGCTTCGGTTTGTGAAGCGATACTTCCTTTATCTGGCTGGCAGGTGGGTATGGCCTGCACATGGCTGGCTGCTATTTAAAACAATTAGCATCTCCATACACTGGGAACTTCTGGGACTGCGGAAGGACAATTGTGGTGCGGGACTGGTGATTTAAAAGGGTTGCCTAGTGCCCTCTGACATTGTCTGATCTGAGGTCTAGGTAAGTCTATCAAAATAGACTTTTGCTTTAAACCTTGACAGTATAGCATCTGACCTCAGCCCCCTCCCTATTTTCCATGCTCATGTAACATTTGTGGTTTCATATTTTTAATTTATTAAACATTTTGCCTATTTTCTTTTTATGAGCAATGAGAACTTATGCAGAAGGTCAAGGCTCTGAAAACGACCATTTAAAACCTTGTATTAGGTCATCCTTAGCAATAATTTGTGATTTTGAAGTATATTTGTAAAATTTCTTGATATACAGCTAATACTATACTCAATGTTAAAAGATTAACAGCTGAAATGTCCGAGTATCAGATTTGGCAGTTTAAAGATACTGTTCATGCAAAAGGGCTTAGCACTGCCCTCTCCCTTCCTGTAAACTCTTAGCAGCACATAGACATGCTCCCCATGATTCCATTAGCAGTAGACCACCAATCATAGGGCTCGACTGGTGGTCTATAACTCTGTCCCCTATGGCCACCTGTGTATTGCAAAATAGTTATTATTAGTATACCGATATAAACATGGTTCTGTACCAAATAGTGGCCACGTCCACTGGCTGGAATTTTCAAAAATATATTAAAACTTCAAAATACGTTTTCGCCTTTGAGGGTTCGTTTACAAAAAAAAAAGAAATTAGGAACCAAAGTTAAAGCGATTCAGCGACAACAGCCCCCCCCCCCCCCAACCACTTATGAGCAAAATTAAAAATAATGCTGGAAGTCCCATACTGTCCTTGATGCTGCTTAGACCAAGAAAGACATGTTTTTCATCCAACCACTGCGACTGTTGATTTATCATTACAGTCTTTCGGCCAAAGAGAGGATTCCCAGATCAGGCATGGGGAGTTTATATTTTATTTTATACTTTATATTCCATGTCACCTGGAATGTTTTGAGAGTTCTCCACATGCTGATACTACATTTTCTCAAATTTATACATACAGAAAATTCTTGGTCTGAGTCTTACTTGTATTTCAGAGTTGCAAAGATACAATAATCTGGGTTACAACATGCCTGGACGTAAAATGTTCCAGTTCAAGTGTTTCCACTGACATCAGAGTGCTAATAATATGTTGCACAATGTTTAATGTTTCCTAAGGTACACAGTATATTTGCAACAGACCCACATGCTTTGATTTATTGAAGGTAGGTCCATCCCTATGGGCACCTCAAGCTTTAAACAAATGCATATAGTATTTAGACACACTCACCGGTGGATAGCAAAGTGTGTGTACTGGGAAGGAATACAGATCATGTATTATAATGTATGTATTATATGACAGCTTGATTAAGTGCATTAACCAGCACATTTTGTATGGTACTGCCAACCCTAAGGCTGGTTTCACACCTGTGCGACTGTGTCCCGCTATCACTGGTTTCAGCATGCGCAGGGTGTCAGCACTTGTGCTTTCTAGTGCCAACCCCATGCGGATATCCAGGGCCTGCAGTGTATAACGAGATCTCTCCATACATACATATGGATGTTATAGGGGTATTGGAGTGCTTAACCAGCATGATGTGAAGGAGCACCCAAGCAGGGAACTCCACTGGAAGAGAATGTAGGGTCAAATATCAAGACACAACCCCCTGCTAGGGAGAAGCACAGGATGGCCACAGCTTAGTATGTCTTGGATTCATTGTGTCTTCCCCCTTGTGCCAGGACACTGGAATGGCTGGGGTAATGATTCTGATGGTTCTGTGCATTTACAGAACAAGGGAGTGGAGGCTGACATGGTCCATTTACAATCCCTTTCTATCCAAAAACACACTCCATCAGGGCATTATTAGGTTTCCCACTACCCCAGGGACGGGCCTGAGCACCTCTGGTAGGTCCACTGTGGCCAGAAAACAGGGTCCTAAGGAGATGTTGCCAATTCACAAAGATTTTTCCCCTCCTATTTACTGATGCATGGGACAAGCCTGACAAGTTAGCTGTGGTCCCCAGTGGAATTCCTGGTACCACTAACTCATTGTGTTTAATAAAATGGAGGATGGGAAGTCTGAACGTGGAGCACTCATTTGTTATCCTGTCAGGGGGTGCTGCCTTATGTCATATGGGCAGTGGGCACCAAGGCCATCATCAGGAAATTTTGAGCCCCATACAACCACAATATCTGCCGCCCCACGGTGTAAATGGTTTTGTTCCTCTTTAAAAGCACTACTGTAATGTCTATTATAGAACTCTAAGAGCTACAAAGCAATTCAAATGTACTATGTAACACTTGCAAGATCAAATTAGTAAGGGTGAAATAGGCCTAAAGAAAAAGTGCTTTGTAACTTCAATAACAAATGTACAAACTGGCACTAGAACGCATATGCTCAACCTGTGGTGCAGTGGCTGCTCTGTTGCATTTAAAGTAAAAGTGCGTGGTGTAAACTATTAAATAACAACCCCAACCAAAATGTGTATTTTGTGTAAGGTAGGGAGGGATTGCCACCAATTTTAAGATGTTCTTTTTGTTGCTGTGCTATTTTGAAAGTTAAGCCTCACTTTCCGTCTGCAGTAAACTGGGACAGCTGCCATGTTTTATAAAAGATTACTTTTACTAGATTACTAGAAGTTTGGCTTGATCAGGCTGCAGAAACAGATTTGGTGGCCAGTTAAGGTCTGCTAATACAGAGTAATGGAGGTCTCTAGTCCTAGGTATCTATTGTAGGAGTTTGCATGGATCATTTTCTTCCATTGCCTTATTGTATGACAGTGGAATAAATGTGTCATCTTACTGTAAGTAGCACCATTAACTGAACAAGCTTTGTTGTCTGTGTGTACAAAGTCCTTTCTGTTTCATACAAAGAGTTGGAGTGATTTCCTAATATGTCTGTGCTTGGATGAAATCCAGATTTGCAGTTTTATAGGCGTGCCTTGCAGCTGCTCCACGCGCCGGACAGGCCCCATATAATGTAATAAAACTGGCAGCATGAGCGATCTCTCCATTACTTGAGTGGTGAATGAAAGAACACTGTTATCGAACAAGACAACTTAATCCGTTTAGAGCTTTGCATCCTATGAGAGTAAGATTCCAGGTACACAGGAAATTGCAGCAATGTTTGACCTGTTTTCTGATTTTACTTATAGGCTGAAACTATTGATATGCATATATGTTGCTCTACTGAGGCTAACTGTCCAAAACTGAGCCCAAAATAAAAATGGGTGGTACCCTGGCCGTGTATAGACTGCATTGTCTAAAATATTTGGACTAAATAGATTCTGCATCTAATTTTTTTTAGATCAAGTGATTTTACTCGGCACCATATTTAACTGTGAACATTTTGTTAAAAAAAATACACAGCTAAATATGATGCTGAATTGCACCAAGGTAAAATATCATGAGAAAAAGAAAAAGAAAACATGAAAAAAAAATACTACCTGTGCTAAACCAACTCTAATAACATTAAATGTTCATGTAAAACATTTCATTTCACAGCTATACTAATTACCAAACCCTCCCTGGTAGAAAACAACGGGGTATGATCTAAAAGCACCCGCCCCCACACCTGCTGGTAAGCCCCACTGGAGATTTTTCTGGCAGAGCTGTCTAGTGGAGGATTTGGAAATGGCTGCAACAGGTATTCAGACATGCAGTGTGCAGATGTTTCTTGGCCACCTGTCAGATGGAGATTTGCAAGGAAAAGGTAGCTATCTCTTAATTGCAGGGCTTAATAGCGGTGGGAGGGGTGGGTTACAGCTGCCCTAAATTTGAGCACAGTTTCAGTTCCAACAGCCACCAGAGTTTACCCCAAGGGCTTGAAGAATAATATTAAGAAATCTAGAAGAAAACTGGTGTCAAAATACAAATGTCATGGTGAGCTCCACTGCCAGAACTCGCCACCAAAAATAAGACCGGGCCTTATAACCAGGCAATAGCTCCCTCAGTACAGACAGGGAACCCCAAGAGTTAAGGCACTAGGCAAGTCCCATATGCTGAAGCCACCAGGAAAAACCAACGGCATGCTGGCCAGGGTTTGAAACTGGCTGCCAACTTGCAGAGACACAAAAGCAAGTTCCCCAGCAACAAGGTTTAGCAGACAGGCTGGCAACTGTAACAGTACTATGTACTGTTAGACAGCAGTCATGGTTAAGTCATCAACTTAATTGTACTCCAACATGTACCACAGTCGCCCGATAAATCCATGCACAGCCCAATTGCAGCAACAGCGTAGTGGCTGCAATCCTCTTCATTGACTTGGAAAAAAGGTAGCACATTCACAAATTAGGGATGTACATTTAAAAGCCAAAGTCACTGTCACAACTTATCTTAGCAATGGCAGTAACTTCCAGAAAGCAAAGTCACGGTATCAACTTTTCTTTAGAAATGCCACTGTTCACAAATAATCAAGGCGATCTGGTGGTCTGTCCACCCCACTTTGAGATGAACACCTACTCACAGCAAATTGGGCAGGGAATCAAACAGGGTAACGAGTGAACCTTCTCCACTACACAAGCAAACTTCCACTAATTGGGTTCAAGATGTCCAGTGGTCCCCCTGGTTTTTAACTTAGAATTAGCTTAGAATCAGACAAGAGACAACAATCCCAGCCAACTTCAAGACTACCATGGGGCTTAAGGGTTTCCAAACAGGGCAGCTGCACCTTACTTCTCTCTGCCTCTTCCTCTTCCAAGGCGGGTGGCTCCTCTACTGTTAAATCCACACCAAGGCCCCCCCCTGGGCTCTTCCCAACAGGGTCCTTCCATTGTACCTAAAACCCTTGCACTCTGAAAGCAGTATTTGCTTCTGCTTTTTGTTCTTGCCACTTCCCTGATTTGGCACTAAACTGGGCTTTTATACCCTGACCCACCCAGTGACCATGAACTCCACCCATCATTCCTTTGGACTTAGGAAGATTCCACCCTCTTCATATAGCTCAGGGTCCAACTACACCCTTTCCCTCTAGCTTAAAGTTCAACTCCACACCTTTTGTTCTCTTATTAATGGGAATCCCATCCCCTTCTCTCTGGTTAAAAGTTAGCTCCTCCTACTACTAACTGGTTATAACATAACTCCACCTACTTCTTTTTATAAAGTAGCTCCTCCCCCTGCCCTCTCATCTGCCAACCTAATGGAGGACAGCAGCAGAGAGGGGAGAGGGCTGAACGCAGGGAGGAACCCTGGCACACAAGGCCAACCTCCCCAAACGGAAAACTGCACCCCATTGAGGCTTCCCAAACCTGGAAGTGCTGGGGGATCCCAGCTCCCCAGATCTGGACAAAGCCATCCAGCCAGGTGCAGCGCTACCCTGCCTGACATCCAGGGGATTTTGCCACTTTATGAAGCTGTGGCAGCTAATCCACATGAGGGGCCCCCGTGGCATTCCCGGAGCACCATAGGGCAACCACCCGCCTCCCCCGACCCACCCGGGACCAGTGCCACTGAAATAAATGTCTGAGGACGCACATCCCCTGCCAAGGTAAGCTATACTTAGCGGGTATCTCCATTGCTCATAAGTCTTAGGTCATGCTAAGTTACCAGTGCCCTTGCTCTTAGGCATAGGTCCAGCACTCTGGCAGGTATGACCCCTGGATGAGAAACAGGTCAATACTGACAGGCATTAGGAGAACCAGTGCTTGCTACGATGACATCATTTCTGATGATTCTTGTCTTAACAAGGGGCAGGTCCCCCATTATTCTTGGTGTGCCACACACCCCGCTTCACTTCTTAAATATTCATTACTTCATGGGTTAATCCACCGCAGGTGACGTAGTGCAGAGAGGAAGTCTTGTAACGAGCCCCCTTCCGGCCTATATATACCTGGTACCTCCCTTCAATCACCAGTATTTTTCTCTCTGCTTGACAAACAGAGGTTGGAAGTTTCCTGCTTACAGGTAGGTCGGGGCTTACCCCGCCACCCCCCTTTTGGTCTATTTCTGCCCGGTTTGAGTTGTATACCTTTATGGTGGATAGGAAGCCTCCCAGCCTAGGCTGCTCACCGGGTAATTGGTAGACGGCACTATTGGTGCCTAGGAGCTTATCTCCTCCGCTCGTCCCCCTCTTTTGGGGGCAATGCGGCAATCCGGCATGGTGATCCGGAAATGGGATGCCCCTGTCCCGAGGGTCCCCGTAGCCCCTTACTCCCCCGTTCCGGTCCCTTCTCCCTTCACTATGGGGGGGGGGGGGTATAGAGGGTTGTGTATCTTGTATGGTGAAAAGAGGTCACGTGGGGGGGGCGCGCGCTGCAGCAACACATGGGTTTGTGTTCTACTGCTGCGGCTGCTACATGTCCCTCCGGTCTGGCTCCTGGCGTCGGTAGCAGGTAAGCGGCCCCGCTTTTGTGGGGCCAGAATGAGTTTTCTTATGGGGCAAACTTTTAAGGAGGCACTCTTATCATACTATTGTGAACATGCTGCATTGTTACACTCACAAGGGATCTGATGGTTTGTTTTTCTTTCCTTTAAGATCCTGGGATCCCTCTTTTATTGCGGCCCTCCGGCTCTATATTGCCTGGCTAGTCATTCTTGATATGAAATTACACATTTTAGATATATATATACATATATATATATATTTATTTTGAGACTGTTAAGGGGGACCTTTTTCTCTTAAAAAAAAAAAAAAAAAGGTGTATTTACAAAAAAACAAAAAAAAAAAAAAAACCCTCCCTTCCGGGACATTCTTTATAAAGGGGCATCCCGGGTTGGCTTATGCCTTAAAAGTCCCAGTATTTGCGATACCATAAATCACCAATATGGAGGCTTCTGTTGCTACCGGAAACGACTCGTCAGAGCCGTCCAGGGGGTGTGTAAAATGTGGGGCTGCGCTTCCTGCTGATGATATCCTTATTTGCATTTCTTGTGCAAGGCAGATTGTTGCGCGTCAGTCTGTTGATCCGGCTGCTGACCCGTCGCAACCTTTATCATCTCCTGCCTCTCCCTCCCTGTTCCGGACCCCGCATGACACTGTCAAGGGTGGGGATTCGCAATCCGAGGTGGTGGTAAAATCAGCCAATCTTCGGGAAGTATTGCCCGTTAAAGCGGGGCTAAAGGCCCCTGCAAAATGGAAGCGCCTGACTCCGGTATCTTCGGCTCCTCAGGACGAATTGTGTGAGCCTGTGGAATGGTCCGATGGCTCCCCGGATGAGGGTGAATTCCTCTTGGAGTCAGATGAGCCGGCAGATCAGCTTAAGGCTGATGCGATTGGCGATTGGTCGGCGGGGGTTGCCCTTGACACCCCCTCCATTCTGGCTCAAATGTTTGAAATTCTGAATTTAGATCCGCCTGAGGCTGTCACCCTGCCAAAGGGTCAGTTGTTTAAAGAGCCTCAGCCGCGTTTGGTTTTTCCCAGACAGCACCACTTTGAGAGGGTGGTCCTTAAAGAATGGGAACATCCCACGCGGTTATCTGGAATCCCTTCCAGTTGGGAAAAGCGTTATCCTTTTCCGCCAGAATTGCTGAAGCTTTGGTCCGTCCCTCCTGAAGTCGATACCCCTGTGCTAGGGCTATCTAGCTCCGCTATGGTACAGTCTGCTGAGACCTCTGTCCCTAAAGATGGGAAGGATCGTAGGATTGACCAGTATGCTCGCCATGGCTTTGTTTATGCTGGGTCAACGATGCGCCCCCTGTGCGCTTCGGCCCTTCTTCTTTTAGCAGTAAGATCTGTAATCCAGGGGCTATGCGAGGATCTCAATCCCGCTTGTGATGAGTTCGCTGCGCTTAAGCAGTGCGATTCTTTTGTGTCTTACGTTCTATCCGCTCAGGACGATGCGCTGGCTATGAGTAGCAAGACAGCGGCTATGCTGGTCGCTATTCGTCGGTCAGTATGGCTGCGACAGTGGTCGGCGGACTCAGCTTCTAAAAAGGTGCTCACAGCTCTCCCCTTTTTGGGGTTGCGTCTGTTCGGGGAGAAAATTGATTCAGTCGCAAAGGGTGGCAAGATGCCACAACGCAAGAGGCCTCGACGCCCCTTTAGAGGGGCAGCTTCTGGTAGGCCGTCCTTTCGAGGATACAGAGCGGGTAGGGGGGCTTCCCTTCCCTCTACCAGTCGTACAGGTTGGACGCGGGGGAGGGGCCGTGGCCGTCCCGCCCAGTCCTGGGGCTCCAAGCCCAAACCTGCTGGTAAGCCCGCTCAGCAATGAGGGGCTGCCCTCACCCGTGCGGGTGGGGGGACGATTGCGACACTTCTCCCAGGTTTGGAACCGGGAGGTTCCGGACAGATGGATTCAGGAGATAGTGTCGTCCGGTTACAAGCTGGAATTCGAGTCTCGCCCTCCTTCACGGTTCTTTCGGTCTCGGGTGCCCATCGATCCTTTTGCCGCACAGGGGCTCCTGGCGTCGGTAGAGAATCTGTTAGAGATGGCGGTCATCCGGCCGGTACCGCGTTTAGAGATGGGCCTCGGTTTCTACTCCAATCTGTTCGCAGTCCCCAAGAAGGATGGGTCAGTTCGTCCCGTCCTGGACCTGAAGTTGCTCAACAGGTTCATCCGTTTTCGGAAGTTTCACATGGAAACCTTGCGCACTGCCGTCGGCTCTCTTCGGCAAGGGGACTTCATGACGTCTATAGACATCAAGGATGCTTATCTGCATGTTCCCATCTGCCTCCCTCATCAACGTTTTCTTCGATTCATGATGAAGGATCGGCATTATCAATTCGTGGCACTTCCGTTTGGCCTTACCTCAGCTCCAAGAGTGTTCACCAAGGTGCTGGCAGGGGTCATGGCCATTTTCAGAGCTCGGGGCATTCGTGTCGTACCTTATTTGGACGACCTTCTTATCATGGCTCCGTCACTCGATCAATCGGAGAAAGACACCAGGGTGGTGCTCTCCACGCTGGAAAGTTTCGGTTGGGTGATCAACCTCTCCAAGTCCTCCCTCGCTCCGGCCAGGGTGGTGTCCTTTCTGGGGATGCAGTTAGACTCTCATCAACACAGAGTGTTTCTCCCTCAGTCCAAAATTCTTCTGATTCAGGAGTTGGCTCGGGTCCTACTCTCCAATCCTCGGCCGTCCATCCGTCTGGGGATGAGGCTGGTAGGGTTGATGGTTGCCTCCTTCGAGGCAGTTCCTTTTGCTCAATTCCACACGAGGACGCTTCAGCTTTATCTGTTGGCGTCTTGGGACCGGCAGCCTCGGTCGCTGGATCAGCCCTTCCAGTTGTCCTCCCGGGTCCGGCAGTCCCTCCAGTGGTGGTTGGTCTCGACCAATCTTGTGAAGGGCAGGTCTTTCCTGGCCCCCCTTTGGGAAATTGTCACCACGGACGCCAGTCTGTCGGGATGGGGCGGATTCTGGAAGGAGCTGCAGTTCCAGGGGCAGTGGGGACCTCAGGAGGCCCACTTACCCATCAATATTCTGGAACTGAGAGCCATCCGTCGGGTGCTTGCTCTCCTGACTCAGCACGTTCTGGGCCTTCCGGTCCAGGTGCGTTCAGACAATCGAACAGCGGTTGCTTACATCAATCATCAGGGAGGGACTCGCAGCCTGAGTGCTCTCAGAGAGGTGTCCCTGATCCTGACCTGGGCAGAAGCCCATGTTCCTTGTCTCTCGGCGGTATACATCCCAGGAGTGGAGAACCTGGAAGCGGACTGCTTGAGCAGGGGCTCTCCCCGTCGGGGAGAATGGGCCCTCCATCCTCGGGTATTTCGCTCACTGTGTCGCCAATGGGGGACTCCAGAGGTGGACCTGTTTGCCTCTCGTCACAATCACAGGCTCCCGAACTTCGTGTCGCTCTCCCAGGATCCTCTGGCTCTGGCAGTGGACGCCATGTCCCTGAGCTGGGGGGATCTGGGGTTTCTGTACCTGTTTCCTTTGATACCCATGCTAGGCAGAGTGCTTCGGAAGTTGGCTCTGGAAGGGGTGTCCGCCGTCCTCGTGGCCCCAAGGTGGCCGAGGCGAGTGTGGTTCGCAGACATCGTTCGGCTGGCAGTGGACCAGGTCGTTCTGCCTCTTCGGCCCGATCTGCTCACTCAGGGTCGATTGTGTTACCCCAATTTACCAGCGCTAGCTTTGACGGCCTGGCTGCTGAGACCTCCATCCTAAAGGAGGAGGGTCTTTCTGATTCTGTCGTTAAGACTCTGATCAGTGCCCGGAAGAGGTCTTCTTCTATCATCTACTATAGGACCTGGAAAGCCTATATCGCTTGGTGCGAGATGAGATCTTTTCCTTGTAGGGTCTTTTCGGTCTCCAGGGTTCTGGAGTTTTTACAATCTGGGCTGGACTCTGGTCTTCAGCTAAGTACGTTGAAAGGGCAAGTTTCTGCCTTATCTATCTTTTTTCAGAAGCGGGTTGCGCTTAAGCCTTTAGTTAAAACTTTTTTCCAGGGGGTTACGCATGTGCGGCCTCCCAGGAAACCATTACTCCCGGTTTGGGATTTGAATTTGGTTCTTTCTGCTCTTCAGGCTCCTCCTTTTGAGCCTTTGCAAGAGATTGCTTTATCTACCCTGACTCAGAAGATGGTCTTCTTGGTAGCGATCACTTCGATCCGGCGTGTCTCGGAATTGGCGGCCTTGTCTATTCAGGCGCCCTACTTCGAGAGGCATCGGGATAAGGTGGTCTTTCGGTTCAAGCCAGACTTTCTTCCTAAGGTTGTTTCTGCTTTTCATTTGAACCAAGATATTGTTCTTCCCTCCTTGTGTCCTAATCCTAAGAATGACAAAGAGAGGGTTTTGCATTGTTTGGATGTAGTACGCTGTGTTAAGTGCTACTTGGTTATCACGTCTCCTTTCCGTAGGACGGATTCCTTTTTTGTTGTGCCCCATGGGCCTAAGAAGGGTTTGGCACCAGCCAAATCTGCCATTAGCAAGTGGATACGTCAGGCCGTTTCTGCGGCCTATTCTGCTAAGGGAAGAGTTCCCCCTTTTCGTATTACTGCTCATTCCACTCGCGCTGTTGGGGCGTCTTGGGCTTTTCAGCACCAAGCTTCTGTTGAACAGGTTTGTAAGGCCGCCACCTGGTCTTCTGTTCACACTTTTTCTAAGTTTTACAAAGTGGATGTGCGGGCCTCAGCGGATGCTGGTTTTGGCCGCAGAGTTCTGCAGACTGCAGTCATTTAAGTTATGCTTCACCTGGCCTTGAGATGCCCTTCCCTTGTGGACACTGCTTTTGGATGTCCCATGAAGTAATGAATATTTAAGAAGTGAAGCGGGGTGTGTGGCACACCAAGAATAATACCATTTTGTGAGTACTCACCTGAAAAATGGATATTGTTGGTGTGCCACACACCCCGCTTCACACCCGCCCTTTTCGGTATTACCGAAGCCTTTATATGGTGAAGCCTTTTTTATATCAAATTTGATTTTGAGGTTACTGGTGGAATACTGGTACCTTGTATTACTGCTTTTTGATTATACTGGTGATTGAAGGGAGGTACCAGGTATATATAGGCCGGAAGGGGGCTCGTTACAAGACTTCCTCTCTGCACTACGTCACCTGCGGTGGATTAACCCATGAAGTAATGAATATTTAAGAAGTGAAGCGGGGTGTGTGGCACACCAACAATATCCATTTTTCAGGTGAGTACTCACAAAATGGTATTTTTTCTCGGCTTTCCATGCCAAGAACTGTTTGAGTCACACATAGAGGTGCTTCTTCCCCAGGATTTCCCTGCATAGAACAAAGTTGGAGCAGAGGAGAAATGGGGGGATGCTACCTAGACAAGTGACCTATATGTTGCAGGCCCCGAGGGCTAACATTTTATTACTTTTAACCCGTAGCTTGCAGATGACCTGCAAAAATCTAGCTTTTGCAAATTCAACTTCTTACTTTAATTAGCTTTTTGTTTAACATTGGTTCACTTCACCAAGGCCTGACTTTGATCCTCTAAACTGACTTGGTGTCCTGGAGTATCGACCATATAAAACATATAAAGCCCCTTTTGTGCAGTCACTCCCTGACATTGCCCTATATGAAGCCATACATGGGCCTCACTGCTTATTCCAGGAAACACAGAGCTTTCCATCAGCAGAGCCTCAATCCAATCCAACCTTTTAGATGTTTTGTTTTGTTATCTTGCTCCCCTGAGTTTAGAATTGTGAAACAGCACATCTGGAATGAATGAAGACATTGGTGTGCGGCAGCCTCTGCGAGCTCTGCACAGAAAAGCTGTTTCAGTCACTACTGATGCCTAATAAACTGCTTAAAATATGGCTCTATCCACATATCTAACATTCTAGTTTCAATCCATAATTAAATAGAATATAAATATAGTAAAAATATATTATTATGAAAAATGTTTATTACCATAGCAAAAAAGTCAACTCATGACTGAAAGGCTCAGTTAATACGGACCAAAAAACAGGATTTTTTCTTCGAGCCCTGGGGGCATCCTGAATTGAGATGCCCCCAAAAACGCTCATACAAACTCTCCTTTCCCCGGTCCTACGGCACATGTGCAGGCTCTCGTCCAATCAGAGCCGTTATATGTAATGCTTGGCAACCACCTCTGCAGGGCTTTGGCAAAAGGAGCGAGAGACTGGTAATTGTACAATTACGATTTAATATTTAGTTCAGGTGCAGCAATGTTCCTGTATGGTTGTGTCTCTATTAGCTTCACACATGTGGATATTCAATCCATAATTATAACAAATAATTCCCAGATATCTGTATATAAAACTATAGTCCTTCAAAGGTCCCTAAACACACTCAGTATTTTCTGAAAGGAGATAAAGGCTTACATTTGATCTTTCAAATTCACTGTAAATAGCAATACTGTAAGGAAAAACCACAAATGGTGTTCCTAATTTTTTGTGGGGACCCACCTCTTTTACCTAAGTTGGTACATTTTTAAGCTCCAATCATAGGGTAATATTCCCAGGGCTAGGCTCTACCTTGGTTTTTTTCTGTAATGAGCTTTGTTTATTAAATATGAGCAAACCTTGTGGTACTATAGGTTAAAATTATCAGTTTATTGAATCTGTTAAATTCATGAAAGGGAGTCAATTGCTTATTTAGTGCAGGGTATGCAATAATATGCGTGTCAATTAACATAAATTTGTCATCCAAAGGTACATGAATTCCAAGTTTATACAACATAGATAAATAGTATTGGTTACTTCATTCCTTAGATCTATCATATTTCGATATTCAGGCATACACGTTTCGCCCCTCTCTGGCTTTCTCAATGCCCTAGATCAAGGAGAGATATGTATATAATGAATGTACATTATAAGCGTCAGTACATTATATCGCAAAACAATAAGGCATAATACCTTGAATCTGCTGCTATATAGGACGAGTATTTCTTTGTAATTCATCATTTAGTATATGCAGCTACTGAAACACAGAATGAGACTGCACCGGAAATCTAATCACTCACAAAGATGCAGTGTGCACATGTGGGTGTCACAAACTCTATAAACACACTATGGGGAAGGTCCCACTCCTTCCTAAACCACCCACCACAATACAGCACCACTGCTAATTTAAAAATATTTATTTATTGATAATAAAGTCACATACCTACAGACACTAGACATGAATAAAAAACACTAAAGACACAACAATATTGTTCAATAAGGAAGAGAACCACACTTCTAGGGGCAGTGGAAATGGCAGTGTCCTGAGGAAGTGACGTGACGTCACGCAACGCGTAGACGGAGGGGCAGTGGTCTGGCGGTCGTATGGTTATGTAAGATCACTCTCTTTCATAATTGGGGATAGTATTTTTTAGTCCTCCCTGGCTTGTTCCTCACTGTTTGTAGTTGTATTAGATTTTGTCCATAGGCCCTGATAGGGTCCTGTACACCATATTTAAATAGGGTTAATATGTATTGGGTGTTTGTGTATATATGTATTTGGTATTGAACTATGTTGGCTACATATTGATTGTTCATTAGCACTTTTGCACTGTAGCACTTTAGGTCTTTTGATTCTAGCCAGGAGATATATGATGCATTGTAAATACATTAATTGTAAGTGCCATTTCCACTGCCCCTAGAAGTGTGGTTCTCTTCCTTATTGAACAATATTGTTGTGTCTTTAGTGTTTTTTATTCATGTCTAGTGTCTGTAGGTATGTGACTTTATTATCAATAAATAAATATTTTTAAATTAGCAGTGGTGCTGTATTGTGGTGGGTGGTTTAGGAAGGAGTGGGACCTTCCCCATAGTGTGTTCATCATTTAGTATATGCATAAATAGAACAATAACTCATAAGAATCCAGTGAATGAAGTGATCATGGCCAGTCACTGTGACTGATGGGGGGGCGTGGCAGATGTTTGCCCGGAGGTTACTATTGAGTGGGGCTCATTCAGTGTATGCAATTTCTTTTCCAGACTAGGACAGAATTGCTGCACGATACAAAAGGTGAGCATGTATGTTTTTTGCCTGGACAGGGACATTACATATCCTAATTTTAAAATGTCTCATTTGCAACAGCGATTCAACATCCAGACCTTGAGTGGTTTTGCAATAAGGAGCGGGAAGAAATTGCAGCATCCAGATGTGATAAGCTAATATAGAGGTATCCACACAGGAACATTGCTGCATCTGCACAAAATTCTAACTTGAAAATGGCAAATAATTCTGCAATTGTTTCACACATTGGCAGAGGACTCTTACATTTCAAGGATTACAGCTAGTTAGTAATGATGGCTGCAGCAAGGTCCGTTGTACCTAAGTCTGAAATGTTCTTCTGGTGGACAACTGAGAAGCAGGACACCCCCAAAACCAATTTGCAATAGCTGGGGGGATGGTAACTATTTTAAACCGGACCTTCAGCATCATTTAATGAAAAGCCCAAACCCTTAAAAAAACTATTCCCCAGCATATAAAATTAATATATTTTATGTTTTTAGTCACTCACTTATTATTCTTTTCCCTGCTGGGTTTTAACTCTGGTCAGGACTTTAGGATATGGGTGCCGCCATCCTGCCTCAGAAGCATCACACATACTGAGGAGACGGGTGAAAAGGACAGCAATCCCAGAATGCAGAGCGGCATAGACAGAATCCCCTTCCTGTCTGCAGGCAGTCATCTTGGATGTTAAAACACAATAGGTGCAGGTAGGATGATTTTTAATGTGCGCAATCTGTATGTACAGGGTGGGGGAAGCATATAAGATAGACTCTTATTTAGGGTGAAGGTCCGGTTTAAAGATGTAACACATATGAGAATGTAGTGTAGTGGTCAATCTGTCTACTATTATGTCCAGTAAACAATGTGCATAAAATAAAGACTGCAGAAATGATGAGTGATGTGATGAGTCTTGCACAGTGGTGATGTGCACACTACACTGATCAGGCAGCATTGTAGGACAACACGACCGGGCTTGTCTATTGTTGGGAGGATCTTTGTCCTAACTGTCACTTGACATTACACAACATACAAACAAGTTACAGAAATGGCTCTTGTAGGAGACCTATCGAATATTTAATCCATAATAATAACAAATTATTCCCAGAATTCTGTATATAAAACTATGATTCTTCAAAGTCTGAAAGGAGATAAAGGCTTTCACTTTAGATCTTACAAATTCACTTTAAGTAGAACAATACCTCATGAGGGGTTTTAAAGCAGCTCTATTGTGAAATCGCCTAATATTAAAAATCCATATAAACAAGCTAAATAGTTAAAGAAGAACATATACACAACAACTGATAAAAAAAAACCCACCAAGATTGTTTTCTTTTTCTGGTAGAAATAAAATCCAGGGGTGACAGTTCATGGAGTGTACCATTCCACTTTAACAGGGGTGATCTGTTCCATTCTGACCCCTGAGCCAGCCTGTGGGGGCACTCAAAGTTAAAGAAAAATGGCAAGCTGCTCTGAGAATTGAATAGGTAGTGTGGGAGGCTCCAATGTGGGCCAACCCATCAGTCTCATCGTATGGCCTTATTCATGAAGGGATAGCGACAGGAAGCGGGACATGGTAGCAATTCCATATTTATGAAGCCGAATCTGGTGAGCGACTGGAACAACGCCATGTAGCGTCTGATTCATCATTATCCCAGGCTCCACGTACAGCTCCGGCATCCAGCCTTGCAGAGCGCCACGTATTACCTTTCTCTACCTGGCGCTCCCCCATACATTTCTATGGATGATCCTTAAATCCCTTTCCTGATCCCAATTTTTTTTTAAATAAAAAATCAAATCTTTCTGACATGTATCCTGGCTTAGAAAATGACATTTTTGAAACATTTATTTAATAATATTTTTATGCAGAATTGTCCTTACATGTCTGGTATTAAAGTGTTACAATGTCACAATGTAATAATAATGTTATTCCATATGTTTTTGCTTTGTTACTAGATACATGTTCAAAAACAGACTTTAGTCACACAGCGTCTGGCGCTATGGGCTACAACTACATGATTTTGAGCGCCGGCTATGTTTGAGGCTGTTTTTTTTATGAATGTGGAGTGAGTCGGTCGCACTGAGCTGGCGCTAACGTTCGCTCCCATACAGCATAGTACTGCGACTCACACAACATATTCATCAATGCCGGACAGCGCTCTGAAACAAAGTTCCATGGCCGAGCACAGCGACTACTAGCAGTCTCTCTGAAATCCGCGCTACAGACGCTTACCTGTCGCTACCTGGCGTTAGTAATGAATCAGCCTGTAAGTATTAAAGTGGACCAAAATCCTCGGCCCGGGAATCTATAAGATTTCTTCTTATAGATTCCCGGGCCGATCCATCCTCTCCCCCAGGGCATCCAAAATCGTGATGCCCTGCTGTGTGAAACCCCCCAGAGATTGCGCATTAACTCACCTCATCGTGGTCCTACCGCGCATGCGCTGGCAGCCGCAGGCGCCGTTGGACTGGGATTAAGGTAAGTGTAGCGGGCGATCCCCGTCCAACGGCGCCTGCAGCCGCTGAGCTAAGAGGTCTGGTTAGACGTCCATATCTCAGCGGCTCCGAGTGCGCATGCACGGTAGAACCGGGATGAGGTGAGTTAATGCGTGATCTCTGGGGGGTTTTACGTAGTGGGGCACCCCCGATCAGGGTGCCCCGGGAGAGTGGACCAAAACCCAGCATAGTCAAAATCTTGGGTTTTGGTCCACTTTAAGCACCAAACATGTCTAGCTATGTGGAAAGACAGAGATTTGGTTGCATATATCTGCAGATACATGTGGAAGCCACACCGCCCCGACAAGGCACTCTGTGTTTAGTGTGGTCTATTAAAATAAGAAGAAACAAGCCTGGCTGGACATTTCTTCATGCCAGGTGTATAAGTGACCCCTTCAGCCCCCATCCAGCATAGTTATATGGATTTTTATCACTGGGCCATTTTTTCACAATAGTGCTCCTTTAATGATTGGCTATTTCCCCCATCTGAAGCCTGGATATCGATTCTGCCTAATACCAGGGTCTTGGGATGCCAAGCCAACCAATGCTTAGTTCAGGAAGCATTTAAAGTGGAACCAAAGCTTGTTTCTTCAAGTCCTGGAGTGTAAGGAACACCAGGGCTGGACGATTCCTGCTGTGTGAAATCTTTGTCATGCCACAGTACATGTGCAGGTCGCAGTGGAATCCCTTTGGCTAAGGCACGCTCCCACCCTGTTAGGGATGAGCACACCCTGTCACCCTGTAAGAGAAAAACCTGGGTTTTGGTTCTCTTTTAAATCCATATTAAAGCATTCTTCCACAAAATAATGAGTGGTTGTTGGGGGGCGGTGCAAAAAAGAGAAAAAGAAGAAGCATGGGGGGGGGGGGGGTTAGAGAGGAGAGGGAATAAAGGAGCCGATAGAGAGAAGCAGTGAGAATAAGGTGGCAAAAAAAAGGGGGCAGATACAGCCAGACATGACAGTCACAGATCATTCATGGGAGAGACATTACCTCTGTGTTTCACAATGAACCTTCCCTGTCCCAGAACCCCCAGCAGGAGCTGTGCTGGAACACTTGTACCTCTGGCAGGCTTCTCCTGAGGCTGCAGACTCTGATGCTTCTGCTCAGAAGAGACACGTGCCTCTGTGCTGGCCTGCCAGCCTGGTCCTACTGTAACCACACACTAAGCTGGGCACACACCCTGCATGAGGGAGGATTGCACTCCCTGCATTGCTGGACTGTCAATCGATACTAATGTAAATCTGATTGGCTTCTGCAGGCATCTAATTATATTTACATATATTTTAGTCATAAGAAGCCACTCAAAGAAGCCAGTTGATGTGTGAGGGTCACTGCTTGGGGAGACACAGTGCTGGAAGCTCTATCAAAGGAGCGGCCAAGCAACAGCAAAAAGGTAATTGGTGCTGTGCTGCCATCAGTTCTGTTGGCTGGGCCCCCCTTATTGAACAGACCCCATTACCCGTACTTCCCTGATGACAGCCCTGTGAGGGGGCGACACACTGGCTGTGGGGGAAGGGGAGCACCGTAGTAGAAAATCGCACTGCTCATTTGCTAGCACCGGCTCCTCTTCATCATTCTCCCGGCCTCTTTACACTACAGTGTGATGATTACATAGGCTGTCATGTGACGCCTGTATCAGTATAATGTGCCTCTCATACCATACTGCGTGTAAGTATACAGGGCATCTCTCCCTCACCCTGTTACTGCCATGCCCCTAGCGCAGTGTCCCCCAGCCCTGGCCATAATAAATGTTTACACCCCGGCCTTGGACTGTAACACAGGTCCCCTGAATTGTGGGGCTCGGCACAGCTGCTCCATTTGCACCAACTATAATCCGGCCCTGCACGGGTATGCTGATCCCTAGTGTAGATACTTTTACTCATCTTGCACTAGTGATTTTTCTTCTTTCTAGTAGAAGAATACACCATATTTGATGTGATATTTTACATACAGCACGATTGTTCTTTCTATCTATACCCCCCATTTATCCAATGTCACCAATAACCCATTTACTCTAGGCACACTGGAGAAAGGGACATAGAATAGGCTGCATGACCTTGTGTCAGGGGCATAATTACAAGGGGACACAAGGGTTGATACCGCATCTAGCCTCATGGGGTTATATCCCCACCAGTGCCCCCCCCCCCCCAACCAGTTGCTGCTTTTATCTGTAGCACTAGATATATAACCGCAATAACCTGCTTTATTTTATTTACAAAGAGGGATTGATGTACAGGTTTAAGAATGTTAGTGCTAATAATAAATATGTAAGATATGGAGATGCATGTATTTGGCCAGGTTTTCCACACCCTAAGTGTAAATGCAGCCTGAATATGGCGGATGTATTTTTGCCTTTAGTTACTCCACCCCCTGCAGGTCGGGATGAAACAAAGGTGCTATACCTCAACTGGCCACTTGATGGCAACATAGACCACAAAGTTGATAAAAGTGCAGGGAAAGCATGAGGTCATTCAGAATGGGATGTGTTTTCCATGAGCTGTAAAATTAACCCATGCTGCTCCAAAACATTTCAAACAAGGATTACTGCATGATTTAATGTGTTGAAAATAAAAAGCATAATGCTGATTATTTGAGGATGGTATAAAGGGAGGGCAGGGGCGGCATCATAATTTTTACAATGATGCCAAACATGATGCAGCATAGATTTTAACAATTTGTGCAGCACAATTTGTACACTAATTTTTGCATAGATGGTACAGAGGGGGCCACATGGATCATACACCTTAATGTAGCATGGAAGCATAGAGGAAGTGCAGCATAAATTGTGCACAGATGTAGTATTGATGGTACAGTGGGGTGCCTCATGAATTATACCCCTTGATGTAGCATGGGATGTACATAGGGAATGCAGCATGGATTGTAAACTGTTGCATTGCTCTATTTATCAGGTTGATCCACATTGTGACAGAGGGGGGTTGGGGTCCCCCCACTTTAAAGGAATACATTTTCTGGAATAGAAGAACAGTTAAGGGAAAAGTAATTTATATGTCTTTTCCAGGTGCAGGTCCCTATAGGGACGCCCATAAACTCTTGAACCTGGGGAGGTGAAGATTATCACAACTAAAATCTGAAATGGAATCCTGTGAATGCGAATAGAGGTGAGCAAACCTCCTAAAAATTTGATTCGGGTGATTCTCCAGGGAATTTGTCCAAATCGAACCTTTGAGAATCATTCATCTTTAGTGGAATGTGCGATACACACAGCACAGTGGGAGCATTGGAGGCTAGTCGCATATGTGCAAGTCAGCTTCCGCCTCGTGCTGACAGTGCAGCCGGCCTCCCCGCTCCCACCATGCTACACAGACACTTACCTAGATGCCGGCTTCCGTATAGTTATGGTCCGCAAGTTGGTTTGCACAGCTGACGGTGCTGACGGTGCAGCCGGATAACCCCGCCCCCCCCCCCCCCGTGCTGTGTGTATTGCCCAGCAGGGGAGGAGTGGCGAAACTGGCCAGTTGTGCAAGCCAACTTGCGCCCGCAGCCAGTCGCTGGACCAGAACGACGGGGAGGCCGGCATGTAGGTAAGTGAATGTGTGATAAACACAGCACGGTGGGAGCGGGGGAGGCGGCTGCACTGTCAGCTGTGCAAGTCAGATTCCGCAGTGCACACTGGATCCAAGCTTGATGCTGGAATGAGGATGGTGGTGAGTTTTTTCTTGCTTTACCCACCAGGCGAGGTGCCAGGGAACTTCAGGGAAATTCGGTCAGCACAAACCTCCAAAAATTTGTATATGGGAACCTCCCATATACATTTCTGGCATGTTTCATTTTGGAGTCTGCCCAACTTATGCAGCTATTTGGGGGTATAGCAGATCTGATGAAAGATCCTCAGATGTATCAGCTTGTCTCTGGAGGAGATCACCATTTTAATATAAGCCCCATTAAATTCTTCCTATTCTTTGTCTGACGACTTGAAGACCCCGGCTGAAAATTGCTGATGGATATATTTAAGGCCTTTTTGAGTCCACAAGCAAGCCTCAACCACATTGGCAAATTCAGCCAGGCTCGGGTTATGCCAGATTGGGTTATTATGCATGCTTGCAAGGTCTGTCTCTGCTATAAGTTGAAGGGTTCACTTAAATAGTGCTAGCGTACACTTAATTCGATCCGTGCCCTCCACCGATATTGCTCTGCTTCTGTATATTGCACAACACAGTGACTCATATGAAGAGTCAATGCCCGCCTCCGTGGCCAAACAAAAATTGTCTATTTTAGACAATAGATGTGTGTGACCGAGTCCTCTGTTTTTAACCAAGTTTAGAGACAGATTATAGGCTGGCCCGCAAGCTAACAGGGTTGAGTGCTGTGGCTCCTTTAAGACTTGTGTGTACTAATTGCCCTGCTAACGTGCACCTCCCAGGTTAGTTATAAAATGGTCTGAGCGGCTGCCACCCCCCTTTGTTTCTTTTGAATTTGTGCAAGCACATGGTGTGTGGGGTCTAGGCTGTACTGCAAGGTCTTTGACCCTTCCACTCCATGGCTTGCACTTTAGAGGTTTAGGGCAACCTCAGGTAAGCCTGCTCCCAATTTATCTATTGCACTGTATGTCCCAGATGGGCTTTCAGAGATTAGAGTTAGGACTGCACCCCACAGAGGCACTTTGGCGTAGTGGTGCAGCTTAAGCATACTTCTGCAGATGTGTGTGACCGAGTCCTCTGTTTTTAACCAAGTTTAGAGACAGATTATAGGCTGGCCCGCAAGCTAACAGGGTTGAGTGCTGTGGCTCCTTTAAGACTTATTTTAGAGACTGGCCACTCATGTATGGAAGTTAGTTATATAGTACGAATATAAATTAGGTAGGCACCCTTGGGTGATCAGCAAAGTTAATGTATCCCATACTAGTTTGTGTGTCCCACCGTTCCAAAAGAAGCTGCCTATAATTGATTTTGTCTTATTGAAGAATATTTTGGGGACCAGGCCTGGAGCATTACTTAGTACATCAAGCAGTTTGGTCAGGAAAATCATTTTAACTAGTTTAACCTGGCCCATCAAGTCTAATGGAAGTGAAGAGAATAGTTTGGCTTTAATTGACAAAGTGTCCATGACTGGAACAATGTTGTTTCGCACATACCTTGATATTGGGGCCTCTATCACTATCCCCATGTATTTAAATGTATGTACCACCTAAAGCTGGCAGTCAGCATGGATCAGCGGCACTGCTGTTGCATCTAATAGAAAGAGTATCGATTTGTGCCAGTTTACCTTAAAGCCTGCGAAGACACCAAAGCGATCAATTATCTCTAGTGCACCTGTCATGGATCCAACCGGGTGCTCCAGACACAACAGCATGTCATCCACGTTTAGTGAAATCTTCTCCAGCCCCACCACTCTTACGTCCACTACATTGTGTACGGTTCTGAGCAGCGAGGCAAGAAGCTCTATAGAAAGGGCAAACAATAGCAGACCCCTGTCTGGTGCCCCGGTGTATATCAAAGGGAGCCACAGTGATTATTGACCTGATTCCGCAGTTTTGTGTATAGAATATCCACCCAATGCCTAAATTTCAGACCAACCTAAAATTTGATGAGAACCTCTTTCATGTACTCCCATTCCCCTGAGTCGAAGGCTTTTTTCGTGTTGAGTGACAAAATCACCCTGGACCAACTATTGCTGTGCAGCAACTGTTTGGTGGACCTGTTTGGAATGAGCCTTGTCTGATCCATATTAATTAGCTTCAGGATAAAGTTCTGTAGCTTATTTGCCAGAACTTTAGCTAGGATTTTGGTGTCTGCATTGAAGCTATGAAAGTTTAAAGTAGAAATGCTATTGTGCAGAGATGACTTGTGGGAGGTTATCACTACAGAGAGGCCACAGGACAATAATCAGGACTGGGGCAGTAAAAACAGACAAGCACGGGCCACCATAAGCTTACTAGTAGAAGATGATCAGCTTATTCACATACACAGTGAGAATACAGGAAAAGGCACGTGAGATGTACTAAAAAGACTGCATGAGAGATTCATCTTAAACAGCAAGTTGTTTCCGCTGAGGAAACTTTACAAAATAAGGCTTAGCACAGAGTAGGACATACAAGACCACATAAATGCAATGCTGGAAGTGAACATACAATTCAAATCAGTTGGTGAGAATAAATAGACAGTCATACCACCATTATTTTATTGTGGAGCTTACCCGAGACATACACTGTACTGATTAATGCACTGGAGACAAGACCTGAGACAGATCTGATGCTAGCATTTGTAAAGGCCAGGCTCATAGATGAATATCAGTAAAGAAAGAAACTGACAACAGAACTGCTCTTAAAGACACACAAGAAGGAAATCAGAGTGGGATTTAGATGCAACAAACAGGGACACATAAAGAGAGACTGTACTATAAGGAAAGCAAAGTAAATGAGACAGAGCCCCTCTTATGCTAAACAGAAAGTCAAAGCCACAATCTCTAACCCATGTGAAGGGAACTGGAATACAACAAGTGACAGGCAACCATTCAGTTCAAGGCTGGTGCATTGACTCGTGAGCAACCAGTCACATGACAAGTGATAGAAGCTTTTTAACAAAACTTGATCTGCAAACCAAATAGACTATTTACATAGCAAATGAAAGTAAAATACATACATACATCCCTTGTATGCCCCAATAATGTAGGACATAACTTAGCCATACCAGTGAAGGATGTGCTCTATGTTTCTGATCTTGAATGAGGAATCTTATCTTTGAAGCGTCTGACAGCCAAAGGACTTACTTTAAAATTCCAAGGTGACAAGTGTTCTATGCTGGTCAGCAAGCAGACGACAGCAAGTGCCAAGCTAGATGACCGCCTATTTGACCCCAACACAGTGAAGGAAAAGGTGGGACTATGCACTCCTAAACACAAGGACTGTATACACATATTGTCAGACCCCAAGAATATCTGTCTTCGTTGTGAGCCTGCAACCCCCAATCTCCACAGCCAGCTTCACCTATAGACAAGCCCCCATTTGCCGGGACGCTATATATGCCTCGCCGAACACGGTTGCCCCCAGGACTTGATGGCTCAAAGATTGTAGGGTCACGGGGAGTGAAGACAGATAAACCGAAGGTCAGGCTGGGCGAAGTAGGTAAGAAACAGTTTGGGTGTTTCGGAAACAGGTAAGTACTGGAAGCAATTCGGGTGCTCAGGAGAAATCAAACGAAGTCAGATGTCAAAGCCAAGGGTCACACCGGGAGGTCAGAGAGCTGTGCAGTACAAAGGGATGAGATGGAGACGTGGTCGAGATTCAAGCAAATGGTCAATAACAATATGTACAGGAAATTACAGACAAAATCACAAAGCCAACTAAACGCTATCACAGGCACTGACACACTGAAGTGGTAATTCCTTTATAGGACTGAACTCGACTGGATTGGACAGGGAGGCAGTGACTGTGATTGGTGCACTTCGGATCTGTGTGCTGACTGGTGCACTTCAGATCAGTGGGTTGATTGGTGCACTTAGAGACCTCTGGGCTGATTGCCCCATCTGAACTTTAAAGGCATACCGCCCAGAACCGGACCTCCTAGGCTTAGCTCTTTTAAACAGCCTCCAGCGGCCATGCTGTGTGCAGCACCACCAGAGGACATAAGCTGACTGTACTCGCGCACAAGCACAAGTCGAATGGCAGTGGATGAGGAGCTGGCGTCTGAGGCGGAAGCGGCTGCTGGGCAGCAGAAACCCCGGCCAGTCGCCTAAGGACACCACGGGCACGGACTGAAGTTATTCATGACAGTACTCTCCCCTTTATGAGGGACCTCAGGACCCTCACCAGGCTTATCAGGATTATCACCCTGAATAGTTCTGGCGGACTTCAACAAAGATACATGAGGTACCCTCATGGATGGAGAGGCAGACAGGCAAATAAGCTCTGAGACTTGGGTTGCTCCAACAGTGATAATAGAGCAATGTTCCGCACAGTGTGGGCTCTATCCTGTTAATTCCCCAGTTTTCCAATTAAAGGTAGGGTTGTGCACCTTCAGCCAGGGGAACCCTAAGACAACTGGGGATTCAGGGTAGTCTAAGACAAAAAACGCAAGGGTCTCAGAATGGGAAGGTCCCACAACCAGGTTAATTAAAGGGGTTTTGGAGGTGACAGTTCCTCCACGAACAGGAGTATTGTTTACTGCCAAAATCTGAAGGGGCTTCCCAAAGGGGGATTAAGGGAATGCCTAAGTAGCAGGTAACAACATCTTACTTCTGTGAAGGGAAGTTACCTGACCGTCCTGACAAACTTTCTCTATCTTGTCAGGACGTTGCAATCCCGCCAAAGGTCTTTTATTGGGGCAGGTCCTAACCAGGTGACCTGAAACCTGGCAGTACATGCATAGGCCTAAGGTGCGACGTCTACACTTTTCAGCCTGGGAAAGGTGAGTAGCACCGAGTTGCATAGGCTCTTCTGGGGGCAAAGATGAGACAACACCCATAGGGGATGACTCCTGGTGGGAAGATTCCCAGGAGTGAGAGTGAGTCTTCTCTATATGTCGCTCCCGTAGCCATCTGTCAATTTTAATGGCCATAAGCATGAGTTCATCCAGGCTTTTAGGGTAAGGGAAATTTGTTAGAACATCCTTAATACCCTCTGAAAGACCAATTCTATACTGACTATAGAGGGCAGGATCATTACAATGGGATTCAATCACCCAGCGGCGGAATTTGACACTATATTCCTCTGCTGAGTGTTTCCCCTGTTTCAGGCTTTGAAGCCTGGCATCAGCGGTCAAAGTCCTGTCAGGGTCTGAATATAGGATCTCCATAGCAGAGAAAAAGGCTGGGACAGATTGCAAGGCCTCATCTGTGGGCACTAAGCCAAACGCCCAGGACTGTGGGTCACCTTGGAGCAGAGAGATAACCAGGCCCACCCTCTGCATTTCTGTGCCCGAAGAGTAGGGCCGCAGTCGGAAATAAAGTTCACAGGAGTTCTTGAAGTTGGAGAATCTTGTACGATTCCCATCAAATTTCTCGAGAAGGGGAACCTTCGGCTCAACAGGAAGTGAGGATAAAGGTGATGGTGCAGGCAGCTGGTGATTTTCTTGATCAGCCACACGTTGGGCCAGCTGCTTAATGGCGGTAGCCATTGCCCGCACTTGTTGTACAAGTTCTTCCATATCAATCTTTTTTGGCCTGTGATAATGTCAGCCACCGAGAATACCTGTCTTCGTTGTGAGCCTGCAACCCCGAATCTCCACAGCCAGCTTCACCTATAGACAAGCCCCCATTTGCCGGGATGCTATATACGCCTCACCGGACACGGTTGCCCCCAGGACTTGATGGCTCAAAGATTGTAGGGTCATGGGGAGTGAAGACAGATAAACCGAAGGTCAGACTGGGCGAAGTAGGTAAGTACTGGAAACAGTTCGGGTGCTTCGGAAACAGGTAAGTACTGGAAGTAATTCGGGTACTTAGGAGAAATCAAACAAAGTCAGACGTCAAGCCAAGGGTCACACCGGAGATCAGAGAGCTGAGCAGTACAAAGGGATGAGACGGAGACGTGGTCGAGATTCAAGCAAATGGTCAATAACGATATGTACAGGAAATTACAGACGAAATCACATAGCCAGCTAAACGCTATCACAGGCACTGACACACTGAAGTGGTAATCCCTTTATTAGACTGAACCTAACTGGATTGGACAGGGAGGCAGTGACTGTGATTGGTGCACTTCGGATCTGTGTGCTGATTGGTGCACTTCGGATCTGTGGGTTGATTGGTGCACTTAGAGACCTCTGGGTTGATTGCCCATCTAAACTTTAAAGGCATACCGCCCAGAACTGGACCTCCTAGGCTTAGCTCTTTTAAACAGCCTCCAGAGGCCGCGCTGTGTGCAGCGCCACCGGAGGACATAAGCTGACTGTACTCACGTGCAAGCATGAGTCGAATGACAGTGGACGAGGGAGGAGGGTGCGCCGGAGCTGGCGCCTGAGGCGGAAGCGGCTACTGGGCAGGAGAAACCCCGGCCAGTCGCCTAAGGACACCACAGGCACGGACTGAAGGTAAGTCATTCATGACACATATGACACAGGTGTTTAGGTCACATACATCCAGAATGCATACAAGAACTACAAAAGAGGAATCTGACAAAGGATCTAACAGTATCCCCTAGTCCAGTTACTCTTAAGCATTTATGTTGTATCAAATCCAAAGCTACAAGAGCAACACATCCTAAAATCAGAATAGAATAGAGCTTCTAGTTTACAGTGACATATGTGGTCCCCTAAACTTACCTACACCTGAAGGCAGCAGGTAGATAGTAACTTTCATAGATGACTATTCAAGATACACAGTCACGTACCTAAGGCAACACAAGAGTGAAGTTCTTGACAAACAACAAAACTATGTAGAAAAGAAAAGTAACAAGTTTGTGAGAAATCCTCTCATACTTTGGAGTGATAATGGAGGTGAATTCACAGGACACAAAGTACAAGACTACTTAAAGCTGAACAGAAAAGAACACAAAAAGACAGGACCATACACACCAGAACAAAATTGGATAGCTGAAAGAAAGAAAGAAAACTAAGATGGGCTGCTTGCTTGCCCAACCCCCTACTGGAGCTGTTTTTAGTTTGGCTCCACATGGATGGGCAGAGTACTGAGGAAGGGTGATGAACAAAACAGGATGGCAGGAATAGATGGAGAGATAGGTGGGAGGAAGAGGGATGGATGGGCAAAATGAAAAGGACAGGAATCACTGGGTAGAGCTGGTGTGGGAGGGTTAATGGGCAGAGCTGGAAGAAAAATGGATAGACTGGCAGAGCTGGAAGGAAGAGGGGTAGATGGGCAAAGCTGGGAGGACAGGGATGGAGAAGTGTAGAGCTGTGGGGAAGTGGCAGAGCTGAGGGAAGGGGGTGGATGGGACAGAACTGAGGGGAAAGGGTTGTGGGGCAGAGAGGAGGGGACAGGGATGACATGTTGTTCCTTTCATATAGCTGACAGCCTGCTGTATTGGAAGAGTTTTGTTGCTGGATCACTATTTCCTGTTGTAGAGCTATGCCTGAAAATGTCTCTGCCGCAGAATGAATTATCTGCACGTCAGGTAAGGAAACTTTGCTCTGACATTTAAAATAAGTTTATATGACCATTGCACATACAGGGACACATGTCTGGAGCAGTGGGCCTCCCTAGCCATGTCGCCTGGGCAGCAGTTGGGTTTAGGTTCCTAGTCATGCCGGGAACTGAACCTGCAACCTTCCTGTGACAAGATCGGTTCCCTAATCACTAGGCAGTTACTGTCCCACAGATAGTATGAACAATGATAGTGCTATACATGCTTCCTTCTTTGCTCAGGCATTTTTTAGGATGTCACCAAGCAGTGTAACTAAAACTAAGATAGGGACAAGCAGTACGGCCTTTGAAATACAAACAGAACTTTACTCAAAGTTTTTTAGAAATAACTCCAGTCAGAGCGTTGGAGGGGAGGGTTGTTGTAATAGGCCTCTCATTTTAGCGGTTTCTATTTGTTTGGAGAGACAAGAGATTAAACAAACTTGCCCTGCAAAAGATTGAACTGCTGGAGCATGGGCCTGATTGTGCAATGTAACTCTTGGCAAATGCTAAGCGTTTCTTTCTTCTATACAAGCTGAGTATTATTATGTGTAACAGTTGTCCTGATGAATCTGAGCTCCTTTATACAGCTCCCCCATTATTCTGACAAACTATAAGGCCTAAACCTTCCGATTTTGTAATTTTACAGGATAGGAACAACATATGGAAGCCAATCAGAGTTTACTGTACTTTCAAATTGAGATGTCACTCAGTGTAATACCACCCCCATCTCTTCCCTGCTTCACCCCCATTTCTGCCTTGCTCCCTACTGCAGCTCCATTCCTGCCCTGCCCCCTGCTGAAGCCCCACCTCGGCTCTGGTCCATGACATACCCCCATCTCTTCCCTGCTCCCCGCTGCAGCGCCATCTCTGCCCTGCTCCCTGCTGTATCCCCATCTCTGCCCTGCTCCATGCCATACCCCCATCTCTGTCCTGCTCCCTGCTGCATCCCCATCTCTGCCCTGCTCCCTGCTGCAGCCCCATCTCTGCCCTGATCCCTGCCATACCCCCATCTCTGCCCTGCTCCCTGCTGCATCCCCATCTCTGCCCTGATCCATGCCATACCCCCATCTCTGCCCTGATCCATGCCATACCCCCATCTCTGCCCTGCTCCCTGCTGCATCCCCATCTCTGGCCTGCTCCCTGCTGCAGCCCCATCTCTGCCCTGATCCATGCCATACCCCCATCTCTGCCCTGCTCCCTGCTGCAGCCCCATCTCTGCCCTGATCCATGCCATACCCCCATTGCTGTCCTTCTCCCTGCTGCATCCCCATCTCTTCCCTGCTCCCTGCTGCAGCCCCATCTCTGCCCTGCTCCCTGCTGCAGCCCCATCTCTGCCCTGATCCATGTCATACCCCCATCTCTGCCCTGTTCCCTGCTGCAGCCCCATCTCTGCCCTGATCCATGCCATACCCCCATCTCTGCCCTGCTCCCTGCTGCATCCCCATCTCTGCCCTGATCCATGCCATACCCCCATCTCTGCCCTGCTCCCTGCTGCAGCCCCATCTCTGCCCTGATCCATGCCATACCCCCATCTCTGCCCTGCTCCCTGCTGCAGCCCCATCTCTGCCCTGATCCATGCCATACCCCATCGCTGTCCTGCTACCTGCTGCATCCCCATCTCTGCCCTGATCCATGCCATACCCCCATCGCTGTCCTGTTCCCTGCTGCATCCCCATCTCTTCCCTGTTTCCTGCTGCAGCCCCAGCTCTGCCCTGCTCTTCGTTGCAGCCCCATCGCTGTCCTGCTCCCTGCTGCACTCCCATCTCTGCCCTGTTCCATGATGCACCCCATCCTTGTTCTGCTCCATGCTGCACCCCCATTTCTGCCCTGCTCCATGCTGCACCAAGATGTATCTTATTTCTGCCCTGCTTCATGCTGCACCCCCATCTCTGTCCTGCTCCATGCTGTGTCCCATTGGGCCCCATAAGCAATCCTTTTGCTGGGGCCCAGGAAAAATCACCCATGGGCCTGGCAGTGTAAGGCAAATTTGGAGAGGGGGGTAGTGGTGGGTCCCTGTGTGCCCCACCAGCAAAATCATACTGTAACATGACCTAAACATACACAATCAGGTTATGCACATTGAGGAAAATCAGTTCAGGTTCAGGTACTGTTTCTAAATAATATGAGACAAAGTTAGTCTTGCTCTAAAGTTCTTTTACAAAGCAAAATCTTCCTCCAAAATCCCTTAAACTACACACTTTTCGCATCTTACAGCTTGGTCATCAATAATCCATAAATTTTTCAAATATTGCAACAGATTGTACTAAAGATTATTGATCCAATAGAAATAATACATATTGCATACAAACAATTGTATAATAGGTAATAATGTACATTAAATGTTTAGGAGTTCTCAATTTTCATTATATATTCAAGATTGAGTAAGATACCAGTGCAAGTATTAACAATAATTATAATCGAATTCAGTCATTTAAGTACCACAGCAGGGCAGCTAGATTATAGTTTTCTAGATGTGGGAAATTAATGTCCCCATCGGAGGGGAGTTGTTGCAAAATAGTCAGGGCTAGTACGGAAAGACCTGGAAAATGTCTGCAGATCCTTGTGGGTAAGCAAAATCGGCAATGCTTGCAATAGATATAATATTTGAGGAATGGACACCATCTTAAGAAGATAAGCTCTACCCAGTTATGTCAAGGTTAGTCGACACAAAGTGTCAATTTAGGTTTGTAACTTACTTAGGAGGGGGCCCCAAATAATTCTATGTAATTTATGAGGGTTCTTAGTGATGGGATCAATTTTATTTTTTAATTAAATTATCTTTAAAAAATTGGCAGAAAATTAAGCATTTGACTAAAAATCCTCCTGTATGGACAACACTAATAATATCAGAATGCCATTACCTGGCGATGGACACACTACTGTAGATCCCTCATCAGAAGCTTCGAAGCCATTGAACCCACTCACAAGCCACTCATTGAGGGTTTGGGATTATATTAAATATCCGTCGGGTCTGATTTTTCCACATCATCTGCTTCCACCCGGTTCTTTCCACCAGTTTCAAACTGGAAGATATATTTACTAATCCTTTGGCAATCCAAAGGCCTTTGATAAGTCCACCAGTTGCCCTCACTTGGTTTATCTTGTTTGCACAGCTCAGACATGCAAATACAATGCTTCTCAACAAATTATTTCAATATCACTTCAAAAAATATCACTCAGCGGCGGTCGTGTCAAGGCTGATAGATTGGTTTCACCATCGATCGGATAAACTCTGGGTGACCATTGAAGAGAGCATGTCCCCTTTGAACCTCACGGCGCTCCCTTGGATAGATCCCGGGTTGAGGCCTGGGCTGCACTCTGTGTCGGTCTTGACACGCACACTGCTATCAGTCTGGGATGCAGAACTTAGAAAGGGAAACTTGTCAACCAGACCAGGCCCGCTCACTCCTCTGTTTGACAACCCGGCGTTTCCTCCGGGCGTGGGGGAAGATAGGTTTCTGATTTGGAGTGCCCTACAGGGGAATCGACTTGGAGACACTTTGCGAGGCGGTCAACTCCCGGACTTGGGGGAGCTCCAGATAGAGGGACGGGGGGAGAGACTGTCGTGGTTCCTCCACCGACAACTGACGGCCTTCCTCAAGACACACTCCCCTGTGACATCTCTCTGCAGGCCCCTGACCCCATACGAGAGGCTGTTGAGGACGGACCCGACACCCACCCACACCCTCTCACTAACTTATAGGATTTTACAGACGGGGGGGAGGGGATGGGACGACCTGGGTTTGTTGAGAGATGGGAATCAGAGCTTGGCTGCAAAATAGATGATGAAGAATGGGCGAAATCTTTCATGTTAACTCATAAGCTTTCCGTGGCGTGCAAAGCACAAGAAAAAAATTACAAAATATTGACCCGATGGTATAGGTGTCCGGTGGACCTGATGAAGTTTGGGGGGGTGGACTCGGGCACGTGTTGGAGATGTGAGAATGCGGAGGGCACGATGCTACATATCTGGTGGGAGTGCCCCTTGGTCCATAAATTCTGGGACCAAGTGCTCTCAGTTTATAAATTCTTGACGTTAGAGAACATTCCTAACGACCCTCGGGTGGTTCTTCTGTCCATGGTGCCTGGGTCGGCCTCCTCTGTAAAGAGGGGATTGCTTAGACACTTACTTACGGCTGCTAGGGCAGTGATTCCACGGCACTGGCGCACCGGGAACACGCCGGGAGTCATGGAATGGGTACAGGAGGTGGAGAACATCAGGAGGATGGAGGAGTTGGTAATTGGGGGGGATGAGAGCGGGAGTCGGAGATTTAACATGACATGGACGGCGTGGATGGTAAGCCGAGCCACCCCCGAATTTAGTGCATTTCTGTCCTCCCTAAGATAGGATCGATGGATGGCGTATAACGAGGTTATCACTCGGGGCCCCTGTGTGTCGAGCTGGTCCCTTGGGCCTGGGTTTCCTTCAGACATTAATACACCCCGTTGTCCGGGACCTGCCGGCGTTCTCCCCGCCCCTCCTGTCCTCACTGTCCCCCCCCCCTCGTCCCTCACCAACATGTTTGTAGTCTATATGTACTATCTAGCCACAGCTGTTCCCTTTTTTCTTCTGTCCTCTCTCCCTTACATTTCCCTTTCTTTCTTCGGTAATATTTTTTCCTTCTCTATCTTGGAGTGGTATGACGGATTAATATACTTAATGTAGTGTAATACATCCAACATGGTAAGCTATATGTTGGAAGCCCGAGCGATTGAGTATAAGACAATACCAGAAGTAGATAAATGCGCTTGGGTTGATAACTCTTGTATTACTATGTCGTACAGCAGCAGGTGGAACTTTTGCTGTATTTTCAACACTCCAGGATATGTCTGTTTTCTATGTTCTTAAATCAATAAAAACATATTGAACAAAAAATTATTTCAATATCAACTGAGACACTGGCTGTTCCCTATGACCAAGCCAACCAACCCTTTCAAGTCACAATTACATCCTATGAAAGTATACGTTTAAAACAACCTATAACCCCTAGGAATTCTCTGTCCCTTTTCTATTCTTACTTAGACCATCCACATGTTGGGAAAGCAGGGAAAAAGAACTGAGGGCCACTGAGCAAAAAGAAACATGGTCCAAAATATGGGACACAGGCTCCTTTTTGTATTCATATGACAACATATAGCTGTTATGTAAATATATAATATCTTTCTCTCCAGACTATTGGTTAATCTTGATGGACATGTAACTTAATTCCAAAGTAATAATAAACCAAAAAGTAAAGGGCTGTTTTAAAAACCCTGTGATTTGCAGTTTTTTTGCGCTATTTTGAATTATGAATATTTTTGTGCCAATATTTAGGCTACTTGTTGAAAGAAGAAGAAGCTGTGATGTTTCATTTCATTTGCAGATGATGATTACTCAACCCTACAGCATTAATTCTTACTCATGATGAATCATAGCTATTAATATATATTACGTCTTTTTGTAAGCTTGGCCACATTACTATACTTCTGTACTGAAAAATGGATTATAGCATTGTTTCTTTAAAGTGGACTAAAACTCTTAAAAATTAGCTGACCCCCTTTAAAAGATTTCCCTAGGAGTATCCTAATTTTAGATGCTGGCTGGGAATAACTGACCAACCCTTTACTGTACACTCACCTTAATCCAAAAGCTGGGGCTATGCTTAGTCTAAACTGACCAAATGTCCCACTTTGAGGAATTTTGTCCCTCAAAAAACTCTGGGGATTCTTTAATGTCCCACTTTGGTGACATTATCGAGAAGACTGTCTTGCGGAATGTTGGCTACAGGATATCTGGTTACTGCTGTGTCTCTGGCTGAATGGCAGTAGTGGAATTCATCACCAACATCTTTTATGGACTGAAGATCCCTGGAGCATGTGACCAGAGGCAGACAGACCAGACAGGCAGCTGTATAAAATAATTTACACCAATCAATGCTATGCACATTACATTATATTTTCTATTCTTTCTACCAATATGCATGTGGTAATCCAGGCAGAAATAAAATGCAAATGGACCTGAAATTCGAAAATTTTTCCTTAAATTCAAACTCAACTCAACTCAAAGAAAAAACATGTATGAATCTGCATAGCAAAAGCACAGGTATGAGTCAGCCATTAGATAGAATTCTTAGAAGAAAGGTTCCCCAGTGAAAGTGTAGGTATGAATCACCTAGGTGCAGTGTTCTCCTTGGCTACATCCGATGATACTGTGTTACTCATTCACATACTAATCATATTAGATGAACTGACAAATTAGTCACCTTTTTGTTTTGAGTTATATTATAATTCATTATAAATGACAAGTGGTTAAAGTGGAGCTGCATCCTCCCTGGCACCTTTATGCCAGGAAGGGTAACTAAATTAGCCCAACCTGCACCCCACACCACTAGAGAGCCCTGCATTATAGAGATATTGGCCATTTTTCTAGCAGAACCCCCATCTTATGGAGGGCAGATAATGATGGCTCACATATGGGGCAACTGCATCTCCTCCAGTATGTGGCATGCTTCACTTCAGTGTGCAATTACTTTCTGTCCTCCATCAAACAGACTCCCATGCCTGATTTTGGTTTTCTAGAGATCTTTAACTGTAGCGGCATCAGCAATCAGGATCCCTAAAGGGTGATTGCTAAAACAGAGCGAATCCTGTTTCCTCACAACCAATCCTATAATCTCTAACCTAGACCTCTGATTAATAACAGAGGTCTAGGTTGGTACACATCTACAGAATATGCTAAAGCTGTGCCACCAAATGCCAATGTGCCTCTGTGTAGGAGAAGTCCTAACTCTATGAGAGCCCCGTGAGTGCAGCACATGAGGGAATGGTCGACATCAAGAGATAAAAAGGAGGGTTGGCAGCTGCTCAGACCAGATTCAGATGTGTACCAACCAAGTCCTTTATTTTTAATCAGATTTAGATACAGATTATAGGACTGGTTGCTGGCTAACAGGGTTGAGTGCTGTGGTCCCTTTAAGATATGCGTGTTCTAATTGCACTGCTCATGTGCACCTCCCATGTTATAAATTGGTATGAGCAGCTGCCTCCCCTCCTTTGTATATCTAAAAGAGACCTAAATTCATTTTTGTGGAACTTCATGCTATGCTCCTTAAAGTGATCGACCACATAAAGATGGCTGCCGCTCCCATGAGTGAGGACACTCCTAGTGCCAGCACTGCCAGATTGAACTGCCCTCACTAATGGCCGCACGAGTGGCCGCCATCTTTCTGTGGTCCTGCTCAAAGACAATTTGCAGGCCGAAGCAGTGGAAGCAGGGACCGGATTGTGGGGCTCAGGTGGGTTGCAGCCCGCATCCAGCTGCTAGCTCTGCTTACGTAAGCAGGCTGATGTACTGCTTAGCAGGCCATCAACCAGCTTTTACGGATTCGGGCCGAACCGGAACATGGACACTTGGCTTGCCGTTTAGATTCACCCAACACTATCTGGAAAGCTTAAAATGTCCTTATCTACCCAATCCTTTGCTGTTCTTACACCTTCCATGGCTGCCTGGAGCTAATATGGTTTGTTGGATGCTGAATAATCTAGCTGGTCAAAGGTGGAGAAGGCAGGTGAGCAGGCTGCTGTTGCTGATTGGGCTTCCTAAAGCTTAGTAAGGGGCAGAGCATGCAAAATCTGGATGTCCGAGTGGGGTGGGGGGCTGTTACATTGACTTAAAGTAGTTTTATTTTTTTTTTATCCCCCAACTACCACACATTACTTGATTTGCTGGAGGTTTGCTTTAAAGGTAGATAAACCACACCCCAACCATTACTGGTAGTTTTCTGTCTACATGCAGCAGTAAAAAAAGAGAAGATCCAAACTGCAATTTCCCTTAGAAAAAAATGATAGATGAGATAGAGAGAGGTAAGCCTCTCTTCACATTGGGAGGTCAACTCAGGAGATATACAGTAACCCGGGATAAGATATGAGAGTACTATAGGGCTTCCTTGGAACAAGACGCATTCATGGTGGGGAGACACTTGTATGACAGCTCAGGTGGTCCACTATCAGGTCTGACTCACTTAATTTTGTGCATATACACTAGATAGGGTGGGCGTTACGTGTTGGCCTTACTGGTCAGTCCCTACTTGGAGATGTGGTACAGAAAAACAGCACAAAGGTACATTATGAGCATTCATTCCACTGAAACTTAAAGTGCTACAGCAGGCGAAGGTAATTAGAGCAACCGGGGTGGGACTCAGCAAAGCTAATTAGATAATCTAATGTAATCAATGGGTGCTGACCATAGGAGACCTAAACATAAATGTGTTAACCATATTACCGTATATAGCACAATAAAGAACCGCCAGATAGGTTCTAGAACGTCTCCAACAAAAGGCCGCACAACCAAATATATAAAAATATAGAAATCTTTAATTGTGAGTCAGGAAATCGACTATACAAAGACAAATACACACACAAAGATTATGAACAATTAAAAACATATACAGCTGCCAAGAAGGAATCCAGGACCCAATCTATGCCAATAATTCTATACAATAAATCAGATAGTATTGCACTAAGCCCTGTTTATGAGCTATCAATGTTATTACACCCTACCCATATACAGTGATGAAAAAGGAATTCTACAGTGACTGGCTACCAGCCACTAATATTAACACAAAGAATATTCTACTCAAACAGTGCTGTACAATAGTTCATAAAACAAGCAAGACAGACAGTGAAGAAAATGTAAATACAAGAGCCTCGATTCAAAGACACATTCGTCCGGACTTCCGTAGCTGTCTGTGAAAGTTTGGGTGGGGGTTAGAGGTTTTTTTTTTTTTTTTTCGTTCATTTTTCATTCGTACGAACATTCGGGAAAATGTGTATATGCGCTTTCGATGAACGGAAGCAAATCGGATCATTTCCGGATCTTTTTCCAAACAAAATCTGATATTTTTCGTTCGTTCAGATAACTTACGTTGTTGGGATGGGCTTACGTCTGATTCAGAGAGCTGATTTCCGACGGACCACCACCCTATAAATCCGTTTCATTTCCGATCCACTTACGGGACCTTTGAGGGCTCGGATTGCTATTGTTGAACATGTTTTGCGGCTATGTGGAGGAGTCTGCGCGCCTTTAGCACCAAGGCATTGCATGTATCAGCATGGCCGAGGCCATAAATTGTATAGCAATGCATACCTGAATCAATACATTTCATGTATGCCTTATAGAAGCATTTTAATGCTGACCTTAATTAGTCATTAGCATGTGCAGGAACCGCAAGATGTGCCACTCACACAACATACAAGCAGTGTTTGGTCCAGCTATGCGATTCCTCAGTGTTCTTGCAGGGCATCCAGGGTCGTCCCATGATGCTTATTTATTGCAGAGCTCCGGCTTATTTCGTCAGTTTGAGTCTGGAGAATTATCTGGTGGATGGCTCCAGGGTAAGTTTGCTCACATTCCATCAATCCATTTTCACTCTATGGCAATGAATATAGTTGATGACTCATGTCTTAACCTATAGCTGTTTTTAGCCCTTGATGACATGTTAAACAATATTATAGCTTAGAATGTGTATTTTATGTTAGTATTTTTAAATTCTTTCAGGGGATTCAGGATATCCACTCCTGCCCTTGCTCCTGATGCCCGTTCTTTGCCTGCAGAATGCGGGCCAGAGGTTCTGTAATCGGGCACTATGCAAAACCCGGGGCGTGGTGGCGAGAGCCCTCTGGCTTTTGAAGTCCAGATTTAGGTGTTTGGACCATACGGGGGGGGGGGGGGGGGGGGCACTGCAGTATGACCCCAACAAGGTTATACCAATATTTTAATTTAAGTTTTTTAACAGGGACCACACGTGCCAGAGTGGCACAACTGAGTGTCAGGGTCCTTCAGTTGGTGGGCGAGATGCAGGAGCTACGCAACTCATTGGGGACACAGATGAAGAATAATGTTATGTGACCTGCCATTGCTATGTATTTTGTTTTTTATAGTTGTAAAAATGTGAAATTTTCAAAATTTTTAAAATTTTTATATTTTATGATGGAATAAAAATAAAATTGTTACAGTGTCATTTCATTTACAAAATACATTAACACAAAACAAATGGGCCCAGAAATATTTAAAGATGAATATTCACATGACCGAGAAGTGATTTGGGTAAGTTTTAGGGGGCTAAAATGGAAGAAGAACCTAACCACGAAGTGGTTTGGGTGAGCTTTAAGGGTCCAAAAGGGAAGATGGAGGATAGTGCTAAGTGGTTTGGGTGAGCTTTAAGGGTCCAAAAGGGAAGATGGAGGATAGTGCTAAGTGATTTAGTTAAACATTGTAGTAGAAGTGAGGGTGGCAAATATGTAGGCGAGCACTTTAATGAGTTAAGTTTGTAGTGCGCTGGCTCAAGATCGTAAGGTTTTCCGTCTGGACGAATATTTATTGAAAAAGGGAAACAGAATCTAACGGGAAACGTAAAGGATTCGTGGGAGGATACGATGGGAAAAGGGCAAAAACGTACGTTGTAACATGTGAAAATGAAACTGAAAAGTGTCAGGAACCGCTTACCTGATCCCCGTTCCAGCGACGTCTCCAGGCGACCAGCTGCAGCTGTCACTGTGCGGCGGCTGCGCCGAGCGGCGTCGGTTCGAGCAGCGTCGGCTCGAGCGGCGCCCAGCTCAGCCACGCCCCCCGCTTCCTCCTCCAGGAGACGTGCTCGCGCGCGGCCGCGAGCACGTGTCTGTTATGCCCTCCGGCGGCGCTGTGCGGCGCGCACCCGCCGGAGGATCAATTAAAGGGTTAATGAATCCTAGGGGATTGAGGGCTTCGCCCTCTTCTGCTCTGCAGCCAATTACCCTTGGAATCCTATGTGCTCCAATCAGTACACTGCTTCCCTCAGACCTGTTCCTATAAAGGCAATTCCCTCTCAGTTGTGAATTGCCTGTGATAGCGCTCAGAACCCTGTGTTACCTACTCCTGTGAAGTCTAGCCTGTTGCCGATTTGATTGTACGACCACTCTCGATCCAGAATCCTTGTTGCCGACCTCTGCCTGAATTGACGCCTCTCGATCCTGAATCCTTGTTGCCAACCTTTGCCTGAACTGACGCTTCTAGATCCTGATCCCCAGTTGCTGACCTCTGCCTGAACCCCGACTACGTTTTGCCTGACCCCTGGTGCCGCTACGATCTCTGCCTTCCCGTTATCGACCTATTGCCTGTCTCTGGACTTCCGTCACTCACGCTCTTGCTATTGGTTCTCCAGTCCTCCCACATATAAGCTTACATCCTTTGAGCCATTAAGTCCTGGGGGCAACCGATCCCGGGTAGGCGTATCTTGCGTCCCGGCAAGCGGGGGCTCCTACAGGTGAAGCTGGCTGTGGAGATTGGGGGTTGTGAGCTTATTAAGAGGGCTGGAGTTACCCCGAGCGTGACATTATCACAGGCCAAAAAATGGATGACCTGGTACAGCAGGTGCAAGCTATGGCCACAGCGATCAACCAACTCGCTCAAAGGGTGGCCACTCAGGAATCTCGTCAAGTGCCAACTTCCTCTGTACCACCTCATTTCTCCGAGCCTAAGATTCCACTGCCTGAGAAATTTTTTGGAGAACGAGCAAAATTTTCCAATTTCAAGAATGCCTGCGAACTATATTTTAAGTTAAGACCTATCTCCTCTGGCACAGAGGTCCAACGAGTAGGCCTAGTCATTTCCTTGCTTCAAGGAGACCCACAGTCCTGGGCCTTTAGTTTACCGTCCCATGACATTGCTCTACAATCAGTGACTGCCTTCTTCAATGCTATGGGCGTTTTATACGCCGATCCAGATATACAGTCTACCGCAGAGAATAGGCTTCGGGCCTTAAAACAAGGACGGAATTCGGCTGAAGACTACTGTGCTGAATTCCGCCGCTGGGCTATCGAAGCTAGGTGGAACGATCCAGCTTTGTGTAGTCAGTTCAGGGTGGGACTGTCGGATAGCATCAAGGATGCCTTAGTCAATTTTCCCCCGCCAGCGGACCTAGATCAATTAATGCAGGTCTCCATTAAAATAGACCGACGTCTTAGAGAAAGGGCCAGGGAGAGAGTCGGGGCTCCCACGTCCTTTAGACCAGTCCAGAGTCATAGATCCCCGGTTCCCCGTGGAGAAAATACCTCATCATCCTCCCAGAAAGAGCCTATGCAATTTGGGAGAACCCGCTTATCCCAAGAGGAGAAACAGCGTAGGCGATCCGAGGGGTTATGCCTGTATTGCGGGAATTCTGGTCATTTTGCAGGGTCCTGTCCCAACAAGGGGAAACCGGCGGAAAACTTCCGCACCCAGACCAGGTAGAGAGTACTGATCTGGGTGAGTCAGTTTGTAACTCTCGCCAGAATAAGATGCTTGTACCTATTGATTTGTTTTGGGGGTCCTCTAAGCAGACAGTTTCCGCCTTCATAGACAGTGGTGCGGCTGGAAACTTTTTGGACAGGAGCATGATCTCCACCTTAGGGATCCCTGTAGTTCCTCTTGAAAGATCCCTACAAGTTTTAGCTATCAATGGAAAGGCAATCCAGGGAGGTCCTATAAATACCAAGACCCCACCTCTCAGACTAATTGTCGGCTCTTCTCACTCTGAATTCTTAGAATTCTTTATTTTTGATTGTCCGGAAACTCCGGTGGTTTTGGGATACCCCTGGTTGCAACTCCATAACCCGGTGTTAGATTGGCGGGCTGGGGAGTTGGTCAAGTGGAGTGACCACTGTAAAGGTCACTGTTTTAATACAGGCCTCAGAAGCGTTCAAGTCTTACCACAGGAATTACCTCAGCCATACGCTGATTGGATCGATGTATTCTCTGAACGCTCTGCTGATACTCTTCCTCCACATCGGTCCTATGACTGCCCCATTGACTTGCTGCCTGGCACAATTCCCCCGAGGGGAAAGATTTATAACCTTACCCTGCCCGAGGAGCAAGCAATGAGGGAGTATATTACCGAAAATCTTAGGAAAGGATTTATCCGTCCCTCTACCTCGCCTGCTGGGGCCGGGTTCTTTTTTGTAGAGAAAAAAGATGGTGGCTTGAGACCGTGCATAGATTATCGAGCCTTGAATAAGATCACTGTAAAAAACCGATACCCCTTACCCTTGATTGGGGATCTGTTCAATCAAGTCACAGGAGCTCGAATTTTCTCCAAATTGGATTTGAGAGGGGCTTACAATCTGATTCGCATCCGACAGGGGGACGAGTGGAAAACTGCATTTAATGTGAAGGATGGGCACTATGAGTACCTGGTCATGCCCTTCGGTCTTTGTAATGCGCCAGCCGTTTTCCAAGATTTTGTTAATGATATATTCAGGGAATATCTCGGTAGATTTGTAGTCATCTACTTGGATGATATTCTCATTTTTTCTAATTCTTTACCGGAGCACAGACACCATGTTAAGTTGGTGCTACAAAAATTAAGAGAGAACAACTTATTTGCTAAACTGTCTAAGTGTGTGTTTGAAGTCACTACAGTTCCCTTCCTAGGGTATGTTATTACCAACCAGGGTTTGGAGATGGACGTGGGGAAGGTTTCAGCAGTTCAGGATTGGGTCCAACCCAAAACTTTAAAGGAATTGCAACGTTTTCTAGGTTTTGCAAATTTTTATCGGCGTTTCATAAAAGGCTTTTCCCATGTTGTTGCACCCCTTACCAACCTTACCCGCAAGGGGGCTTTTACTGCTAACTGGTCCCCCTCTGCCTGTGAGGCCTTTCTAACCTTGAAACGGGCCTTTACTTCGGCACCTGTCTTAGTGCATCCAGATATTCATAAAGCTTTTATTATTGAAGTGGATGCTTCTGAGCTGGGAGTGGGTGCAGTTTTGTCACAATATTCTGGTAACCCTGAGCGTCTCCATCCATGCGCATATTTTTCGCGTAAATTCAGTACCGCGGAACAAAATTATGATGTTGGCAATAGGGAACTATTAGCTATTAAACTGGCATTTGATGAATGGCGACACTGGTTGGAGGGTTCATTACATCCTATAACTGTGTATACTGATCATAAAAATCTCGAATACATAGGTTCTGGCAAGAGGCTGAACTCTCGTCAGGCACGTTGGGCATTATTCTTCTCGCGTTTCAATTTTATTATTACTTTCAAGCCGGGTGTAAAAAATACTAAAGCTGATGCTCTATCTCGCATGTTCGGTGAATGTAAGGATCGGGGTGATTCTGGTGAACCAATTTTACCCACAGGTTGTGTGGTGGGGGCGTTACTTCCTGATCTCTCCAATACCTTGGCGCCGTTTCAAGATGAATCTCCTAGTGATGTACCCTTGGGGTGCCAGTTTGTTCCGCCGCACCTGCGTTCGGATGTAATTCGCGAATTTCACGATGCCAAAACTGCTGGTCATTTGGGTAACCGTAAGACGTTTATGCTTGCCCGTCGTCATGTATGGTGGCCTACCATGAGACGCGATATCACTGCCTTTATCGACGCTTGTGCTATTTGTGCTCGAAGTAAAGGAGTTCACAAGGCTCCTAGTGGCAGTTTGGTTCCTCTTGAAATTCCTGCTGAGCCATGGACCCATATTTCTATGGATTTTATTGTAGATTTGCCTCTCTCACATGGTAATACTGTCATTTGGGTGGTCGTAGATCGTTTCAGTAAGATGGCACATTTCGTTCCTTTGGCCAAACTTCCTTCTGCACCTGAGCTTTCGCGGCTGTTTACTTCGCATATTTTTCGTATTCATGGTATTCCGTCCAATATAGTCTCTGATCGGGGTGTTCAATTTACTTCCCGTTTTTGGAAACACTTCTGTTCGCGGTTGGGAATACAGATCTCTCTTTCTTCTGCCTACCATCCCCAGACTAATGGGCAGACAGAAAGAACTAATCAAACTTTGGAACAATACTTAAGGTGTTATGTTTCTGATGCCCAAGAACAATGGGCGGAATTTATTGATTTCGCCGAGTTTGCTTACAATAACGCGCCTAGTGAGAGTACCAAGGTATCTCCTTTTTATTGTAACTTAGGGAAAAATCCTAGAGCTTCTTCCCTTTCAGGGTCACCTTCCAATCTGCCGGCGTTGGAGGAGTGGCTTCAAGAACGGAAGAATATCTGGACACACGTTCAGGAGATTCTTAAGACCACTGGTTTGAGGTATAAGAAATTTGCCGACCGCCGCAGATCACAGGAACCTACTCTTCAAGTAGGCGATCTAGTTTGGGTCTCCACTAAAAATATTGCGTTCCGTCAGCCATCTAGCAAATTAGGTCCAAAATTTATTGGTCCTTTTCCAATCGTCAAGAAGTTGAATAATGTGTCTTTTAAAGTTCAACTCCCGCCAACTATGAAAATACCTAATTCCTTTCACGTTTCACTGTTAAAACCGGCAAAGAATGCTCCTCTTGCTGGTCCTGCACCAATTCTTCTTAATAATGAGCCCGAGTATGAAGTGAATAAGATCTTGGATTCACGTAAAGTGCGTAATTCTTTACAGTATTTGGTGGATTGGGTTGGCTATGGTCCGGAGGAAAGATGCTGGGTGGCAGCGAGGAATGTTCATGCCAAGGCTCTTGTAAGAAGGTTCCATCGTGACAATCCAGGGAAACCGGGTGAGGGTCCGGAGGCCCCTCGTGAAGGGGGGGGTAGTGTCAGGAACCGCTTACCTGATCCCCGTTCCAGCGACGTCTCCAGGCGACCAGCTGCAGCTGTCACTGTGCGGCGGCTGCGCCGAGCGGCGTCGGTTCGAGCAGCGTCGGCTCGAGCGGCGCCCAGCTCAGCCACGCCCCCCGCTTCCTCCTCCAGGAGACGTGTCTGTTATGCCCTCCGGCGGCGCTGTGCGGCGCGCACCCGCCGGAGGATCAATTAAAGGGTTAATGAATCCTAGGGGATTGAGGGCTTCGCCCTCTTCTGCTCTGCAGCCAATTACCCTTGGAATCCTATGTGCTCCAATCAGTACACTGCTTCCCTCAGACCTGTTCCTATAAAGGCAATTCCCTCTCAGTTGTGAATTGCCTGTGATAGCGCTCAGAACCCTGTGTTACCTACTCCTGTGAAGTCTAGCCTGTTGCCGATTTGATTGTACGACCACTCTCGATCCAGAATCCTTGTTGCCGACCTCTGCCTGAATTGACGCCTCTCGATCCTGAATCCTTGTTGCCAACCTTTGCCTGAACTGACGCTTCTAGATCCTGATCCCCAGTTGCTGACCTCTGCCTGAACCCCGACTACGTTTTGCCTGACCCCTGGTGCCGCTACGATCTCTGCCTTCCCGTTATCGACCTATTGCCTGTCTCTGGACTTCCGTCACTCACGCTCTTGCTATTGGTTCTCCAGTCCTCCCACATATAAGCTTACATCCTTTGAGCCATTAAGTCCTGGGGGCAACCGATCCCGGGTAGGCGTATCTTGCGTCCCGGCAAGCGGGGGCTCCTACAGGTGAAGCTGGCTGTGGAGATTGGGGGTTGTGAGCTTATTAAGAGGGCTGGAGTTACCCCGAGCGTGACAAAAAGTCTGGATGGAAAATGACATCCTCGTATTCGTAATCTGCCGTACGAACGGACGGAAACTTTACAGAAGGATTGCAATGCATGCATAGAATCGCTCGTACACTCATACGAGAGCGGAAACATTTCACCAAAAAAACAGATCGGCACTAAAACTGAAGTTTTTTTTTGTCTCTCTGAATCAAGCCTAAAGTGCTGAAACTTCAAATATCTAACCATAATCTCATATATACAAGCACAAAAAATGGGCAGCACCAGTTAGTTAAACAAAAGGTATGTACTAGTAAGTAATGGTGTGCGCAACCACCCAAGCGCAAAATACACAGGAAGATATGGGAAGAAAGAGGAGAGGACCACACTCTCCACTAAGTGCTATGGAATAAGTGGCACCACCTTACAAAAATATCTAAAATATATCAATTTATTGCATCTCATATATATACATTAAAGTGCACAGTGCATCTAAATGGCAATGAGTGCATAAATCCACATAAGGGCAAATTGAACAAGATAAATCAAAATTTATATCACCATATTATGAGGTCCCAATCCTGGCCAAGTTAGCTCATATCGACGAGTTGCGTGGGCCCCAAAACGTCCCACTTCGTCAGGATGTAAGTTTGCCAATGGTCTGTGCGCAGCTATCAGCCTGCGCTGCATGGCACCTGGACGTACCTGAATGTCTGGCCACGCCTACCTTCCGTGAGTACGTGGGGATCACATGACCACCTTCAGGCCCCCATTCGTCATGGAACGCAAGCGCACCAACGGCGACGTGCGTATGCGCCGATCGCCGTGTGTCTGGGCGCTCTCTCCTGCAGCAGGAGGTGCCCAGACACCGGCTGCAGGCACAGTGCGCGTGCCACACAGCGCCGCCGACCTCCGCCTCTGCAGCTCAAAGAGAGCAAAAAAAGCAGCGGATGACAACACGGGAGGGAGGAAACAAAAGAGCAACGCACACCATGTGTTGGTATAATACAATAAAATTGTACATATATACAAAAAAGACAGCAATTTCCACAAGTTTATACAATAACTCAAAGTATACTTAATCTATACAAATCTATTATATGTTGCAATGCAAAGATATATATATACCAAATTCTGAAGAGGGTGGAATAATAATATAAAGTTAAACTCATCAAAGATTGTATACACACAAACAATTTTGGGGGGTTGGTCTAAGGTACAAAATGATTCCCAAAATATGGATATATTCTGTCATATCACACAAGAATTATTAAAATAAAGTATACACATGTGGGGAACTAGTTTCCAATAATTGTCAAGTCCCCAATGTGTATGACAGCCATATAAACATAGTTGGTGTTGGTGGTCCCGCTGTCTGTTTATCACAACAAGCTCGGGGGGGGGGCATCCAGAATGCTGGCTCGTAATGAAGGTGAGTATTACCGGTGGTCTGGGAGGTTATCTGCGAGGGGGGTTCCAGCATTCTGGGTGCCCCCTGAGCTTGTTGTGATGAACAGACAGCGGGACCAACACATGTTAAAGAAAAAACGGGTGTGGGTCAGGTTTAAAGCCGGTGATAAAGGCATGATACATTCCATTGGATTACAACAAACGTGCCCTGATATTGCACACAGCACTGAAATGGTTTATTAATGTATTATTTATATCTTCAAAACATTCCATGTGGTCTTGACCAAATACCACATAGCAGCGACTAAATGGATGGAGGGTCAGGTTTCACTTTCTTCTCCAATCTGAACTCCAAATCCTCCTGTAGTTAAATGGGAAAGAGAGGAAAGAACAGTACGAGAGAAAGACTTTGCATTTGTTTTCTGCATACCCCATAGGGTGCTGTGATTTCTAAACTTTCAAACAATGCTCCTTAACTCATTGGAAAAATGATGGGCCTCACCTGTAACCTCACAAACACTATTTATTGCACTTTTTATGTGTTAAAAAGCTCACTGACAGTCAGGTTGAAAATCACTTTTAAGTGTGCACTTGCATCATCAGATTTAGTAATATTCCCAATGACCTTCTTTATAATTGGCATTTTATAGATTTATTGCCAAGAGAGAGGCAGTTTAAAAACCATTTACTCCTGGGGTGGGGTAGGAGTTAATCAAAGCTAAGATTCAATAATAACCATTTATCCCCAGGAATATACTGGATTTCCAGTCCTGCATCAATTTAGCCAATCAGAACTAATATCAATGTATACATTTAGTCATATGTAGGGGAAAAAATAAAAAATGTTTTGTATTTTACCTCCAATTTGACATTTAAACATTTTTTGCATTCAAGCTGTGTTTCATGGAGTGAGAAAATAAAAAAGGAGTGAGTAAAAAAATCTGTTTCCAGACAGGTAGAAAAATTAATTGAACACAACATTCCAAAGATTGGGCTTAAAAAAAGTTTTAAATTCAACATCCACTTCTAAAATGTAAAAAACTGCCCCCCGCCCATTGTTGAAGATCAAGAAGTCCAGTCCACCCCTGCTTCCAGCTGCAGTCGGGGAGGCCGATTTATCAGGTAGCGACAGTTGAGCGACTGTAGCGGCATTTTCAGAGCGCCCGCTAGTAGTCGCTGTGCTTGGCCGTTGTTCTGTAGTTGATAGCGACTCAGTCGGTTTGCCGTAATGTTGAATATTGGGTGAGGAGTTGCTATTTGACAGGTTCTGCGCTGTATGGGAGCGCATGATAGCGACTGGCCCTAGCGACCGGCTCCCACCATATTCATTAAAAAATCACGCTCAAAAAATTCTCGCGCTGTAAAATGCATGTTTAAACCCCAGAGCGCTGGCGGCGATGGGTTAAAAGTAGTTTTTTAACCCCCAAACAACCATATTTTTGGAAACCAAAAAAAACAAGTTTTTAAAATAATTTGGTAATATGAATACATTAATATCAGACCTGTAATATCAATTCTGTACAATTTTTTTTTTTTTACCTTAAAAAAATCTAAAATGGCAGAAGTGGTCACAGAATTTTTCACATTAAAAAAAAAAAAAAACAATTAATAACAATTAATTTTGAATATTTAAAGATTGTTCCATTGAAATGCATTGGAGAGCGCCAGGTAGCGAGAGGTCATACCTGTCGCTGTTCAAGGTCGGACGCTGGCGCTGTGGGCTGAGGCTGGAATAATGATGAATGAGTGGCTATATGACGCTATCTCAGTCGCTAAGCAGGATTGGCTTGATAAATGTGTGATTGTGGTGGGGAGCCGGCGTTCTCGTGGCGGGGCCTGTCATTACCGGCCGCTCTCCAATCGCTACCTGTCGCTATTCCTTCATAAATAAGAGCCTAATAGTCCAGTAGTAGAAGATGGGGGAGAGGGATAGCAAGATGGCTGCTTCTATGTAGACACATGTATAAAGCTTTGCCATAGGGACTGGATTAGACAATAAGACAGCAGTGCTGCGTAACTGGGAGTTCTCTCAAGGGCTGCAGTTATATACATGGGTTAAGAAATACAGAAAACAGTTGATACTACAAACACATTAGTATTGCCTTACATAGTGGATAGTAAAACAACAAAACCAAGCCGCTCTTTCCAGTTTTCTTCTGTCTGTCAGAGGCTAGGCATAATTTCTGCTGTGATTTAGGAGTACATTTTATTTTCTCTCATCTATATAGCCTTCAGCCAGTTATTAGTGTAGAAGAGCATGGTCACAGCAGGTAAATGTATCACACAGCACCAGGGTTTTATAAGCTTTATTGCAGTAAAAACTATGCAGTGGACATCGTGCCCTGTTTATAAGTGGAGCTGTGATTGGCAGATGCTATTAATGCTCTATTTAAAAAATGGGGTGTGATTCTCAATTCTTAAGTTCTGGATAGGGCAGGGTTAGAACCTCCTTAGGGTTCTCATTTTTCACTGTCTGTGGTGACTGAACAGTAAATAGGTCACAGTCATATGTTGTGTGTACAACACTCAGCTTCCTGTGTTTGCTCAATAAATGGCCACATACAGCAAATTCAACCTGATATAACCCTTTATAATTTAAAAATAACTAATACTAATTTAGGCTGGAGAGCTCACTAAGATTGTGTATTTGCAAACACGCCGGCTTAATACGTTTTGAATCCAGAGCTGTAGTTGGTGCTCAGGTCAGACAAGCAACCTCATAATCTACATGTAATGCAAACTATGGAAGCCTATAACATGTTGGCTTCTGCAATAAATCAATCATTTCCAGTTGTCCTGCCATGTGTTGTATACAGTATATATTCAGTGCCTCTTCAGCTGTTCAGATCTACCAAGGCCTTTTAAGCTGTGCTGGTGATATTTTATTCTACATATGTTACTGGAAGCCAGTATAAAGCACGCCCCGTGGGTCTTGGGAATGCAACAGGGATCTTCTTTGTGCCATGCTTGGACTCGATATGCTTGATGCAGTATGTAGCAGAGGAACATTTACTGATATAATGCGTTGTACAGTTGAAGCAAGTACCCAACCGATCTCAGATATTAGGGTAGTTTTCAGGTAGAGTTAAGCACTGTTTCTTAAAATAGACCTAGGTAATATTTATAGCCACTGCTACTTCCTGGGTGGCTGTCAGGTCAGTACTGGCATTAGTCTTGTATGGCGCTCAGGATAAAGGTTGCTTCGTGAGGGTCCAGACATGCATGACAGGCTATATTAAATATCTTAGTTCTGTAATATACATTGAGTAAAATAGGTATTGAACATGTAAATTTTCTATTTATGTCTATTGATATAAAATTCTAACCAGATGCCGGTAACAACTTATCCAATCCACACATGCAAAGAAATCAAACCATAGATATCCATAAATTAAGGTATGCGTTATAGAATTGAAAAAGGGAAAAGTATTAAACACATTAAGAAAGAGAGGTGCAATACTCCATGGAAAGTCATGACACTATCTGAAATCTATCAGTTATTAGAAAGCAATCCTAACACTTAGTGCAAAGTAATATCAGCTGGTTCAACTGATGGCCTCAGATGCCCCACAAGAAACATCTCGTAATGGGTAAAACCAGTGAGCTCTCCAAAAACTTTAACATCCTTATTGTTGTAAAACATACCAATGGCAATGGTTACAGAAACATTTCTAAACTACGGTCCATCATTGCTCCAAGGTCCGCTTCTGTAACCACTGCACTATCTGCTTGGTTACTGGTGTCTGCTGGATTGGTGTGGTCCTCTCCTGAGTCCTAAAGCTGCCATGTTTTCCATCATCTACCTTTCAACATGCTGTCATGTTTCCTATAAATGCATGTGTCTGGCCCCTCCCCCAATGTTGGATCATTGCATTGTCTCACTGAGCCTAGCCGTGCTCTCCAAACTGCTTTCTTGAATCCTGCCCACAGCCCTCCATTTTCCATGCTATGTCTGCACCAGGGACCACACCTATCCAGTGCCTGTGCCATGTCTGCACCAGTGCCCACAACCCATCCAGTGCCTGTGCCATGTCTGCACCAGTGCCCACAACCCTCCATTGTCTGCACCATCATCATTTGTGATCTATTGTCTGAGACCCAGACAACTGTCTGAATTCGGACTCAAAACCTCCAAAGTCTGCACCAGGGCCCAGATCCACCATTCTCTGCTCTGGGGTCCAAGATCCTCCACTGTCTGCACTGGGGCCTAGATCCTGCATTGTCAGCACTGGGACCCAGACCATCCATTCTTGTCTTGTACATCTGCCTGCGACCTCTGTCTGCGACCTCCAAAGGACTACCCGGGGCTTGTGTACTTCCTATCTTTAGGGGCACTGCTGAAGACCTGGGTTGGTTATGGGCTCTCCCTTGAGTACAAGACCTCCCTGGCCCTGGGTGGTCGCCGGTAGAGATGAGCGAACCGGTTCGGACGAACCGGAATTCGCTCCAAATTTCAGGAAATATTCGATTCGGCACGAACCTGAATATTTTGTGGTTCGTGCCGATCAAATTTTTCCTGAAATTAAAAAAAAAAAATGCCGGCATGGTGGGAGCCGGCCGGCGGGCCGGTAAAGCCGCTGTCAGCGGAACCGGCTGGCCCGCTCCCACCATGCCAGCATTTAAAAAAAAAGGCAAACACTTACCTGCAGGTCCGGAGCGTGGAGGCCGGCGCCGCTCTCAGCTGTCATCTGAGGGCGCGTCATCATGACGTCGTGCCGGCAAAAATGTTTTTTTTTTTTGTTTTTTAAATGCCGGCATGGTGGGAGCAGGCCGGCCGGCTCCCACCATGCCGGCATTTTTGATGGGGAACTTCGTAAAAGTTCGATTCGGCCGAACCCGAATTTCTTTGTGAAATTCGGCGAATCGGCCGAATCGAACTTTTCAAAAGTTCGCTCATCTCTAGTCGCCGGCTTGCCACTTTGGTGGCGCAGGCTGGTTGTTTGTCCTCCATCCTTCATGTTCCTAGTTTCCTACTCCACGGTCTGACAAGCCTGTAAAATATGGAAGGAATATAGTCTGGTCAGATAAAAAATAAAACTGAACTCTCTGGATGCCATAACCCACACACACATTAAAAAGCGGCACAGCATATCACCCTAAAAACACCATACCAACAGGGAAGTTTGGTGTTGGGACATCATAGTGTGGGGCATGCAGTTCAAACAAGAATGAAAGTACAAATGTAACGAGACATTCTTAAAAAAAATTAATAAACTGCCCTTGACCAAGATGATGAAGATGAAATGAGGGTGGACTTTCCAGCAACACAACGATCCCAAGCACACAGCCAACAAAACTCTCTGGTTTCAGAGAAAGAACACAAAGTTGCTAGAATGGTCCAGCCAGTCACCTCACCTGAATACAATAAAAAAAATATGCAGGGAATTAAAGCTCATAGAAGAAAGAAACCAAGATTTGAGGAGTGTTTGTGTGGCAGAATTGGCCAAAATCACACCCGAGCAATGCAACTAGTTTCTCTATACAGGAAGCATCTTGAAGCTGTCTTCACCAGACACCAACCAAAGCTATTGTACGCAGTATTAAATACATTTCAGTACTGTAAGTCTGTTCAGTACTCTTCCCCTTTATCATCTCCCATCATTACACATAACTTAATTTATGAACATTTATGGTTTGACTTTTTGGGGGATTGGATGGATTCTTACATACCGTATTTTTCACCATATAAGACACAAAAGTGTGTGTGTGTGTGTGTGTGTGTGTGTGTGTGTGTGTGTGTGTGTGTGTGTGTTTTGAGAATTTCATGTCAAGAGCACTTTAAGAAATATATTTACTAATTTGACTAGTAGCCCAGCTGAACTGGCTCTCAATGCTAGATATGCTGCATCACTAGAAATCAGGGTATATATCAGGAAGAGGTGAGATGTGGCCCTGGCTTCCCCCTCTGGGCATTGCTGATTGTGAAGCCTGTCACCAAAAAGAAAATTGCTAGAGCCAAATTTCAAGCTTTACCCATCTTTCCACACTTCTGCGTGGATTTGGTTGGCTGTTGCAACTGATAGGCTTTACCAACCAGGCATGTCTGGAACCACATGGTCAGCTGACACAACAGTAAGTAAGTGGCCCCCATTTAGTAATTTGTGTATTTTGGAATCATGATTTCAGGATTTGTATCCCTAATTAGAATGGCTAGGGTGGAAGGATGCTGTGGCCCTGATAATCCCTGCAGAGAAGGTGCCTGAAGACATAAGTTGTGTGCATCTCAGAGGAGAACCAGAGAATAAGCAGGCTGCAAACCTTGCAAAAATTGTTGATCTTTGCCAGATTAGATGAATATGGCCTATATGTGTAAGTAAATATTGCCCTTTCAAGTTAGTTGATGCACATTGACAGCAAATGCACCCTTTGTTCTGGTTGGATGAGTTTAGCAGTTTCCAATACAATTTTTAAACATCTAAAATTGTAAGGTTTAAATAGACTTTTGGTCCACTAATTATAATTTCTAGGGGGCATCCCAATTGCAGTGTAATTTCCTAAGGCATCTCTGTAGCCAAATTGGCATACTCACCTACTCCAGGACATACTTCAGAGTGGTTGGAAATCTCCTGGCATGGGAGATCAGCCAAGGCAAGGCATAAAGGTGGTTTCTAGCTATATCTAAGGATAAAAAAGTCAAAGGAAAAGACACATTTAAGAAAAGCACAGGCAAATAATAACTAGGATACATATAACATGGAAAATTGCAGACATAAGCCTCAATTCAGAGACACATTCTTTCGGACTTCCGTAGCTGTCTGTGAAAGTTTTGGTGGGTGTTTGTCATTTTTTTGCTTTTTTTCGTTCATTTTTCATTCGTACGAACGTTCGGGAATGCGCTTTCGATGAACAGAAGCAAATCGGAACATTTCCGTTAGTTCGGATAATTTTCGTTCGTTCAGAAAACTTCCATTGCTGGGATGGGCTTCTGTCTGATTCAGAGAGCTGATTTCCGACGGATCACCACCCTATAAATCCGTTTCATTTCCGATCCACTTACGAGACCTTTGAGGGCTCGGATTGCTATAGTTGAGCGTGTTTTGCGGCTATGTGGAGGAGTCTGCGCGCCTTTAGCACCAAGGCATCGCATGTATCAGCATGGCCGAGGTCATAAATTGTATAGCAATGCATACCTGAATCAATACTTTTCATGTATGCCGTATAGAAGCATTTTAATGCTGACCTAAATTAGTCCTTAGCATGTAAACATTTATTTTTCCACACATCCATATAATTGCTATATTTTTTTAGACTTATGTCCTTTGTGAATTATATTTGGATTGTTGAACTTGTATCTTAATTTGTTGTAGGAGTTATTGTTTTAGTCGATTACCTTTGCTTTGTGTAATTATTTTATATTTGGTTGCAGGAACTGCAAGTTGTGCCACTCGCCCTTGCTCCTGATGCCCGTTCTTTGCCTGCAGAATGCGGGCCAGGGGTTCTCTAATCGGGCACTATGCAAAACCCGGCCCGTGGTGGCGAGGGCCCTCTGGCTTTTGAAGTCCAGATTTAGGTGTTTGGACCATGCAGGGGGGGGGGGGGGGGGCACTGCAGTATGACCCCAACAAGGTTATACCAAAATTTTAATTTACGTTTTTTAACAGGGACCACACGTGCCAGAGTGGCACAACTGAGTGTCAGGGTCCTTCAGTTGGTGGGCGAGATGCAGGAGCTGCGCAACTCGTTGGGGACCACAGATGAAGAATAATGTTCAGTGGCCTGCCATTGCTATGTATTTTGTTTTTTATAGTTGTAAAAATTAGAAATTTTCAACATTTTTTACAATTTGATATTTTATGATGGTATAAAAAAAAAAACATGTTACATTGTCATTTCATTTACAAAATACATTAACACAAATCTAATGGGCCCAGAAATATTTAAAGATGAATATTCACATGACCGAGAAGTGATTTGGGTAAGTTATAGAGGGCTAAAATGGAAGAAGAACCTAACCGAGAAGTGGTTTGGGTGAGCTTTAAGGGTCCAAAAGGGAAGATGGAGGATAGTGCTAAGTGGTTTGGGTGAGCTTTAAGGGTCCAAAAGGGAAGATGGAGGACAGTGCTAAGTGATTTAGCTAAACAGTGTAGTAGAAGTGAGGGTGGCAAATATGTAGGTGAGCACTTTAATGAGTTAAGTTTGTAGTGCGCAGGCGCAAGATCATAAGGATTTCCATCTGGACGATTATTTATTGAAAAAGGGAAACAGAAACTAACGGGAAACGTAAAGGATTCGTTGGAGGATACGATGGGAAAAGGGCAAAAATGAAAGCCTACGTTGTAACATGTGAAAATGAAACGGAAAAGTCTGGATGGAAAATGACATCCTCGTATTCGTAATCTGCCGTACGAATGGACGGAAACTTTACAGAAGGTTTTCAATGCATGCATAGAATTGCTCGTACACTCATACGAGAACCTTTCACAAAAAAAACAGATCGGCACTAAAACGGAAGTTTCTTTTGTCTCTCTGAATCTAGGCTATAGTACTGTATCGTGAGCAAGGAGCAGTGCAGCCTGGAAGCATATAGCAGAAGCATGAAGCTGAAGCAGGTAGTGGGAGCACAGACCAAGAAAAAAACAGATCACAGATCAGAGTTTCCCCCTAGCACCTCCCTTTACATTCACCCTCGGCACACTTATTGAAATGTAACACTCAATAGATTCAGAGATTATCTGGGAAGTTACGGTCTGGTCTTTAACCCCAATCCCCTCTTGGGGGTTTATTCATCAAGGGATAGCGGCAGTTAGTGCCTCGTAGTGGCAGGCAGCATCTGGTGAACGACAGGCGCTGTATGCAATGCCACATTTATGAAGGCGATTCTGGTGAGCGACTCTAACAGCACCATGAAGCGTACGTTTCATCATTATAGGTGGCTCAGCGTATAGCGCCGATGCTCTAGCTTTCAGAGCGCCAGGTATATCAATGGACATTCCCTTTCTTCTGTTTAAACCAGGTTTTTTTTTTTTACTTTCTTTTTTACTCTTAAATAATTGTGTGACCTCTCCTGGCCTAGAAAGAATCATTTTTGAAAACTTTTTTGATTTTTTATATTTTTATGCAGAATGGTCATTACAGGTCTGGCATTAAAGTATTAATGCCATAATGTTACAACAATGTCATTCCATGTGTTTTCACTTTGTTACAGGTGGATATGTGTTCAAAAACAGATTTTAATCACTCAGCGTCTGGTGCTCTATGCTATAGCGACCAGATCCAGAGCGCCGACGCTGTGTGTGTCTGTGTGTTTTTTTGTTGAATATGGTGTGAGTATCTGAGAGTCGATAGCAATCAGCTGGCGCTACCTTTCGCTCCCTGCAACGCTATACTGGTGTTAGAACGCCCAACATACATCTCATTCATCAATGCTGGCCAGGTTACTACAGCGACTAAAACGCTCTGTTACAGCGCCCAATAGCCGATCACAGCCTATACTAGCGGCCGCTCCTAGCGCCTCTGTACAGACGCTCATCTACCGATAGCTGGCGCTAGTAATGAATCAGCCTGCCCGTCACAAGCCTTGTAGACAGACACAGGAAAAAAAGGGGCAGAGGCAAAATAAAGATGATTGTGACTGAGACTATGAATGAACAGAACAAGACGCTGTGTTCATGTATTTCAATAAATGTTAACCAATAGTCTTCTTTATAACAAGTGTTTTTAGTGTTTCATCAGAGTGAGTGTGCAGAGGGTTACATTTTTTTCTTTAGGTAGTTTGGCTACATCCCTCTATCACCTCCCATATTTGCTGCAAATTACATTTCCTGCTTTCATTCAAAGTAATCTCATGTGTAGGGGAACTAGCTTTTAATGGGTTAATTAGGCAACTTTGATGACAACATCTTAAAAAAAAAGTTTGTGCCTGTGATACATAATACAAATGCAAAGTATAATGTCCATGTCCGATGCTTGTAGCTGTGCAATGCTTATACTCTCTATCTAAATGGGCTTTAAACAAATATGTTATGCACATTACTTCTTAAAATAGCTAGCCCATAATAACCCCATGAATGGGTCCCGTGGAGCACAATGCACGCCATTGTCTGCAGAGCTGGCAGTCAGTAGGGTGTTAAGTGAGTCACATTAATAATGAGGCATTCATAATAACTATTTTATGCTCGTTTCCATTATTTGGCTGTTAGGCAGAAGACAGAGTAGGCACCTTTTCCTTCTTGCATATTAAAAGAAGCTAGCTATAGATCTTGGAGGTATGCTGTTTACATATGATGAGGATGAGGGGGGAAGTCGTAGGCAGTTTCCATGACAACTCGTGTAATAATAGAATGCAAATGATGAGTTCTGTACCATCGAAGTGCCAGTGATGGTATGTATAGTACACTGAGTCATTGCCTGTATGCCAAGTTTATTGTTACTTGGATATTGAAGGTCAACTCTAAATATATACAAATGTGTGTGATGAAGAGGGAACCGGAGACTTGCGTAACACTTTTGCATTATAGGAGCAGTTAATGAATAAGCCCATGTGAGGGCTTGGGAGGTATGCACAAGCTCCCATGGAACCGAAGGAGATTTCTGGCACCACAGGGTCTCCTATAGCAGGCACTTGGTCTACCCCACTCTAACTTGTTGTCGTTTACCTGATATTAATCTGTTTTCATGGTGAGGTCAACAACTCATTGCCTGGATCAGGCTTAGGCTCCCACAGTGAAACAAGGTAAACCCAAGATGACCTCCTGAACTCTGGAGTCTCATATGGCCAAAGGGTCCTCATGGCAAATGTGTCCAGGTAGGCTTATATAGCAGCCTGGAAAACAAGGTGTGTCTAGAGGTAGATGCAGTGGCGGAAATGGGGGATTGCGGTTGGATAGAACACTGGTGCCTGGTCACTTACAGTTTTCACTATAATTCCAATATAAGGTTCCAAGGAGTCTCAAAATCCAACGTGTCTCCCCTGACATCTGCAGGCTGCTAAATGCCTCAGTGCAATGTCTATTGAGCCCCACAGAACAACACTGTCAGCTGTCTCATAGTTTTGGCCCATTTTACAGCCCCAGAATTCAATTGATACTGTATAGTACCTTAGGTGGTCAGGTGGTCAGTGTGCATTTGAATGGCACTGATTACACTGCCCATTTTATTATGGTAGAAGGAGCAGGTAATAATGAATATGTCTGTTCTACAACAGGACAGCACAGCTCATCCTCTCACACACTATAAGAAGGGTATTTTGGTTTGCATTCACTCTAAATCTAGTCTAAACAAAATCATTGTTGCCGTGCAGAAGATTCACTGTTGTTGCTGAATTCCAGTATATTTTCTGTATCCCAGCTCAGTCCAAATTTCATTTATTCATGACCACCTTTTTTACACACTGGTGGTGGATCTATACAGAGAAGCAAGGTAAAAGGCAACAAGCAGAGTATGGATCACACCCCCCGTCACATACAAGAGTTGGGGACCTGTGCAGTGTACAAGGGTGTGTGAATAGGTGCAAACGTGACGTGTTTCAGGGGTAGATGTCTCCCCTTATTTGTGCGTATATGACCTGACTCTAATAAAGCATAATATATACTAATAGAAAGACTCACGTGTGCATGGGTAATGGACACACGACTAAGAGGGGACATCCACCCCCAACACGTGTCGCATTTGGACCTATTCAAACACACTTTCACACTGTGCGGGTCCGCAACCAGACTATTTTAACCTATCGATTAAAGGCTAGGTTTTATTTCTCATGGCTCTCAAAATACTTTCAAAACTTACCTATTCGGTAAATTGTGGTTCCACCAACCAACAGTAAGTCTGCTCTCATGCTGTGATAAAAGCAAGAGGGCAGTATTCTGACTAAGGCATTCTAGACAGAGCAAAACCCAGGATAGTGAAATTTCCGGGTCTTGGTCCACTTTAGGAAGATACTGACTATTATAAATTATAAGGGTATAAAGAAAGAATGCTATATAGCAATGTTGAAGGTGGAAACAGGGCAGTTTCTAGACAAAATAGTGCTTAGTGATGGAAGGAAAAAAATCTGCTCTCTCCTCATCTGTCCTATGGTGCTGCTGCTGTCCAATACAGGTATGTTCCATGCTGTACCTCTAGCAGGCAGTTCTCTTATGGCCTGCACCACTAACATTGTCCTTGATTCATCTGCAGAAAATAGGATAGTAGAGATAAAGGCACCCCCATTTAGCCTTGGCGGCCAGGGCAATTGTCCTGCTCACCCTCCCCTAGAAACAGCCCTGGGCAGAAATACCCTTTAACATCTGACATTACTTATTTTTGTCTTGGGCTATATCTAAATAGGGATTACCCATCGTCCTCTGCAGTATATCTTGCAGCAAATCATTTATTAATATCTTATAAATTAGTCCTGAGGAAGTGACGCTGGTGACGTCACACAACGCATAGACGCTGGGGCAGTGGGCTGGTGGTCGTTTCCTGATGTAAGTTACTCATTTATATGTGGGGTGCTTTTTTTCTGCCCCCTCCGGCTGGGTCTCACGGTTTCATTAGCACATTTATGGTTAGGTATAGGTTAGAGGGTAATTTAGGTTAATACTTGCTCTCTCAGTGGTGTTTAATAGATTGTTACACTGTTGTTCTTATTTAAATGTTATGCTGATATGCACTATAGCAATTTCATACCAGCCGGGCAGTGCAACCAATGTAGAATCAGTTTTATCAATTATACTTTATTATCCACCAGTCCCCTGCCCCCTCAATGTTTTCTTTCCCTTCCTTTATTGACCTTGTTTGTCTTTAATGTTTTTAATGAGTCCTTAGTGTACATAGTTGTTGTCATATTGTAATTAATAAAATACTTATTTTTTATGATATAATCAGTAGTGGTGCCATATATTTTGGTGGGGTTTTGGAGGGTGTGGGACCCTCGTCTTTCTGTATATAATCTTATAAATTTGGATATTTTTAAATGAACATTTCCCCAGTATTTCACTGAATATAGAAAAAACACCAAGAAGCTTAAAGAGGAACATCAGGGAGGTCAAAACCGTCCCCAAACCTCACTAATCTGCTGCCCCTGCCCCCTCTGGTTTTACCTTTGGGCAATTTTTACTCACCTCGCCAGGGCATTCATCTTCTTGGTCCCTCGGATTCCAGATGACCTCCCGACGGGCGGCGCCATCTTGCATCCCTTCAGGCACTGAGCATGGCCCCCAGTCTCGCGTCTGGAGAATGTTATGGATGGGCATGCTGTCATTAACATATGGGTAAACCGGCAGGGGCAGAGGATCAGGCCCTGAAGCAGACTAATGTCCACGCAGCAGGCAGCTGCAACATCCATAAGTTAAGTAGGGGCCGATGGGTGGGGGGAGAGAATTGGACCCTTTTTATTTTAGGTCTGATGTTCCTCTTTAATCATGTTCACAGAGTTTGAACTTTCAGGAAAGTAGCTGGAACTGTCAGCAAAATATTTCTGCATGGCAAGGGCTCATCCAGGCACCCTATCTCCAGGCTTACTGCAAGTACTTGGGGCTTTTACAACTTTAAAAAGACTCTTTATCTTATTTATATATAGGTTTTGTTAGGGCAAGCGCTGTGGGCCCATCTCGCAGCACTTCCCTCACCTCCGTTGCTGCTCCCGCTGCCCGGGTGAGCGCTGCGCGCCCATCTCGCAGTGCTCCCCAGTCCCTCTCCTTACCCGCTCCTGCCGACGGGCCTGCGGCTTCCGGCGCGGTGGCTGGCCATGCGCCGGCTGCTCCCAGCCGTCTTCCTCCTTCTCGTGCTGCTTCCTTGCATGGTTCGGTGCGCGCACGCCTCCGTCCACTAGAGGGCGCGTGCGCCAGATTCCTGAAATTTAAAGGGCCTGTACACCACTGATTGGTGCCTGGTCTTCCAATCCTGCATCCACTTCCCCTATTTAAGGGGCACTTCCTTTTCCATCGGTGCTGCCAGCCTTTTGCCTGCCTCCTTTGTACCACGCATTACCTCGGCTGACTGTCTGGCTGAGCCGCTGTTGGGGGTAGTGACCTGGGGGTCACTCACCGCTGCAAGACCAACCTGCTTTGCAGCGGGCTCTGGTGAATACCGGTGGCCTCTTAGACTCCGCTCCCCTGACGCGGCACTCGCTATCAGTAACACGGTCACAGCGGATCCACACCTGTGCCGCCACACCCGGTCCGTGACAGTAAGATCCGGCCATGGATCCCTCTGAGGTGCCACTGGCTGATGCCTCTGAATTACCTGCAATAGTGGCTATGCAGTCTCGCCAAATTAACCAGCTCTCCGCCATGGTTCAGCAGCTCTTATCGATTCAGCAACAGCAATTGCCACCAGCCGCCCCAGTATTGCCGCCACAGCCTCCAGTAGCATCAACTTCTAGAATCCATCTCTCCTTGCCGGCTAAGTTTGACGGGGATGCCAAGTTATGCCGAGGCTGCCTTACCCAGTGTTCCATGCATTTGGAAATGTTGGCAGACCAATTTCCCACTGAACGTGCTAAGGTGGCCTTTGTTATTAGTCTGCTCTCAGGGAAAGCTCTGGCCTGGGCTACCCCATTATGGCAGTATATAACAGTGATTTGTCCAGCTTCTCCTTAAAACATAGCTTTTAATCCATCCAGTTAAAAACAGCTTTTTGTGAAACTATTAGGTAATTGACTACCGTGGCCTCTGCATTGACTACCGTGGCCTCAACAAGATTACTGTCAAAAATCGTTACCCTTTACCTTTGATTTCTGAATTATTTGATCGACTTCGGGGTGCCAGGATCTTCACTAAACTCGACCTGAGAGGGGCCTATAATCTGATACGTATACGTGAGGGCGATGAGTGGAAGACCGCCTTTAACACCCGCGATGGCCACTTTGAATACCTAGTGATGCCCTTTGGACTTTGCAATGCACTCGCCGTATTCCAGGAATACGTGAACGACATATTCCGGGACTTGCTTTACTCCTGCGTGGTAGTGTATCTGCATGACATACTCATCTTCTCTTCTAATCCTGAAGAACATCACCGCCACGTCCGGCAAGTCCTGTCTTGCCTCCGCCTACATCGTTTATACGCCAAGTTGGAGAAGTGCATATTTGATCAGACCTCTCTACCATTTCTTGGGTACATATTTTCTGGTCGTGGTCTCCAGATGGACCCCAGCAAGTTAAAGGCAGTGTTGGACTGGCCTCGTCCTTCTGGCCTACGGGCTATCCAACGGTTTTTGGGTTTCGCTAATTATTATCGCCAGTTTATTACCCACTTTTCGACTATAGTTGCGCCAATTGTGGCTTTTACGAAGAAGAACGCTAATGCTAAGTCGTGGCCTCCTCAGGCTGAAGAGACCTTTAATACTCTTAAAAATGCCTTCTCTTCTGCTCCGGTGCTTTCAAGACCAGATCCAGCTAGACCCTTTGTCCTTGAGGTAGATGCCCCCTCCATTGAAGCTGGAGCTGTGCTTACTTAAAAATCTGCTACTGGCAGGACTCTCACCTGCGGTTTCTTTTCTAAAACGTTTTCTCCGGCAGAGAGGAATTACTCCATTGGAGATCGGGAATTACTCGCCATCAAGTTGGCATTGGAGGAGTGGAGACATCTCTTGGAAGGTTCTGCCTACCTTGTTACCATCTTTACCGACCACAAGTGTGACAACAAGAATCTGTCTTACTTAGAAACTGCCCAGCGGTTAAACCCTCGACAAGCCCGATGGTTGTTATTTTTCGCCCGTTTCTACTTTCAGATCCACTTCCGTCTAGCCATCAAGAACATCAGGGTGGACGCCCTTTCTCGTTCTTCGGATGTCTCCGGGTCAGAATCCACTCCACAGCATATTATCCCTCCTGAATGTCTAGTCCACTCTGCTCTCGCAACCCTGGTACAGGCACCACCTGGAAAGAACTTCGTGCCTCCTCGCCAGCGTTGCAGAATATTAAAATAGGGACATTCTTTTCATGTAGCTGGCCATGCCGGTATCAGAAAATCTTGTTCTCTCATTTCCAGATATTATTGGTGGCCTTCCTTAGAGAAGAACGTGATGGAATTCATTCAGGCTTGTACCATCTGTGCACGTGACAAGACTCCTTGCCAAAGACCTGCAGGCTTACTTCTTCCCCTACCTATTCCAGACACTCCATGGTCACACATTGCTATGGACTTCATTTCTTACCTCCCTCCTTCACATGGCAACACCGTTATTTGGGTGGTAGTAGATAAGTTCTCTAAGATGGCGCATTTTACAGCTTTGCCTGGTCTTCCTTCGGCTGGTGAAACACTTTCTTATGCATATCTTATGCATATCTTTCGACTTCATGGGCTGCCTGCACACATTAGGGTCGATTCAAAGAAACATGTAACAGCTTGGATTTGGGTGCCGATCATCCTATTTTTCCCGTACGCTTGTGCGTTCGTATGAACTTGCGAGTGATTCTATAAGCAAATACGTTTCTATCCTAAAATGTACGTCCGTTCGTATGGCAGTTCGGGAATCAGACCTATGTCAGTTTCCATCCTGACTTTTCCGTTTCATTTCTCAGGTTGCAACATTGGTTTTGCCCTTTTTCCTTTTTTGTCTGGACGTAAATCCTTCTGATCTTGCGGCTGCACACTACAAACTTACCTCATTAAAGTGCATTCTAAATATTTGGTCTTTTATTTTTCTTTATTTCATTCATTTTGTAGTAACCAACTTAATGAATGCATTTGCATAAGTAAATCTTACTTTGTTTAATTTTTAGTTAACTTGCATTTGTTACTTGTGGATTTAATTTTAATATTTTGGCTTCAAATGGTACAACTTAAAATTTTGGGTGTGGTTACCCACACCCTCTACATACAGATTGCTCTCAAATATAAAAAAACACCCAGCAACTTCTGCATGTTATGAGTCTAGAAACAGCCAAGATGGCGGCTCAGGTATTCTCGGGCAGCCTGCCTTGTGACTGTGTTGCTCTGCATTCTTTGATTTCTGACCTTTCCGTGCCCCCAGCTCTGCTGTGTCTGTGCAAAATACAGCAGTAACCCACATCCTGCACTTTATCCCGCTCTCCTCTCCTCAGTAAGTGTGATGCATCTGACCAAAGATGTGCTTAAATAATTAAACAAAGCAAAGGTAAACAACTACACCAATAAATGCAATCTAAAAATATTATTCTAGTACATTAATTTTAAAATAAAAACAAAGGACATAGGTTTCTTTAATTAACGCAAATATATTGCAAAATAAAGGTTTACATGCAAAGGACTAATTAAGGTCCACATTAAAATGCTTTTATAAGGCATACATGAATCAGGTATGCATTGCCATACAATTTATGGCCTCGGCCATGCTGATACATGCAGTTCATTGGAGCTCAAGACGCGCAGACTCCTCCACATAGCCAAAAAACCTGTTCAAGAACTGCAATCCGACTGCTAAAAGGTGTCGGCAGTGGCTTTCTTTTAAAACGTATTCAGAGGTTTGAAAACTGTTCTCTGAATCACACCTAAACACATCCGAGTATCCTAAGTTTTACGTTTTGATCCTAAGTTTTAGGATTTGATCCTAAGTTTTAGGATTTGATCCTAAGTTTTAGGATTTGATCCTAAGTTTTACGTTTTGATCCTAAAATTTAGGAACGAACTTCCGCTGATCGTAAGAGCATATACGCATTCGAATGTAGGCTCGTGCGAGTCGGAAATGGCCAAAAAAACATGAAAAAATGACTAACACCCACCCAAACTTACGATTCTCGATCAATTAACTTTTGCTCTTTGAATCGAGGGGATTGTGTCTGACAGAGGAGTGCAATTTGTTTCTAAGTTCTGGAGGGCTCTTTGTAAGCAAATGAAGATTTAATTGGACTTTTCCTCGGCTTATCATCCCCAGTCAAATGGCCAAGTGGAAAGAGTAAACCAAGTCCTCGGCCATTATCTTCGCCATTTTGTTTCCGCGCGTCAAGATGATTGGGTCGACCTTCTGTCCTGGACGGAGTTCTCATATAACTTTAAGGATTTTGAATCTACGAGAAAATCCCTGTTCTTTGTGGTGTACGGTCGTCATCCTCTTCGGTACCCCTTCCTGGGCTATCTTTCCCAGCACTCTGCCCAGGAGCAGAAACGGAGGGAAAGCATACAGAAAATTGACTCCGTCCAAGGAATCGCCAGAGTGCCTGTTGCAATGGCCAGAGTGTCTTGACACAAACAGATCGGCATCCGGCTAACCCCAGTGGAGACACAGAGCGTGAAAGGTCTTGCTGCTGAAAGACCATTCCCCCAGGCGCGAGGCGCTCCTGCTCAGGGCGTCTGCCTCCTGGTTTTCCACCCCAGGAATGTAGACTGCCAAGATGCAGGGAACATTCTCCTCTGCCCAAGTCAGAATCTGGGTTACCTCCTTGAGGGCTCTCTTGCTCCGAGTCCCGCCCTGGTGATTGATGTAGGCGACAGCCGTCTGATTGTCCGAGAGAACCTGGATCGCACGACCCCTTAAATGGGAAGTCAAGCGAAGAAGCACCAACCGGATCGCCCTGAGCTCCAAGAGATTTATGGGTAAGCGGTTCTCCTGCGGACCCCACTGAACCTGGATCCTCTGAGTCTGCTAAACATCAGCCAGTCAGACCTGGCATCCGTGGTAATCTATCTCCCAATGGGGAGTCAGAAAAGACTTGCCCACCAGCAGGTTCCGGGAGTCCAACCACCACAAGAGGGACTGCCTGGCCAGGGGGGACAGCAAAAATTCTTGTTCCAGAGATTCCTGCATCCGATTCCAGCCGTTCAGCAGGTTCAATTGTAAAGGTCTCATGTGAAATTGGGCAAAGAGCACTGCCTCAAAGCATGACACCATTAGGCCCAAAAATCTCATCCCCAGACATACCGATGGCTGCTGACAAGACAACTTGCGTCTGGAGCCCCAAAGCCTTCTGCTGTGGCAGAAAAACCTTGACCTGAGCAGTGTCTATTGTCATTCCCAGGAAGGATCTCACTGTTGAGAGAGTGATAAATTACTTTGGGTAATTGATTACCCAGCCAAAGGGCCTCCAGAGTTGACAACACCGCCCGAGTATCGCTCTCGGCCTGCTGAAGGGACTGGGCCGCAATCAGCAAGTCATCCAGATAGGGCAGCACACGAATGGCCTGGTTCCTCAGGATAGCCACGATGCCCGCCAGCACCTCAGTGAAGACACGGAGGGCTAAGGATATCCTGAATGGAAGTGCCACAAACTGGTAATGCTGATCCTCCAGAGCAAACCTCAGGAACTTCTCATGCCCCTGGAAAATTGGCATGTCCACCGTGGTCGTGAAGTTGCCAGGCCGAAACTATCTCACCGCCGACAGTAAAGTTTCCATGCGGAAATGTCTGACTCTTACAAACCTGTTGAGATCCTTCAGGTCCAGGATTGGTCTTACCATTCCATCCTTCTTGGGAACCATGAACAGGTTGGAGTAAAAACCCTGACCCTGTTCCTGCCGAGGTACAGGGCAAATCACATCTAACCGCAGGAGGTGTTGCACAGCCGTTCTCAAGGCCTGGGTCTTTAGCAGGTTTCAAGATTTTTTTTTTTGTGGGCGGCCTGGCTGCCAGCTCTATCTTGTAACCGGAGGACCCTACCTCCTGAATCCACCGATCCAAGACGTGCCGCCTCCAGATCTGAGCAAACAGCAGAAGCCGGCCCCCCCACCCGGATGGGTGAGGGCACCCCCTCATACCTGAGAGGGCTTGGCTGGGGGCTTGGATTTAGCTCCCCAGGAGGGATTGGGCCGGCCGCGGGACCTACCTCTGCCTCAGGTATCTCTGCGGCCACCTGGGAATGAAGAGCCTCTTCCTCCTTGAAAGGAATGATATCTTTGAGGGAGTCTACCATCCTTGACAAAAGGTCCAGGCGCTCCCCGAACAGCCTGTTCCCCACAAAAGGGATACTTGTAAGCGACTTCTTGACAGCCGCATCAGCTGACCATTGCCGCAGCCAGAGCGAGTGGCGGAGAGCAACAAGCAAGGCTGAAATCCTGGCACCGAGCCGGACCAGATCGTCCATGGCTGTAGTAACAAAGCCAATTAAATCCAAGTAGGCCTTGAGTTCCTTATACTCCTCAGCCCACCTGCGAGCCTTAGCTCTATCCACAAGGTGTCTCACCTTCTTTCTGATGGCTAGAGAGACAATTGCCGAGGCGCACACAGGGCGAAAAAGGGCACCAGCAAAGGTGAATGCATGGCAGACCAGCTGATCCATGCGCTTGTCAGCAGGGTCACGTAAGGAAGCAGTATCAGGTGACGGCATAACAGTAGTGTTAGACAACCCTGACATAGGAGGATCCACCTCGGGGGGGCGAGACCATAGCTGAACCAGCTCATCAGGGAAGGGATACCACCTATCCAGGCACTTAGGAACTGACGGTAACCTGTTAGACCTCTCCCATTCCTTCAGGATCATGTTAGAGAAATGGGCCTGCTCCGGGAAAACCCGCCTTTGCCTTTCGGGCCTAAACAAATCTCCCTGCTTCCTCTTAGCCGCTCTGGGAGGGACAATGTGTAGTGTATCAAACACTGAGGAAAGCAACTTCTCCATATCATCCGGGAGCCATGCATCCTCGTCCGAGAAAGATCCAGACATACTGTCATCGCCAGCAGAATAATCCACCGTGGAGCGAGACTCCTCTGGCAACTCACCTTCCTCCACAGAGCCCAGACCATCAAAGAGATCGTCATCTTCTGAGTAAACGGGCTCGAGATGCAGCTTCTTACTTGTGGCCTTCTTAGGAGCTGTCCGCGAGATCTGTCTCTCGAGATTGGCCAGCCTATGCGCCAAGTCAGCATGAGACCCCCTGCTGGTTCCCCCCCTCGCTGGGAGCTGAGTGCAGCAGCGGAGGGTCCGGAGAGGTCACCGGCAGCGCAGGGCTAGGGGCAGAGACAACCGCCCGTTCATGGTCCAAAATAATGCCTCCGGCGCAAGTGGTACAAACAGTGCTGCATCCGCCCAGAGGATTCCTAGTGCACAAGGGGCACAGCCTTTCCTGCCCAAATGGGAACTCAGCTCACTATCCCCTGATGCCTCCATTATGTTGATTAAAAATGGTCAAAATCGATAAGGTTACAAGACACTTATGGCTCAAACCTATAAAGCGATCTCTCTTAATAAAAAGGGGGACCGGGAGGAACCACAACCCTCAACCTCAAGCCCACAACCTATACATGAGAAGGGAAGAAGGGACCATGATCAGAATAGACACAATGCAAATAGTCAATAAATGCAGCCAGAAAAAGAGGGACTCACGATACCGACAGAGGGACAGCGCAGCGTCTGAAGTACGAGTGTGACCCCTCAGCAGCAGCAGCAGCAGGACAGAGTCACAGATTTCGCAGCGTCCAGGCAGGCCCCTCGCAGAAGCGCGCGCAGGCTAGCTTCCAGAAAGATCCTCGAGGGGAGTGCGACGCCGTCATGACGTCATGACATCGGCGCGCACCGGCGCCAGGCTCTGCCCCTCCGCGGCGCATCTGGAGAAGTCGCCTGCCCCCTTCCAATCACTGACTAGGCTATAAAAAATGGCGGCAGCGGTGCCCGAGGCCCACTGCGCCTATAGCGTCCCGAGTCTCTCCCCCCGTCACAGACAGCGCCGCACCAGCGGGGTTTGGCGACCCCGTAGCCCAATTGACCGACGAGGGAGGCGAGTAAGAAGTCAGAGTGCACCATGCTGAGCCAGCGAGGAGCCAAGTGGTAAAGACACCAGAGTCCAAAAAGTCAAAAACACAGCACAACAAAACACCAATAAAGCTTGTGGGCAGGGAGGGATACAGTCAACAACAATCTATAGTGGTTCCCCCTAAGGCTCACCATAAGCCTGTGGCAGGCTAACCTTTAGTATAGGGTCTGCGGCCCAGATCCAGGCTCTGCCGAACGCCCACGGACCCCAGCGTTCACCCTACCGTCACGAATCCCAAAGCAGCCAGAGGCTGGGAGGCAGGAATGGGTCAGGAGGGATCCGTGGAAATAGGGCCCGCAGCGGCCGACGAGCTAGGTAGCTCTGCTGCCATTATCTGAGAGAGAGTGCCAACGATCTTCTGCAGCCAAGACTGCAAGATGAACAACTGGGGAATGATATAGGGACACATGCCTTTATAGGGGGCCGGGAGGAGCTACATCTTTGATCTTGCAGTCGAGCGCCCCCTAGGGGCGAATACCCACATGTCATCACTTGGGACGACCTGGACTGGATGTAGGGAAAATACAACTATTGATTGGTAAGTTAGTGGAAAGAAAGGTAGGATGTGGTCATCCAATCAATATATAGCAGTCAAGAGGTGCTAGAGGGGTGTGACCACACACTATAGGCAAAAAGAAATGTAACCCTCTGCACACTCATACTAGCAAACATGGACTGTAAGTTAACATTGATTGCAATGAATGTAAATGCGAGGTAGCCAACACACACACACACACACACACACACACACACACACACACACATACACACACACACACACACACACACAATTTTAAGGCTGATTCATGTATTGCATTGATTGTGCACACACAAGTAAAGAAGTAGCAATGTCTGCACAAACTTTTAGACTTAGTAATGTTAGGGACGGGGTATAAATTGGACGGCCTTGTCGTGGATCCCTCGCTTTTACATTCATTGCAATCTATGTTAACTAACAGTCCATGTTCTTAAACCGGACCTTCAGCGTGATTTAATGCAAAGCCCAAACTCTTAAAAACGGTTCCCCAGCATCTAAAATTAATATATTTTAAGTTTTTAGTCACTAACTTATTATTCTTTCCCCCACTGGGTTGCAACTCTGTTCAGGAATTTAGGATACGGGCGCCGCCATCTTGAATCAGAAGCATCACACTTACTGAGGAGAGGAGAGTGGGATAAGGTACAGGGGGGAGGGTTATAGCTGTGCTTTGCTCAGACAGAGCAGAGCTGGGGTCAGGTAACGGTCAGCAGTCCCAGAATGCAGAGCAGCACAGTCAGGAGACACTTCCTGTTTGCAGGCTGCCTGATAAGATGGCGGCTTCCATAAGCCACCATCTTGGATGTTTAAAGGCTCATAACATGCAGTAGATACAGGTAGGAGGATTTTTAATGTGGCCAATCTGTATGTACAGGGTGTGGGAAACATATAAGATAGACTCTTATTCAGAGTGAAGGACCGCTTTAACAAGTGTTAGCTAGGTTTTCCAATAGTATGAGCAGAGGGTTACATTTCTTTTTTGCCTAAGGTAAAATAGTGCACATGTAGGCATGACCATGAGGCATGTGAACATGAGCGGGGAACGGTAAATAAGGAATGGAAACCCCTAATCCAGGGCCGATACCATTTGATTTGTAGTGGAGCTAAAGGATAAAGCAGCAGCAAATAAACAGTGGCTACCCGTAGAAATCTAGGGGAGTGAGAAGGCCATCTGTAAACACTTGGCTGTGAAAAGACAGAATATGGCTGCATGTCAAGACTGTAAACTGCTTCTGTTCCTTTGAGTAAAGTCTGTGTTATTAAAGAGGAACTTTACTTTCATCCATCTGGACTCAACGTGTCTATTGGTAACAGAATAGTGAGTTTATTATTGTTTAATTCCACTTAATGTGTGAGGTGATAATCTAGGTGTTATATATAGTGTAATTAAAATTGGTTTAATGATTAGGGTTATGCTCAAATCCATTTGAGTGTCTTATAAATAGCAGGTTATAAATCATGTAATTTATATACATTTGGTAGTTTAACTTTAAAGTGGCATCTTGTGATTACTTTTAGGGATGACTAGCCAGCTATAAATCTTTTATTGGTTGCTCCTTTCTCTCCAAATATATATGCCCCCCTCCAGCTCGTGACCCCTTTCCCTGGTAGGGGAGCACCAGTGTCGCTTTCTCATGTTTCCCCCCTGGCCTTGGAAAATGCGGCAGTTGCTGGACTGGGGGGTGGGGGATGCAGTGGGCGTCCTTGAGAGGTTTCATTCTCCCCTTTCCAGCTGTGCTGGACCTCGACGTGCTTCTGCCGGCTTGCCTGTTCTTTCTCCTTATGCCGCTGCGCCGCCTTTTTTTAGGCAGGACAGATGACGTCCTCGACAATTCTGAGACATGGTAGTGATCGCTGGAGAGCAGGTAGCAGGCTGAGGACTCGGCAACCCTGCACCCCATCCGCCCTCCAGCGATCACTGCCAACTATAATTGGGTTTTCAAGGGACATTGATCGTCACGGGACATGGGATTGGGAATGCCATTTTTTTTTAAATTAACCCTTTATATCCTGTCACCCAGAAGGTATAAAAGGTTTCCAGTAGCAGCAGGAGAGCAGTCAGGGGACACAGTGCTCGGTGGTGGATCGAAGGTAAGTATTTTAAAATAAAATAATTTAATCATTGTTTTCTCTCTGTGTGGAGTCTTTTTTACATTTAACCCTAAGTGAAAAGGGAAGGGGTCCATGAGACCCCTATACCAGTTCACAAGGCTTGGGGGGTTGGAAAGTGGGTGACTTGCCACTGATCCCCCCGCCCCCATTACCTGCCTCCCCAAAGCCTGAGGGGGGACAGAAGAGCCCTTGGCCTGCTAAGGCTATTTGAGCTTGTAGCCTTCAGGGCTGTGGTCAACCAAAACTGGCTTCTGTGCTCTGGTCTACAAGCCCTGCATAGATGGTGTCTGGGCTGGATTTACTGGAAAGGAGGGACCCCACTCTTTTTTAATTTTTAACTCTCAAAAATAAAAAAAGCCTGGCAACCCTTGATAGTGCAAATAGTAGTAATATTTTTGAAAATAGTTTGTAAATGTCATAAAGCCCAATTTTCAGTTTGGGGGTGTTCCTGGGGAGGAATGAGGGAGCTACTTATACATATGAGGTACCATTGTTATTGTGAGTAATGGGGCTTTTACACTTTTTCTTAAAAAAGACATTTAAAAAATATTTTTAAAAACAATTTACACAAAATTATTCTGAAATCACTGAAGCAATGCCAAACATGGTAAAGCCCAAACTCTGTGGAAATTCCTGCAAAAATCATGGTTAAACATAGCACAAACTGGTGCAGAATAACCCGCCAGTATAGGCTGACTCAAGTAGGCTAAGTAGTTAAAAGGGTTTAAAGTACCTATGCATGTTGGGTACTGTTTGGGGGACCTTGCACTTTCATATGTAGCTTGTTTTTATGTTTGCATATAGATTTTTAAGGGAAATTTGGTTTTTATTTTGCTTATTTATACATTTTTTATGGAAACCCTATGTATCTAAGAAATTCTTTGAGGATTTGCTTCCAAGAAGATATGCCCATTACAACAAACTGGGTAAGCCTAGAAAGCTTAAGATCTGTACTTTCGGGCAATATATAGATTGTGTGTGGGGGTATTTTAAATGTAAAGGGTTGTTTTGGTTGAAAAAGCACAAGGTGCGCACTTTGTCTGCAGAGCTGAAATTTTAAGTAAAATTACTCTTACACACATGCTTTACTTTTGGGTGTTTGGCAACTCTTCCCTTGACAGTATCTATGCATATTGTTCTGTTCGGGGGAACTTGTTGTTTCAGATTTAACTCGTTTTTTATTATTTGCATAATAGGGTTGATTCAGAGCCCCTTTCTCATCATTTTTTGTGTGAAAATTACTTTTCTCATCCATTTTTCCACCTCATCTGATTCAGCAAAGCCCTTTTTTCTGCAAGAATGTTTTCTTTTTTGTGTGATTTTTTGTTTGGTAGTAATACCTCCAAAAAATGTTGAGAAAGGGGCTCTGAATCAACCCTATTTTTTTTTATTCTATTTTGGGGGAAACCTGTGCAAGCAAAAAATTCATTGATGGCTTACTTCCAGAAAAATTGCCCATGTCAACAAGCCTGGTACACCTAGACAGCATAAGGTGTATACATACAGAGAATATATAGTTTGTGGGGGGGATTTCAAATGTAAAGGGTTGTTTTTCTTGAAACCTGCAAGGTGCACATAGCAGTTGTATTTTACCAGAAAATCTCATAAAGTGCTGTTTCAGTTTGGGGGAGCCTCGAGAGCAGGAAAGGGTATCTACCCATACATATATGATGCTGTGGTAACCGGGGTAATTTTATTGAAAACGTACTCACAGGTAAACATGAATAGCGCAAAATAGTGAAACATGGCAACAGAGGGTGTCAAAAATACACAAATGTATTCTGAAATCACAGAAACGTTGACAAACAAGACATTTCACGTTAAAGCCCAAACTTTATTCCTACATAAATCATAGTTAAACATAGCACAAAATGGTGTAAAATGACCTTTAAACATAGGTTGACTCAAGTTGGCTGTCAGTTTAAAGGGTTAAAAGTATCTATGCATGTTGGGTATTGTTCTGTTTGGGGGACCTTGCGCTTTCAGATGTAGCTTGTTTTTCTTGTTTGCATATAGATTTTTTAGGGTGGTTTTTATTCTGCTTATTTTTACATTTTTTAGGGAAACCCTGTGTATCTAATAAATTATTTGAGGGATTGCTTCCAGAAAGATGTGCCCACTACAACAAGGGTATCTACAGAGGGTATGACAACAGAGGGTGACAAAATCTCTAGGGAGACTTGCAATTAAAGGGTTAAATTATATAAACATTCTGTTTGGTCACCATGAAGCGAGGCTACATTTCATGAAGGTCCAATACACCAACAATTACATTCAGTTGCTTTGAACTTAAGCCATATTAAATGAAACATTTCTGAGGAGTTTGGGCTTCAATGAAATTGTCACAACTGATTGGTTTAGATTGAGTGTCCTGGCAGAAAGTGGCTTTACTGACATGTTGGAACGGAAGCGTGGGGGCAGAGTATTCCCTACGCACAGATACATTGCCATCTGCTGTTACTATCAGAGGCAGATGGGCCCTGCCAGTGAAATGGATTCCCTTAGAGTCTCCTGGAATGTAGCCACTGCCTAGAAAGAAAAGAGGTTTAAGGAATGAAAAAAACAAACTCCCATCTGCTGTCCCTGTGTAAAGCCATCTACGTGGCCATTGCTATATTTGACCTGGGAAACCTTTCCATGTCACTGGGCAAAAAGCTGCCTGCAAGCAGAACTGCATTCTAACATAAAAGCCAAACAAGACAAAGACTCTTGGCTGCAAATTACAATGGCACAGTACATTTGCTTTATTTTTGGTTGTTGTTAACAGTGATCAAAACATTATCTAAAGTTACTTATTTGGACAGTCCAGGCACTAACTATAATAAGGCAGCAAGGAGCTCACCTGAAGCCCGTCTCATGTGCCTTATTGTCTTTCTTCTGTGACCACGTACAAGTGTGGTTGCACAGGCACCACTGTCCCTCAGCGCTTGGAGCATGGTCATGAAAAAATGAAACGGAAAGAAAGGGCACAACTTGGAGACCTGCTACAACATCTACAACACACTGCAGGAAATGAAGGAGAGGCAGGTGCGACAGGCTTTAGGCAAACTCCTTGCTGCCTTATTAATGCTAGTGCCTGGACTGTTTCTTTAAAGAGAATCTGTGGGCTCTACTATATGCCTACCCTTCCATAACCTTGATCCACCTCAGCACTAACTAATGCAATGCGGCAAGTCTTCTGTTGTCAGTACTTGGGCAGACACAGAGCACCCCTGATTTGCAGTCTATAAGCCTCCAGGGATGCCTGATTCCCTTTACCTGGGGCATCCTAATTTGAGAAGCCCTGCTGTGTGAACTAGTGGCCACAGGTGGCTTTGCTTTTGGACCTGAAAAATTAACTAATGATTGTGACACAACTCCCTTTATACCAGACCAATACTCTTAGAAGAAACAGTGCTCATATGCATTCCTCAATTCAGATTGCTGCACCTAAAAATGTATTTACCATTTTGTGACTCCTGCTGTGGAGGAGGATTTTACAACCAAAATGGCGTCCCATGAAGCTGCAGGCCACCTGCAAAGAGGTGCTGCTGCTAGGTTTTCTGCTGCTGTGCATTGTGGGTTAAGTCAGTTGAATCCAGGAAACAGCACAGCTGGGATGCTGGGAAAGGAACGCCAAAATAGCCGGTACCGGGAGAAAACTGGTCAGGCAGTGTGTCAGTTTTGAGTGGATGTGGGAGCAAATATAAGTGCTGACAATGATTTAGTTTCATATGTGAAGATGAGCAAGTGAGATTTGGGCAGTGCTGCCATGCTGCCACTTTCATGCGGCTCCCCCATATCATGCGGCTCCCCCATATCATGCTTACCTACCCAGCCATGCTGCCTCCTTCTTCCAATGCAAAATCAGACTTCCAGACAGCTCCAAACCCCCAGAGGGATATCCACCTGAGAGCAAGGATAGACCTCTGTAGGTCTAAATCAAGTCTCTGTACAATACATCCAGCTCTACCAAGTCACATAAAACATAACTTTTACTATAAAATTTAAAAACATATGAATTCCGTGCTGAAGAGTGTCACACTATTCAGCACAGGATTCATATGTTTAAAAAATTTATAGTAAAAGTTATGTTTTATGGGACTTGGTAGATCTGAAATTTTTGTACAGAGCCTTCCTCCAATGCTCTGTCTGACCCAGTTCCTGTGAGTGTCATTATCTATTGTTGCACCCCACACCCTGACAATCTTTTTTATCCTGCTGTTATTACCATACTCAACACAGTTGGGGTACTGTGTTTCTAATCACGTGCACTGTTTGGATTACCAGACATTGGGGTTGATTCAACATCGGTACAAGAAAGTGCACTTTTTTGGGGGATACAATGTGACATTATGGTCCATTCAGCATGTAGGAAATGTGAAACAGCATAATGTGTCCAGCATATGGGCTGGTTATTCATAGTTTAAGAGCCACACTGCTGGCCCCTGGCCCTAGTAATTACAAGCTCTTATGCCCCTCGAAACAGGTCTGGTGATGAGCAGTGGGCCAAATGCAGAGGGGTACCGAGATATTCTGCACCCCCTTGCCATTGTGAGCGAGGGTAATGAGGCAGGTGGATTCAGCAAGTCACTGGCTGACATGTCAGAGTGGCTGCTTGCCACCCCCCTATACAATTCAAATAGCAGGGGTGGCACTTCCTTTGGAAGTGAAGTGATGTGGTGGGGAGAGTGGGCTTAAATGGAGAGACATCAGAATTGCAGATCACCTTGAGGAAGTGACCATACGCCGTCACAGAACATTTGGGTGGTCGGCCATATGGATGACCTGGACTATTAACAAATTGGTGATATACACATTTTGTTGCTGCCTTATGTTCTGAACTTTATGTATATTGCATTACATGAGATTTGTATACCATTTGGGAAGTTTGGTATCCCTCTGTATGATTGCAGTGAACAGGGAACCCGTGGATTGTTTGGGAGAGCTTTATAATTGTCAGCTGTTTGACATGATATAGTCCAATGTGTGGATTTAATGTATTTTTTTTGAATAGTCTATGTCATTAATGTGTGTGTCTTGTAGCTAATGAATCTTATTCATTGATTTTGGGAGTGGTGCAGTGTCCATACTAGATTGTTTAGGGAATACAGTCTTCTCCTTTGTTTAGTTGTGGTAGCTTTATTTAGTGCTGTTGCACACTGAAACTGACCACTTTTATTGGTGGGTGGTGCAACAGGACATTTTCCTTTGACTTTGTTCATTTTTAAATAAAGCATGAATGGCCCTTATTTTCATTAGATATTTAAGGAAACTTTACCAAATCAAGGCCAGGGCCTTCAGTTGAAGTTCAGGCTGTAGCATCTTTAAATTGTTTTATAAATCATTAATGGTTGATTTTCTATATCTTTATTATCATTATGGAGTTATTTGACCCTGCAATACTATAGTTTTTGCTGTTAAATGCTCTTGGTGACCAGCCGAGAAATACTTTGAGGGCAGGTCTAAGAAGCTCATGGGCTGGTGGTGGGAAGGCCAGGGCCTGTAAAGTGCCAGGCTAATTGTTGGCCTCAGCCCCCCCCCCACCAGAAATGTATTTGAAGGTGGGGTAGAATATATACCCCTTAAAGGCTATTCATTATGGGAAATAACTGTGCAAACCTTGTTGAATCAGCCTATCAGTGTTCATTCATATGCAAAAAAGTTTAGATGGATCTATAATCGTTAGCTGGTAACAACGAAAGAATGTATACAGATATTTCTTGTTCATTAATGCTAACCTACTTTCCAGCATCACTTATCTGCCTTCCGTGTCTCCAGGCAGTTCTGCTTCTGCACTAAATCATTGTGATGTTTATCCTTTGTTTTCCTGATCTGTAGCAGAGAGTCTCTAATGATCAATAATCCCCTCAGCCAGCTAATTCTCTGCCTTGTTCCTATGCTGGCTTCTCATCTCCTCCCCAATCAGACAGCCACACTGTTTCCATGTACAGCTCCTAAATGCTTGATCCTACAGTCAGGCCTTGTCCTGTAATCCATGCTGCCAGGAACATGATTCCTAAGCCTAATAATATGTCTTCTAAACATCTGCACACTCTATAATCTTTGACCTGCAGTAATTATTTGTATCTGCTGTTTTGGTGTTTTCAGACTTGGTGGGTCTACAACAGTTACCCAATTCCATTTATTTACCCAACAACAAAGTATCCCATTCAATATAATGTCAGTAGAGGAGGTTTGTATATATGGTCCATGATTAGATGGATAGAGGTGGCTGGAAACATAAAATATATTAATAATAAGCATAATAATAATGTGTCTAATCAAAGAGAACATTTTTTACACTCTAGTTTCTTGAGGAGGCTCTAGTGTAAACAAAGGTTGGTCTTAGATACCGGGCTCCATGCTTAAAGTGGACCAACACCCTCCACTGATCGGCTCGGGAGTCTATAAGATTCCCGGACCGATCAGTCCCCAGGCTGTGTGAAACCCCCCAGAAACCCCTAAATCCCTACCTGCTCCTCGATCCAGCGGCGACCGCCGCCGCCTCCCGCGTGTCCTTCACAAACGGCCGGCGCGGGCACATGCCCTGTAAGAGGCTCTCTTGTACATCGCTGCCTCCCGCTTGTCCGTTGGCGGGGATTGGCAGCAGCGGTCACGTGGGAGCGGGAAGAGGTGAGTTTTTGGGGCTTTCTGGGGGGTTTCACACAGCGGGGCACCCCCGATCGGGGTGCCCCACCGAAGTGGACCAAAACCCAGGATAGTCAAAATCCTGGGTGTTGGTCCACTTTAATGTCCTTTCAAAACCAACCTATTATCAGGCTTGTGGCCTTCACAGTTACCCATATTTTGTGCAACCAGAGAAAAAGGGGGCTTCAACATTACTCACCCCGATCGTCAGCCTGACAACCCTACCTTATATTGTTTTGTGCTGGTTGCCAGATGCAGGAGACCCATGGATTTTATGTTAAATGTGAGTATATTGCATTTTGCAGAGTGGACTCCCTCAAGG